>ML675616.1:86099798-86153707 GCA_007922155.1 Mesoclemmys tuberculata | reverse complement strand
CTGCTCCTCCAACAGAACTCCCACTGAAACTCCCCTGTTAGCAGTCCAGTCAAATTCTTTATTGTTATCTGAGCATTGCCAGCTCTTGTGATTTTATTATGAGTCTCATATTTGTTTTCTTAAAGTCCCAGCTCTTGGGATCAGGTTATTCTCTAAGAATCTTACCTTTCACCTAAAAACAAAAACCAAAAAAAATCTTCCTAGCCCTCACGGTTGCAAAGAAAAGCTTGGAAGAGTGACTTCTAAGGAGTCAAAAAACAGAAGACAAATTTTTAAAAAGTCCGTGTTTATTATTTTTTAAATCTCATATATTTAAGCACATCTCATGATTTTTGGAGAGGGGTGTGAGTCATTATTTTTGAAATATTGTGGTTGGCAATCCTGATATTTTTAAACTTGCACAGAGATTTTGATAGTTGTTGAGTGAGTTCAAGCAGCTTTATCCCTCCCCCCCCCAACAAAAGTTTCCAGTTCACTTTTGAAAGCTCAGCACAGCTTCTAGTTTTCATTAAAAAGAGCGAAGTCGCACTACCAGATAAGGAGCAAAATTTACAATGGTGTAAGATCCAGCATACCTCCACTCTATTAGCAAAATATGAGTAGGTACTGTGCTGTTGTAATCAACATGTAATATTTCACGTTTCCATGCTCAAGAGGAGCTACAGTGGTACAATGAAGTTATGTGGAGAAAACATTGGCTTTTATATTTTATTTCCCCCATAAATCCAATATTGTCTCCATTTCATTCAGCCTCTGTAGTTCCTCTGGCATGTGGAAACAGCAAACTACTTATAAGAGCAAATAAAATACAAACAGTCTATCAGACCTCGCTGGGAGGGGGACCTCACAGCAGAAATAAAAATATTAATATTTTGGCTTTGTGGAATTACTGAGAAGATTTACACAGTTAACATTCAGAAACAAAAATATGAACCATTGTAATAAGCTAGGTGATAGTCATTATTTTAGAGTCCAATGCTGCACAACCTGCCAAGGTTACAAAATACTTGGCAGACCAGTGCAAGTGTTTTTGGAACTAGTAACCTTTTCCAAGACCTATCTTGGAACGGTGATCAAAAAGAAAACCTTTCAATCCCTGGATCTGGGGACCAAGCTCTGATTTAGCTTAAATCAGAGCAGTTTGGATTTAGTTTTAGCATTTCTAAAGCCAACATTTTTAGGCATACGTACACTTTAGATGGCTATGGGGATTGGGATGGAGGATATTACAATTAATGGCAATCACACTGGATTCAGCCTTGTATTCTATGTGCCTTCATGACCCCGAAAGATAGGGCACCAGTTAAAAAACTCTTCCCTACATTCCTCACTTTTGCACAACATGGATAAACAAGAATATCGAAACGGATATAAAGAGAGCAACTGTTCCCAGTGTTGCAGGGTCTCCTCTTCCCAGGCATTCTACCCATCAAGCAGAGCCCCAAGGAGCCTTAATATGGAATGCAACCAAAAAAATCCCACCTGTCTTCCTTTTGCTCCAGATGCCCTCTGAACATTTGACTCAACGGCAACACGCTTAGTTAACTCTTTGTGTGGGGGCATGTGGGGTGATGGGAAGCAAACACTGCCCTGCTTAATTCCCTTCTATTTGCGCTTCATCTAATCTCCCCAGTGATTTTCCCTGTAATCTAGAAAAAATACCACTCTATGAATTCTCTACTTTAACAGAGTTGCTATAGCAACAGCCATAACTCAGAACTTTAACAACATTTCTAATAGCGATATTGAGAGGAACAAGTTAGTACCTGGTTTTACAGTATTCAAAAACGTACTTAATCAAGAAGGATTACTCTTGCAATTCATTTTTTCAAAGGAAACATTTGAGGGTACTCTGCTGCCATTTGACCAGGTACTCAGAGATGACAACGATGGACACTGATAAAAGGACACACACGATGAACAGACATGTTTTTGGGGACTGAAAAACAGGAAATGTTACAATTATTGGGCAATAGGTCCAAATAAAAGATGTATAAGGTCCTTCACTCTCTGGTTTGACTTTCCAAAACATTTACAATTAAGATTTAGCCCAACTTTCAGTGAAACAAAAGCAACCTTGTTAATTCTTAGCTGTCAAACGAGGGAAATGAGGAAGGATAGTCTTGTGGTATAGGGAATAGTCTGGAACTCAGGAGAAGTGAGTTTTCTTCCTGGCTGTATCATGGGCCTGCTGCGTGATCTTGGTCAAATCACATAATTACTGTCTGCCTCAGTTCCCCATCTGTAAAATGGGAATAAAAATATTTCTTATCTAAAAAGACAAGACAGTCAAAAGAGGAGAAGAGAACAGTCCTTGTCCCAAAGATCTTAAAATGTATTTGTATAGTGCCCAGCACAGCAGGGCCCAGATCTCAGTTGAGGCTTTTAGAAATTACTGTAATACAGTCCATACATAAATAATAACGTTACTTGGAAATTGATTATCCAAAGATATGGAGAAGGAAAGTACATCCCAGAAACTGAACTGGGGTACAAGAATTTTATCTATAGAAAAAACAAAGATACATATAAAGTAATAATTGAAGATATTCAAATCAGAATGATCTCTACTTCAACTATGTAATTCTTTTTTACAAGAGAAACAAGTTGATCATTTGCATTATTCTTTCAACACTAATTCTAACCTTTCAAAGGACATTTTACACATATTCTATTAAAGGAAATCTCAATGCAATTTACAAGATATTTTGATCTTTACAACTAAATACAAGTAAGAGTAAATCACTACTGAACTTTCTTCTAAAGTGTTTTAATATCATAAAGAATAATTAACAATCCAATAGGAAAATGACATCTTGACAGTTTGATGATAGTGTGTATAACAAGAATATCCAGAATTGTAATGTCTGAACACACGAAAGTTCTCGAAGGAATACAGATCCTCATGCTTTAGGGCTTAAAGCAAACTCTGACTAAAGGAGGAGTAGGGAGAAGCTTTGCCTGTAAATAGGTAATCCAATAATTACCAACTGCATGGTTTCTTGCACTTTTCTTTGAAACATCTGGTAGTGGCTACTCTCTGACAAACGATACTGGACTAGAAAGATCACTTGTCTGATTCAGTATGGCAATTCTTATGCTATTACATACACCAGCAGGACTAATGGCACACAGATCTTATTTAAATCCACAACCAATTTTTTTTCTTTTAAAAATTGTTATTTTGTTAATGGTGCCATTAACACACACAGATTTACCAATAAACCTCATTCCTCAGCTGCAGCACCTTCTGCCATTCTAGTCTTGAGCCTCCAGCAGAGGTCTGTCACGACATTTCAAGCTACAGCATCTGCTGTCCCAGTCTTGGGTCTCTCCTGAGTAGCAACAAAATAGCTGCACAATTAACATGATAGTTTGAGTATACACATTATCTACCAAACTAATTTTCATTTGGGACCTAAGCAAAAGCAAATCTAAAGCATACTTCAGACTTGTTTTCCAGGATTGTAACAAGTATGCAGGTCACTCTATGCTACCCATACAGTGCAATGGTCACCTATCCAGAGGTAACAGCTGTTCCAAATGACTGAAAGACTCGTATTTGTTACACACCACTGATTGTTGTGCCAGTTACTCCATCCATAACATCACTCCATAAAGAAGCCTGTGAAACAACTTCTTAAAGCAGCATCTCTATCACGTTGCGTAGGTACCTTTAAAAATCACATTGGAAATTTGTTCTTTAGACTCTAAAACCTGTTTTTAAAACAAAATGGTCCAGTATTATTGTGCCAGATACTGAGAAATTGATTCTTTTAAGGCCATGGATTTTTTTTGTTTTTGTTTTTTTTTTTGGTTTGCTCTGCAACTAACAAACAATTTTCAGATCTTTGTGAGACCAGTTAGTGATTACCATGTACAAGTAAAGAAAATAAACAAAAAACAGCACGCGTCCTATTAAGTTCTAGCTCTATGAGAAGCTTTTGGTGACAGAGGGAAGAGGTAAAATAGTCAAATGGGGGAGGGGGGAAAAGAGGCTGAGCAGGAAGAAAGTTGTATTTTCAGCCACCAAGAGGACGCTTTACAAGGAGCACAGAAAGAGCTGTGTCAATTACACATTACTGCCACTTTCAGTGGTGCTCCTGTCAATTTCACATCACTGATGTGTTTAGCTAAGAGCCAGTACTGATGAAGAGTTATATCGCAATTGGCAAAATCATTTTCATCTAAGAAATCGCTCCCTCAACCCTCCTTCCCGCGCATTTAGTTATTTATAATTTATAGGCAAGCCTATTTCTGAATTTGCAGCGTTGTCAGCTCTCACCATTTTATCACAAGTCTCACAATATTTGGTGTTTGTCTTAAAGCCCCCCTGCATGATTTAAGACAATGTAAAAATGCCATCTTTCATTAAAAAAATTTTCTTTTAAAAAAAGTTTCTAGACCTTATGGTTGTGTAGGAAAAAACCTTAAAAGTGTCAGGTGAATGGACTCTAAATGTTCAGAAACCAGAAAGTAAATAAATAGAACCCTACATTTAAAAAAAAATACAAAGAACCCTCAATTTTTGAGCAAGTCACATGGGGCCATTCATGTCTTTGAATGCCTGGCGTGGGAAAATGGCAACACAGAAGTAAACAGGTGACAACTGGGAACTTTTCAAAGTAGGCCTTTTAAGAGTGTGTCTGCACCAATGCAACAATCCCCCTTCAGCAGACTCTGCTCTCTGACATCATGATAAAAATCCACAGAAAGTTACTACCGAAAAAAACAGCTCAAACCCTATAGAAAAACACATGCACCATATACAGCAGTTGCAAGTGGATGCCATGCTGTATTCCCTTATTTCTATATAGGAGGTCTTTGGTCCCTGAGCAGGACTGTGAATCATACTTCTCTAAATATATCAGATGAGATTTTGTTTGTCTCTGTCTCTGTGTTTATTTATTTTTAAACCATACACCTGTGTTTACACACTATATTAAGGAAGTTGTTACCTAACAGCTACTTTTACTTTGGGTTAAATTTACTTTTCATCTTGCCGTTTACCACCCCCTTTTGTCCCTGTAAGTTGATGAAGAAAGGTCAGAGAGCACAGGAACAAATTTGTTATTCTCAGCTGAGCACCATATCCAAGAGAAAAATGCAACCTGGAAGGTGATAAATGGCAACTCATTTTTACTTAGTTAACTTCTGTGGCAGCAGGGCAGACACATTAACTTTCCTTATTAGATGTCACACAAATATTTGAGACCTGATGTTAGAAGCAAATAGATCCAAGCTAGTTACTTGCTCTACAACTCGTGGCTCCTACAGACACCTCACTGGAAGGAGGTATATTTTACAGAAAAGCAGAAAACACGGTTACTTACCAGTAACTGTTGTTCTTCGAGATGTGTTGCTCATATCCATTCCACTTAGGTGTGTGTGCGCCCTCGTGCACGGTCTCCGGAGAACTTTTTCCCTAGCAGCCTCCTGTAGGGGCCAGTCTCGGCGCCCCCTGGAGTGCCGCCCTCATGAGGCGGCATATAGGGCACCACTGGCCCCTCCCCTCCTCAGTCCCTTCTTTCTGCCGACTCCGACAGCGGGGACGGAGGGTGGGTGTGGAATGGATCTGAGCAACACACCGCGAAGAACAACAGTTACTGGTAAGTAACCATGTTTCCTCCTTCGAGTGATTGCTCATATGCATTCCACTTAGGTGATTAACAAGCCTTACCTGGAGGTGGGTAGGAGTCATCGGTGAGCTGCCCTCAGCACGTCCTCCTTCGACTGCTGGACGACAGCGTAGTGCGCGGCAAAGGTGTGCACCGAAGACCAGGTGGCAGCCCTGCAGATGTCATCCGGGGGACCCTTTCCAGGAAGGCCGCCAACGCGGCCTGGGCCCTCGTTGAGTGCGCCGTCACCACTCCGGGAAGTTGGACGCCTGCGCGCTCGTAGCAGAACCTGATGCAGGCGGTGATCCATCTGGCGATGCACTGGGTGGAGACCGGGGATCCCTTCATACTGTCCGCCACCGCCACGAAGAGCTGCGTAGTCTTCTGGAACGGCTACCATTCTGGTAGAACGCCAGCGCCCTCCTCACATCCAGGGTGTGTAGTCTCCTCTCCTCCTCTGACCCGTGCGGTTTAGGAAAAAACACAGGGAGGAAAATACCTTGGTTATAGTGGAACTGGGAGACTACCTAGGCAGGAACGCTGGATGAGGCCTCAGCTGCCCCTTATCCCGGAAGAACACGGTATAGGGGCGCTCCAAGGTCAAAGCTCTTAGCTCAGAGACCCTCCTAGCCGAGGTAATGGCCACGAGGAAGGCCACCTTCCAGGACAGCACTAGCAAGGGGCAGGTGGCCAAAGGCTCGAAGAGGGGCCCCGTCAGTCTAGCGAGGACCAGGTTCAGATCCCAAGGAGGCACCAGGTCACGGACCCGCGGATAAATCCTCTCAACCTCCTTGAGGAACCTCACCGACATGGGGTGGGAGAACAGGGATCGCCCCTCCAACGGCTGGTGAAAAGCCAAGATGGCCGCTAGGTGCACCCTGAGGGAGGCTAACACTAGACCCTGGAGTCTAAGCTGCAGCAGGTACTCGAGAATAGCCTGCATGGGGGACGTTCTGGGAGTTACACCCTGTGACTCCGCCCAGCAGGTGAACCTTCTCCACTTGGCTCTGTATGCGATCTGCGTGGAGGGTTTCCTGCTTTCCAGCAACACGCGTTGGACATGCTCCGAGCAGGTTCTCTCCTCCTCGGTCAGCCAGAGAGTCTCCAGGCCGTCAGGTGCAGGGAGTCCAGGCTGGGATGCAGCAGGCGACCGTAGTCCTGGGAGAGCAGATCCGGCCTCCTTGGGAGCTCAATCGGCAGGGTGACAGCAAGGTCCTGCAGCATGCTGAACCAATGCTGCCTCGGCCACGCTGGGGCAATCAGGATGACATCCGCTCTGTCCTGCTTGCTTTTCAAAAGGACCCTGGGTAAGAGCGGGAAGGGGGGAGAACGCGTACATGAGGGTACCCACCCATTCGATCAGGAATGCGTCGGAGAGGGAGCCCAGCTCGAAACCCTGGAGCGAGCAAAACCTCGGGCACTTCCTGTTCCAGGACAACGCGAACAGGTCCAGTTGGGGAATACCCCACTTGTCGAAAATCCTGGCCGCTACCTCCGGATGCAACGACCAGTCGTGTTGGGGTAGAAACGACTTGCTGAGGCGGTCTGCCTCATCGTTCCTGACCCCCGGGAGGTGAGAGGCGGTTAAACAAAAGTCGTGCCTCGCTGCAAAGTCCCAAAGTCGAAGCGCCTCCTGGCACAGAGCCAAGGAGCGCACTCCTCCGCTTGTTTATATTATACATTGCTGCGGTGTTGTCCATCAGCACCTGTACCATTTTGCCCAATAAACAATGGAGGAACACCTTGCATGCCAGTCTGACTGCCCTCAGTTCTTTGACATTGATGTGGAGGGCAGTCTCCTCCTGCGACCAGCGGCCCTGGGTACTCAGGCCACCGCTGACGTGGGCCCCCCAACCGAGGTCCGATGCATCTGTGATCAGGGTGACCGAGGGGGGTCAGGTCCCTGAAGAGAACCCCTTCCATGACTGTCCCGGGGTTCATCCACCAACGCAGTGACCCCAGTACTGCAGGGAGCACCGTGACCACTCTGACCAGGGCGTGCCTGCTGGGCACATACACCGTAGCCAACCAACCTTGGAGGGGCCTGAGCCTGAGGTGGGCCAGCCTCACCACATACGTACATGAGGCCATGTGGCCCAACAGCTGAAGGCACTGCCTGGCTGTTGTCATGGGGCACCTCTGAAGTTGCGATATGATCGCTGACATGGCCTCGAACCTCGAGCGTGGGAGGGAGGCTCTGGCCTGAACCAAGTCTAGGGATGCCCCTATAAACTCTATGCGCTGCACCGGAGACAGCGTCGACTTCTGCTCGTTGATGAGCAGCCCCAGGGCGTCGCAGGTGGCCTGGATGAGGGAGACCACCTCGTACACCTGAGGTCTGGTCTTGCCCCTTATCAACCAATCGTCCAGGTAGGGGAATATCTGGACACCCCTGTGCCTCAGGAAGGCCGCCACCACTGCCATACACTTGGTGAACACCCTGTGGGAGGAAGACAGGCCAAAGGGCAAGGCCATAAATTTGTAGTGGCCACCAGCTACCATAAACCTTAGATAGCGCCTGTGGGCAGGAAGGATGGACACGTGGAAGTACGTATCCTTCAGGTCGAGGGCGGCAAACCAATCTCCTGGATTCAACACGGGGATAATGGCCGCTAGGGACACCATGCAAAACTTCAGTTTCTTCCTGTTTAACCTGCGCAGGTCCAGTATAGGCCTGAGGCCTCCCTTGGCTTTGGGAACGAGGAAGTACCTTGAGTAGAACCCCTTCCCCCACCTCGAGCGGTGGAACCGCTTCTATGGCTCCCTTGTGCAGGAGGGAGCGGACCTCCTGAAGGAGTAATTGCTCGTGAGATGGGTCCCTGAAGAGGGACGGGGAAGGGGGTGAGGCAGGGGGGAAAGCCACCAATTGGAGGGCGTAACCCCGGCGTATGGTGTCGAGGACCCAGAGGTCCGAGGTGATGCCCTGCCACATGCCAAGGTAGGGCCTTAGCCTGTCTCTGAAAGGCGGGGGAGAATCCAGGGGAAAAAATGCTGGTGCCACCCTCGGGCGCACTGTCAAAATTGGTGCTTTCCCTTGGAGCCCTGGGAGGGTCCTTTTTGGGAAGCTGTGGACGACGCGGGGCGGTTGCGCCGTCCGGAACCCCTGCTCCTATCCCTACCCCTTGCCAGAGGGAAAGGCCTAGGCAGTGGCCTAGGTTGCTGCTGCTGCCACTGTGGCGGGCGCTGCAGCTGCTGGAGAGTCTGTAGCCTCGCCACCCGGGGGGTATATAGTCCCAAGGAGCGGAGAGTGGCCCTCGAGTCCTTGAGGGCGTGCAGTTTGTCATCTGTTCTCCCTGAGAACAGGCCGGCTCCATCGAATGGCAGGTCCTGGATGGAGTGCTGCACCTCCTGGGACAGGTCCGTGGACTGTAGCCACGCTGCGCGCTGCATGGCAACCACTGAGGCCATCACCCTGCTGGCCGTGTCCGCAGCGTCTGAAGCAGTCTGCAGGGCTGCGCTGGCTACAGTCAGTCCTTCCTCCAGGACGGTGGGGAAGTCTGCAGCCTGGTCCTGGGGCAGGGACTCTGCAAACCTTCGCAGTGAGTCCCAAGGGTTCAAGTTATATCTGCCAAGAGGGCCTGGTGGTTAGCCACCCTGAATTGGAGCGCCCCTGTGGAGTAGACCTTTCTACTGAAGAGGTCCAGTCTCCTACCCTCCTTGTTCTTCGGAGTGGCGCTCTGGGCCCCTTGCCTCTCTCTCTGGTTGGCAGCGTCCACAACCAGAGTCCCCTTTGGCTGGCACGTAGTACTTCTTCTCGGTGCCCTTGGAGGTGGGGCAACCAAGGAAGGGGTCTGCCAAACAGCTTTCGCCAGGCGCAGGACCCTCTCATGAACGTGGAGGGCTACCCTGGACGGTCCTTGAGTCCCCACACGCCCGAAGAGGGGGTCCACCTCTTCCTCCAGTACCTTGACCTCCACGCCAAGGTTAGAGGCTACCCGTTTCAGAAGCTCCTGGTGAGCCCTGAAATCGATGAGGGGCCCCCTGATCCCTGACAGCCGCCTCGTCCGGTGACGAAGAAGAGGACAGGTGGCAGGGTCCAGTGGAGGGGCCCTCCCCGGGGTCCAACTGCCCCTCCATGGAGTGGTCCCTCTCCTGCACCGAAGATGTCTGTTGGGGAGCTATCTGGGTTACCAAGGCAGGGGCCGACAGTTCCCTGCCCTATCTGGGCTGCCCACAGACCCCAATATGGTCATTGCCAAGGGGGTTGGGGCCAGCTCGGTGCCAGTGCCGGAACGTGTACCTCCTCCTGACGGCGGGTCCGGGATCCCGAGCCGGGCAAACGGTGCCGGCGGTGTCGCCGGGAAGAGCCGCTCCGTGACCTGCTACCGGACGATCCCGAGGAGCGTCGTCATCTGCGGTGCCGACGCTTGGGCAACGCGGACAAGGATGAAGACTGGTGCAGAGGGACTGAAGACTTGCGGCGTCTCTTTCCCAGTGCCGGTGAGAGGTGCCGAGAGCGTCGTCTCAGTGCCGGGCTGGAGCTGGATCGTTGTGACGAAGATCATGAGCGGTGCCGCCTCAACAAACGGGAACAGTGCCGGGACGACTCGTCCGACGACGAGGAGGGAGAGGACCTATCGAGCTCGACTCTCCAGCATCGAGTGGTGGGCGGCCGTTCCTCCGGTGCCGGGCGTGCCCACCCTTCGGGGACACGCATCACAGGTTTGCCCTGGGACATAGGCCCTGGCTCTCTCAGCCGAGAGAGGGCCGGAGGCCTGGGCAGGGCCAACAAGGCCCGAGCCGCCTCAAACGCCTCTGGCGTGGAAGGGTCCTGGACAGGGGGGTCCCCTCTCCCAGGAGTCAGGGGAGGTTCCCTGAATAATGGCATCGGTGCTGGCGCAGGTGGCACATCTGAGAGCCGAAGCACCTCAGGGCTCAACCCCGGCCGCTCCTGCGGTGCGGGGGCGCTCCACGCACGGACGACACTTCTTTCTCCTCAGCACCGGGGACATCCAGTGCCGGGGCACCTGCGGTGCTGGCGGAGCGCTCTGCACCAATGAGACGCTCGGTGCAGAGGGAGTCCACGTCGGCTCGGACACCGGACGCTGGGCAGACTCCATCAAGATGTCCTTAAGCCAGATATCCCTCTCTTTTTGGGTCCGCGGCTTAACGGCCTTATAAATGCGGCACCGATCCTTTCGGTGCTGTTCCCCCAAGCACTTTAGACAGCGATCATGGGGGTCGCTGATGGGAAAGACCTTCCTGCAGCCAGCACAGGGTTTGAACCCTGGCGAGCCCGGCATAGCCGGGTCGCTAAAGCCCTAAGGCTCTTCCTACACTAACTAAGTACCTAACTAACTGAAAAACGAACTGAGTTCAGGGAGAACTGCTAATTAACTACTTACGGTCAAGGGAAAGGCTTGCGAGGAGCAAGAGTTGTTCCCGACGACCGTCACGGGCGGAAAGAAGGAACTGAGGAGGGGAAGGGCCGGCAGCGCCCTATATGCCACCACATGAGGGCAGCACTCCAGGGGGCGCCGAGACCGGCCCCTATAGGGGGCTGCTAGGGAAAAAGTTCTCCGGAGACCGTGCACGAGGGCGTGCACACATCTAAGTGGAATGCATATGAGCAATCACTCGAAGGAGAACCATGGGGAAGGTGAGGTATTAGATTCATATTTTATGACTCAAGATTGGGGCTCGCTTTTGGGACTAAAAGCAAGTGATCAAGTGCACCCACCCATTGCTGGGAAGTTGAAAAAAAATTGCAATCAGTGATGACCCACTATATTAACTGGCAGAATGAGGGACAGACATATTTAAGGTCAATGATCTAAGTGTCCTCCCCTTAGCACTTACTGTGTGATAGCATCTGGCTTGTGCTGAAAATAGGAACGGAATTCATACCAGCCAAAGTACAGGGTTCAGTGCATGGCTCAATCATGAGGCTCATCCAGGAGGAGAAACCCAGAATTTAAAGAACAAAACCAAAGCTCTCAATAAGTGGTTGCAATGCCATTTAGCTCTGATCCTACAAACACTTACGCATGTATGCAGCTTTCCCCATATAACCACTCACATGAGGAAAATTATGCATGCGCGTGTTTGTAGGATCAGGCCTTCAACAGTTAAAGTGTTACTCAAAGGCCAACATTTGAGGTATCTTGGCCCTAAAGTGAAAAGCCAGAAAAAGAACAGTTTTTAAGAAATGCCCCTGCATTGTTTTAGTATCTCTATACATGAATCGATGTCCCAGTGGAAGCTGCGACTGGATACATTTTTCCCAGTAGGAATTCTAGTCTTTTGCAGCAGATTACAACTGGGCCAGTATTTCTGGTTAGTTTAACTGTGGTTTAATCACTTGAAAACTAACCAAACGCACAAACAAATAAAAAAAACCCAACCAGATATCACCTTCCAGCAACTTTACTATCCTTCCTTTCTCTTGCATACAAATAGCAAAACAATTTTCTCAACTGGATTTTACATCAGACTGCCAAAATGACAACCTCCTCCTTGATTGTTAATTATCTTTTTTATTATATTTAAGGCACTTACTTTTTAAAGTGATCACTCTTCTTTGTAATTAAATGTAATGATTCCAATCATGTCTGTATGACAATGCAATCTTCTTGTAATCATGAAGAGGGAGATTTTCAAAGACACAGAAACCTACTTCCTATTGAAAGTCACAGGGAGTTAGGCACCTATGTAGCACATATAGCTTTGAAAATCTCCCCTCAATGGAATACTAAAACTCAGTGACACTATTCTAGAAACTAAATTTTAAAACCCCTGTGACTATATTAGAAAAGTGTCACAACTTAAAAAAAAAAATTTAAAGATTTGTCTTATTTTAAGTTTCATTTTGGGACATTGTCTCCTAAAATAATCTTCACTCATTTCTGGAGGCTCCTTACCAGAAGGCAATTGTGTCATTTTCCATTAACACAAAAATAACATTATGAAGAAACCACACAGACATGGTGGGGTCCTAATAACCTGATTTACTAAATATACACAACATGCAAGACCTATTTACATACACATATTGCTGTTCCAACTGCTGTTTCCAAAACACAGAGAGCACCATTAGAGGGCTCACATTAGTTAAAGGGACACTATTCAGTTCCTACACACTATAGCAACCCTCTTCTCAAAACAGCCCTGTGGGACAGCAGAGAAAAGACAGATAGACACCTTTGAATAGCTGCTGGCTCCCCAATGGCTGATACCCTAAGTCAGTGCTCTCTCCTGATATGTACAGGACAAGTATCAGAACCACATCACATTCTTTTTCACTCTCTCCCGCTAATGCCTTGTCTAGACTAGGTTTATTTGGTCCCGTTATAAACTGAGGTAGTTGACAACCAATTAACATGCTCAGGCTAGGGTAAATCACTAACAGGAACAAAATGTGTGTCCTGGAATAAACGCTGAAGGAGAGCGTCTATAATGGCACATACAAACACGTCACTTAACTCAAGTTGTAACTTGACCAAAATCTCTAGATAAGGCCTAGCAGCAGTATAAAACTAAAGTAAGGAATTATAAGAAGGCATGGCCAGCCAGAGAACTACCAAAATGAGTCTTCTGTGTATCTCATTGTAAATTCTGATAGTCACCCACTTGCGTATTTATCAGAAGAAACAGTTCAGATGAAAAACTTCTCAGTTGTTCTTTCCACTACTTTAGTATTTTATGTGGTAGATCAAATTAAGCAACAAATTTGTTGACCTCATCTCTTTAAATGTACATCCTAAAGATGTAACTTTGGCAAGAAGTAGTGGAGCCATTATAAACCAGGAGATCAAACCTCAAACGGCTTTTTCTTGTCACCACAACCACTCAGTAAACTGACACACAAATATAATCTTGAACCATTTACGATAACGTTTAATTTTGTCCTTGTCATTGAAGATACTCTGATGGCCTCCTGCACTAGAGTGAATGTAAAATCTGAAGTTAATAAAAAGGAATTGTAATGTGTGGCAGCCTGAGTTACCATCTACAGACAAGGATATTTGATAGGGATATGTGATAATTTTGTTTTCTGACACACTCCTCTGTTCACATAAATAACTTGTACTGGAAGAAGTTGTGGTAAACAGCTTCTATTGCGTGTGCACAGACAAAAGTTTCTACAGATGTGTTTTGGTCTAAAGGAGATAAAGATGCCAGTTTCAAGGAAGGAATACAGAAAAAGGAGATTATTTATGATCCAACATAATGGGGGGATTAGAAGAGAATGATGACTCATCCATTAAACAGGTTTTGCTGGAAGACTGCTGCACAGCCCAAAAATTAATTTGAGAGTGGATTTAAAAATCAGCCAATAAAAGTGTGTTTTTGGTTAACAAGGACAAATGTCACACTGCAGCGAAAACAGCCAGGAGGGAAAGAGATCAGGATAAGGAATCTAAAAAAATAGCTCTAGGGAGTTCAAAGAAGGACTTTTTTCAGATGTATTAAAGGTATTGTGCAAAGTTAAAACCCCCAGGTCCTAACCTGGCAAGCTAATCTCTAGCCTCAGCAAAGTTTTTTTTCAGTTTAACGTCTAATTTTTTTGAATTTCCTATCTATTACATAATAAAGATTGTTCATAAAAAATATATTCTTGGTTTATGGACTGTTACTGGTGGGGCTTGACAAATACATTCTCCCACTCACCAGCTGTGGATACAAAACTTTGCCTGGAAAATGGGACAGTATATTTGTCACTTTCCACAGAATTCTAAGCTTTCATTTAAAAAGAAAAATCGGATCAAATAGCTGCAAAGGCATCCTCCTCAATATGACCTAAAGCTAGACTGTCCTTCTGAGGCTGCAGACTTATAGCATGAAATAATACAAAAGGCTAAACTGCCTCCCATTCATCTCAGAGGGGTAGCTTAGCTGTACCCCCTCAAATCTGCTAAATGCTCAGAACCTCCC
This sequence comes from Mesoclemmys tuberculata, assembly GCA_007922155.1. Classification (NCBI taxonomy): domain Eukaryota; kingdom Metazoa; phylum Chordata; order Testudines; family Chelidae; genus Mesoclemmys; species Mesoclemmys tuberculata. The sequence continues at coordinate 86,139,215 of ML675616.1, read as the reverse complement.
AAAGGTGACAATCTCCTCTTCTGCCTCCCAAACTCTTCTGTGCATTTGGAGTACTGGTGGCGAGAATAAATAAGCCTTTGAGTTAATGAATGAGCTCCCGGGATGATTTGTCAAGGGATGATTACTGGGGCAGTCGCTTTGGGCCAGTGCAATAAGAAAGAAAATGAACTTCAAAACATGTGTAAGACATAGGAGGGGTAAAAGCTACCTGGCCTAGAATATTTTGTCAAAGGCAATGCACAAAGGTGTCCCAGTCCCAAAAGTTTCTGCAGTCAGATGGGACATCTGGGGAAAACCTAATGATCAAAAGGAGTAAGTGACAGGCATGGTGACACACCTCATTTAAACAGTGATGTCCTAATTGAAGACTAGTAAAATTCTGCAGTTTAACTCTAGAAACCTCCCAGGTTGAGGTATAAAATTCTGTATCCCATGCCCATTGCCTGGGTCATCCCATGTACCATTCAATCATCTCTTTAAATATCATGTACCGCTTAAAATCAGTATTATTCTTGCTCATCTTATAATAAGCTTAGCAAGGCATTATCTATACAGATAATTCCTTCCATTCCATTTTGGCTGAGCAAAGGAGAAGAGACCTGAATATATCATTAATTTAAAAACAGTCATTTTCCTGCTAAGATCGATATTTAAAGATAAACACGCCCAATGTCATTTTGTCTAGCAACTGAAATATTTTGCTTGGTTTCTTCTAGGGGGGGGAATATACAAGTGAATTTTAGTGCTCGCAGACACGAGGGACTGACAGCACTGCAAAAGTTGAGCATGGAACAGAAAGGTGCTGTGCAGGTTTTTCCACACACAACTCTCTGAGACACTTTGATAATGATCTGTGACACATACCTGCCAGCAGAAAACACTCTCAGGAGTTGCCAAGTCTCCTCTATCTAGCGGCACCTCTTCCCTACCCTCCTTCTCAGCAGTTATATTGCCCCATCCGCAGTCTATGGATAAAGCTTTAACCCTACTAGACCTTTTGCACACTCTGCCTTGATCCACAGAATATAAATCTGTCAGCAACACTGCCAGTGTGGACAAGAAATGCTGCAGAGGGAATTACATCAGTTGTTCTCAACCTTTCCATATCAGGACCTCCCCCACTTCCTTCCCATTTTCTTCTCTATATTAGGGCTGCCCTTGGTTCTAGCCAGGATCTAGCTGGGACCTCTCTTCTGATTTAGCAATATGGAATAGCAAGGTGGCCATGACCCCCCAACACTGTTTTCAACTCCATGTTGAGAACCTCTATGCTATGGAAAGGTCACTAAAGGGTCTCAACATGGAAGGAAGGACATGCACAGGCTTTTCCAGAGCTGGAGAGCACTGCCTGTGGCAGGAAAAGCAGAGCTGGAGAAAGAAGAACAAGAGTGGTGATAAGAAAATGGGGGAAGAAAGGAAAATCTGAGGGAGATGGTCCTTTAATGACGGGGAGAGAAACTGAAGGGGGAAAGGGTAGAGAGCTAGGAGAGGTTAAGCAGAAGGAGGAGACAAAAACACACTGTAGGGTAGAGAAAACAAGTATACAGGAAAAAATGGAAGAATCTATAGGAAAAACAGTAACAGGAGGGTGGAAACGTAGGCCATCCTTGGTCTATTTATGAGCACACACCATTGTGATGTGTAGTTTTTCTAAGAGAATAGCTTGTGTGTGTAGGATGCTCTAAGTGATAATTGCAGAGCAACAGAATAAGCATGATGATCGTTGACCTGTTTGGTTAAAGGGACACCATTAACTTAATCATATGTTATAAACAAATTTACCTAGGTTATTAATCAGCCTTAGATTAATAAAAGTGAGCATTTTTAAAATCCAGTGTGTGTGTCACCAACTGTATGCTGTTTGCTTTTTGCCTTTCTCTCAGGTTGGATAACATACATCAATGAAGACAGTTTCATTTTCATGTTCTTTTAGCTGCAACCTTTGGATTTCAGATACCTCACACTATAATATTTTTGTTTGTTTTCCTTTCAAATAAACCCCACAAAATGACATTTTTTCCACAGCTTTATTTAAAAAAATCCAAATGTTTACATGTAAATTCAGGGTCATATTTAAGCTGACACTTTCCCATTAAGGAGTGAAATAGACAAGATGTGAAGAGAAGTCCTAGCCAGTTCCCCTAGAATAAATGTGGCTGTGATCTGTAGTTTCCAAGTTGGGGAAGGGCACAAGCACTGTTTGCCTGCCTACTATGCTAATATCCAGTGGCTGGCACATGGGGAGGGAGTGGGACTGACCAACAGGAACAAAACGTATCTCCTGCTCTACAGAAAAAATTAACAGAATACATTCCCAACAAATTAAGCCCTTACTTTGATGTAGCTAGGCAAGGTAAACCGCAGGTTTAATGTTATAATGTTGACCATGATTGGCAACAATGATAAACTACCTGTGCCTTGGCTCCATTAGGATTTTACAGTTCTTTCTCCGTAAAACGAACGAACCAACCAACAACCACCCCACCCCCTTTTTTGGGGGGGGGAGGGGCAGCAAAGGCATAGCCTTGAGATTTTCAGAAACATCTAACAAGGGAAATCTGAAGCAGGAGAACTGCTATCCCTCAACTAGTATTGAACAAGCTGTCACACTCCCACCAGGCAATGCAGAAATATAAAAGTATGCATGGACTCACCTCTGCTTTCAGAAAAAAGCTCCCACTTTCACCGAGGCCTGTTCTAGGAACACAAAAAAATCTACAAGGAGCATTTCGCTGCCACACTCAAACTTTCTAGCTCTCAAACACAGTCTTATAGATCAAGGCATATAACAGTATGCATTCTAGCCCTCTCTAAATGGCTTGAGTGCACATTTTGAGGTTATTTCCTCTCCACCCAAAAAAAGTCTTTGGCTTAGTTATAAGTATTTCTTTTTTTAAACTTGCTGCTGGTAATAACACACTATGTAAGCACCACTAGATTAGCTTAGCAGCTCTTCCCTGTGCTAATAATGTACACTGTATTCTGCCACATTTCTTTTGCATCGTGTATTCTAATTGGTAGAAAGAGAAACTCCACTCATATGCAACAGCAAGGAAAAAGTTCTGGATTAGAATAATCCTCACCAATCAGAAGTTTAGTATTCTAGCTATTTCTGAAAGTATAGAATGTTTAAAGGAAGGAAGAGGGAGAAAGAATCAGGTAATGAATCCAACACAGTTTTGGCAAATAATAGAGATAAATGTCCCCATATTATTATAAGTGCAGAAGGCAGTGATACCTAGAGTAAAGGCTGCATGACACTTCCCATTATAAGATCCTATTTACAGTCATTTATAAGCTTTCCAAACTTTTAACCTTTTTGGCTGAAGCTTTTTGTGCTGTGTGCTTCCTTCAGACAGAATTAAAAAAAGAAAAAAAAAGTGGTCCAGACTTTTCACAGAAAAGGTTAGAGAAAAATATGTTGTATTGCCCACATTACGAAATGTTTAAAAACATTTCATGAAAAACTCTTGTGCCTACATGCTTCGGAGCATGGACTTGAAATTTGGCAGAATCTGTGTCAAGTGGGGCAGCCCAGGGGGAGGTTTCAATTTACCTTCAAGAAAATCAAAATGAAACATTCCATTTGTCAGTCAGCATGAGATTCATCTGTTTCCACCAGAGCTGCCACATGCCCCCATTTTCTGCTTGGGTTTCTCCACTGTACTTCATCTCCCATGATGCAGTGCAATCTCCTCTCTGATTGAATGCAGGACTGCATCATAGGAAACACCTGATGACAGTTCATCAAGGGAGATATAGTGTGGCCAGGGAGCCTCACCCACAGAAGAGAATGGGGACATGAGGCACCTACACTACTGCTCTCAAAAGGTACATCCTAGCTCAGAGAGATACAAATTAATGAAGCACTGACCCAACACAACACGTTTCAATTTGGGAAAGCTGAAATGGTCCCTTTCTGATTGAAAACATTGAAACAAAACAATGTTTTGACATTACTGTATCCAAATTTTTCAGAATTTTCTGTTCTGTGAAAGAGTTTGATATTTTGACTTTTCATCCCAATTTGGGATGAAAACAGATTTCAAAACATCAGAATTTCTTGTGGGATGGAAATTCTGATTAACTAGTTCTAATCATAATGCATATACACAAGGAGACCAAATTAAGGTTACACAGGCAATCTTCAGTTTGGCATACCCCAACTTTGAGTGCTTGTCTTTGCAACCTTCGTGTTCTTTTAAGGTAGTTTTTTGTATGTAATATATTTCTAAGGTGGTTTCAGTTTGATATGGAAGCACCATTATCCTTAGTGTTTCTATGTTGGGGGGGGCATTTTTACTTACTATAATCACTCATTTGTAATTTAGTAGTGCACAGAAGCTCCAATAAGGATCAAGGTCCCATTATGCTAGGTGCTGTGCAAACACTGAAAAACAAAAAGTATTGTCATCTAAAGATTTGTACTTATTTTAAACAGATTTTCAATGTGTATTATTAGGAACAATTTCAAAAGTTCTAAAAAAAATTTTTTTTAAATCACCCATTTATTTCCCTACTTCAGTTGCTTTCTCTCTCTCTCCTGGAGCTTAAATATATATAAATATTTTTAACTTCCTTGCTTACATAGCTTTATTAATGCTATGTATTGTTCAAAGTAACACTGTTTACCACATATGATGTTTAAATTGATGCTGTCCCTTTAATAATGTCTGCGTGGGCCTAGGAAAGAGACCAGTTGATTTCTTTTTTTTTTTAAAAAGGTGCTTGTCACAATAATCAAAATGCATTCTCAATCACAAATACGTAGCTTGCTAAGAGTGTGAGCTGAAGAAACTCCAACATTCCACCGCAACATCAATAAACTAAGAAAACAAGAGACTCTCCAGAAGGATACCAGAGATGTGCTCTGGGAAATAACAGCAACAGTCTGCTTTATCATCAAAAAGCCAGCACTGGATGCCGAAAATCTCTTAATTATCAATGCATCTACCACCTCCCCTTTCTAGGCAGAGTCACTAAAAAAGGGTCATTGGTGCTTCGGTGTCGCATGTGACATCTGCCAACTTCCTGAATGCTGAGCAATGGCTGGAGCACAGCACAGAGAAGGGCCTGGTGTACTTCTTAGGATAGAGGCCACATTTAAAGAATCATCACTCCACCTCTCTGCAGGTTTTGACCCATTTGATCCCATCATGCTGCTGAACCTCTCACATGTTTATAAGTATGGAATGCAGAGCACAGCACTCCAGTCACTCCTGTGCAACAGCTTCCACAGAACAGGGGTTGGCAGCCAGCAAACTTCCACGAAAATCCATTCTGTTCTACTTACCCCTTCCTTAAGCGGGAGAAGTAATCTTCACAGCTCCAATGCTGACATGACACTGCCCTCACCTCCTTCCTCACCATATTCAGATAGAAATCCGCTCCGCTGTGTTTTGAATCATGACATTTTTCAAACAGAAGAGTAACTTTGGGGGTGGCGTGGGAAATTTCAGCAAAAATCATTGCTATGTGTTTGAGGAGTGAGTGTTGGAGAAAGTTACTGAAAATAGACATTTATGGGATGTCATAATTCAAGTGCAGCTACAAAAGACGGTTTCGTCTGTCAGTGTCACCCTCACTGGCCAGCTGCTTACACATTAGAGGCAGAACTCCTTGTTTGATGTCTCATCATAGTAACTGTGTCTCATGGTTTTCCATGGATCTTATGTACATACACACACCGCACCTAGCAAAGAGGAGGCAGGGAGCAGGTGCTTTTGAACAAGGGGGGAAGAGTGGGAAAGCAGGGGTTGGGGGGAAGGAAGGGGAGGGAAGGGAGAAAGAGTTGCCAGGTGTCCGGTTTTCGACTAGGAAGTGCAATCGAAAAGGGGACCTAGCAGTGTCCGGTCAGTATGAAAAGGCCAGTTACCGGAGTAACAGTGATCAGCCTCCCCACCAAGAGGGCAGGAAGAGCTGCAGCTGCTCCTGCTGATGGAGAAAACTGGCTGGTTCCCAGACCTGGCTCCAGCCTCTCCAGAAGGGAGATCACCACCCAGGGGATTGGACCCTTCAGCCTACTCCTCTGTCCCGCTGTCCCAGGCCCCCACTCTGGGGACCGACCCTCCCTGCTGCCCATTATCCATCTCCCCACAACACACACACAGAAAGCCCCGCCCCCGCTGCCAGTTAGCGGTCCCCCAACTTCAGTGTTCCCTCTCGGCCAGTTAGTGCCCCCACCCACAGCATGCCCCACCAATTCGTTAATCCTCCCCTCAACCCCATCAACGCCAGTCACTGCCTGCTCCACAAACCAATACCCCCTCAATAACACTTTTTGCTCTCCCCAAAATCCTAGTGCCTGCCACAGCATTCCCCCCTCAATGCCCATTACTACACAATCCCAGCACTCCTCAATGCCAGGTACTGCCCTTCCCCACCCCCCACATCTTTGAGAAGTAGGGCAAGACTACTTTTTTCGTGTGTGAGTTATCAGGATTGTGGATTAATACATGTCTATTCAAATAATGTTCTGAGATGCTTATTCTAGTGACAATTTTTTAAATAAGTTTGATTTAAAATACAATACTTTCTTAAATAGCCAAAAAATCACTTTGCCAGCTTTTCAAAGAACTATTTAGATACCTAAAAAGACTATTTCTACAAAGCAAATCTTATTGTTCATAATATGCCAGAAGCCATAAAAATTCTAAACAGATTCTAAAACAGAAACAAGGTGATTAGAACCATAGAAAATGAGCCAGGTAACTAGCAGCAGACTGGCAAATGGGTTGCTGCATTTTATAGCAGAATTACATATGCTGCCAGGTTTGCTTGGCATTATCTTGGGATATTATGTTTTAGCAAGGCATTTTTGTTTGTATAGCTGAAACTTTCTTTTTCTATAGTTTGTGGAACTTCTCATTCGCGGTCACACAAAGAAAAAAAACCCCTCACATTCCTGTATCATTTGGTATCTAATAACATATAGAAAAGAGGTGGGATCCGCTTCTAACCAAGTTATAGGAAGATTTTTAAACTGTTTTTGGATGTTATTGGCAGTGGTACTGCTCACTTAATGTAGATGCATTTAAACCTATTTAACTCTCACTTAAATCAGTTTAGTTTAATTTAGTAATATACTAGTACATGCTAAACAAAGATTAAATGGGTTTAAGTGCATCAACATTAAAGAGTAAGACCTATCTAACTACACAGACTTCAAATTAATTTAGTTAAGATTGTACAACTTTTCTAATACATAAACGCCCTAAGTATTAGGACACAATTGGAAACAGATGCACATTGGATCAATGTCAATATGTATTTATGTAATACTACACTGAATTCGCTCATTAAGTTTGCTTCCTTTGAGTGTGCAGTTAGATTTTTGGTTTGTTTTTGTTTTTTTAAGAGAAGAGTCCCTAAGATGGTGTGTGGGGAAAGCCTACTTACAGAACATGCATGACATGTAATGAACTCTCCTAAAGCTAGAGATTTTTGCTACATGCTTTTTCTGTGGAGAATTTTGTTGTAGAAAGGAATCAAGTATGAGAAAAAAGTTTTCCAAAAGGCAAAGGATAAACACTTCTTTTAAACCTCTCATGCTGTTCTAAGTCTCATCAATCAGTCCCACCCTGATCAATCACACCAGCTTCCTGAATGGGGAGGGGAGGAGCATGCAGGGGTGGGGTCTCAGGGGAAGAAGCAGATCAGGAGGGGAAAAGGCAGCACCAGACAGTCCATGTTCAGCAATTAGAAAGTTGGCAACTCTAGGGAGGGTGGATACAAAGCTGGCAGGGAAGAGGTCTTTGCAGCCAATCTATTATAGTTATTTTGCTTTTAACCATCTAACTGCAACTCTCAGATCCACCAGAAACACATTAAATCCTTTGAACCTCTGAAATGATGCATTATTGAAGTCACAGTAGGGGAGTCAACTCAGTTTAGAAGACATAAAAGACTAACTCTAGAATAAGTGTCTTTTTTCATTACAAGGTAATGGCTAAAAAAACATTTTAATTTAGGAAGAAGATGCAGTCACATAGGGAACAAAGGGGAAAGGGGAAGGAAGACTGGGGGAGGAAAAAAACAAAAACAAAATATAAATGCTTCCTTTCAGAATAGCACTAAAGAGACAATACCTCCCAAGCAAACTCTCTCTTTTAAATATACCAAAATGAGATAAGCAATGCCCCAACTTCTCACTAATGCCACATCCACAAATACTTCTCAGAGTATCTGTAGATCACTGCAATGTATGCTCTCTCTAGAGCCACAAGTGTATGTTATTAGAATAAGTTAATTCATTTAAGATCTTAAAATTTGCCTTCATAGACATTGCCATTGCATTGGTTACTATTGTCAGTTAGTGACATCAGAAATATTGAATTGTGAAACTCAAGTTACAGAAAACTTTACACATATTAAAAAATGAATTTCATATACTTTCCAACTTCCCCTCCTCTTAGGAGATGTTTCTCTCATTTTGAGTTTTTATTAGTTATAATATTGGCAAATGCTGCTGAAGGAATAGCATCTGCAATCTACAAATACCTCCACTGTATGTGCAATACACAAATACTTCCCCACTGTTCCACTCCAGCTGCAGATGGTATGTATAAGGGGAGAAAGGGAATAAAACCATCCCACTTAAATCTGGTCACCTGTGGCATGATGGGAGCAAACAGAACAGACCAAGTCCTTATCTAGTTCTATGTAATCTCATCAACTGAAGGTGATCAGCGATGAAATGCAGCAAATGAAAATGATTTGAACGCTGAATCTCTAAGTGGCCAAAATTTTGTTGCTTTTTTGTAGGAGTATAAATGACTACAGATACACTAAACAAACTATTATCAAATCTCTTCTGTGACAGAGCTCTCTGCTGAAGGAGACAAATAAAAATAAATGCATTAAGTAACAAATCACAGGGATGAGTTGTTTAGAGCCATTATCCCAGAGGATTACAGACTGGGTTTTGCCCCCGTCTGTTGTTAGTTTTCCATTTTTATTTTAATACTGTAGCCATTATTACCAAAACCACTAAAAGCCTATTGTTCCTCCCTCGTTCTGGATAGTAAGCACATAATCCCTTTAATTTGTACAGCGAGGCTTTGGGTTTGCTTTAAAGATGCATACAATAACCTTAGTGATCACAGCCCAATTTTGAAATAAGTCCTGCCAGTTTTGTCAAACTGTCTAATGCTTTATTTATTAGTTGCTTTTGTTTGTTTTGTATTACAATAGTCCCTATAGGCCCCAAATCAGAGATCATGGACCCATTGTGCAAGGTGCTGTACAAACATATAACAAAAAGAGAGTAATTGCTGCAAGGAGCTTTCAATCTATAGTATAAGGCAAGAGACCACAGAAGGATAAGAAAGCCAGAGGGGCACAAGGTAACAGTGAAATGATTATAAGTGTAATAAGCAGCAGTCATAGCATAACAACTGTGTGCATCTCAAAGGCAGTAGTCATTCTCTCAAGCAATCCATTGGTTTAAATGTAAATGCTCCTCAGGGTGTGTAACAACCTCACAGTATGGCCCAACATGCAGACTAGGGCTGATGAGAGAGCACATGTTTACTTAGGATCTTAACCATAGGCACCAGAGGAAATAAAATGTTACACTGAGCCCCAAAGCAGACTTTTAGAAGGTTTCACCAAGTTGCCATTAAACTAGTGGCATGCTTCTCAACCTCTTTTTATAAACTACAAACAACACAATACACAAGATCTCCTTGATCTCGAAGAACTGTTTTCAGAAGGCATTGTGATTCACAAAAAAAACAAACAGGTAACCATCTTTTTTGTTTTCATCAGAAACATTGCTTCTAATCTAGCGATGATAAAACACTGTTATAAGAACATGAATATTAAACTGTTTAGTGTTTAAAATGGGACTTTTTTTCTGAATGCTAAGGATAGTATTTTCTGAATAGTAAGCAGAAAGGAAATGGTTTTAAATCTCCAGTATTAAATTCCTGCTTCAAATTAAGGCATTTTTCAGCGAGATTGTTACCAATTCTAGCAAAGCCATGTGGTAATTAAGATATTTCATTTAAAATATAACTTGCATAATTGCACATGCTGTGATGTGCTTCTCACCATGTGAAGTTTAAGAGTGCTGAATTCAAGCATATAGGTACCATATATTATTATTAACCATGTTTATTACAGTAATGCCTAAGGACCAGTTTGTCTTGTGAGATATGTAACCCTTTCTCAAGACAAGCACCAAGTAAACTCATAGCTGAATTACGTTATAAAAAACACAAAGGCCTAAAGGCCTTTCTTTGTACTAAAGGCCTGTTCTTAAGAGGCAATGAGCATCACTGAATACCCAACAGAAGTTGCTCATCATAAAAACCTTTCAGGATCAGACACTAAATTTCTGATAAAGCTCAAGTCAATGTGAGCCTTGCTATTGATTCCCATGCGGCCTGGGTTCGGCCCTACTAGCTCCTCTGAAATATGCCTGAGAAAAATGTTATAAATTGTTATACTTCTAGAACGTTAGCCCCACATCAGGTTTTACTGATCCTCTAACAATCAAGAACAGTTCGATGGGCTTGGAATAAAAGTGATGATTTGCCCATATCATATTCCATATTCAATGATGAAGCAAATTTTTCTAACTTCTTTGAGTGTCCAGGGGTTCTTGATTTATATTACATGCAGAGTATGGGACACACACATCAGTGTTTTAATTAGAACCTTGTGTCTTCCTGTCTGTACTCTTAAAGGCAAGTCGTTTTACACAAAGTGTGCCACGCTTGGAAGGAGATTCTCCGCTTTTTGGAATCCTTGTCATTTTCTGATGCAAAACTCTAAGGATGCCAGAGAATCTCAATTCTTAGTCTACTTGTCTCATGCAGATTTGGAGAAAGATGAAGGAAAAAAACAAAGCTGTAGGTATGAGAGAAGTTTGGACCTTCACAGCTGCTGTCAGAGGCATGTTAAACACACACATGCACACACACCACTCACACTAGATGTTCAGCATAGAATATTCAAGACATAAAAAATAATCCCAGGATTCACTTTCAAACCAGGCCTCAGTGGAGCAAGCTTTCAGAATACAGATGCTCATCTGCACCAGAAAGCTACTTCTGAGCCACAGACTGCAATGACACCTCACATGTGTACTCACACATGCCAGACACACTTAAAATCATCACAGTCCCACTTTTCCCATCAAGTACAAACCATTACAGAAGCCTCTTTAATCAAAAGTACTCTCAAATGAAAACAACCATAACACTTAGTACTTACCTAATGCATTTCATCTTCAATGCACTTTACTAACATTAATTAAAATGCCAACGTATAAAGATAGTCACTTTTAGGAGGAGAACTGCAGTTAGGGTGAGCAGATGTCCCGATTTTATAGGAACAGTCCCAATATTCAGGGCTTTTTCTTGTATCAGTGCCTATATTATGCCCCACTCCTTGTCCCAATTTTTCACATTTCCTATCTGGTCACCCTAATTGAAGTGGAAGAAAAGGTGGATCTTGGTAGCAAACCAGATTAGTGCACTATTAATGTTTCACTTTGGAGGCTTGCGTTTTATTCCCACCCATAGGACTCAAGTGCAAATGAGTTCTGCTCAAGACAGACTGTGTTAAAATAGCAAAGAATACTGCAGTACACGTTGTTATTAAGGTACATTTGTTCAGCTGGCTTGTACAACCCTATCCACACTATAAGCACAGGTTAAAGGACAGCAATCAGACTCATTTTCAAGATGGAAAAATGTAATCAGAAAATGTTAATTTAAAGAAAAAGCAGCAAATGCCATTCATACATTTTAAATTCCATTACCTGCCTAATAAGTAAAAGCTGTTAATATCAGTAACCTGTTTAGCATGAAGGACCGTTTCCTTTGCCATTTCTCACTCTCAAGAATTTCTAAAAGCACCCATCACTGGTAGCATCAAGACATAAAATACAAAATTGGGATTTGCATCCGTTCATCCATTAAGCGCCCACCTGGATTTCAACTATTTTTTTTATCTAGGATGCTCGGTTGCTCTTTAGGCATAGTGTAAAAGGATGTGTCATGCAGCATGCTGTAAAGTGGGCCAGGTTCAGGCTCATGATGGGCTCTGGCAATAGAGTAGTTCTATCCTGGGCCTCTCCACTGAGAGCTCTCTGCCCCCAGAAGTTTCATCCTATGCTCTGTCGGCCAAATGTCATAGCTGAGCACAGTTCTGTTCATGGGTCATAGATTGGAGAAGCCGTCTCTAAGAGCAAGATTCTGCCATCCTTATTCACTCCATGACTAGATGCACTGATTTCAATGAGACTACTCACCGAGGAAGTTATTACAAACCATAAGCAAGGCTGGCAGAGAGACTGACACCAAGATATTTAAGACCCTGACAATTAAGGGCCTGCTCTAAAGCTTATTGAAGTCAATGGAAATATTCTCATTGACTTCAATGGGCTTTGGAGCAAGCTGAGGGACTTTGATTAAAAGGATCAGGAACTTGAATTGGGTCCAGACAGGAACTGGCAGCCAGTGAACATGAGGAGCACAGCATGATGAACTCACTTTGATTTTTAGATCTTAGAATGCAGATTATCTGCACTACCTAGAACTTTCAAAGTCATCCCCAGGCAAAGTGAGCTGCAATCCGTGACAAATTCATGGAACACACTGGCTAGGGCCACATACCAGAGGAATGACTAGCTGATGACAGAAGGTATTTCCTGGCACTGTAGCAATATGCTTATCTATGAGCAGTGGTGAATCTAATAAGAACTCAGACTGTGCACTACCATGAAAAGAAGATAACAGATTCTCTGCAAAGGCTGAAGTCAGTGTCATAACCAACTCCTCTGAGTGTTTCTCTCTTCCTACCAGCATTATCTGTGTCTTGCCAGAATACTACCGTTCTGTCCAAAGCTTAAATTTCACCAGTGACCCCATTTTACTGTGGTTAGTAAAAGGCTCTAAGTCATAAACTTATAGTTGCTCTCCTGATTTAAAGCAGACATCCTGGACCCAGTTCTCAGTGATCAGAGTTGTTATATGAGGAATTCAGATATGAATGTGTTGTACAGCTGGAGCGGGGAGGGAAAAGAAAACACAAGAGAACCTGGACTGACTGCTATATGGGATGGTTGACTCAGCACCTGCCATGTTAGATTCATTTCACCGGCATAAATTACCATTATCGAACAAATGCAGTGGGATCACTCTCCATCCTGCAAAAGGATTCCAATAGGTTGGTCAAAAAAGTTAGACTATAAAACTAAGTCTGAAGCCATTATTGGGTCATTTTTCATGAATGGCCAACAGTCTTGCCTTAGGGCTTGTCTATATGCCACGGCAATGCATGTTAGAGAGGTGTGATTTCTAAAGCACACCAACATGTTCTGCACTAACTGGCCTATGTAGACCCTGCTGGTGTGAACTAAAAGTTCCCTAGTGTGTTAACTACACTGACATGCAAGAGAGAACTTTTAGTTCACGCCAGCAGAATCTACATGGGCCAGTTAGTGCACAATATGTTGGTGTGCTTTAGAAGTTTCATCCTTCTAGTGTGCATTGCTCAACCGTGTAGAAAAGTGCTTAATGTCAATGCTCATTCTTTCAGTTTTTACTGTAACTTTTCCTCTTCCTTCTTTTGCAGTACCCACTAGGGTGCCTATGAGTTTAAATCTTTCTGAAGAAGTACATCCAAAGCTAAGTGCTTCAGCCATTTCTTTAAATTGATCTTTTTGTGCTACACTGAAGGTGATGTTGTCAGCATAAAAGAAGGTTGCAACTTTCTTATCAAGTTCAAGTCTTTGCCTTTCATTTATTTTTATGGCATAATCACGGATTGATCTATGTCATTTTGGGGTGATTGTTGAAGATGAACACAGACTGCTCCTGAATGAAACTGATCTTGAATAGCTGCCTGAAGAGCTACTGGAAGACTTGGAACAGGGATTTAAATTATAATATTTCAATGATAATGATATCATCAGAAGTTTCTCCCCTACAAGATCCTCAAACTCATCATTGTTCTGTTCTTCCACTTAAATTAAAAAAGGTATTTAATTCAATGGCACATTTGATCTTGAAGAATCCAAATAACTAGAAAATATGTTGGGGTTTTTTAGATGAGCACAAATCCTTGTTCTCTTGCTATTAAAAAAGTGTGAAAATGTCTACATTTTACTTTAGAAGAAACAGTATTGCCAGCACCAAATATCTCAAAATTCATGAGTCAGGTTCCCACAAAAATCGTAAGATTTTTAAAAATGATAAATGTTGGATTTGCCTTCTAGCTACTGAGGCTTTAGGACTCACATTTTTAACCTGCTCCCTAGGTACCCTCTTTTTTTATACAAAAGCCGAGATTCGCACATTACTACGTGACTTCAAGAAGTAGGGCTATAATAAAAAACAGAAAATAATGCAGGAGTTGGCAACACTAGAATGATCACTTTTCATTACTTTCATTCATCCAATGACTTGTTTTCTTCCACTACCTTCAACTTCAGATATGTGGAGTCAGACAAATTCATAAACTGATGTCTGGTAATTTCTAAACATTATCCATCCATTTGAAGAATTTATTAGCAGGAGTTTTTACTAAAGATAGAATGAGAAATGTCTATCAAATGAATTCAGTACTGTGATGACTGAAAAAAATGAGTGGTAGGCAGCTTTATATAAAACCACCTTACTGAGATGCCCTGACCACCTTCCAGAAGTTTCTAGATTCAAGCAGGCCAAACTTCCCTTACAAGTTCACTCTCCTCACTTTCGGATCCCAACAGCAATTTATTTCTCCCATTAGCCCTGCCTCTCTAGCTAATCACCAACAACCTTAGCCATTCCTATCCTTCTCCAGGTTTCTAAACAGCTTCCTAACTTTCTGATTGCTTCGTAATGACCTAACAAAAACCTTGATGTTCTCTTCATTTTGCTTTTAACTTTTAGAATCAAGTTTTCATTCACAGACAAATTACAGTAATATGTTTAGTATTAAAAACATTAAACATTACATTCAACTAACTACTTCAATGACAGATTAACAATTAAAACACCCCAGAAAACACACACACTAACCCCATTTCTCCCCAAAACACCACTGTTCCCCTTCCTGTCAAAAAAGTCCCTGGTTTTCACAATCTTGTTTCAGGGTGACTATTACTCAACAACACCTTTCCCCCCCAATTATAATCCTTCTTAACTTTCAAACTTCTTGTTTGCATCAGTCTACAGAATCCAAGCTAATGGCACGAAACTGAAATGATTGTATTTTGAACATAAGCATATTCTGGGATAAATGTTATAGATACAATTGAAAATTGCAACTGAAAGTGACAGATACTGAAAATTCCATTGGACAGTGGTGACTAGTAAAACTTCTCTGGTGAACAGGGGTGCGAAGGTATCAGCTTTTGCAGGATATAAGCTTTCATTTAAAAAAAAATTAAGTTTCCAGCACTTACGACTGCTAAGATAAGCAGATGCAGCACTGTCTTTCTGAATTTACAGAGCTATGGCATCTGGTGTCGGTACTGCTGCTCATAGCTTCCCCAAAAAGAAGCAGAGCAAAACTGATATGACATTGGTTGGTTTCACAGTTTTGCTGCTCAGCTGTGAAACTGACCAGAGTCTTAATTGGTGATTGGTTGGTTGCTGCTTATGAAAACGGACAAGCAGGTATGCACAAGAGCTATTCACACAGATTAATACTTTACACAAAACCAAAAACGGGAGGAAGGCTAGGGAATGACCAGTGCTTAGTTCCCAGCCCTCAGCAAAATACTTAAGGCTAGTGGAAGAGTAGCCGAGAGAAGTCACATTTACTGTGCCCAGTTAGAAGGCCAGAGGTGTGAAGAAAAGAGTTCTTCTCGTTCAAGAGCTAGAGAGAGACAAAGAAAGGCTTCAAGTTTACCAAACAACTACTAGATCGTGGTTGCTAATTAAGATGGAGCTCCCCCAGCAGAGTCAGGGACAGCACTCTGATGGGAATCCCAACATCCTCCCTCTTCCTAGCATGTACAATTTAGAGCAACTGTGCACTCACCAGATGTCTCCCAGAAAAGAAATGGATATTGCATTTTTTTAAAAGAAACACACAAGTTATTGCCAGTGCAGCTAACAAGGGGGTTCCCAAATATATCTAGTGATGGATCATTAATATATAGTTCATTCATACAAGGATCATTCATACAAGCCTAGCTGTCTGGAGAAAAAAATTGAAAAGGACCATATACTGCCCTCGATTCATGCACACAACTCCCATTGACATCAATAGGAGTTCTGCGTGTGGATTGAGGTCAGCATAAGTTACAACGGCTTTGTAGTCAGGTTACGAGTTTCACCTCTCATTAGCCATCAGCTTTGCAGACACCAGGCAAAAAGCCCTAGGTCTCAAAAAGAGACAGTTTGTAGCAAGGCATAGACAGGAATGCAGACAGAATTCATTAAGCGTAGGATTGATTCTACCAAGCTCCATGAAATGCTTTCCACTTAGGTCAACAGGACTACTCCTTTGAGTAAAGACTAGTCACATCAGTAAGAGTTTGGAGGACTGTGTTTTAATTTTAGCTTGTAGAGGAATCTTTCAATTCAGTAACATAAATATACACATATGTACAAATTTCAGCATTCCCTCCCCAAAAGAATCTCTTTGGCATGAATACTATTATAGCCAATACACGGTCTTATGTTGATCGTTTTCTCCAGACCAGGCACTAATAGGAATTAGTTACCTTAAGCTGCCTAAAGGCATGGCTACCTTCACCACTGCTCTATACCAGCGAATCTCAAACTACGAGGCCGGCCCTCAAGGGAGGCACAGGAACATGTTTCGGGAGGCTTGAGCAGCGTGTGTATGGGGTGGGGGAGCGGGGTGTGTGGGTTGTTTTTGAAGAGCTCCGGCTGTCAGCCCCAGCAGAAGGGCTATGAACACCCAGGAAGCAGGGATAAAGGGGACAGCTGGAGCCCAGCCCCCACTCTCAATCTCAAGCAGCTCAGGCCCAGCTCCCCCATCCCTCACCGGAAGGTGGCAGGGCTGTGGCTGTCAGCCCCAAGGTGGCAGCAGCAGTGCAGATGTAAGGGTGGCAATGGGGTACCAAGTCTGCTGGGGAAAGTGATATTGATAAATATCACTTTTCACACTGCCACCCTTACTTCTGTTCTGTTGCTGGTGCAGCGCTGTCTTCAGAGCTAGGCGCCCAACCAGCAGCCTCTGCTGTCTGCTCTGCCTTCAGAGCTGGATGGTGGTTGATGTACTTGGGAGGACTGGGGGGACATAAACAACTACAGATATAAAAAAGGGGGGCCTGATCAAATAAGTTTGAGAACCACTATATACTATGGCTTATTAGGGGCCATACTTGGATCTTCAGGTAAGTTCAACAGCTGGCACAGGGTATCCGACATATTACTGTTCAATACTACTCTTTATTCGCCTTCCACCAAACTTGGTGCAAACGCCTACAAAACCTGAAATCAAACCTACGTTGTGCAAATGACAGAGCTCCCCACTCATTCTGGCTATTTTGTTAAATCTCTAACCACACACTGGTACCAAAATATCTGCAAATTATGCTTCCTTTTTAACAATCAGATTGAGAGAGTACTTACTAATGCACATCATCAGAGATGCAAAGTAAAGCACAGACTCTGAGCATTAAATGTAAAGAGGGCCAGGGATGGAAGGAAGCTAACCTGTGTCACAGTGGGAAATTAAAAACACCAATCTAATTAGTCACCAGTGATTACGCAGCCACTGCGGAGTTTACATGCCTTGCAGCCTTGCTGACCAGAGATTTTCCAATTTAGGATTTCCAGTCACAGGGCACTAGAGCAATGAGAATTTCAGACCTTGCCGTTTGTAAACCTGGATATACCTAGCTATAATTTTTCAGCGTTCAAAAGTCTAGTTCATAAAGACATCTGCCCCACAGTGGATATTTAACCTCATTTTTGCATTTTGGAAATGGCTAAAAGACTGCAGTAGAGTTCTTTATAAACTAATCTTCAATAGTCTATTTTCATTAGTAGCAGAAACCAGCATTTCTCTATTAGGGTTTAGTTAAATATTTTTTTTCCACTGTGAACTCACCACTTAGATTTACACATATTGATTTGCCTTTCAAGTGTAGGCCCTAATGGTGTTAGTGAGAGAGGATTGGGGGTCTTCATGTGTAAGGGTTTCAATTACATTCATTTTTGTGTTTCCACCGAGAAAGAAAAAGCTAGTCCCTCTAGTGTACTGTAGCAGTAGGATGTTGAAGAATATGTGTAGCAATGCACTAAACTGTATATCCATATGTAGTAACAAAACTAACTCCCCTCCTTTTGTTTTAAGCAGAGGACACATAGGCACTTAAAGAAACTACAGTGAAACTAAGCAACCTTTCGATCCATTTATCACATTTTCTGTTGTTCCTCTTTATGAGCAAGTGAAATAATAAACGTTGTACAAAGAAAATTAATTTGTATCCAGAGGAATTCATTAAATAAAGTGTTGACCGGATGGTAATTACCAATTCTGGTTTTAATACAGTATTTTGTTTCAGCTTGTGTTCTAACCCAATTCCTCTCCCTTTTCAATGCAGTAACCCAAAGAGAGTTGTAATATTTAGAGATATCTGACTTTACTGGTATTTCTCTCAAAGTCCACACACCCTTTGAAGTATGAAATTAATGACATTTAGCCCTAGAAACACACTTTTCTCTAGCAATTTTAAACAAATGCTGTACAAGCCAAATTCTACACCCAAAAGGTAAGATCAGTACAGAAATGGCATGAGAACTGTTCAGACGCTTTTTCTGGGTTAATCAGTTAATTCTCACCAATGTGACAGACAATGTGTGACTGAAAAATAAGGCTCCATTTGCTTTCTGGCAATAACCCACCTCCAAATTAAAAAAAAGAGAAAGATGCTGCACTCGGGTGAAGCGCCTAAGAAGTAAAGGAGATTGCTTGGTTTGATATTGTACCAGGGAAGGAACTTGTTTTCATACTAACCAAATCAGAGGGTCTTGTGAGCACATAGTACAAAATAGGACTCTTTCCAAAAGCATTTACAGAAGACGTTGTCAAACTTCAGGTTAGCTCCACAGAGGCAGCAAATTGCTGTGTGTTCCTCAGGGAGTTCAGTTCAATTAAATGACAATTCACAGACATGGGATAGGAGCAGAAATCTGTCCATGTGACACACCTAGCAGGGGACTGGGGGGGCGAGGGCATGAACCCCATTATCAGAATGTTCCAACCAAAAACAGTCATTTAGCCCTGAATTATCAAGCATGATACAATCTGTTCCCAGAAAGGCTCCTGTTTCACTAGATGGTTTATCAGCAGTAAGTGACTATTTAATAAATGTAGATACATGGAAGTTGTTTAAAGCCTATTGATCCTCCAGAAGAAATGGACAAGGCTGATAATGAGCCACTTTTTTTATTTAACTTAATCAATTATATCAAACCAGCCAAAAAGATCTCTTCGTCAGATGTTAAAGTGACCTTCCTGGCACATAAGCATGTGTATTTTAAGCTATTTAATGACACAGTAAAAAGACATTGAGTTATCTGCCTTGTCTAATAAAAAGAAAGGCATGTTTTTTCTCTCTGGCAGCCAGCTTTCTAGGGTATGAGCCCAACTCAGCCTAGCTGCTATCCCCCTAACCTGAAGTCTACCATGCAAAGCAGTTGAGGTGTAGAAAGTGCTTATAGCCGCATACGGAGGCTGACATGGCACAACAGAAACTCTTCCCAAATAGAAGTTTCCCCCCACAGGTCATCTGTAACACCCTTCCCTCTCCTCCCAGCCCTTCCCCAAAACAGTCTCTCGCCTGTTTCTCCAACTCCACTAGCCGGTTCCTGTGACTTTAAGGAAACCCCTTCGTGCCAAAAGGCAGAAAGAAGCCCAACAGTGCAACTGGCGACTCCCAACCTTTCTGACTTTTGTAAGTACGGGGCAAGAAAGTAAAGAGAGAGAAGAAAGGGGACAACAAATGAAAATACGCCCAGTAGAAGCTGATGCAAGGAAACACCTCACTCCGGTCTTGGACAAGTGACTTAAACGCTAAGCCAGATGAGGGAACCTTAAGGCAAAGGAGGGGAGCTGTACCTTGCTGCTCACAGGAGCGCGGAATGCTCGTTCCGAAAGATGGCCCGGTTTGAGTAGCTAATCGGCCCCAGATTTGATGCGGATTAAAGTACAGGATATAAAGCAATAACCTCCTGGCCTTTATTGGTCACGCCTGTTTGAGAAGGGGGAGGAGAGGTGGTCAGACACCCCCGATTTGTCTCTATTCCCCCCACCCCTTTCGCAAACCCTTTGTCTCTGAAGCAGCAGTGGCCACCCAGGTCAGCAGCCCCTTACCTTCTCGGCGCGGCTGCGGAGGAGCGGGCGGAGCGTGCAGGCGGCTGCCGGGCTGGCAAGCGCTGGCTCCGTGCGCCTCGGGACGGGCGCGGAGCCGGGGTCCCGCGGCAAGCGGACCCGACCCCAGCACGGGGAAGATTTCCCTGCGCTGCTGCGGGCAGGCGGCGGCTCCAGTTCAGCGTCTGCAGCCCGGCTCGCCCAGCGCGTCTCTCGGCCGGTCCCGGGCACGGGAGGCGCCGGCTTCCCCGCTCTTCATGGGATGCGGGAGCAGCCAGGAGGGGGTCCCCGTCCCCGTCCCCTCCGGGCCGAGGAGCCCAGGGCTCCCTCCTCTCCCGCCTGCCCGGCTCTCTCGTCAGGGCCTGCCCGCCCCCTCCTCCATGCTGCCCTGGGATGCAGCCCGCCGGCGCACAGGCCCCGCCGGCGGGACCCGGGGGCGGGGGCTCCGGTCTGGCCTCCCCGGGGCCTGCAGGCACGCTCTGCCGGGAGAGGAGGCCCTGCCCCGGCCTGGGAGGCGGCGGGGAGCCCCGGGAAGGTCACGGGCGGCGGGGAGCCGGGGGCGGCTCCAGCTGCTGCTGGCCCGGCCTCAGCGGCTGCCGGGCGCCGCGCTCCGCCCGGGCTCGCTCAGTGCCCGCGCCCGGGCGGGTCCCGCCGCCGCCGCTCCGCGGGCCCCGGTGCCAGGCTGCCCCCTGTGGCGGTGCGGGTGGCGGCCGGCCCCAGGCTCAGCGGCAGCTGCAGTGGCCGTGTGTCTGTGTCATGTCTGTGCAGCGGCGGAGCCGGAGCCGAGGCGGGGCCAGCCCGCTGACAACACCGCCCTGTGACAGGCGGCGCGGGCCCAACCAGCGGCAGCCCCTGCTGCAGAGTCCCTCCCCCTCCCCGCCGGCCTCGGGCAGGGGCCGGCTCCACCTGGGCTCCAGGCGCCGGGCGGAGGGGAGCCGCGCGGCCGCACGCGCCCGCCCTTGCCCCGCGGGGGCTGGTCGCTGCTAAGCGCCTGCCTTCCCCGCCGGGGCGTCCCTCCCCGCGCCCTGTCAGCCACCGGCTGCTCGGGCAGCGGCTTCTTACAGCCCCGGGTCGGCTGATCGTCTCACCCGAGAGAGCGCGCTCACACCGCCCGGCTGCTGCCTGCAAAACCCCCGCGTGGGACAGGGGAGCCCTGGGCTCGGAGGGGGGAGAAAGAGGAGTCACCAAGTATCCCCATGCGGAGGCAGGGCTGTGCACAAGGGCGGGCAAGCGGGGACATGCGCCCCCCACGCTCCCCCCAGTAATAAGCGGGGGCGCCGAACTCCCGGGACCGCAGGGGTGGGAGAAGAGCGAGCTCCTCCCGGGGCCAGGACGGGCGGGGGAGCCCGAGCCAGCTCCCGTCGCTCAGGGAGGAAGAGAGCGAGTTCCACTGGGGCTGTGGGCACCCAGCGTGCCCCTCCAAAAAGGGGTCTCTTTTAAATTCCTGCCCAAGCCCTCGTCCTCTCCTGTTTCCTTGTTGCCTCGCCTCTGGTCGGATGCTTCGTTTATTCTGCAGTGTGGGCAAAAAAGACTGAGAAAAGCCTTAACTGAATTGTTGTGCTGTGTAATTAATATCTGCTTTCTTTTATAGAAATATTACAAAGCAGAGAGTGTATCTGTGTTCCATTTTCGGTTTTATTTTTAAAAGTAAAATGTGATGCAGTTAAGGACAACCTCCATAACTAAGGCAAGAAGGAGATCCTTCTTCCTACTCAAAACAGGTCATTTTGTTTCTGTTAAAACAGCCTGTTTCATTCATAGAAGATTTAATTGTTCTCAGAGTACCTTCAGAAAGTATTACCAATACCGATCCCACAGTCAGGAGGATGCTAATTAGAGGGAAGCTGGCTGTACAGTAGCTGAAGAGTTGTGTCTTCTTTAAGAGAAAGAAGGCTCATTCTGTCACTGACTGAGAGTGGATGCCAGGGAGTAGAAATAATTGCGAGGTATATAAACACAGAGAATACCTATGACAAATGAGTCAGTCCCAGGGCCAAATGTCTTTTCAAACAGTATACTAGAAAAAGCCCCTCTGACAAATAAGCAAACAATGTTAAACTGTCTGTCAGGTTCTGCACCACCCAAACAAGATCAGTGACAGCCGATCTTATGTCTATTAGCTCCATTTCTACCTAACCAGTGCAGTTAATCGTTTCCACAATGTGTGTATTTGAAGTGTGCCATATGTACTTCTATCTGTATTTGAGCTCATAGACAGATGAGGTGACAGGAGCAGTACTGGGATCCCTTTAACATATCTTGTATGAGATCATAGAATAATAGCTTCACATTAGGCAATGAAATTAACATAAGCTTGTGCAGGGCTGAAGTGAGAATGCAGACAAAAAATGGAAGTCTTTATAATTAAAAACAGATGGATGAGTGACACCTTATGTACTGCCATGAAATCTAGTACATGAAGGCCATGTTCTCACGTGAATTCACTGTAGTGGAGTGATTGGCTACTCCCAAGGATGAAAAGGAGCATATTTAGTTGTGTTATGTTTGCTGGCATTATTCTGCCATTTCCTCCATTTATGTAGCAATCCCTATTCACCTCACACAACTTCTGGCAAGGACTTCCATTTTTACAATTCCCAAATGGCCTTCATATAATTCTTGGAATGTGAGTGACCTGAACTTCATAGAAATAACTGTTGCCACATATTCAGCAATCTTAATATACACATAACTAGTCTTTTGAAGCAAAGCTGAAAACACTAGTTTGTGTGCATAAGTTCATCTATTCCTTATAATGTTATACCCTTTAGCAGCAGTGGATCATTTTGTGCTTTGCATTGCACGATGGCATTTATCATTGGCAAGGGTACACTTTGTACCCTATAGAACATATCAAATGTCTATAGTTCCACTTCAGTATCCTTACCTGCCACTTCCCATAGCAAGCATGGCAAACACTCTGCATTTTACTAAAGTTGTCCCATGCAAGGAATCCACCATGTTCAGGTGCATCCAAAACAGATCCTGTGAAGTTCGGTTTCAACAAGAAAGAGTAGATATTTCTCTAGTGATATGAAAACATTTAAAAAGTGAGGTGAAAGCATCAGTAGTTTTTATTACATCTTCCCTGGACTACTTCTGGAAACCTAGAATGAAGATGAGCTGTTATCTCTTCCAGGCAATGCTAAATACTCTTTGTGATGCTAACAAAGAGTAAGATGTTAAGTATATTTGTGTATGCGCATGCCCGCACATGACAGAGAGAGATTGTGACGTGAAAGTTGTGTCTCCTTCACCCAAAGCCTAGAGTTGGTCCCGTTAAGGGAAAAAGTATTCCAACACCATAGAAAAAGAATTATCCAAAAGGGATTTACAGAACCTTCTAAATGCAGGGAGGAGGAAGGAAGTGTGCCATCCATAAAGGCAAATGAAATGGGCCCTCATCCTCCCTTAGGTGTGAGCAAAGGAGTTGGCTGTACTGGTGCTAATTGAGAAAAAAAGAACACCTCCTTTAAGGCAGAAGTCTGGGAAGAGGTTAATACAAAACTGGCCCTGTGGAGAAGGATCTACAGGAAAAGGAAATGGTGCATAAGAACAGTCTCAGTATTAACAATTAATAAAGGTTTCTGGTCTGCTACTAGCATAGATGCTTTCCATATGGGGGATAGCAGTACAGGGAGATTTAGACATTCATGAGATATCTTCTTGTCTCTTCATATTTTGCCACAAGGTCATCTGCTTTAACATTAAAGATATTAGGACTTTCGAAGGCAACTCTAGCACTTCATATTAACTTCTAGGTAGAGTCCCAAAGTACAGAGACACGGATGCTGTCTCAGCAGTTGCATAGCAGGAGATCTAGAGAGATATTTGACATACTAAAAGCAGCTCTTAAATTTGAATGGAGTAATTCTTGAATTGACACTTAAAGGAATACATACACGATTTTATTCAAATGAGCAATATCTTGGACCAAAGCAGATTGTCATACTTAGCAATCAGAGCCTATTTCCTTATTTTTCAGTGAAAGTTGTTGAAGATAGCACCTCTCTTTTTAATCCTTCCTGAGCCTTTTCTCTAGACAGCAGAAAGTAACATTAGCTGCTGGAATCTAGAGAAGGAAAGTTGAAGGTAAGCTGAAGTCTTCTTTAATAATTCAGGAAATTCATCTGGCTTCTTGTGCAGCTGCTCCTAAACAAGAGAAGAAAGCGTAACCCAGCAATGGCCAAGCATGCAAACCTCTAAAGCTTTGTCAACTTTTGTAAGAGATAGGGAGGACAGAGAAGGGGTCAAGGACTCGTAAGCTGTGTGTATGCTTGGAGCTGTGGCTGTGACTCCCAGCTCAAGTAGACATACCCTAGTTGTCACTGAGCTAGCATGCTAATCACAGTAGTGTAGCATGTAGCTACAGTAGCAGGGGCAGTGGCAAGTAGCAGCATAGGCTAGCTGCCCTGAGAACAAACATGGCCTGATCGCATGGTTACGTATTTGGGGCAGCTAGCCCCTGCTGCTGCTCACCTCTGCCTCCATTACTGAGGCTAGGCCACATTTTTTGGTGCATTAGCTCAATGACAGCTAGTGTGGGTACGTCAACTCGAGCTGGGAATCTCCCTCCCCCTCCCCCCAATTCCAAGTGAAGACGTAGCCTTATTTTAGTGGCAGCAGAAGGTTGTACAATTCGGAGAGGTGTTTTCTCAGTTTACCAAATGCTCCTTCACCAGGGTTGAGGTGTGACATTAAGTTGAACCCAGCTATTTTTGTATCTGAGCCTGTCGATGCCGAAGGAGCTTCCTGTGTTCTTGCTGGAATTTGAGAAGGTAGGAACTTTGAACTGAACTCCCTCTGCCGGCAGAAGACTAGGAAAGGTCACCTCATCAGAGCAGTGAGACTTTCAGTGCCAAAGGATAATCCTCTTCACCCTTGTTAGCATTTGCAGGGAAATTGAGGCAAAGTGCAAGCAATAAGGCAAGGCCGATACTACGCCAATGAATCTGTCAATATCAAACACTTCATAGCAGTACCTTAAAACTTCTCCAACCTTCTATAAGTCATGCTGCTTCCTGACACGAGGGGCTTTTTCCCTCAATTTTTCAGATGACAATAAAGCTGTCAGAAATACTAAAGCCCAAGCCTGACGAAACTGGCTAAACAAGTAGAATTTCCTTCAAAGCCCAAGGTTGACAATGAGGTGACCCAGCAGCAAATACAAAGAGGAAACATATTCAGATGATGCCATTATAGGGTCTCTCTTCATGTGTCCTGACTTTTGGCAGGTATGCAGATGTTAGCACGACCCTGTTTCCCCAAAAATAAGACCTACCCTGAAAATAAGCCCTAGCATGATTTTTCAGGGTTTTTGGAGTATGCTTGAAATATAAGCCCTACTCCAAAAATAAGCCCTAGTTACAGTTTACAAGCGGTTCACAAGTAAAGGTCCCCATACACTTTGTTGTTCATGGAAAAAAATAAGACATCCCCTGAAAATAAGCCCTGACCCATCTTTCAGAGCAAAAAATAATATAAGACCCTGTCTTATTTTTGGAGAAACATGGTAGTTACAGGCCCTAAGATTGCAGCCTCAATATCTTTATCAGGGTGTACACTGAACACAGCAATAAGCATTTTTACTAGGATGTAAAGTATTAACTGCTGTGAAGCAAAACACTTTCACAGTTCCTGTACTACTTAAAGAAAAGACCAAAAGCAAAACTGATGGCCCTTAATTGAGGAAAAACTCCCATAAAAGCCAATAGTTGTGTTACTCAATTAAAGCCTGGAGAATTTGGTCTCAAGACAGGGAGGATGGCTTCAAATGTTATTTCTCCAGCCAACACACAAGATTTTAGTGGCTAGTTTGAAGCTGATGCTGTTATTGACTACAGAATAGCCCTTGGCCTATGTTGATGAAGTTCCAAGTGTTTGAGTGTTATCATGAAAGAGGTTGCTATCACAACTCCAGTTAAAAGGAGTGGCTTGAGAGATTTAAACTCTAAGCATGATATCAGTGGTGTTGTTGTAAAACCTGTTACTCTTTGGTATGAAAGATGAGGTGCACACTGGCACCAGACATTTCCAGCAGCAAAGGATATAAAGATTTGTCCCCTTTTGGCTCAAGGTGAAAATGACTTGCCTTCTTGAGAGCAGTATCTTCTTTCCAAACAGTGCTGTCATAGCAAAGCTGGTTTGTGACAGACAATATACGAGACATTTCTCAGAGATCTTCAACCAGGCTCTTTTTCCAAATGTCCCCAAGGGAGCAATCTGAGAGAACGAGGGTCAAAGGTTCTCTGACTGGAGAAGAAAAAGCTCCATTAAAAAATTCCATGGCAAACATAGTTATATTAGTTATTAATGACTATACCTTACTAGAAAAATCACAAAATGCTAAGAAAATATACAATTTTAAGTGTGAAAATAGAGAACTCAGAGATTAGTCCTCCTTTGTTCATCAGGCGGGTAGAATTAAGAGAAAGTAGGCTAAGTGTTTCCTTGTGTAGATACCTGTGAATCCAGCTAGTGGTTGCTTTGACATTTTGGTCCCTTAACAGCTGGACTGTTTTTAGGCCTTAGGCATTTAGGCCACATTTCAAGAATGTGGAGCTATGCAGGTGCCTTCATTAAGAAAAATAGTACATTGTGAAATCACATCTACTGTCTAATACAGTGAGAGAATAAAGGAAGATATATAGGGTCTTAACAAGTTTTTAGTTCTAGAAGTCTGGAATGACCACAATGCTCACGAGTGATATAAGCACAAGTAAGGTTTTCACTTTCTTTATAGCAAATGACATTTAAGGGGGGAGATTGTCAAAGGCACAAAAGGTAGATGAGATCCTACCTCCCATTGACTTTAAATGGGAGCGTCACAGTGCCCGCTGTGGCTCACAGCTGAGTGCCAAATTCAAGTCAGACTGTCAGAAATCAGGGCAGACACCCCAGACTGGTAGCATATTATATCATTAGATTTTACCAAGCCAGTAACAAAAGTGTACTCCTGGACCACTATATTAGTTTTAGCATGGAGCCACAGACAGTCCTCATTAGACGCTCCAGCCACTACTTTACCACTTAGACAGACTAGACTTTATGATGAAAGGTTATAAAACCAAAACCACCACTTTAGGTTACTTCTAGCCCCAAGTGCCAGTCACATATTTCCATTCAAAATATGCTCCAGATCTCACCAAAGACAATGCTGTAGTGTGGGGTGGTTTGGGGCCAGACGTTGACTGCTGGGCAAACCCTGGTCTTGGCTGGCTTCCAGATGACCTTGCAGGTGCTGTTCTGGGAACAGCAAAGCATGGAGTGTTTATGGGAACTGCAAAGTGCTTCTCTGATTATGGCCTCCCCCCATGCTTGTTGGCCAGTCCTAGCCGATCAGATTAGGGTGTGTGAGAAAGCTCTCACTGCTGTGAGAGCTTGTTTACTGCTGTAAGAACTGCATGTGGAAGGGGATGTTGGGATAAGCTATAAGAGAAGGTGCTTGCAGCACAATAAAGAAGAACCCTGCTTTCAGCGACCATGGTGTCTTGTGAATAATTGCAACGGGGAAACCCAACACTGTAGCCAACGCTTTAGTAAACTAAAACTAAAGATTCATTAATTAGGAAAAAGTAATGAGACATATAGCAAAGGTTAAAGCAGATAAAATACACAACAGCTGGATGAGAGTAGGTAGTCCAAAATGGTAACAGAGATGTAATAACATGCCAGTCTCAGAGTCTTTTCATAAATTCCTCAGGGTTTTCCCAAGGTGGATTTGGGGAACTCTGTCTTATATCTGGAAAGCTCCCAGACAGCATCCAAAGAGATCAGAGATGGCAGGATCGTTCCCAAGGTCCGGATTTATAGTTGAAAACTGCCTGCCAAGTGTTTTTAGCACAGCATGTCTCTGTAGATTTCTCTTTGTTGAGCACACAACACAGCACACTTTGAAATCGACGTTCCTCCTTGCTGAGCAATTTTAGACAAATGGGTATAGATAAACAGGAACAATATGATAGCCAAAAACATCAGCTTTCATGCAGTTTTACAGATCAAATGAATTCACAATTGAACAATAACACACATTATTGTTCCAGGGTTAATTAAGTGTACACACAACAATCACATGTAAACTTAGTTTAAATGTAATTACTGGGGCATGTGCCATGTGAACGCAGTGTGACAACATCTTCCTTTGTTCTATTCTAACAAGTGGATGCAATAACATTAGCAACCAACAGGTTCATAGACAAGTGGATGTAATAACATTAGTATTTCTTCTGATCTAGGGTTATTTACCATAGGTCATGCATAATAGCAAATAAGCAACAAGTTATATCCAAACTTAACAATTCAGTTACATTTTACAAGTTGTTTGGTTTGCACATTACGATTCCTCTTAACATTCCTCTGAGGTTCAGAGACAGGTGAACCGCCTATTGCTTTTAGTCTAAACTGGTTTGCCTGCATCACAGGGAGATGGATGCCTTGCTGTCTTTTATGTTTTTGAAAATTTCCTCCTAAACTGTTATAGTACCAAACACTATTATATATTTTCTCTATTGATTACATTTTCAAAGGGTTCCCAACATGAAATTGGACGTTTGCCCCTGAAACAGCAGGCACAACTAGAACATGCAGCTGTTGAATATTTTCAAAGCACACTACAAACTGGGCCATGTGATGGGGTGTCCACCCCACACAAAGCCTGAAGGTAAATTAGGCCAATTAACTTATAAGTCCGCACCTGGAGAAAAGCCTAGGCCTAGTTTGCTGATGAAGTCCAGTTGTGGGAGGAGCTGGACCAGGTTTATAAAGCCAGGAAGGTGGCACTAGAAAGAGACTGCAGGGAAGTAGTCTGCAATTACTCCTTAGGAGGAAGGTGTTTGAGCTGGTACACCTATGAGGGATGGACGGATGGACCGACCGACCAGAAGCTGTAGGAAGGAGTCTAGGGAAGGAGACCAGGGTCTGAGGGAAAGCAAAGTCCACAGTTGCTGGCTACAGGGTCCCTGGACTGAAACCCAGGGTAATGGGCATGCCCAGGTTCCTTTACCAGCCCCTCCCCAGGCAAGTGGCACCATCAGGGCAGTGCCTGAGACAGTCAATGCAGAAGGACTTTGATACTCTGAAAGGGGGAAATGCCTAGATTTACCTGGCCAGAGCTTGAATCATGAAGTAGGAGCACCTGGAGTTGCAGAGAGAGAGAGAGTGGCAGCAGGGCATGAAGCAAGCAGCAGAAGGAGGTGTCAGTCCTGAATGGAGCTAATCCCCCAGACTTAGCAAGCAGGAAGCACCCCTAGGAGTAAGTGGACCCTGTGACAGGGAACAAATGAGTTGTGCTTACCACAAGTTGCTCCTTCCAGAAGCAGTGACAAAGGGGGTATGGACTGGAGAATGCCCCTGCCATGGGATTTCCACAAGGACACAACCAGATGCAAGTGGTGTATGTATACCACACTGTGTGCCATAGAATCCATCTCTTAGTGTTTCTAGCAGGAGAGCATTGCACACCACCTGCCCCATTCATTACACACAGTTTGATTAGACCAGCCATTCTATAAACTGCAGCCAGGGACAGATATTTCACTGAGCGTGCTTTGGTACAATCACAGTAATGGTCAACTTCCTAACCACTGGGAAGAGGCTCAGACTTGGAGAAGACCGACAGAGGGAGGAAGAGGAGGCCTGCTGTTCTCAGGAAGCTGCAAAGCATGGTTATTTATATTCCTGTAATCAAATTTACAGGGCATATTGTACCAAATTTCAGTTGCCGGAGAAGCAAGTTGAGCAAAGTACAGGCGGGACATTCATAACTATAATTAATACCTTGAGAAGTTACAAGGTGATCTGGGAAAGGAAACGCACAAGAAACAGCATTCCAGTGGATGTTTTGGTCACTACCCCTTGTGCAGCAGCTGGCAATAATCATGTTTCAGGGAAGGAGATGGCCTTTGGAAAAAGAAAGGGATTCCATTCTGTCAGCATTCAGGTCTCCTTTGATGCAAATCCCAGATGTAGTGTCACAGTACTCAGGAGCATCTCATGAATTGTGCAGTCTCAGAAGAGGAACGTGTCCTGAAACAGGGAGTTGTCAGAGGTCGGGATTGTTTAGAGAGATTGAAACTAAAAAAATTTATACGGAGGGCATTGTGGGTACATAGTGGGGTGAAGTCACAGGATGATAATTCACTATGATACAAGTGAGCACAATCCCAACAGGTATGTCAATACAATGCCATCCTTTAAAGGTAGTGACCATGACTGTGTGGGCTCAAACTGCCCACATGTTAGTTCTATTGCTCCACACCTAGACTTCAAGAAGTACATCTCCTCAGATCCAGTAGCTTGTACAGTATCCTGCATAGGTGAGCACTGCCTGTGTAATGTGATTATGCAGCTGTATTAGCTGCCTCACAGTTGAAGGTTATTTTAAAACTACCATCTAAGTGTGCTACAGAATATGTTTTAACCCCAAAAAGTCACTCTCTTTGCAAATAAAAGCTTCAAAATATGAACAGAATGTAAAATGATGTAGGGGTATCTGCCTGAGTCTGCAGGCAGACAGAAAATATCACAGAGAGGTGTGAATTGCCTCATTCTACTCAGAGGGCTGCTAACTTTGAATTCTGATGTTAATTTAAATGTTAACTTTGTTAATTATTTCACTGCTGACTGTTTTAGCAGAAACACGAAGTTATGGTGTGATGGGGTGTTCACGCTCACACTTGCCCTGAAGGGGTTAATATAAGCTAAGAAGGGGGCCAGTTAACCAGACAGGCCACAGCTGAGGGGAATCAGGTGTTTTAGTAATCCCCTGAGTGAATAACAAGGGAGCCCAGCTGAGGAGGCACCAACTGGGCTGGGTTTATAAAGACAGGAAGTTGGCAACACGGGGGCTGTAGAGAAGTAGTCTGGTGTCACTCCCAGGCAGAAGGCGTGTGTGCACTACAGAGCCAAAGTAGCCTAAAATTACTCTCTGAGGAAGGACTTTTGGGGCTGGCAAACCCAGAGAAGGGTGGGGGCAGAAGGTTAGGAAAGGCTCAGGGAAAAGATCCAGACAAGGTCCATGATGGAACAGACCTTGGCTGCTAATTAGAGGGGCCCTCACCTGAAACCTGGAATAGAAGGGGGGTCCATGTTCCCCTACAAATTACTGGGGAAGTGGCACTGGCTAGGTAGTGAAGGGGAAGACTGCTTGCGCCTGTTTATAAGAAGATCCTTTGATACCCTGGAAGGGGAGGACATATGTGACTTGGCCAAAGGGCTAAGCCACAAACACAGAGAGTCTTGCATCACTGAGAGCCAGGAAGGGCGAGAAGCAGAAAGGTGTTGGACCCGGAATCAACTAATCCCTAGAGCAACCAGCAGAAGGTGCACTAGCAGTGAGCAGACCCTGTGACATATGGGCACCGACATATGAAAGGGAGAAGGGAAAGAGAAGACGAATTCCCTCCTCACCTTCAACAGTTCCTTAGATAACGAAGGCCAGATCCTCAGCTGGTGAGGAGCAGGAGTGAGGTCAATACAGATATAGCAGTTTACACCAGTTGAGGATTTAGTCCTAAATGCCAAATTGCCTTTCTGGGTGTCAAAACCCAAATGTCTCCAAACTCTCTGATACAGGCTTTCCTCTACAATGCAGTTATTCACTCAGTTCGAAAAGCCTGAGCACACTGCCCATTTACAACCTGGGGACAGGGCAAAATCAAAAGAAACAGCACAAATAATAGTTCACTGATGGGGCTGGACTGGGAGGGGTCAGTGAGTGAGCAGAAGGGAGCTTGAGGAGACTGCCATATAATTCTGGGTTCCTGCTGTGCAATTTAGGTCTAATGTGCCATACAAGACATGGGGTCTTGGACATGAGTGGTGAGAATGTGGGCAGAAATGTGTCTGGCTAGTCAAGGTTATTAATGAGAAAAATTATATAGGTTCCTAATTGGCAAGTCACTGTAAAAAACCTGTGCTCCAAACAGATGAAAATTAGATAGGAATTTGCACATGCTGTGTAACATGAGTCCAGCTGCACAGGACTCAGAGGGAGAGGAAAATCATTACTAATACATTTTAGCAACCTCTTAAAATGACCTTAGATAGCTGTTCTATACTTTATAGCTCTCTGATGTTAATGTCCAGTAGCTCAGGAACTTATGGGACTAGATGTAAGTCTTGTGGCCCATTGGAAAGCTCAGAATCTTCTTTTTGAATAGTATCTAGTTCCCATTTCCAGCCTCGATGAATCACATGCTGGACCTTAAAGCCTCAATCCTGATAAGACTTAAAAACCCCTAAGGAGGGAGATTCCACCACCTCCCTAGGTAACAGTGCTTCACCACCCTGCTAGTAAAAATGTTTTTCCTAATATCCAACCTGGACCTTCCCTACTGCAACTTGAGACCATTGCTCCTAGTTCTGTCATCTACTACCACTGAGAACAGCCTAGCTCCATCTTCCCTGGAACCCTCTTTTAGATAGTTAAAGGCTGCTATCAAATTCCTCCTCACTCTTCTCTTCTGCAGACTAAACAAGCCTAGTTCCCTCAGCCTCTCCTCATAAGTCTTGTGCTCCAGCCCCCTAATCATTTTTGTTGCCCTCCACTGGACTGTCTCCAATTTGTCCACAGCCTTTTTGTACTGGGGGGCCCAAAACTGGACACAATACTCCAAATGCAGACTCACCAGTGCCAAATAGAGGGGAATAATTGCTTCCTTTGATCTGCTAGCAATGCGCCTACTAATGCAGCCCAACATGCTGTTAGCATTCATGGCAACAAGGGCACACTGTTGACTCTTATCCAGCTTCTTGTTCACTGTAACCCGCAGATCCTTTTCTGCAGAACTGCTGCCTAACCAGTCGGTCCCCAGTCTGTAGCTGTGCATGGGATTCTTCTGTCCTAAGTGCAGGGCTCTGCACTTGTCCTTGTTGGACCTCATCAGATTTCTTTTGGCCCAATCCTCCAATTTGTCTAGGTCACTCTGTATCCTATCCCTACCCTCCAGCATACCTACTACTCCCCCCAGCTTAGTGTCATCTGCAAACCTGCTGAGGGTGCAATCCACCCCATCCTCCAGATCATTAATGAAGAGGTTGAACAAAACCGGCCCCAGCACTGACCCCTGGGTCCCTAAGCTTGTTACCTGGCTGCCAACTAGGGATGTAAAAATTAGTTTAATCAAAAATCCATTTAAATGTTCTAAAAATAGAACATTTAAATGGTTAAATGCTGGGGGGAGCGGGTAGCCGCAGTTGTTGCTGGTGGGGTAGCGCAGAGCCCAGCATGGCGGGTAGTCGCAGCTGGGATCGCCCTCCCCCAGGCTGGGCTCCCCGCCTCCCCCCTCCTCAGGGAGCCAGCCAAGCTGTGGCTACCCCTGATCCTTTGGCATTGGGCTCCGTGCCTTCCCCCCACACAGAGATTCAGCCCAGCTGCAGCTACCCCCGCATGCTCTGCACTCCACACTTCCCCACCAGCACTGCCCCCAGTTTAAACAGCAATCAGCTGTTTAAAACATTTAAACAGCTGATTACCATTTAAACGTTTAAACTGTTAACCTTTTATATCCCTACTGCCAACTAGACATTGAGCTGTTGATCATGACCCATTGAGCCCAATGATCTAGCCAGCTTTCTATCTATCTTATAGTCCATTCATCCAACCCATACTTCTTTAACTTGCTGACAAGAATACTGTGGGAGACCGTATCAAAAGCTTTGCTTTGTGGTTGTTTCCTCTTATAATATGCTGTTCTATGATAGTATGTGGCTCTCTGTCAGCTGTGCTGATGGCAGACCAACTGCCAGCTCCTCCCAAGGCACCAAGACCTCACTGAACACTTACAAATGCACAGCCAGAAAAAAGTCTGGCTCACCTGTGTATTAGCATCATCAAGATAGATATTAGTTGATAAAAATTAGTTGACAGGAATGTGTTTAGCATTTATGAAATGCTTGCATTTATTGATATCACTTAAAGCTCTACAGCTCATGGTTTAAAGTGATATGGCGTGTTTACATGGCAAACCTCTGTAATGATGAAGCTCACCACACAGGAAATGAAGCAGTGATTACAATAAAATGCTCTAGATGGCTCATTGAAAGCAAATAAGGTATTGTGTGCTACCAAAAGAGAGAAGCCCTGTTGACTGCATTCCTAACTCCCTCCAGGAAAAGGGGAAACCTATGGATGAGCTCTTCCCATGAGTTTGAACTCTGGAGTGAAGGGGATAAAAATCCCTGACAAGGAGAAACTGAATCTCTGTGTTTGAAACCTTGCAAGGGCTGGAGCTAAGAAACAAGGTGGCAGAGCTCTCCAGGGTCAACCTGGGTTAGCTCTAAAAAACATTCAGTGCTGACAGATTACTATATTTCCGTCACGTTTTGGAATCATTGACTGAACTTATTTGTGTATGTATGTTGCCTGCTTTAACCTGTAAACAACTCTCTCATTTCTTTTTGCTAGTTAATAAATCCTTAATTAGTTTACTATAGGATTGGCTACCAGAATTGTCTTAGGTGTGAGCTAAGGTACAAATTTGATCTGGGATTACTGACTGGTCTCTTGGGTTTGGAATCAACCTGAATATTGTGTGTGTGTGTATGTGTGTGTGTGTAACTGACCATTGATCACTAAGGTCAGCTTGCCTGGGTGGCAAGATAGACCGGACAGCCCCAGAGCACTGCCTGTGACTTTATGGTAGGACTCCTGTAATGATCCAGGAGTCGATATTTGTTTCTGAATAGGTGAAATCTAATTATACCACCAGTTTGGGATGTCTGCCCAGCTTTTGACAGTCTGTCCTGAAATTGGCACTCGTGATCGTGAACCACCCCTGGCAGCGTGACAGTTAGCTCCTTAGGAAATGCGTATGTATTTAACATGATTGGCTGGGCTTTTACAGATTGGGAAGGTGGGTAAAGTGGCTAGATCAGAGGTTCCCAACCTTTTTGGCTCGAGAGCCACAAATATAAGTTTTACAACTTTGAAGGGCCACCAGTCTATCAGCTCATAAAAAATGTATTGACATATACACCATTAAGGACTACAAATCACTACATATTTAAAGTAAACATTTTAATGCTACTGTGCTCATATTTACATTCACTATTTTACACCTACAAATCACTCACAGTACGTCACACCCTCACAGACCAAGCACTAGTGTACATGAGTGACTGTCACTACACACTGAAGCATGTGGCCTGGCTGCGAGCTAAGTCCCGATGGGTGACCTGCCAAGTGCAGGCCAAACCGGAAGGCCCTGATTAGAGTCCTGCCCCTCTCCTCAAGCATGGTGGATCCTGGCTGTTCCACCAGCAGTCCCCATACTGGAGCCAGACAGAAGATGTTCAGGGAGGAGGCTGCCTTTTTGCTGACCTCTCACCCCCCTGGCTGCAGCAGGGAAACCGCACACATCCTGTAACCCCGTGCACTCCACCTGGGTCCCTAGGCAATGGCTCCCTTCTGCAGCTAGGGGGATAGGAGATCAGTGTCCACCTCCCTCTGGCTCCAGCAGGACCAAGGTGGAGCGCTTTGCCATGCTCCCTGCTGGAGCCAGGGGAGGGGAGCGCTGATCTCCCATCCCCTTGGGTGCAGCAAGGAGCCTGCACCAGTCTTGTTGTCACATGGCAACACACTCTGCCTGACTCCTTAGGCAGCGGCTCCCTTCTGCAGCCAGTAGGAGGGGAGCCGCGGGCCACTTTGGTCACGGATTGGGAACCAGTGGCCTAGATGTTGGCCACTAGAATGTGGAATGGAGCAGATATTGAAAGCTTTTGCGTGCACTGAGCAAAACAATAATTTAAAGAATTCTTTATTCTAGGCAGCAGAACATTTTGAATACACCTGCTAAGACAGGAGATGTCCTACCAAAAAACAGGCCATGAACCTGAGACACATATGGTTCTTTCCAGGTGCAAGTTTCAACTTTTCTATGGGCTTGTTTCAAAGCCCACTGAAGTCAATGGGAATCTTTCTGTAGATTTCAATGGGCTTTGGATCAGGCCCTGTATGTCTTGCACTTATTTTATTTGAAAGATGAAAAAAGTTTTGGAAAGTTTGGTAGGAGCTGAATTATGTAATAATATGGATGAATAAGTTAGATGGATGCTACTACTGGTATTTTAAAAATAGTTATGATTGCTTTGGGAAGGAAATTGTCATGTACTAATTTAGGTGAGTAAATATAGACTTAGTCTCCCAATTTGGCACAATAACCGTTTACAGGACAATTGAATTTTTTTACTGACCTTTGCAAAGGAAACATTTAAAATTGGCTATGTTTCCTTTGGACTCCTTCCCTTAGTTAAACTAGGAGTTCAGAGGTGCCCCTGTGGTGTTCACGGATGCATGGAGATGTGTTGGCTATGGGTGGTAGAAGAAAGATAGCTGATGTTAAAGAGAATTGATGAGCAAAGTGTAGATGGGGAGATAAATCATTTTCCTGCATTTATTTTTTTATGTCTTGCATTGGTGGGGTATGCAGTCCAGCAACCTTAACTTAAAGTTAACGCAGCTTCTTGTGTGGGAATATACACATTTAAATACGTACATGATAGAAATGGTCACATGCCCTGAAAATTAGCAGCCTTTTTTTACAATGTATACAAAAAACCAAAGGACACACCCCTATAGAGGCTCATTTTCTTTTGGTGAAAAGGTGTGATGTGACTAGAACTTCAGCTCAGTTTGCTAAATGTTTCACTCTATAGTATGTTGGTGTTATCTTATGCTAAGCGAGACAGCAACTCTGCTGCTGTCTTTCAAAAGGTCAGTTGTAACTGGTGCATGAAGCCTGCAATTGCAGGCCTAATTTTTTTCTGGACCCTCCAGAAATAATTCAGAATGCCATTTGGAGAGGGAGAGAGCACCACTGCCAACAGGGCAAGAACCACCTCAAGCTCTTTCCCAGCTACTCCTCAGTGGCTGGGCACCTTCACTTAATGGAGGAGCAAAAAATGAAGATAGCTGCTTCTCAAATACAGATGCTGAAAAGCAGCAGCAATAGCCCTCAAGAAGAAGAAAACGGACAATATGGGGAGGAGAGGAAAAGGAAACCTCGTCTCCCATATCCTCAACTGTGTCAGTATCCCCAACAAAGGGTAGACACAGATTTCCCCTCAAAATGAACCACACCAGCAGCTTTCCAGAGGGTGAGAGGTGTCTTGGAGAGGACAGGTAAACATTGTGGGAAGCAGAGGAAAGGATCAGACTTCAGCTTGGCAGAGAGAGAGGTGGAGTCCCAGCGAGAGGGAAAGAGAAGAGGAGGAAAGCTCTAGGGAGCACAAACTAAAAATAGCAGGGAGGAATGGGGGACAGAAAAAGGAGAGTGGATGGGGAAGAGACATCATAGCATGGCAAGAGAAAAAATAGGGATAGACAACAGAACAGGGGACAAATATGAAAGACAAAGAATGATATGAAAAGAGGTGTTGCTTTTTTGTTGTTGAAGAAGTCAGAGAACAAACAGAAATGAAAATTAAACAAGACAGAAGGTTGAGGAACTGGAGCAGGAAAGGTTACAGCCATCTTGGAAAGCCCCACAAGCTGTGCCAGGTGTCAACAGCCAGTCCAAGAGATCTGGCCTGACTGGTGTCACATATCTCTTTTTTTACATCCCTACTGGAAACAAAGCAGTATAGAAATTGCACAGAACTAACATTTGTCCTGTGGACATAGTGATTAATTTGACTAACAGAAAATCGGCTAAACTATTGATCCAAATGTCCCATCAGTAAAGCAATCCTAACTGTGTACTTGAAAGGAGAGTCCAATAAGTGCCATGGTGATAACAAGTATAGAAATGAGTAAAAAAAGATAATCCTATAGCTCTCCAATGGGAATGATGACATGACAAAGCCCCTATGCTGTCTTTTGCCATTCTGAGCTTCTGTGTCAATTGGGTATGGCAAGACACCCTCCAATTTACACATGTTAAAGCAAAGGATAAAAGGCCTAAACCTGTCCTCTGAACTGTACACCCATAAAAGAGGAGATGGGGCCCATGAGTGGCAGCCAACCTCTCGCCTCCTTAGCACTTCAAATAAACTTAGTATTTAGGTGGGAACTAGCATATACATTTTATAAATGTGATTTAG
Organism: Mesoclemmys tuberculata; assembly: GCA_007922155.1. Taxonomy (NCBI): domain Eukaryota; kingdom Metazoa; phylum Chordata; order Testudines; family Chelidae; genus Mesoclemmys; species Mesoclemmys tuberculata. The sequence continues at coordinate 86,100,881 of ML675616.1, read as the reverse complement.
AGGCTAATTTCTTATGTTATGAATTGATTTGCATCCAACATGTGGTTCTTGCTCTGGTTTTGCTATCCAGTATGGAAATTGCTGAAAGCCTCATTTGGTCTGGCTTTCTGAACAGTAAGTTCCTCTTTTAAATATAAGCATCGCCAATAAATACATTAAAATCTCATACAACCAGATTGTTTCAAGAGATTTTAAAATGTTTTGCAAATTTTATGTGCAATAACATTTCTTAGAGAGGTCTATTATCTTGATTTCTCACTGATCTGACAAGATTTGAAACTTTAGGCTTCATCACAGGCCAAGACCTCATCAAACATGATGAACTTCTGAGAAACACACACTATTGAGACTAATAATGTCTAATTACAGCACATGCCACTCCCAGATGCACACTTCCAATTCAACAAACAACCACCATTGGACTGAAACCAGTAGTATGTTCTCAACTGCTGTTGGGTGTCCCTGTCAAGTGATGGAGTTCCCAATCACAAAAAAAAAGCTACACTGTCATTGTAGAGTCAAGGAATTATCCCTTCTGAGGTACAGTTTTATTAACAAAAAGGTAGCTCAAAAGGTCACTACATTAACCTTAGGCTCAGGTGCTCCTAGGGTTCTTGGCCTCCAGGCCTGTCTAGTCCAAACCTTCTCCCAAAGGGTTACTCCCAAAGCCTTTATATTCAGGGTGGAGTCTAATAAACCACACCAGCACTACTGAGCCAGCAGTAATTTGCCAGCAGCTCCCTGCAAGATTCCAACACCTGACAATAGTGTGGGGGCAAGTGGAGAATTCTGTCTGGCCTGCTCAGTTCAGCTAGAAGTTCAACTGAAGGGAAGTATGTTAAATATAATTGCAGAAGGAGTATTTTTAAGAAAGAAAATGGTTACTTTCGGGCACTGATGCTCAGACCTCAATGGTTCAGGGGCCAAATTAGCAATCAGCATTATCCAAAAGAGGCACAATAGTGTGAATTCATTGTTTCATTTACTGTAGTATTATATATTCATATTTAAACAGTATGACAGGGAAATATTTAGTTATATATATATATATAGATATAGATATATATATATATATAGATATAG
>ML675616.1:86015735-86099788 GCA_007922155.1 Mesoclemmys tuberculata | reverse complement strand
ATATATATAGATATAGATATATATATATATATAGATATAGATATATAGATATAGATATATATATATAGTAAAAGCATCTTGGCTGGGTAATAGCTTAGATTGATTAATAATTAAATCACACAGTGTTTTAAAATCATGTGCTGCAAAGAGCTGCAGGAGATGCATTAAACAGCCACTTGCGGCTCACAAACCTCAATCTGAGTATCACTGCTTTAGGGTGACAGCTCCTCTTAGAGAGAAAGTGAGATGGCTCTTTGGGTCTTAAAGGGAAGTTGGAAATTGGCAATTTGTTTCTTGGAGCAAAGGAAACAACAACAAAAACATGGGATATAGAGGAGTGGTAACGGTGAGATGCTTGTGTTGCAGTCCTTGCTCTGGGGTAGTAGTGGGAACAGACGAAGTGAGGGAAACATCAAGTATAATATAAGCCAAGAGGGAAAAAAGCGGGGTAATGCTTCAGAAAATGTAGCAACAGGAAAGAAATATTGTGGTGCACTGGTACAAAGGAAGCTTGAGATTGGTGTAGAGCACCCCTGCCTTTTAGAGATAGAGGCACTTCCTTTTTCTAGGTTTCTAGAAGGTTGCCCATCACTGTGGAATCTGAGCACAGCCCTAGCATATGTTGGAGATGGAACAAGAACCCCATTTCTGCTGTCCTAGAGTGTCCCAGAGGGATTTAGAGTCCCAAAGATGCAGGGTTTTGAACTCTGGGAACTGGAAATGCAGAGAAGTCATTACAGGAATGAAGGGCTAAATTCCAAGGTAGCATTCATGATGGTGCGAGTTTCAAGTGGAGAAGCTGGTATAATTTATACATGGAGGGTGTAGTAGTGAGTGGTTGTAGCAGAAATAGCAACCAACAGGAGGGTGTCATATGAAGCATAATTACAAACAGTCATACCCATTTTACTGCTATGTAACTTGCATCTCCATTGATGTCACATGGGAATTTGTCCATGTGCCTGTGGTATCTGGTTATACAGTATGTATATCAGGGAGTTATCTCACAGGAGAGGAATCTAAGCAGGATGTCTGTCCTGTAACAACCAGCCTCTAATAATAAAATATTCACACTATTACACCTCTCTCTCTCTCCACAACTGGCGGTGAGGTGCTCTGACATGGCGTAAGCCCCTTACAGACACACTGGCTAACAGTAGGGATACCCGTACTGGCCAGCCCCTGCCCCTAAACAAGCGGTGCTTTGAATTTTACATGTCTTAAAAGCAAGATCACACACACAATGCTCACTTATTTTAAGGGGAATTTGCCAGCAAACAGCTGTCCCCTACAATAATTCCTTTTTACCACCATCTCATGTCATCTCTATCTTTCACTCACCCTCCTTCCCCTGGATCCTATCTCAGTAGGGCACTGTGGTTTTAGAGGGAATAGCAATAGGTTCTTACCTGGCTGTTTGGAGCACAAAACCGATAGGATACTGTGGAGCGTTCTTGGTCAGGGGTAGAAGCAGGAGTGGAAAGTGTTGCAAACCCACCCACTTATCTCAAGCCTCTTTCCCTTGCACAGCCTGGTTTGAACAGCAATACAGTCTAGTTTAAACCTAAACTTAGGCTGACCTAGTTACATCACTCATGACAGTGAAAAATGTTGTGTTCTGTGCAATGTAGTTAGGACAACCTAACCACACCCTCCCATAAACACAACTATGTCGGCAGAATAATTCTTCCGTCAACCTAGTTCCTGCCTCTCAGATACATGGATTAACTACATCAGTGAGAAAAAAAAACCCTTCTATTGATACAGGAAACATTTACACTACAGCTTCACAACTACAGTGCCATAGCTGTGCCGCTGTAGTGTAGACGTACTCTAAGGCCTTGTCTACACTATAGAGTTGTGTCGACACAAGTTATGCTGAAGTACAGCCACTTTCTTTTTGAAATGGATTCATTAATAGAAACATGAATTATGAAAGGAAACCTCTCTTTTGTTTTTACTTTTAACAAGTTAATCTTGGGGACTAGAGAAAGATCATGCCATGGTAAGTGATGTGTTCAGAAAGCCGGTTCAGCGTAATGGTGCATGAGGCCATGATTACTTGTGGGACCACTGTGCAATATACTTTTGCCTACAGTTTACCAAAAAAAAAGTGTGTTCTAAGGGATTTCTTTGTTACCAAATTTACATTTTTAAAAATGTCAAAGGAAGTATTGGTTCTCATATAAAGCAATTATGATGCCTTTGTGTAGCTAAATATCTATTGGTACAAACAGAAAGCAGCTTATATCCTCCCAGGAAATACCAGATATTCTTTGTGAGGGAGTTATTGCAAGCCAAGGAAGTTGCATCTCAGAATCTGTTCTTTCTGTATTTGTGTACTGGTGTATTGTCAAATGGTGATAACTCTTTGCACCTAGGACTTGTCTACGTGAACAACTACCCGACATTAGGCTGCTGTGTCTAACCATCCCTGTGCACCCTGATGACTGGTGTGTTAACAGCTTGTTAGAGCACTTTAAGTTAGTTCCTTTTCAAAGAGGACTAGATCAAAGCACTCCAATGGACTGTTAAGGTGTGTCAGTAGCGTGTAGTGCACAAACGTACAAATGAAGCACAGAATCAAATACAATATTTCTCACCTGCTGGGGTGACCTTGGGCAAGACACTTCCCAACTCTGTGCCTCAGTTTCCCTATCTGTACAATGTAAAGTGCTTTGAGATCTACTGATGAAAAGCTCAATGTGGGAACTAGGCATTATTATTAGTGTGTAATTTATTTTATACAGTGCTTGGCTGTTACCTCTGTCTGCATTAAAAGGTGTCTCATGAGCGGTTATTAGATTAAAGGAGCACTAGCAAATTAAAATGTTTTTCCTTACTTACAATAGCAATAACACCTTAGAAACCACACAGTGAAATTGCTTTCCAAATGAGGTCTGACCTTTTTGAGCTTTACAGTTTGTTTTCAAATGCTAATCCCTCTGCACATTGGGAGAATTTGCTGACACGTCCGACTACTTGCTGCATTCATGCCCCAATGTGATGATATTACTTCACCCATGCACTGCTTCAGAAACTATGTGGATTCTCTTTCATTCTGTATGGAGACTGGGTGAGCAGAGCCACAGCTCTAGTTTGTGTGTTGGACAAGGGAATATGAGTGCTCTGACTATTTGACTGGACAACAAAATGGCAGATGAAATACAGTGTTGATAAATTGAAAGCAATGCCTATTAGAAAACAGAATCCCAATACAAAATGATGGGGTCTAAATTAGCTGTTGCTACTCAAGAAAGAGATCTTTGAGTTATTGTGGATAGTTCTCTGAAAACATCTGCTTAATGTGCAGCAGCAGTCAAAAAAGCTTACAGAATGTTAGGCACCATTAAGAAAGGGATAGATAATAAGACAGATGATATAAAGCCACTATATAAATCCATTGTATGTCCATACCTTGAATACTGCACTCAGTTCTGGTTGCCTCATTTCGGAAAAGATATATTAGAATTGGAAAAAGTACACAGAAGGGCAACAAAAATTACTAGAGGTATGGAACAGCTTCCATATGAGAGATTAAAAAGACTGGGACTGTTCAGTTTAGAAAAGAGATGACTAAGATGGGGTATGATAAAGGTCTATACAATCATGTACAGTGTGGAAAAAGTGAACAAGGAAATGCCATTTAATCCTTCAAATAACAAATGAACTAGGTGGGTCACCTAATTAAATGAATAGGCAACAGGTTTAAAACAAACATAAGGAAGTACTTCTTCAATTTAGTCAACCTGTGGAACTTGTTGAAGGGGCTGTTGTGAAGGCCAAAAGTATAATTGGGTTCAAAAAATAATTAGATAAGTTCATAAAGGATAGGTATGTCAGTGGCTATTAGCCAAGATGCAACCCCATGCTCTGGGTGCCCCTAAACCTCTCACTGCCAGAAGCTGGGAGTGGACCATGGGATGGATCACTCAATAATTGCCCTGTTCTATTCACTCCCTCTTAAGCATCTGGCACCAGCCACTGTCAGAAGACAGGATACTGGGCTGGATGGACCATTGGTCTGATCCAGTATGGCAGTTCTTATGTTGATTATATCATGGATAATGTAGCTTTCAAAGCAGTGTGTTTCCTCTTGCTAATTCAGTCCTGTTTGCATCGTTCTCTGACCCTTCCCTCATCATACTTTGCCTGAAGTCGCCACCAACACATGGGACCAGTTGCAATTCTTCTCTCACCCAAACCTCTTTCCAAGTCCAAGACCCCTGTCAAAGTTACCACACACGGGGTTTTGGAGTCTTTGACCCTGATGCATTAGGTTGGAGTCCCTATTCCCATTGATACATAGAACTGTGGAGGTCTTCTTTACCAGCTCATGAGATTTTTGGGCAATGATGCTGACCAACTCATGGAATTTTTTGGACCCTAGCTAACAAAACATGGGATTTTTGAGAGATCTTGCCCCCTTGAAGAAGAGCTCTGTGTAAGCTTTGAAAGCTTGTCTCTTTCTCCAACAAAAGTTGGTCTAACAAAGGATATTATCTCACTCACCTTGTTTCTCTAATTTCCTGGACCAACATAGCTATAAAAATAATTTCATCTGAAATTTTCTCAGATGAATATGGGAACCCTCTATTAATCATATAAATATTGTAATGAATTGGTTAGGGTATATGTCACTACTGCCCTTTATGGGACAGAAGCAAAATTGCTCATCTGTGTGTCCAAGGCCTTTTCATGCTAGTAGCTGGTAGATATATTCCATTAGCTCACATAGTTGGAGCCCCTGTGCTTCTGGAGATGGAGGACATGATTGCTATATCTGCTATTGACATGAAGTGCCCCAGGATCATGATGTGCAGCATGGTGAAAAACTTGGGAAGCCAGAGATATGTTACATTATTATATAGCAAGTTTTTTTGGCCATTTAAAAACAATTCCTAAAATGTATTCCTTTAAATGACATGTTCCCAGCTCCTACCATTAATCTTTGATTTTTCTCATGTGTGAGCTCTGAATGTGGAAATGTCTCTTTTTAGAGGACCTATCACAGTGCATGAAGCCCCCCCTGTTTAATATGATAAGGTTACACATATTCAGCCAACCAAGGGAACTGGCAATCTGAACATTCTTAATCACTTCCTAATTGGATTCTCTTTTAGCCCAGTTTGTGTGCATTCACCAGCAAAGTCCATATCAAGAGGTCAGCCAAAGCATTCCTCAGATCTCCATTGCCCTTTCCACAATTGAGATTGCTCATTTAAACTTTGGAGACCAACACTGTTCTTTACGGAAGCTGTGACTTGTGGTAACATTTATTTCAGATGCAATTTACTCACACAAGACTGACAGAATGCCCTCCAAGTCTGGCTTGACTATGGGGGCAGGTCAAAAGGAAATGCCATGGGCAGGTCTTTTACAGACCTGCAGTCTTGTTTTTTTTTGATCAAATATACATTTCTTTTTTTATTTTTCCACTGAGAAATGAATTGAGCTCCTGAAGTAGAGGATGCATTATTAACCTATTGAATATACGTACAGTGTAAAGGTTATTTCTATTAAAAAAAAAAGTTTGTTCCCTAAATGGTGTGTTGCAACCAGGACAGGAAACTCTGTTTTCTATAAACAAATGGATCAAAAGGGAGCTCCTCTCTAGGGTGTCAACAACAAAAATTAATCATTAATGGTAGTACTGCAATACTGCCCTGGAGACCTGGGCCCAAACCAGGATTCCATTGTGCTAAGCGTTGTACAAAGACAGAAGAAAAAAAGACTAATAATATTAATTCTGTAGCACCATCAGTCAAAAGATCTCAAAGCACTTTACAAACATCAATACATGAACCCCCACAGAACACAGCTGAGTAAATAAATGTCATTATTTCTATTTTACAGATAGCGAAATGAAGGCATATGGAAATCATGTGTCTTGCCAAAGGTCAGACCATAAATTTGTGGGTAGGCTGGGTACAAAATGCACAACTCCTGACTTCCAATGCGTTTTTTTTAATTTACAGATTATGCTTCCTCCCTAGTCTCTTGTTGGGTTTGCAAATGTAAGCTTGACGGAGCAAAAGGACAAAAGCTCATTTGATCTTGATTTTCAGTATGAGAAAGCAGACTGTGAAAGCAGGGCCTCACAGTCCTTGTTTCTTTGTGGGTTTTAAGAAGGTCTGAGAAAAGTTAAATACCTCTATGGATATTAGATTCCTAGTTAAGAATGTATTTAATAAAAAGCAGATCAGTAAAGGACTTTAGTTGAATTCAGAGTCAAAATGCAGGAACCTTATTTCCAGGAGAGCTTGTAAAAGCCTAGATCAGTGTTTCCCAACCAGTGTGCCACACTGGGGTGCCGTCAGCCCTGAGCAGGTGTGCCACGGAATTTCTTGAAAAACTACTTGAAGAGTTCTGAGTTGGTTCATGAATCTCCATGAGTTTGTTTGGAGCCTATATGGTGGTGTGCCTCAAAATAATTAAAAGGTATCAAGGTGTGCCATGGCAGAGAAAAGTTTGGGAACCACTGGCCTAGAGCAATGAAAGTACTTGTGCGAGCTTTTCACCAATGTGAGCAAGAGGTTCGCAACCTGGCCCTACATTTTCAAAATGCAACTCTCGTTTGTATCATGTGACTTTGTGAACAAAAACACTTATGCACACAAGCTGGAGTTTTATCATTGGCATGTGTTTGTGATACAATTTATCCAAAAGAATCTTGCTGTTGCAAGTTCTCCCATCAGCTCACAAAATTTCTAGCCTTCAAGAACTGTGCATGCTAGTATTTGTTACATAAAGTTGCACATGCACAAATAGAAGTCACAGGTTCATGCAACTTTGAAAATGCGACTCTTCGTTTCAAGTACGAAGGAAAATGAGTGTTTAGAAAGCAGGCAAAGAAGAAATCACTGAGGTGAGCAGAAATCTGAGTCAGCTTCCTAATAATACCCAAACATACTGTACATGCATAGATAAGCTTCCCTAGTGTCGTCTTAGGCTAGGAGTTACCAATTTATCTTCATTTATCCATGGGACAAAATTGCAACACAATATCATAAGCTTTGTGTCAGATTTCACTGTCATCTTGCTTTGCAACATGCTAATGATGCACTGGAAAATTACTAGTTTACATTATGCCACAAAGCAGTATCTTGTCCGAAATCTAGCTGGAGCTCTCCAAAGGCAAGCTCGGCCATGTCTACACTACCAACTTTGGTCAATGCAAGTTACGCTGGTGTACAACCACCACAGTTAGTACATCGCTCATGTGCATGCATACTTGGTTCCTTGCATTGGTGCTGTGCATACTCACTAGGAATGCTTGTGTTGGTGCACCATAGATAGGTATACCAGTGTGCCACGCCCCCTCATCTGGCACACTACTATTGCAAGATGCACGACAGATCTGTGGAAAGTAGAACAGTCATTTGAATTTCAGAACAGGTGGCAAGCATATTTCATGCTCAAACACTTTAGGGAGCATTCTGTTCCCATTTAGTGAGTGCTACAAACTTTATTCCTGTGCAGGTCAAGGAGTACATGCAAATTCCTTCTCCAGCAGCTTGAGCACTGACAGTTTCAGTTTCTATAGCCACACTGCAGCTCAGATCAAAGGCTGTGGGAAGGGCATCAAAGAGGCACACAGTTCCAACATTACAGATGCCTACAACTTTGCCTTGCTGGCTTCAGTTCATATACATTCTCTCCCTCTTTTGCTAGCATTAGTCTGTACAAGAGGGATGCTAGCCTCATGTCTTGGGCTGAGTTAAAAGAAAATAGCCATATGGAGCTAGCACAATGCCAAAATCAGAGACCATCACAAGCACAAAGGTTAGACAAAGTAAAAATGTCATGAAGCAAATCAGATTACAGGCCAGGGGGATTGTTGTACCTCAGGCTACGAGGAACTAAGAACTGAGATTTATTAGTGAGTATGTAATTATGAACTTTATTGATCATATCTGCACTTTATGAGTGACTACTACTAGTGTTGGATGAAATTCTAGGCCTCAACTTTTTTTCACCAGGAAATGCAGATTTTGAATTTATATTGATTTTGACTAATTGTGTCAGTAAAAAAAATAACCCCAAACCCAAAAACAAATTCCAAAAAAAATCAAACTGTTTCAGTTTTTTTTACTTGGAATAACTTTTTGTTTCTACATTTATTTCAGTTTTATATACAAAAAATTAAAACATTTTAAAAAGCTCAAAATAAAATGTTTTGTTCAACCCAAAATGATTTTTTCTTGACTTTTCAGTTCTTTGAAAAAGTTCAAAAAAATTTTGTTTTGGGTTGACCCAAAATAATTTCCACCCCAATGCTTGGGTACTGCAAGAGAAATCAATTATTCACACAGTTCTAGTGACTATGCATCACTGACTAAATTCACAATATCCTATCCCAACATGCACTGAGGCCCTGATTTTCAAAAATATTTATGAGCCCAACACTTAGCTGGTGTGACTGTTTCTGGAATACTGTGTCCAGTTCTGGTTCCCACAATTTATGATGTTGATAAATTGGAGAGGGTTCAGAGAAGACCCACAAGAATGATTAAAGGATTAGAAAACATGCCTTATAGCGATAGATTCAAGGAGCTCAGTCTTAGCTTAACAAAAAAAAGGTTAAGGGGGTGACTTGATTACAATCTGTAAGTAACTGCATGGGGAATAAAGGCTTCTTCACTCTAACACACAAGGATATAACACAGTCCAATGGCTGGAGGTTGAAGCTAGACAAATTCAGACTAGAAATAAGGTGTAACTTTTTAACAGTGAGATTAATTAACCATTGGGACATTTTGCCATGGGTCATGGTGGATTCCCCATCACTATCAATTTTTAAATCAAGACTGGATTTTTTTTTTTAAATTTGCTTTGGAATGATTTTGGGGAATTTCTGTGGTCTGTGTTATGCGGTATGTCCGACTAGATGATCACAATGGTCCCTTCTGGCCTTGGAATATACACATCTATGATGAAATCCTACTGATTTCAATGGGAGTGGGAGGCAGCAGTCTCTGGTTTGATTATTCCAAAGTCTTGGGCAGGAATCTGGGTGGAATGTCCCCAGCACGTTATAAGGACTACAGTACTTACCCCCAAAGCAACCCACAGAAAATACAGTAGGTAGGATTTTTTTCTCCTTTTTTAAATATTGCTTATAACTTGTCAGACGCAGGCAGGTGAGAGTAAGACTAGTATCACTACCTCCAGAGATAGAGAGAGACCATCAGTATTTGCCCATAGGCCTTACAACATACACTGAGAGGAGGTCCACACTGGAATAAAAGACTCATGGCACAGCCACCGCAGGCCAGAGTCAGTTGACTCAGGCTCCCTGGGCTAGGGCTGCAGGGCTAAAAGTAGGGGCCCAGAGCCCAGGCTCCAGCCTAAGCCCAAACATCTACAGAGCCATTTTACAGCCCCACAAGACTGAATCAGCTGACTCAAGCCAGTCATGGGTGTTTAACTGCTGTGTTGACATACTCTAAGAGTGACAGCAAGACACAGCCTAGGAAAGTGTGGGGACAAAAGTGGTTTCATGCCTCCTTAATTCTCAATTGCTTTGGAGGTCATTGCAGCCCCTTGGAGTAAGTTAGAGCATCTTCAGGAGTTCTTCAGCCTGACTAGCGAGAGTCCAGAGAGCTCCAGGCATAAAGAGACCATGCATTCTGGATTGACTGGAACAATCAGGGTGTTGCATATGCTCCAGGAATTTATTCTGAGACACCTGAAATGACCGAGTTTTTCATTTCATCAGTCCAAAGTGCTCGTTCAAATTGTATTGCTACACCAAGCGGAATTAGCTATGTATTACCAGGAACAGATGGTCTAGTGGAACGAGCGTACATTCTGATGAACAGTATTTGGTGTGAAGAAAAAAGTTGCATGAGTAGAGACACTATCACAATTGTGCTTTTGATCAAAATGAATGTGAGGGACCCCTGTTCAGTGTTTATGATAAAATCACTCAGAACACTAGGTTACTGGAAGGATGCCTCTTCCCTCTGGAACACGCATGTGCCATTCTTGGCTTAGAAACTGGCAGTTGTGGCACCAGCACACTTTTATCTTGTGTGTGAGTATTTCAAAACCACACGACCTTGAAAAATGTTTTCACGAAAGTGTCCCAGTTTTGATCATCAAAATATGGTCGCCTTATCTGAGCTCTCCCTGCTTTTGACCCCACCTTGCCCGTTCTTCATATTAGCCCTGCCCCTGGTAGGCCCCTATGCTAGAGGAAGGTGTCAGACGGCTGCCTGCATGGCCCTATATTGCCTCCGTGCTGGAGGAATTCCCCTAGGGACCATTTCAAACTCTTGATGATGTATTTATACCAGTAGAGCAGCACCTGTAGTAACCCTTGCACTAGCACTAGCCCCTGTTGTCCTGAGGAGAGAGACAGCCAATGAGAGGGCAGCTTGATCTAGGCAGTGGACTTGGAATCTGCCCAATGGGGACAGAGGGAAGATGGTTAGCTAAGAAGGAGGTAAAAAGAGGCTGCACTGAGATGAAAAGGGGATGTGCTGAGGAAACTGTGTTAGAGGAAGTTCGACTGTGAAGGGCAGTGTGTGAGGCGCACAGTGTGTATTACCACAACAGTTGACCTTTGGGACTCTGACAAAGGGAATACAGTTTGGGCACCCAGGGAACAGCTGTGCCTCTCTGGGTGAGGAGCTATTGTTTGCAGGTGGACCTGCTGGAAAGAGGTGCATTTATTGCATCGTCAAAGCAAAGGAGCATCGCAAACTGGAGACAGGGAAAGGCAGATGTATTGGGGTTAAGTTGGACTTTGCAGTCAGGGAGAGGAGGATTTGATTCCCTCTTGGGGTGACACAGAAAAGTGGTTGAAAAAACTTCTTGTGATGGGAAATTAAAGTTTATTGTTTTCCTAAGCAAGTATTTGATGCTGCTTTATATGATTATTCTATTATTTATATTATATTACTGTTCCTGCTAAATTGGTGGGCTTTTCATTTATAAAGTTTAAAATTCAAGATTATCTCTATTGTATTGATTTGCCTCTACCTCTCCTTAAAGTAGCCATAGCCTTGACCAGGTCACTGATCGGGGGCAGAATCTGATCCAGTGTCACCATTAGAGCTGGTGAGAAAAATTTTGACAATCATTTTTCATCAAAAAATGCAATTTCATCAAAATCAAAATCATGCTGATTTTGCTGAAATTTTGTTCAGGAATCACTCTCCCTCCCTGCCCCTGGAAAAAAAAAAGTTCTGATAATATTTTGAGAATTAAGTTTTGAGTTTTTCATTCTGGAATAACTTTTTGTTTGTAATTGTTTTCTAATCCAATCTAAAACAATGCAATATTTTAAAAGTAAAATTCAAACAAAATATTTCCATTAATCCAAAATTAATTATTTTTTTCAGAATTTGCCTTCCTGGAGAATTCTGACATTTTTAGGTTTCATCCCTATTCAAAATGAAGACCACTTGCAATATTTCAAACCCTTTATGAAACAGAAATGTGGCTCTCTGGCCAGCTCTAGTCACTATATTCTGTTATATTTATTGGTAAATTTTGTATCACATTCACCAATTCACTTTCAGCCAATCAGATACTTTTTCCTGAAGACTCCATGAGCTCTTTTCTCTGATGCAGTTAGTGTCACCGCATGCAGTGAATGGAATTTTCCATTCCCCAAAAGACTATAAGGAGGGGAGGGGAAGTACCTGACATCCCTAAACTCTGGATACATTTTTTTGTAAATGTAATAGAGGTGCCTTTTGTTTGATATAGGCAATGCCTCATGTAGTTTAATTAGAGCCACTCAGCTGACTGTGCAATAGGTTTGTGAGCAGAACTTAGGGGATTAGTCCCATGGTTTCATTTCCCATTATGTTCATTGGCCTAGCTGAACAGATAGTGTCACACCCCACTGTTCCCTCATTGGCCCTCGTTATTCTATTTTAGCTCATACAGAACTCACGCTTTTTGCTCACATTCCCTTACAGTCAAAGGATAACAGTCTGCTGCCCTGCTTACATTTCCTGGAAGGCAAAGGAGAATGTCATTCTTTAAATAAGCTTTTTACCTATACAGTAACCATCAGCAAGCTTTCAGAATTCAGGGATGATTGTCTTCCATAACATGATAGCCAGTTATTGCTGGTAGATCCACAGGTAACAAATGAGACTAGTCTGGGATCCACAGATCTTGTTACAATGGGGGCAGACATTTTCCAATGGAAGGGGCGAATAGAGATGATTGAGTCGGGCTGCAGTGAATTCTTTCCTTCTTTCCCATTTCTCCATTTCCTGTTGTCTCTGTTGGATCTTGAAACATTGATATCCTTGCCCCAAGGTCCTTTTTCTTTTTGGTCAGTTGAGGCCTTAGGTTTTCCTTGAGTTTATGTCAATATTGCTCTTCTTCATGTTGGCTTTGAGGGTGTCTTTGAAGCTCTTTTATTTTGCTGCCCTTCCTCCATTGGCCATGGCTCAGTTGTGAGAACATGACCTGCTTCAGGAGTCAATTTTCTGGCATTTGAAGAACATGACCAGCCCAACAGAGTTGGTGGTGGAGGATCATAGCTTCAGTGCTGGAGATTTGGCTTTGGACACAACACAGATGTTGGTGTGTCAGTCATCCCACTTGATTCAGAAGATATTGTGGAGGGACCCTTGATGATATTGTTCAAGAATCTTGAGGTATCTACTGTACATGATCCAGGTTTTGGCACTGTACAAGATAGCAGGGATAGCAATGACCTGGTACCTGAGAAGCTTGGTTTAATTCTTGGTGACACGATCCTTAAAGATGTGTTTTCTCAAGCATCTGAAAGCTGCACTGGTGCATTAAAGGCGGTTTTGCATTTCCTTGTCAATATCAGCTTTTTGCAACAGATAGCTGTCAAGGTAAGGAAGTGCTCGATGTTCTCCAGGGTCTCATTATTGATCTGAATTAAGGGAGCAGGATCCTGCTGATTTGGAGCCTTTTGGTGGAATACTTTAGTTTTCTTGGTGTTGAGCATGAGGCCAAGTTGGTTGTAGGCCTTATAGAAAGTGCCAACTATTTTTTGAAGATTTTCTTCTGTGTGGGCTCACAGGGCAGAATCATTTCCATATTGGAGTTCAATGACTGATTTAGTGATAGTCTTTGTCTTGGATTGGAGGCGAATGAGGTTGAAGAGCTTGCTGTCCATTCTGTATTGGATGTCAAGTCCAGAGGGGAGCTTGTCAGCGATGAGAAGGAGGATGACAGCAAGGAAGATGGAGAAAAGCCTTGCTTAACTCCTGTCTTAACTAGGAAGGGGTCTGTTTCAGATCCACTTCTAATGACCGTAACAGACAAGTTGTCAGAGAGGAGTTGGAGGACAGCAACAAATTTTGGCTGGTATCCAAATTTAAGGAGAATTCTCCACGGAGACTCACAATTGATGAATAAGAACAAAAGAGTAAGTACACGACATTGTAGGATTTGGGATCATACACAATCTAAGCAGTGGCATCTGGTCGACTATGTCATTGTCTGTTCTCGTGATTGTGAAGACATTTACCTCACCAAAATGATGACTGGCACTGATGATTGTCGGATGGACCATTGCCTTATCCGCTCCATCATTTCTACCAAACTCACACAAAAATGACAAATGTGAAAGAAATCAGCCAGATGCAAGATCAACATCGAGAGTCTTAAGGACACAACTAAACACGACCTTTTCCAGCAGTGATGAATATAAAAATGGAGATGAAGAGCCCCAAAGATCACTGGAAAGTAGTTAAATTGACTGTCCTTGCTGCACGTGAGAGAACATTGGGTTTCTCAGCCACAAAGCACCAAGACTGATTTGATGAGAATGATCAGGAAATCCAAGATCTGACTGGCCATTAGCGCAAGGCCTTCTATACTTGGCAGAATTGTATCAAATTATAGGGTAACCAACCAATAAACAATAAATGAAACCAGTAAACCAATGAAACAGTCCATTTTGACATTACCAAAACACTTTAGTTTTTCATTTCAGTTAAAACTATTCAGCAAAGATGAATTAATTAATAGTTTTGAATTGTCCAAAGCTGTATTTTCCAGTGAATAAACTATTTGTAGAAAAAATGTCACCCAGCTGTATGTTGTACTTCTCAGGACTGGGTCCTTAGTAATGCAGGAGATTCATGAGTAAGATATCACTAAATGGCAAAGAATACATGGAGTAGGGAAAGAGTGGTATGACAAGAGAATGATCCTCACTGTAAAGCTATTCATTTGTATGGTTCTAACTATGGAAGTGGAGTGGAGCTGTGCTACTTTGCATTAGTAGGTGCTCAGTCCTGAATGTCAGAATGTCTACTTCATCAGTGAAGAGGCAAATGAGTTAGCAATTGCCTTATATCCATGGAGGCTGTGGTGACTGATTTAGCTGCTCACATTAGAAATGTTGCCACCTCACCTCTAATGAACTAACACTTTAATGAACACAGCTCCCTTTGCAGAACACTTGTTTTATCTGTTGAATTAGGCTTGTTAGACAAACCCTAGAGAGGGTTTTCTTTTCGTTTCTTTCTCGTGATCAGCCAAAGTAAAAACCCTGTTGTTCTTTCACACAGCCACAGATTTGTCTTTTTACTATTTCATGAAAGCAATTTTTTTGGCTGCCTGAAATATCATACTGCCACTGTCATCAATGTGAATGCAAGGAGGTTTTAAACCTCTCTTTTTCACCTGCTGCTCTGCCCGTGACATCGCTACGTGTTGCCTTGAAACCACTGTGATGTTGCAACAATTAGCATTGCTTAGAGCCAAATCCTTAGCTCTTTACTCAAGCTAAACCAAAATTAGAGCTTGTCTTTGTATTTTTTCAGTAAGTCCATGAAACCAATTTTACCCCTACTCGTTAACCCTAACCTAACTAACATATGTCTACTGTGATAACGTCACTATGCACTGGCTAGCCTGAGGGGAGCTATTCAGGATGACTATCTGGGACACCTCCAAACTTAAATGACTAATAAAAAAATAAATAAACAAACAAATAGGGAAATCTTTTGGGCGTACCAGCAGTCTCTTGCTGCAAGAGCACTGTAGCCAGCTGCTTGTGCTGGGATCTATGCACAATTGCCAAGTTTTGAGAGGAACTATTCTCTGGGCAACCTGGGAATTACACACTTAGGGCTTTGTGGGCAGCCTGATGAATTTTAGTATCTATGTAGTGTTGCTTGATCAGCACTGACCAATTTATCACAGCACCTCCAAGAGGTAAGTAAGCATTATTAGCTCCATTGTTACAGAGGGAAACTAATGCAAAGACATTACGTGATCTTATTGAATCTCAGAAGAAATCACTGTCCATGGCAGGATGAGAATGCAGGAGTTTCTTGCTCTCAATCCCATGCCTAGTCCATTAGACCAGACTGCCTCTCATGATACAGAGTGGCTTTCCTTGTGACTTAAAGTCACAATGACTGCTCAGCAGAGGTGCCAACTCATTTGCTGACGGAGGGATGGGAGGGAGCTTGTGGCAACATGAGCATCACTCATGGGTCCCATGCCTGTGATTTTCATGGGTCCCAAATGCTACCCTTGGGTGTCTGTAGGGAGGAAATGTGCGTAATCTATTATTAAGAAAAATCAGTAACAGACTCTCAACCCTAGAAACTGGCTTACGTTGTTAGGAGTATTGTGACAGGGAGGCAGAATTCACTTCTTACTGCATCCTATTAGGAGATCTTGGAACCCGGCAAGGAGATGCAAGTAAATTCTTGCTGTGCCTTGGAACAAGTGTGCCTTATTAGAGCCCACTCAAAATATAAAGGAGGTCAATATAGCTCATTGACAGTGGCAGCTAGGGTCTGGGAGAGATGGACTGTGAGGGAAGGAAGCCTAGGACAAGTCAAACCTGGGGAGAAAGCACAGACTGTAGTTCATATAGTGTTATTTTAGAGTCACTTACTTGTTAATCAAACCAGACCCCATGAAGGCTGATTATGTGGGTCTACAATGGGTGTGTTGCTTTTGTTTGTTTCTTGATGGGGACTCCACCCGTTTACAGCTGTCTTGGCAAGGAAATAGGCCAGATTTTCAAATGGAAGATAGGTGCCTAACCTGCTGAAGTACATTTGAAAATCACACTAGGTGTCCGTTTACACTTTTAGGTGTGTAAATAACATTGAAAATCTGACTCCAGAAATTTCTTTAAAAAAATGAAAATGGAAATTAGTTTTGACATTTAGAGGTATCCAAAATTAAAGATCATGGCCGAGGAGATTAGTAAATCCCAAAGGCTGATTATGATTCCTATTGACTCGAATGAGAGTTTTGCTTGAGTATGAGTTTGAGGATTTGTCACACAATGTGTAAATAAGCATCAAAGGTAGGCAAGAAAAGTTCCTAATTATTGGAATTTTGCACCTTCAGGCATCAAGAGAACAGAGAGACAAATTCCTGGGGACATTTTTGCTCCTATTTTTGCTCCATATTGATTCAAAATAGGCAAGATGATGACCTTCCATCATTACCCGTGTGGGGTAGACAGTTCTGGCACAGTACAGAAGAGATATGTATAAACTCTCATCCAGTAATTCAGACCAAGCTACCGAATAGACTGATCCATGACCACTTTTCACAGATTATTTCAGAAAGAACTCATCCGTTGCAATACAGTAAATAATTCATGAGAGCGTTTACCTACACCTTTCTTCTTTTTTCCTCTAATTATTTGCTCTTTAAACAATTCCAATGCTGTGTATAGTATAACTGACTGTGGCTCAGTCCCTATATGACAATATAATACAGGTAATTTGCATTGGCTGTGTTACTCTACCATTCATTAGGATCTTGGTTTAATATGTCACATTAATGAATGTACAAAAATCCATGCTAACTTTTGCACTGCTCTTCTAGTACCTATTAAAATCAGAGGGTAGTAGAGAGACAGAAGTCCAATTAATAATATGTGCATTTCAGCTTTGTGCCAAGAGAGAGGAAAATGTGAGGAAGGCTGTTTATATCTTAAATCGGTATAGTTTCAATCAATGATTATTGCCTACCAAGTTGCTATATGTGGATCCTTCTTGGTGGATGCAGAATCAACAGCAAGGAAAAATAAAGTGTAAAAAAACAGACAAGCAACAAGAGAAAAATATTTCATCTTGTACTATTTGGGGAAAGGAGAAAAGAAGGCAACAGATGACAGATGAATGGGCCTGTGATGGAGTGCATTTTTGTGTCAAAAAGAGCCTACTGTCTCAACTCTTATTCAGACAGTTGGTAAGTCACCACACAGCTTCATTTCCAGGTCAGCTGGCACATAGAGGTTTAATTATACACTTGGTAAATGTTCAGTGAGGACAATATTCTGGCTTCAGATCTGGACACCCAACTCTAAGAGTCTAGCCTGGCCTCTCCTACTGGTCTTAGCTGTATTGGAATTGATGTGAAATGACTCCTTGAACACCAGTGAAGGGGAAGGTCTCAGCAGCACTATGATGGATTTTATCTCTCTGTGATTTGATTATACTGGCTACCTAGATGAGGAGGTGAGAGATTCATTGTAACCTGTTTGTTACCCAGGTAGATTCGTGTTCTGCTATCTGACCTGAAATGTCTTTTGAAAAAATAAAGCTGACTCAAACGAATGTCCAGAAGCACTGTTTGCTGCAAGAAGTGAATGTAATTGACACTGTTTGTACGTTTCCTTGTACAAGTTATAGTCTGAGCAGTACAGGTGTGAACATATGGTTCCAGTAAAAATGAATTGACACTAAAATAAAGGAACTTTCAAAGTACTAGACTGGGGGCCTAGAAATTGGAAATAAGGGTTTCATCTCATTTAGCTTTCATGAACAGAACCTGTTAGGAGTTGCATAATCAGAGAGCAATTTGCAGTGCACAACACCAACTTTATTGAACCTATTCATTTATGAATAACACTCCATACAGCTTGTATAAAAACATTTCCAGCTCATGATAACCTGGGCAGTCAATTCCCAGTGCTGCTAATAGAAGTTGGGTGCATAATTCCTCTCCTGCTGGCTCTAATTCTCCTCTGACTTCCACTGGTGTCAATCAAAAATAATTCCATTGAAGTCAGTGGTGTAGCCAAGAATAAAAGATATTAAGTATATTTAGGATATTGGGGTGAAATGTAAGTATTTAATTAGTGTTGTAACACAGGGCCTACAGGATTCAGTCTGCAAAATATTCAGCGTAGTCACACAAGGTTGCAGGCCTGTAACAGGTTGGTCTGACTAGCGGACCAAAAGACAACCCTGTACCAGTGAAGTGTAAGATTACAGTAAAAGATAGGTTAAGTCCTGATGTTGGAAACTATGCTGCAATGTGCCCGTTAACACTGCAAGATGCCCCACAGTAACATTTCGGGGGATTCTGTACTAACCTCAGGTTGCTGTGGCAAGTCATTGATGAAGACGTTAATGAAAAGAAGGATAGCTAAGTGGATAGCTAGTGAGAAATGGGGCACCCATAAATTAGTGTGGTGTGGAAGTATGGATAAAGAAAAAGGGTTGGGACCCTTATACATATATATGAAGTAGGCATAAGCATAACTGAGGATTAAAAAGGAGTTGCCTGGCCTTTGTGCTGGAGTGGGGAAGCGGGGGGGGAAGGGGGCCGACGACACACAGAAAGGTGCTAGGATGACACATGGAAGTAATGAGGAGGAGGAACTTAATGGCTGACACTCCAGACTCCCCCAGCAGGATATATGAGATGTGAGAGTGTTATGCCAGGCACCGCTGCTCACAGCTGCCTGCAAGGTTCCGGATACCAGGTGAGGAATAAAAATACGCCCACACCAGTTAGGCGCACTTATCTTTAATCATGGCTTACACTCCAAACAGCAACGGGAGACTCTAGGGCGCGCTGCGAAGCGGGCTGCCGGGGGATTTTGCCACACAATCCAAGCGGATTCATGGCCGAGTCTCATTGCGCAGCTTGCATTCCAAGCTTTTATGTACAGCATAGCACATCAGCTCTAAGGTACAGCTAGCACCAGCAAATTTACAGCACGTGACTTTGCTTCCTAACCTTCCTCCTCCTTTGGCAGCGCAACCACTTTCGCACGGCCTTGCACAGCCTGTTTACCAGGCCGAGCAGTGCTGCTTATCAAACCGGTTCTGAGCAGACCCGTCAAGCCCCTAGCTCTGTCCAACAAGTTACAAAGCTCTTTCGCAGCCCTGCAGAGAGTTGCCAGTTATAGGGATAAACACTTGGCATTATCTCTCTGTCTACTCTTATATTTTGGGGTTTGTGGGATTGTTGATGAGCGTCATAGATTTGTTAATAAAGAGACTTGTGACAAATTGCAATTGTTTCTCACATGCTCCTAAGGTCTCTCATTCTAATGAGACTGATGATAATGTTCCTGATGCTGTAGCCCTTAGGAGACTCGACCTTTATTGACCACTGTGGGATATGAGATTAATCACTAATCAATCAATCGCCAATCCCACAATAAGGCTACAATGGAGTTACACCATTATAAATCTAGTGTCAGATCAAAATCAGGCTGTCTGAGACTGATGCATAAAATCATGGTGGAGAGACCCCCAAATGTTATTGATTTTGGTTTGCTGAGACCCGGATGGATGATTCATGTGGGCCTTTATTTATTTCCAGCTTTCTCTGGAGGGGTAGACCATTCAACATAAACCAAGAAAGGGAAGCAGAGGTTGTGAGGTAGTCTGTGTTGATTCTTTTTTCCCCTTGAGTGATATGGTGGTTCCTGATGATCTCCTCTGTATATGCTGCCTTTATAGGTAACCACTTATACAGATGACTTGTAACAGATTACGTGAATAGGACAGACATCAGAGTACTGGTGGTTATTTATACATTCAGAGGCTGCATTATACTGAAGTACCGTGTGGAGGCTATGCTAAAAGCTAAGAAAATGTTGTGCTCCTCTACCATAGTGACTGTGGAGCCCTGACCAATGGAGACCTTCCAGATAGCGGAAAGAGTTGTAAATCCAGGGTGTCTTTGAAAGGGCAAAGTCAGCTATTCAAACACCGACGAATCTTCCATCTCATTAATGAATAAGATGGATCAGAGTCAGAACAGGTTTACTTGCCATCGCAGAGCCAGTCAGAGTCAAGAGGCAGCAGCTGCCATGCTTTCTGGGGTGGAGTTTCTCCTGCTTTTGCTCAGTGAGGTTTTGGATGTTCTCAGAGAGCTGCACCCTGCAGGATGGACCCATGATCTTCCTGGCTTGTACAAGAAAGTAGAAGATGTGTGGTTGGGGTGGAGTGTGTAATTACCATCCTGTATCTCACCTTCCAAATCTAGGAGATAGGTGGTTGATAATGTTGTATAAAGCAAGCTAAGGTGCTATTTAAAGTTCTTTAATTTCTTTTACCCTTTGCAACCTGGCTTTCAGCATGGGTATGGTCCAGAGGCCTCACTGGTTTCATTGGTCAAGTTCCTCTTAGCAATGAATAAAAGTCAGTTGTCCATGCTGATTCCATTAGATCTGTCAGCTGTCATCCATTTGTTGATCCTGGCAAGCATGGGGAAAGGCAGTGCTTCAGTGGCTCAATTCGTTCTTCACTGAGAAAACCCAGAAGTTGGTATTAGGCAATTGCTCGTTTGCCTCCAAGGCCGACGGGTGGGTGCCCCAGGGTTCCATTTTGTCATCCGTGGTCTCTGTGTATGTGAAGACACTAAGGGAGACAGTCAGGCAAGTGGGATGCTGACAGAGCAGGTTGCAAAATTGGCTCGCTCCCAGCCCCCCGAAAAAAGACATCTACAAAAAGAAAAACGTCTAGTTTTTGTAGAATTTTTCAGTAGAAATTTTTTATTTTTCTTTAAAACACTAACAACTAAAACTTTGGTATTTTAGCAACCAAAACCTCAAAATTTTCCTCCAAAAACTGCCAAAACCCAAATAAAGTTTAGTTTTCAGTTGTTCTGTAAAAAAAGCCCACAAGAACAAGAAAACACAGAAAGAAGATCCTTTCTGTAAAAATTCTCCTTTACTGAAAACCCCAGTTTTCCGTTGACACATATTTTTTTTTCAACAGAAAATTGCCAACCAATTCTAGCTGCAGTACCAGTAATATGCTGTTAATGTGCAGCTTTACATAAGTTTCCCCCTGCCTATGGGGATGTGATTTCTCTTAGTTGCCTTGTGTTTGGCCAAAGTATGGTTCAAGATGAGAGAGAGTTAGCTGAATCCAGGGGTTAAAATAAGGTGCAGTGGGAAGCATAACTCCTATTGTTTTGCTAAGAGTCCGTCCAATCTCTAGCTTGGGTAAATAGTGTTCCCCCAGAGCTTTTCTTTCTTTGCAGTTGGCACAGACAGAGCTGCCCCTCCTGTTTCAATCTACTTTATCACCTGGCTGAATCTCACTCCAGACAGGGCAGAAGAGACACTGGTAGGTCTGCAGAATTATCTGTGGGCTGTAGCAGGGATGGTGTCTCCCCCATTACTGAGGAGGAGTCCCATCCTTTGTCAGTGAGGTTTGTGATCTGGGGATGACTCTGGACCCCCAACTAGCCCTGGCTGGATTCCCAGGTTTAGCCATGAACAGAAGCATTTTTCTCTGTTTGCATTTCACTAGAAGGTGATGAACTTTCAGTGCAATTACTCAGGCCTTTGAGACAGTGTGGTTTAAATTAATTCAATGTGCTGTACGTAGGACTGCCCTTGAAAATGTATGTAAGTTTCATCTAGTACAGAAAAGGTCTGTCTTCTTACTTAGCAATGATAACCAAAGAGAACATCACACATTTCTTCTTCACTATGTGGACTGCTTCCTAGCAGCCTCTGGGGCCAATTCAGGAAGTTGATTTGGATCCACAAAGCCATTTATGATGTGGGCCTTGATTTACCTTTAAAGACCATCTTTCTCTTTAGATGCCATCACAGAACTTGAGAGACATTTCATTGTATATTCTTTAGATTTGAGGGCTGGCTGCAGGGCATTCTTGATTGAGGGCCTTAGACTCCAGAATTTGACTCTCTTCTGCTCTAATAGGAATAAAGGTTATTGACCATCAGGGCATGATTTAGTCTGGTAACGATGAAGGCTTTCAGTCCAGTAAATATATCGCAGCTCATCTCATTTTATTATTGCTACATTTGCACATGTGTTCAAGGACTTGTGATGGCAAATATTGAAAAATAAATTGTCAAATAAATAGATCATTAGCTAATAATAGTGGAGATGAACTGAACGTAGAGGTCGCTTTGATCTTGCAAAACCAAAATCAGAAATGAATTGGATCCATGTCCCATTCTGTAAGAACCCCCAAGACTGGCCATTTCAGATACACTGAAACCAGTTTAGCTCATCACTAAGCAACAGGGATAGGATTTCATGTTCTATCCCCCTATTGCCAATTAACCTTTCTATATACAGTACATGCTGACAGAGAGAGTTCTATATTCCTTTAATGGACACCACTTTGTTACTACACTGCATTAACCAAGCCTTCCAGTTGGAATATGCAATTTCAGTAAATTCACAACCAATGATTTCTATTTATTTGTCAGTTGTTTTCCTGCCATTTGGTACTCAGAAGGGAAGAAGGTTGCTGAGATGTCAGTATCTGAGGAAATAAAATGTACTGATAAAATGACTTATTAGACTTCAGTAACAAAAAGCATCTAAGCTCTTTGCTAACAAAATCTAGTCTTGATAAATTACATTGCTGCATTTTAAAACACCCCCATTCCTTAATAATAACCTTTCCAGATGAATCTGTGCAGCACAAGATATGTTTCTCTTTATAGAAGAAACATGCTAGGTCCATTTGAAGAATGACGACCTCGATAGCCACTGCAAATTCAATTTGTCCTCTACACTGCAAGATAAATATTTTCACTTGGGTTGAACATTAACTCTTAGAGCACTGAAATGTCACAGGCTGCAAACAGAATGAATGCATAGGAGCAAGTTGGTGTAGAGACTGCATGTCTTCATTCTGCAAGGATTTATAAGTAGCACTGGGGCCTTTATTTGGGCACTGAGGATGGAGAGGAATAATACTGTTGTTTAGCTTTTGAGACGCTCTTGTTGCTTTTCCCGCATATCTGCCCATTCATATGTAGATCGCCAAGTACCATTGCAGCAGATTTGGTTGTGGTAATCACCCTGCTAGGCCTGTTGGACTGGCTTACTAAAAGAAAATGTCAAGTGGTCTTGCAATGGCTCAAGAGCATGACTACCAATCTTAGGGCAGATTGACAACCAGGGCACAAACCCCAAACTGGTCATGAGTTCTGCACTTAGATTTTACCAACCAGTTATCAAGTGTAAACTCCTCAGATGCTATGCCAGCCTTTATATGGAATCACAGACAGTCCCTTTGGGTAATCTGATCTGTTTGGCCACCCGGGTAAGCCTGTCTTCACCCTTAGACTACAAATCACAGTAATAGTCATGTTACTTCCAGTCCCAAAGGACCAGTCACTTACCCCTGGTCAACTGCACTTTAGATCTTAGACACCAAAGACAATGCTTTTAGCCAGTCTCACAATAGATTAGCTAAAGATTTATTAAATAGGAAAAGGAAATGAGAATGATTTACAAGACTAAAGCAGGTAAACATAGATACACAAATGAGTTACAATCTTAATGGTCAAAATGTAGTAGAAGCTTCTGTGATAAGCAAGCTCTATAGATCCTTTAGGGCCAACTTAGACTAAGCCATTTATCTTTTACTTATGCCTAGTAACCCTTGCCCTCCAGAGTGCAAGCAGCATAAAGATAGAGTTCCTCTTTGTTAGGGGGTTTTATTTCCTTCCACCCCCTTCTGCTTTGAGCTGCAAACTCAGCTGATGGGAGGAATTCATTTGCAAGACTCATCTTCCTGGGGTGCGGGAGAGTACACAACGAAGTCTTTTGTCATCTTTAATGGCCCACTCTAGTCCACCTGGTGTTGATGGGCCTTCATTGTTAGGCAGGAGTGAGGGGATATGAAGCTAGAATGCCAGAGTCTAATTTATTTGGTTCTGACCAATTTCCACAACTTTAATTTCTGGCAGCAATATCACTTGTCTCCTTTCATAAAAATCATTCTATAACGACTCCTAAGTTAGTGAAGACACTTGCTCTTCAGATTTATCCTTTACAACACATCCTAAGTAAACAGATAGTAACATTCCTTCAATATGGAGAGTCCTAACGCTTACATGGACACTGTCATGACTTTTAAGTCCCAAATTTGACCTATCTTAAAATAGTTTAGTTCTGATTGGAGAAAGTCCTCCCATTCCTATATGTTCTAGATTCCTTTTAAAACCACCTTTTCATTATATAGATATTGAGCCTCTGGTGCAAACCGGAATAATATTAGGAGGTCAGACTAGCTGATCATGATGGTCCCTGCTGGTTTCAAAGTCCATGAATCTACGAAGATTTGACCTATTGTATATAGTAACATGCAGCTATCTCGCCGTCTGCCTAGCATGACGTTTAATGGGCATGTGTGTGCCAGAGAATGTTTTGCCAGCTGTGAAGAATGTTATGGCTGACAAGGAAACTCACAAGATACTGGTACTAGCATTTTCAAAAGGGGAAAGGGAGTATTGGAATGAAAGCAAAATCTCATGTTTCTCTGGGGAATGAACAGAGAAAAACTGAAGGCAAGATTTTCAAAGATGAGAAGTGATTTTGAGTACCTCCATTTTTGGGTGCCCAACCTAAGATCTGATTTTTCAAAAGTCCTGATTTTCATAGGATGGGTGCTCAACACTTCCTGACAATCAGGTTGGGCACCCAAAATCTGAGGCGTCCAAGTCACTTGTCACATTAAGCTTAAAAGTTAGCCCTTCTTGCGGGCAAATAGTTGGTCAAAATGCATGTTTGGCCACTCAGGCTACTTAGGGATGGACAGTATCTTCAGGTCTCAAGTTAAAGACTGGGGGGTAAGAGAAAAGTAGCTTGCTGTTACTGAGGAACACAGCTATCATTTACACACTGGATCTTAGTTTGCTATTTCTGTGTGCTCTTAAGTGCTGGTAATTTATCTTGTTGCCATGTAAGACCTAATTTAAATATTTATTGGTCTTAAATGCCTCATTCCAGCTCATGTGAAAGTCAGTGGAAAGGCTCCCTTTGATTTCAATGGGATTTTGGTAGGTTCCTAAGAGCATAGCTCAGGCAGCACATTCAGTCCTTGGGAAAAGGGAATGCCACACATTGCACTTGAATGAAACTCTTCCAATCAACCCAGAAGCAATGCTGATGAACAGCTAGTGAAAGTCAGATGCAGCCCTTAGCTGGAACAATGGATTAGTCTGATATAGAGCTTAGGGGAAGGACAGCTAATAGGGAAAATAGGTAGTAATAGAGGAACTTCTCTCCAGAACTATGAAAAACACCTTGAGTGGCCTTTTAACTAATTAATATGACAGGCTGCAAAAAGAGGGACACTGAGCCGTTGTCTGTCCATTAGTCCTACCAAAGCAATGCTTTCCTACAGCTGTTAAATGCATTGATCAGTACCCTGCACCAGAAACCACTGGAGGCTGTGAAGAGCACTCAAGTGCTTTCATATAACCTTATCCAAGTGAAGCACCTTTCCACATGGCTAGCGTCAATAACAGTGAAAGTATAGTTTTAACACCCTGGCCTTACGGCAAGACTAATCTGCACTTTCCTTCTGCTGAATGTGCTCATCTCTGCTGCAAACTTGGAAATCAGCGACTGAGCAGCTACGTTTCTATCAAGAAAGGAATACAAGAAATGATGGGCTTCCAACTTTAACGGGAAAGTTACATCTTCAAAGGGGTCCCCGTTTTCTGCCTTCTCCTTTACCTAGAAAAGCAAGATGAACTAGCAGATTGAGAATCCTATGGAGGAGAAGAATGCACAGGGCAAAGCTTTCTTTTACACACATCAAAAGAAGCCCGGGGATGAAAACAAAGCGACACTGTTTCAGAACATTACACTTACGTCAGTGTACGTTATTATAGTTACCTGTCAGAATGACATGGCTGAATTCACAAGGGTTAAAGATCAGAGGCTGAGATTGTTAGAAGAACTACCAGCACAGTGCAGTGCCTTTCTGCAAGATTAGTTGTTGAAGTATAGACACGGTAATTTCTACAGTTGTTTTGTGTAGGATTTGCCATTGAAACATCAGTCCAAATTCAGCAAGTATGTGTTTAATGCCATCCCTCTTCAGCAAAGTACATAAGCACCTGCTTAAGCATGGGTAAGTCCCATTGATTTCAATGAAACTTCAGCACCTGCTTAAATGCTTTGCTTTGGACCGTGATGCTTTGAAGTTCACCCAGACCAGTCAGGGGGTCCTGTCACCATAACCCTGGGTGCCTCTGTGCTGTCCTCTTCTGGCTCAGAGCCCTGACATCAGCAGCATGCTTAGAGTAGTGGTCTCTCCCTGGCTTCCACCAGCGCAATTACTCCTTGCAGGTGATGCCAACAGCACTTCCAATCCGGCGTCTCCCCCAAACCATCTCCCCTGCAGTGCCCAGTCCCTTCTTACTGGACACTCACAGAGGTAGCACCAAGTTTGCTGCCTCCAAAGAGCCTGTACATACAACAGTTTGTTGGCTCAGTGGGGGTTATACACTGCACCTTAATATGCAGGACTGAGATAGTTTGTAGTAAAACTAAGAATAAGTTTATTAACAAAGACCATAGATTTAAATGATTTCTAGTAAGAGTGAAAGAGAGATGCAATGGCTACAAAACGAACAAACAAACAAAAAAACCAACCCCAACACGGTTTCTAGCATCTAAAGCTTAATTCTAGCAAGATATATCTTTGCCTAACATAGCTTCTTACTTACTTCAAATCGTCAGCATTCTCCAGCCTGTTTAGCTGGATGAACTATCTTTCATAGATACAAAGTGCTGGCTTTTTGTGCTCTCAGGTGATGGTTAACTCAAATGTCTCTTTGCCCCCATTATATGACCCGAAGTCTCTTGTCTCTGTTTCAAGAACCAGGAAGGTTTTCTGGCGTGCAGATTCTGTCTCCTGGTGTGATCATTAAGTGGTCTTCTCCCCTGATTGTTAGCTTGATGGCTTTGTTTGCCTTATATGTAAATATATTTTTGTTGTTCTCTGCCAGTGAGCAAGCCAGTCAGATAAGTAAATACACATTCCTTTTTCTAGGGCAGGCTGGAGCTTACATATTGCATCCCAAACACATTTTAAGAACATTTTTTCCATTATACTCCTATAAATCTTTGTACACAACTCATACATATGTGAAACAATGATTTTTGGGACCAGTGTGTCACCAGTTTACCTATGATACTTTACATGACACCTTTGAGATATATATTATGACAACAGTGTGTGGGAGTAATGAGTGTGTCAGGCCTGATGTGAGTTAGAGTATGGGGGGTCCTCTCCTAGTTGATCTTGAGGGGCCTCTGTGGTCAATGGACATTATGCTGGCTTTTTTAAGTAAACAAAAAGTTACATAGGAACAGAGGAATTGGCACACTGGGACAGACAGGAGGACCATCAAATAAGATAACCGGTCACCATCAGTGGCCTATAATTCCCTTAACTATATACTGCTATATCCTGGGGAAAAATTCTTCCTGATCTCAGCACATATTCATGTTTTGAAGCATGAGGATTGATAGCCTTTGTAATTTTATTTTAACTACCATCCTTGCAGATGTTCTTCTTAAGTATATAAATGCCCAACCTTTTCTTGAGCCTAAAAATCCATCTGTCTCAATAGTTTCCTGGAACAGTGAATATCATCACAGTTTAATTATACTTTATGTGAACAATATTACCTGTTGTCCATTTGAAATGTATTGTCTTCCCACTATGAAGGGCGTGAATTGCAGCATACAGCAAAGTGCTGGGCTGTAACTTCTCCGTGTTGACACTGAAGGCATGAACGTAAAGGGTCTTAGTTTGTATTAATGTAGCCCCCTTTCAAACAGGTCTACATAAGTTCATGGCTTCAGTGTCCACCTAGGGGAGTTACAGCACTGCACTTTGGAGAACACTGATATTCACACACTCTTACTCCAAACTGTGGGGCAGTAGAGACGCCTTAAGAGCACCTCCATGGTCTTTATAGCATTTGTTATTGTATAAACTGTTACTATAGCCTCTGTTACTCTTTTATTGTCCAAGTTATTGTTTATTTTATTTGCCAGTGTCCTAAAGTGTGCTGGAGGCCTAACAGCACAAATAAATAGCAAGTTGATAACTGACAAGTTGATCATTGAAGAGCTCAATCAGAGCTTTGCCACAAGCCCCAACTAAGGGGCACCATATAATTGTGCTGTCTCAGGGAGCAGGTTGTGACTCAGAGAGCCAAAATCCAGTCCCTGTTTCTCCCTCTGCAGCAGCAGAGAAGTAATATGCCAGCCCTTCACCTGGTGTAGCTAATTTTCCCCCTCCACATTGGTGCGTCAGTGTTGGCCAGAATATTGGACGATGGAGCAAAATCTCTACTCATTTCCTTCCCATTTGCATGGAGGCTGCTTTCCCCCACTGTGCTGATACCCTAAATATAGGCAGCTGGCACAGGAGTAAAGGGGCCCCTTACTTCCCCCCTAACCATGTTGCTTAAAGGGCCATTTTGTGACACCCTTTCTTACATTGAGTAGCATCTTCCTCCACAAGTAGTCCCACTGAAATCAATAGGGTAGAGTAGTATGCCATTCAAGATGAGTAAGGTTATCAGAATCTGGCCCTATGTGACATACTAATGCAATGAAGGGGCGACAAGACAACGGGATGGGAATGAGGGGGAAGAGGCCTTGGACAGAGGGACAAGATTCCACAGTGACTCAGCAAAGGCAGATGTGCAGCGTAAGGAGAGTTTTGGGGAGAGGGGAAGGGGTTTGCTTTGTTCAATCGTTTGAACATTTTGATAATCAGTTAAGGAAGCAACGTGGATATCCAGGAGGCTGTAGGAATGAAAACTGGAGCAGATAAAGGCCTTGAAGGGAAGACTTTTTTTTCCATGTGGACAGAGGAGTCAGATGTTAAAAATATTTTGGAGGGAAAAGATACAGAATTCAAACACAAGTTGGATGTGAGGGACGAGAGGGGAAGGTGCCAAAGATGATGCCAGGTTACAGGCTTGGATAACAGGGTGGAGAATGGTTTTGTCTACAGAGAAAGGAGAATGGGGAGAATTTTAAAGGGAAAATAAGCAGCTCAGTGTTGGCCATGTCAAATGTGGCCAAATTAAATAATCTTATTCCTTTTTAATCTCTCCTTATATGGAAACTCTCTCAGGCCTCCCTAACCTCTGCAGGCAATCATTTTATGCTCTGAAGCATGAGATATGATTACCATTCTAATTATCTGAGCTTGCATAGATACAAATGTTACTAATGGTCATAAAATTATTCAGCGTGGGGTGGTTTTTTCATAACCAGCCTCAGCATTTGCCTTGATAACCTCGTGTGGCAGTGAATTCCAGAGGGAGACTAGATGCTGCACAAAGTAGACTTCCTTGTATTTTTTCTAAATATACAGCCTTTTAGAATCTCCAGCCCACAAACTCCCTTTGGTTTCTGAAGAATTCAAAATACTAAAAACTGAATTGGGAATGAACTATTGTTATGGGTGAATATTATCAGATAGCTTTATGGAAATTGGGGGATTATTTATATATACTGCAATTATTATACAATTCACTAAATATATTTGAAAGCTAAATGCACTGCTTATTAATTTACATTTTAAGTATCTTCTTGTTCTTGTATTATGTGACAGAATAAAAAGCAGGGACTGATTAGTCCTCACTCTTTCTCAAATAATTATGAATTCTTCACTCGAGTCTCTTCTAACTCTTCTTCTCAGGAGAAATACAATGGTGGCCGGTCACAGACTGATTGGGCCTTTAAGGGAAGATGCATCCAGCCCCACCTGTGAGACACTTAGCTGGCCTCCCCGGTGTAGAAAGTGAGCAATGTCTCATGGCAGGCAGGGCATGTAGCTAAAGCAGACCTTCTGGGGTAGAGATAGGACAGAAGGTTGTGGAGAGCAGGGAGGCTCCCAGGAGTTGCTGCTCAACAGAGATCAGGGCGAAACTCAGAGGAGCCCAGGAAGGACTCAGGAGACATGACAGACCCTCAGGAAGGAGGGGCTGGACCCAGCTTGAGTCTGAGGTGAAAACTTTGTTTTGGACTTGGCTACCCTGGAAGGAGTGGCCTTACTTTTCTTTTTTTAATTACTTTTTTTGTTAATGACTTAACTGGAGGGCCAAGTTGCTGCATCACGACTGCACTTGTGGGAGGAAGGGGAGCTAAAGCTGATATCGCTCCTGGGTCTACCAGAACTCCAAGGCCTTGTCTGCACTGGGAATTAGTCCTGATTTCAGCCATCAGTGCAAACCGTCTGGTGTAAAGAAGGAAAATGATAGTTTGCACCCCAGTTTCAAGCAGGGTTAAGCTCCAATGGTACAAATCACAGCTACCGTAAGGGTTTGCCCTGGATGGCCGTGCCTGTTAAATGGCCCATTCTCTGTCTCCTCCCTTATGACTCTTTTCTGTTCCCTTGCTTGTTCTCTTTCTAAAGGAGGGTTTGACTGTGAAAGATGGACACCTTGAGCTGGACTCTTCCCCAGTGCTGACACCACAGTTCTACATCAGTGGGTAGCTGCAATGGCAGGAGCTATGTTTCTCAGGAAACATCATCTGTCAGATGGAACATTAAGCTATGCGTGATGGAGGCCAAGCCTATTAAAATACGATCCATCTCTGGAATGTAGCAAGAGATGCATTGACCAGCCTTAACATTAAGAGCAGCAGCAGACTTCCTGCACTCAGCATTTCCCTCTGAAAACAAGCTTGCTAAATGACTCCTCTGCAAGTTCTCTTATCTGCATCCCCAGGAGATGGTCTGCCTCCTATGCCAGTGCATTTACTGTATCCATGAGCTGCATCCTAATCAATTTTTCTTCTTGTCATGAAAAAAAATTAACACATTCATAATTCTGATTAACTTCAAATGGCTAGTTACCAGTGGCATCCCTGTAGTACAATTACCCACTTCCTCTTTTGTTGTAATATAGGAGTATCTCTATATGTCTGTGTCAGACTATTTTATTGCAATAGCTCACTACTCTGCTGCCAGATCCCATGGGCCTGCATCACCCCTTGCACCTCTGCTCTAGTGGAAAGGTTCAGAGAAGGGGATTCTGAGGGAAGAAATCACACAGGCACTCTCCTGGAGTTCCTTTCTATCATAAGGCAGCTTGCCTACAGTGCCTTCCTGCAGCAGGGTGCAGCATGACAGTCACATCTGCCTCAGTTTCTCCTCTCAGGTGATCCAGTAATTTTACTTCCAGCTATCTTGTCTGAATACTACACCTCCTTTGGGCTGGCTTATTAGGAAATATTGTGCAAATGGTCCAGAACATAAGTCCCAAACCTGTAGTTTATTTCTCATCCCAGTGCAGGCAATCATTAAAACTCAAAACACCCAATTCCTCAATGCCCCACAGACTGGTGCCTTCAACTTCACCCGGACTCTGTTAGTCCTCTCCTGTCCTTGCACCAGGACAGCCACCCCAACCCTTTCAACTGGAATGCAACCCCATTCTTCCCAGCAAGAACCACCCACAGCCACTGGGCTAGATGAACCATTGGTCTGACCCAGTATGGCCGTTCTTATGTTCTCTCTGCTGGGAGGATCCCTCATTTCCCTGGCCCTCTCTTGGTTCCTCTAGGTCCAGCACTCCAACCCTGAAGATGTTAGCAAGTAAGCTCCCTCTGCTGCTCTTCCTGCCTTCAGCCATCCAGCCTTGACTTTCTGGGTTTGGGGAGACCAGCCAGAAGCCCCTCTTGCGGCTCTTCTGCCTTCAGCACCCCCCCCAGGAACCATCTTTTGCTTCCTTCTACAACTCCTCCAATCCTCTAGCGGCACTTCCCTACCACCTGATTGAATCAGTCTGCTCTGATTTATTGGCTTGCTCCTTGATCTTTTATAGCCCCGAGGTGCTGCCCCATCCTCTTAATTGGCCAGATAGGAGCACCTTTTCTTGGCCACTTCCCTTCCAGGGGCCAGCCACCATGTGACACTCCCCTATAGTTCTGTCAGGGGACAGATTTGCACTTCTTCCAACCCCCATGGGGCCCACCCCCAAACAAGCTGAATCCCCAGGGCCAGAGTGATCCACTTAGAGGTCCCATTGCTATTTACCAGATCTAGCCTTTCTGGTCCCTGACAGAACAGCTCCACTGGAGGTGTACTAACAAGGACTCCCCCAAGCTGCTCCCTGGGCCTCTACGGTTATATTATCTTTTATTATATTATATTTATCTTATATTATCTATAGCGCAGCCTAGGGTTATATTATCTTTTATTATATTATATTTATCTTATATTATCTATAGCGCAGCCTAGGGTTATATTATCTTTTCTGAGGAATGTTTGTGGGATTGGATGGGGAACTATATAGCTCCTCTCTGGCCCTACCTCTGGCCCATCTACTCCTTCCCTTCCCTTTACTTGCTCAGTCTCCATCCCTTTCCCTACACAGACCTAATCCTGCAGACCACCTCTGGCAGGGTCCAGCGTAGAGGGTGAACAATGCCATAGAGGAGGCCAACATCCCCTGCCATAGGGGAGAAGTCCATAGGTGGAGGGCTCCCTCTGTGCATGGATCTATCAGGGACACTCTGGGCCTTGGTTAATAACTATCCACGTGCATTCAAACATTTAAGTGATTTAATTCAGGGCATTTCTTTGCAAAGCATATTGATCCCCAAATCCAGGGGGGCAGAGAATCAACGTCAACAATTCAGCTAGTGGAGAGATGTGTGACAGCCAAGCAGTATCTCTGTTATTCATAGTGAGAGACAAAAGATGACAGTGAATTATGAGACTATAATCCCACACAGGAATTCCAGTGATGTCATAAATCATGGATGTCAACCCTGAGCGATTTGTGTAGCTACAAGAGCAGTGATATGGAGTTATAGAGCCATCATTCCAAACCTGCTGATATTTATTTTGTGTAATACAGTGGTGTGTGACCCACATACATACACCCACATGCATGCAAGGGCACGGTGGTCACCAACCAAGCACATGGGATAGTATTTAGGGCCCTGTATCCCAGAATACCAGGATTCTACCAAAAGGAGAGTATTAGCTGCCTCTTTAAGTACGGAAGTATGTCCTCTTTAAAGGACTAGCTGTGCAGTGGTGTCTGTATCTAGATTTATCGATACACACGCATACCAGTGCATTATGTATAATGATGAATCATATTTGTGAACTATGATGATTTAGCATTTTTCTATATCTATGTCAAATTACACTGGACAACAAATTTTTTCAAAAGTATTGCTTCCTCAGAAATTTTTTTTGATTATGCTAGACCACTTGAAGCTGAACACAAATATAATTTCAGACTACTTGTATCACGTAGGAATTTGGAGAAAGAAGAAATGGACTTTTATTGAATGTAATACGTTCAATCGCATGACGGTGCTGACGCTTTGCAATAGGTCCACTGAGCTAAAAATGTTTTGTTGACGATTTTGGCTTGTACTCAGTGTCTGCAGCTTCTCGTTTAAGTGTCCAACAATAATCGGCCAGCATTGATGGATTCCAGTTGCTCTGATACTGTTTTTCCATGATCGCAATGTCCTGGTGAAACCTTTCACCATGCTCGTCACTGACTGGACCAACATTTGCAGGGAAGAAGTCTAAATGTGAATGCAGAAAATGTATCTTTAGTGACATGTTGCACTTCATGATTTTGTATGCATGTAGTTTCGTGCTCTGTAGTTGCCAAGAAAATTTTCAACATCCTTGAATGCCTTCCATGAGATTTTCTCCGGCCCTACTAGAAGTTCTTCAAACTGCCTGTCATCGATGACCTGTTTGATTTGTGGACCAACAAAAATGCCTTCCTTAATTTTGGCATCAGTTATTCTGGGAAACATCTGTCTCAAATATCAAAATCCTTCACCTTCCTTGTTCATCGCTTTCACAACATTTTTCATCAGTCAGAGTTTTATGTGAAGAGGAGGCAAAAATATCTTTGTCGGGTCTACAAGTGGTTTATGTGCCACACTTTTCTGCCCTGGAACCAACTGCTTATGGAGTGGCCAGTGCTTTTTAATGTAATGAGACTCTTTAGCACAGTACATGATATGGTAATTTCATGGTGATTTTCGTAATCAGCAGCCCAAAATCCATAAGATACACCCAAAAGTATTCAGGAAGCAAAATCTTTGTTGTCCAGTGTTACAAGCCCCATTTTGTTTTCTGAGTGCCATTTTGGTTGTAAGATGGTACTGTCCCTTCCCTGCTATCTTTTTGCCTCCATCTTGGACTGAAATTCCAAGAGGAATTGGCAGAGGGTATAACATGCAAGGCAATCAAAGATCATTAATCTGGAGGCTTTTCTATTCAAATGCAAATACCCTTGGACATTGAGTCAGCTACTGCCCAGAGTCTGGTAACCAAGTAGCGGATCACCTGATGGAGAGCATTGATCACCAGAAGGTGGGCTCCAAGGTTGACCAGGACAGTCACCTGTCATTTACCATTTTGCTTCCCCGTTCTTCATCTGCTACATCATATTCAGAGTTTGATGTCAATGGGTAGCATAGTCTGAGTCCTAAGGTGCACTGAGGCAGGCCAGTCTTCAGTCCCTCAGGAAGTGTTGCCAGGTGCTGTTCTGAGGCTCCACCATCTAACCCAGCTACAGTGAGCCCAGTTTTACTAGTGGTTGGTAGGAGGAGGGCCTCCAATGAGTTCCTTCAGTTCTGCTGCTCTCCTATGTGGCCTCAGCAGAGAGCCCTCTCTGCAGTGCACCTCACCAAGGAGCTGCCTCAGTATCATCTCTGATCAGAAACAGACAGAACCATCAATGGGAAAGAACCAGTAGCATACAGGACTCCTGGGCAGAGTCCATATCATTGGCATGTACTCCTTGATACAAGGTAGAAGCCCTGCCTCAATTCACTTCCATGCCACAACCAATTATGAGTCCGTGTACCTGTATTGGCAACCCCAAATGTTCAAAAATCATGAGTCAGGCGCACAAAAAATCATGAGAGTGGCTTTAAAATCATGAGACGATGTAAAAATAATACATTTGATGTTCTTTTTATTTGCCTTCTGCTTTTATAGCCTTTAGGGTGAACTTGGGTCACATTTTGAAGCTTTCTTCACAGCCGCAAGAGTTAGAATCTTACTTTTTCTTTACGACTAAAGGCTGAATTCACATATCCACTTGACTCCAGGAGATGGAGCTTTAAGGAAAACAATAATTATCATGAGAGTTGGCAGCACTGGTGTACTGTTATGGTTACTCCCAAAGTGTCACTGGAAGAATTCTGTGCAGAAAGCTTGTGCAAATGAAATTTTCTGTAAAAATACTTTCCTTTGTTCATTGATAGATGGGGACAGAGAGTTTCTGACCCTCTAGAACAGTGGTTCTCAACCTGCAGCCCATGGGCGACTTGAGGCCCAATCAGCACACAGCTGTGGCCCCTGTGATATCCTCAGAGCCATACAGGTAGTATATATATTCTATGGATGCAGGCCACATAACACTTAGAGAGCTGCCTATGCGGCCCACAATGCTAAATAGGTTGAGAACCACTGCTTTAAAACTGCAGACCACAGGGCTTACAAATGTAACTTCTGGGATGTTAGATGCCTGCTACCCCATCTCTACAGTGTCATTCCACCCTATTCTATTTTTTCCACGATTTTCTCTGTTCCAAACTTGGTCCCTGATCCTGCAATTAGAACTGCATGAGTGGACCCTTGCACCTACCTGGAACCCTATTGCCTCCAACGGCATTCCTTGTCCTGGCATATAGAGTCTGCAGATGCAATTGCAGAACTGGGGGGGCCTTGATCAGCATTGAAAAAGGCTCCTCTCCCTTATTCCATTGCTTTAATCACATGGGAGGGTAAAATATCATGAGTCACCCTGTTCTGATTAGGAGAAACCAAGGCAAGGCAGCCAGATGTTGTCTGCAGCTGGAAAGGTGAGCCAGGATTCCGAGGCAGAGCGCCATCTTTTGTATCCTATCTGCAGCATCCCAGCGAAGCACAAGCAAATACAGAAGTTCTATTCTTTTCCATCCTTTCAATTTTCATTCTGTGTGTGTGTGTGTGTGTGTGTGTGTGTGTCCTATGTGTGTCTCCGCTGTCCTAAAAGCAGGAGTAATTTTAACAAAAATGGTTGTGGGGCCAAAATTCAACTTTTAACTGGATGTTCCTTCCCCAAAGAGGACATTCGGTGTTACCAGGGGGCTTTCTGTAAAATCCCTAATTAAAAGGCTTTATGCAAATAAAGGGGAAAGAAAAGTGATTTTTTGCCCCTAAATTAATGTTCATTCAACCATTGATTTCCAGATACTTCAGTCTTTACACTTTTTTTTTCTCTTTGCATATTTAATAAATTTTAACAGGAATCTCATTGTCTGGTTTGTCAGAATAAGGAGGCCACATCTCTTTACAAAAACCCATGAAGCTCAAATTAACTAATGTAGCGGCAGGGAAAAAATCCTTATTTAAAATCATTTTCAGTCCCATATCTATCAGTACAACAACGTTTCTCTTTATTTCTCACCGTGTTATGAGTATTCATTACTTGAACTGCGCTGGCACCTCAAGTCTCCACTGTGCTAGGGACTGTATACAGACATATTACAAAAAGATAGACTGTAAGATCTGGGGCAGGGACTAACTCAGCTGAGAGACAACAGGTGAATACAACAAAGGGATTGGTGGGGGGGGGGGAGAGGGCACAAGATAACAGTAAGACTGTTTTAATTAGTGTAATAAGCAATGATCACTAATGGCTGCTGAGCCATTGTCAAGTGTTTTGTAGGCTTCACAGGAGGCTTTTAAGGAGAAGTTTGGAGGAGGACAATGTAAGGGGTATTGTGGATTATTACAGGGAACTTCTCCCAGAGAGAATGGACAACATGGGAGGAAAGTGCAGTGGTGCTTACTGAAAAATGTGATAAATGGGCAATGAAAGCTGATTGCACTGGCAGAACCGAGGCAATTATCTTTCCCCCACTCCTCCACGCTACCTCTCTCTTACCTTCTCCCTTCACTGCTGCAGAAGGTTCTTCTGACTGGTTGTCTCCATTTTATTTCAAAACTTGTAGGCATGAGGTCTCACCTGAGTATTATGAGATTGACAGGTTATAAAAGAGATGGTGGGTAGGAGGCTGGATCTCAGTGCAAAAGTTGATATTCCTGTTCACAACAATAACTTATAGTTAGTCATATAAGCGATATTCATCCCTATACAAAGGGTCAACACAGAGCCTACTTAAGTCCTATTTAAGTCCTGTTTTGAAGGCTTATATGAGACTTATGGGGTGTGTGGTCCATGTGCTATCCTCTTGCATAGGGTGAATTTCATCCATAATTATTATTAACATGTACAATATCAATGTAAAAAGAACAGTGAACTCTCTGGTGTGGAAGCACCACCTGTTGGCTCCCCTCTTGGTAATTTGAAGGGCAGCTTGACTGAAAGCATCAGATAGTAGAAAGAACTGCTGTACTTGTCTCCATCTAGTGTACTTTAATCAGAGGTCATTGGTATGCATACAAACTGTTCAGGTCGGCTTATTACACTGTGTAGGGGCAATAACAGTATATCCACCCTGCCAAAAAAAAAAAGGGGGGTTGTTCTTAGCCCCTGTCAGCAGGTGCCCAGGATCAGGGGAGTGCAAAGGTGGCTGAATGCCATCTTTAGTCACGCACATCCTTTTTATGCTCCTCAGCAGCAGCTCAGGATCTGGGCCAAAATATTAATGTTTGATAGAATGAAGCTATTTCTAATGGCATTCATGGGGGAGAGCCTCAGCTAATGTAAACTGGCACAGTTCCTTGTACTGGTCACGGGGTGGAGGGAATTATGCAGTATAGGAGCGACTCCAGTAGATCCATACTCTCTCCCTTCTGCTCACCCTGAGGATACAACTGTGCAAGATGAATTGTTCAGTGGCTGGATGATCTGTTGGCTTTCCCCTCAATAGACTGGAGAATCAGGCCTGTTGTATTTATCTATTTTACTGATTTATAGACCACCTAGCGCCATGGCAGCTGGGTGTTTAGTTACAAGCTGAGGAATATAAATTCTGATAACTTCCATAAAACTCTGAGAAAAGACAATGCTTAAGGAAAAAAACTAAAAATCAGCAGAAGCTAAACATTGTGTATTGTGCCCAGAGTTCACAACACCCGGGATATCGTGAATTGCAAGTGTTTTAACATTTGGAGCTGTCATGGACTAGGTGGTCAGGCCTATTGGTTGTAGCCGTGACAGTGGAAGACAACCCTAGTGGTCAAAGCCGGAATATAACCAGCCAGGAGCATCTGTCTGCAGGGCAATTAGCTGAGCTCAGATTCAGCTGTAGGCCCTCATTCCTGACAGGTGTTTGAGAAACCTGCCATGCTCTAATGGTTTCTTGGCCTGAAGTAAAAGGATAACAGGTAGCATTTTCAAGAAACACCTAAATGATTTAGACAGCTACATCCCATTTTCAAAAGTGACTTCGGCACATAAGATCTGAAGTCCCATTGACACTGAGAAGCTCTTAAATCATGTGCTTTTGAAAATTTTACTGAGTCTTTCAGCCTTCACTCCTGTTTCATGACAATTTTTGCCTGAGACCTTCCTTAGGCTTTCAAAAATGCTGAAATAACAGGAATTCATGTAGACATTGTAAGCCACGCTGAGACTTTTTTCAGGACACTTAGGGTAAGTCTACACTGCAGTAAAAGACCCCTACCCAAGTCAGAGTGCCTTGGTCAACTGATTGGGGCTTGCAAGGCTTAGGCTGTGGGGCTGAAAATAACACTGCAGATGGTCTGACTTGGACTGGAGCCCAGGAGCCGAAGCCTGGCAAGAGGGTCGGGTCTCAGAGCCCAAGCTCCTCTCTGAGCTGGAACATCTACACTGCTATTTTTAGCTCCACAGCCTGAGCCCAGCAAGCCCAAGCCAATTGAACTAGATTCTGAGACTCGGCACTGGGGGTTTTTCTTTTCAGTGTAGACATATCCTGAAGGTCTCCACTGAACCTTGCAAACCATGCAAGCTGGATCCCATTTCTTCTCAGACAGACGCCCACCTCTGCGTAGCTTTCTCCTCCTCATTGCGCTTTCTTGCTCCTCCATGGCTGTCCCACTCTCTCTCCTTACAGAACATAACTCCCTGCCTCCTGAGGCAATTCAGTGCCTGACACTCCTCCCATCACGGCCATCAGCAGTGAGGCCATGCCATACAGAGTCCATGGAGACTGCGTCAGGCAGTGCACTTCTAACAATCTGCACTGAGACACAAATTCGCTACTGAAAGACAGCATATCCTCACAGTAGCTCCCTGCTCTTACCCTGGCCACACAACTTGGTGCATTCAACATGGGAAAGGGACCAGGAGAAAGCACATCTCTCCTTTCACCGTTAGGGCTAGACTGTCCCTGGACCAGGAGAAAGCACATCTCTCCTCTCACAGTTAGGGTTAGACTGTCTCTGGCCCTTGTGTAGGTGTGAAGAGAGGCTGGGTGAGAGAGGGTTGTAGCCTTATTTTGTGTGTTTTAGTTATTTGAATGGAGTTATAGGCTCGCCAATTGCTCTGATCAGAAGATAATGAGGTTCTTGTCCCGGAACCAGACTCCAGAAGAGTTTTATAGGGACCCTGGGGTGCACAACAGGAAGATTCACAGTGATATCCAAATTTTGTATAATTTCATAAGCTTTTATTAAGGTAATATAAAAAAAGATAGAGAAATTGATGTAAAGAAAATGAATAATCCAATGGATAATTGATAATACAATCTTAATTTTAGAGACTCATATGATATATATATTTCTCCAATATGCTTTGGATTAATATACTCACACCCTTCCCTGATGACCTGGTTGAGAAAGGTGTTTGGTTCCTCGACTCTTGAGTAGAGAGGCGGAGTAGGCAATGCTCAAGGGCTAAGAATTATAAGACTAAGACTAATACTACAAATAATACTAAGTATAAATGAAGAACAACATCTTAACACTAACTAAAAGAAACTTCAAGCAGGAGTAGCTGATGATCGATCACACCAAATAGCACAATTTACCCCTTCTGATACCCTGAGAATATGGGTCCTCCTTCTGAGTCCAAGCTTGGATTTGTCACCCCCAAACTATCAGGGTACACCCATTCTATAGGCTGGCAAGTTCATGCATATTAATGACATATCCACATCCTTTCCAGATGGTTCCAGATAGTTCACTTATCTCACCTTTGTTATTTCTGGCCCTTTGTGGGTTCTGTGGTGTACTTGTGAAGTTTACTTGGGGCATAACCTGTGACAGCCCCCCCTATTTTGATGCTGTCTCACTTATCTAGGTTAAAGGTTATAACCATATATGTCTTATCCTTTTACTCATCATTACTTATTTGGGCCAAAGGTCCCGAATATATGTATACTAATTGCTTATCTTTCATACAGGATGTGGCCTGTAGGGTACCTTGCATTACAGCTAAAATACTTTTATATAAATCTATAACTCTATTATAATCAAACAACCATACTTAAATCTATAAGGAAAGATATACACATATATGCAATCAGGTAGACTAGTCCTATAGGCTACAGGGTATAAGGAACCTTCCACTCTCTCATATTTCCTGCTCAGGGACTGAGACATAACTAGTTCCTTTCAATGCTCTCTGAGAGTGGTAACGATGCTAAAGGGAGGGGAAGAGGCAGGGCCATGGGAACACCCTCCTTTTGAATGAGCCAGAATTGCTGGCTGACTACAGAGGACCACTTCCCGCAGGGATAAGGCAGTGTGTGCACCTCATCTACGTGCCTGACCATTTCAGGAGGGATCATGCTTCCCCCAAGAGTGTGAGAATCTGCATCACTAACAACGCATGACAGTGCCTCCGAGGCACAAGCTGGACCCTTCCTCAGGGTTTCTGGGACACAGGGAGACATTCACAAGGCTGGTGTGAACCTCAGTGGGCAATGCGGTATTCCAGGCCTCAGGGGCTAAAGGGTGGGTTTCTTTCTGACTGGATACATCTGCCTTCTGTATTTTTAATCCTCTTATATTTCAGCATCTGTTTAACCTGCTTAAATCTTTGCTGACCGTTTTGTAACATCCATGGCCACTGGTGTCAGTGGCAAGGTGCCAACAAAGGACAAGGGAGGAGGGGAAAAAATCAACCTTCAACTTGTCTCAGGAACATTTAAAAGGTTTAGAAGTCCTCTTCCCCTTTGCCCACTGCCCAGGTTGTTTCCTAGCCATTCACTTCACTTATCTACATTTTCTCAAGTCCTAGAGATATCTGTGAGAGGAGTACAGTAAATTACACTGTCAAATTGGCTAGTATGGAGAAAAGTCTCAGGGGAATGAGTGCAAGAGCCTCTTGAGATAGCACCGAGATGGAAACAGGTTATAAATAAGGAAACCAGGACCGGGGCGAAGAGGTGACATATTAAAAATTCTGTCCTTGACATTTATACAAAGGCACCACATTCTTGGCACCTGAGAGAAGACTTGTCTACTGTTGAGTTATTTCTCTAAACTGCTAAATATGTTATCACTTCCTGGAACACACACATCCCCAGCAAACACCTCCTTCTGTGTAAATATCCACACAGCACTCCCTAGTCCAGCAGACACCATCTCTTCAGAGAGTACACAAATCTGGGGGGAAACTACGGGCATGCACGCAACCCCATACCTGGGACCTGACAAGCACCCTGTCTCCAGGCAGGCCAGGATCAGCCCCAGATTCTCCACTCTCACT
The DNA here is from genome assembly GCA_007922155.1 of Mesoclemmys tuberculata. NCBI lineage: Eukaryota > Metazoa > Chordata > Testudines > Chelidae > Mesoclemmys > Mesoclemmys tuberculata. Next base: position 86,058,144 of record ML675616.1, on the reverse strand, counting down.
CCACCACTTCCATTTCACACTCCCTCTTTCTGACAGGGCAATAAGAGAAACTGTTGGCGAATGATAAAATAAATACATTCCTAACCTTAAAGTTAGGAATCTGTTCCTGCTATTTCCTTCTTGTGATTTCTTTATTCGTTTCACCACTTCTCGCCTTCCATCTCCCATTTTCATTTTTTATTTCCTTTATCCATTTTATCTCCTCCTATTTCCTCTCCGTACATCTCTTTTCCATTTCAGTCTCTCTACTCCTCCTTCATTCTCTCTTTCTCCCCTGTCTCTCCTGAATTTACATAGGGCAGTGCTAAAAAGAGCTCACAGAAACACTTTCTTAAAGATCTGACACCAAAAGGTGTCCCTGCAAATGGCTGTCAACAGGTGAGACATACACTTTGCTAAATTCCTGCTTCCTCCTAGCAGCGGACAATGGTACAGCTCTCTCATCTTCTGGGTAACTCATTGCAGCACAGCAGAAATGGACAGGCTGTCACAGGCATCATGGGAGAGGGTGAAATATGAATGTGTTTCACACAAAGTCTCAAGACAAGACCTCTAAAGCAAAATTTGCCAGTCCAGACATTGTAGAGAGGTGTGAAAGAATGAACTCAATGTGCCTCAGAGCAGTGTCTAGTCTGGTTGCCTTTGAAAGAATGTTTTCCAATTCTATAGCAGCTGCTATCTGAGGATGATGTTGATAATTCAGTCCTGCCCCAAGTTAGATCAAGGTTTCTCTAACCTGCATTGGCCCTCACCACTGACAGAAGATCCTGGTCCATGTGCAATGGCAAGAGGGGGCCCTTCAGGCTGGTTGAAGAGCCTGGACCTACCATGAATGAAGTGGAGGGAAGAGCAGGCTAGGTCTACTGATGAGCCTATGGCCAGGAGTCCAGTCTGAGCACAGGCAGCAGAAGAGGAGACTGGATTGGTTGAAGTGTCTCTGTCCCCCTGCCTACTTCCATTTCCATTTCTCCATTACCATTTCTTTTCTGCCATAGTCTATGGTCTCTGATTAATTTGTTTCACTCACTTTCCCCCCTTCTCCACTCTCATCCCCAATGTCACTTTCTTTTCTCTCTCCCCATCTGGGTCTCATTTCTTTTTCTCTCCTGATGTCCCCTCCACCTGTGTGCCTCTCATCTTTCTCCTGTGATGATCCCAACTTGGTCTTCGTCCCCTCTTCCAGTCACAGAAGCATTAAAGCCAGAGGAATGGGAGTGGAGAGGGTCTGAGGCTGTTGTATGATGCAGCCAGTTATTATAACCATAGGAGTGTGCCCTAGACATTCACCCGTATGGTTAAGAGTTGGAACGTTAGCCCTGATTGGTAGCTAATTGAAGTTATCACTTCCTGCACACTGTTCAGTTCCTTATGTGATATGAACTAGGAATTCTCCATGTTTCACACACAAAAAACCCTATCTTGTTTTGGAACAATGGACCCTCTTTGTTTATAATCTCAGTAAAGAATGTACTGAAATTCACTGAAAGGACTGAAAGTCACAGAGAATGAGAAACCTTCTCATGGCTAGTAGTGATTCTTCCTGGCCTAGTTTCTTTAAAAACAAAATGTCCTGATCACTTAAGAGCTCACCTACTATAGTTTAGGGGGGTGATTTTCACAAGCACCCAAGTGATTTAGATATACTAGTCCCATAGATAGTCAATGGAATGCTTGCACTTAAGTCCCTTAGGCTCTTCTTCGCCTTTCTCTGCAGCATGGGGCACATGTACCTTGCTGGTTTAAACTAGAATAAATGGTGGATTCTCTGTAACTTGAAGTCTTTGCATCATGATTTGAGGTCTTCAATAACTCAGCCAGAGGCTATGGGACTATTACAGAAGGGGGGCTGAGGTTCTGTGACCTGCGACGTGCAGGAGGTCAGACTAGATGATCACGATGGTCCCTTCTGGCCTTAAAGTCTATGAATCTTCTCACTAGATTTCTTCCTCTCTGAGGGGACTATGATTTCCTCAGTGTTTGTGAATAACTGCCACTAACAGGAGAACAGGGATTCAATTTAGAAACTGTTTGTGTGGAAATTTGAAAAGTTCAGGGAGGAAATTGTCAGACTGAGGGAGTGTGCCAAATGTTCACTATGGACTGGATCTCTTCGGAGAGAGAGGCCTAGGGTAAATGTAAATCACATGACCATCTCTGAAATTTGCAATCTTTCATTTCACTAGTGACCCTTTTCTTCCTCAAGAGAATTTTTGCTTTGGTGCTAGGTTACAAAAATGAGTAGCTAAGATGTTCCCCATTAATACACTATCTTCTTAATTGTGTTTCCTACACATGTCAATAAGTAGATTTAAACAAAACACTCACTGTGTTCTTTAAGCTGTGAATTTTTGTTGCCATGGTGATTTTTTTTAAAGCCTAGTCATAGAAGTACCAATCTTAGACTGTAAGCTCTTTGGGGCAGAGAATGTTTCTGTGTATTGTTCACAGCCAAACATATCATCAGTACTAGATAACCAATAAATAAGTAGCACCTCCTTTCCAGGCATCTCCTTTTATTCCTTGGCCATGAATCCTTTACATCTGCTGAGATTCCTTTCCCCATGCCAAAGCAACCCTTTTGGAAGTGTCTTTTTTTCATTTATGGATGAAGCTATACCAGATGGGACAACACAATGTCCTAGGAATGCCACTATGCCATTTCTCCCTTCAGTAGAAGGGTGAAGTCTGAGTCTGTATGGTGTCTCTCTCTGTTTTTGTGAGTCAAACCTAGAAGAACTCATTTGGCTTCCATTAAACACTGGGCTAATCTGAATGACATAGGGATTTGCATACATTTACCCTCAATTCTCTGAAATACTATTGCTATCATCTGCCTCTAGGATGGCAGATCTCATGGGAACTGGGAAATGTCTGTATTATTAAGTCTAAATTGAACGCTGACTTCAATTACTACATGTTAATAAACTCCACTGAGCGTGAGGGAGCCTCCATCAAGCTTGAGTACATCCTTAACTTTCAGAAATAGAGGAAGTAAAGATGCTATTTCTTTTTTTTTTCCTGAGTGGGGAGGGTACTTCCTAACATTTCAGACTATTCAGAAGTTGCATGAATCATTCTGTGGGTGTAAAGTTGGAAATCATCCCAGGATTTAGAAGGAAGCATAATCGACAGGGTTTAAAACAAAGGAGACTCCACAGAAGCAGAGCTTGTCAAACCATGTCAGATTCTGACTAGCCTCATGTTTTGTGACTTAAAATGCAACGAGGTTCAGTCAGTTGCTGAGGACAGGAGAAGATAAAGAATAACTCTGTCACTCTTCTAAGCTCAATAACTAATGAAGTGATTTGCTTAAGTGAACGGATCTGCTGAATGAGAAGCACAAATAATGTTGTGATATGGCAGAGGCACCCCACGCTGGCAGTGAGGGTTAAGGAGTCTGTCAGGCTTTCCACCTTTAATGAGAGAGTTAAAGAAAGCCTGTGGACCCAGGTGATCCTGCCCCACTACACCTGTGGCCAATGTCAGGTGTGGAGAGGAGAGCAAAAAAGTTGAGAACTAGCCCAGTTTGGGGTTGACCATGAAGGAGTGCAGAGCTCTGCCTGAAGGGAGAAAAGCCTCATTGCAGCTTGGCTACATATGCTTGCTGGTCAGTCGTATCAGCCCTCCTAGAAGGGCTAACCAAACCTTGAGGGGAAAACCATCTGCAGAAACACAGACTATTTGACAGATGAGCCCTGAGGAGAAGGGTGGGGCCCCACCGAAGACTCCTGTGATGCCTCTGTTTTTGAGTTGTGTTTGGTTTGTTCCTGATGACCGCTGAACCTGAACACCCCCCAAAAGGGTACAACTGAAGGGGACTTGGCTGGAGGGCTAAAGCACCTCTACATTGCACCTCACAGAGAAAAGACATAGCCATAGAGACTTGCAGCTGGGTGAGTTATGCTCTGAAGGGCCATACGCAGGGACTGCCCTAACCATGTGGTTACAAACATGTGATTTTACCTGTTGCTGTCCTAGGGTAACAGGATCACTGCTGGCTTCTCAGTGACTGTATAAAGGTGTTGCATCAAAAACATAGCCATGCAGATGGACAGGAGGATGGCAATTGTGAGCTTCTAAGTCTAGGTGACTGTGATTCCAGTTGTCCTCCCATCCCTGCTCCGGTGTCTTGAGGATGAGCATGGTTGATGAGCATGGTTTTGTGATAAAACATAAATGATTAAAACATATAAAATATTGATGAACTGTTCTATAAAACAGAAAGACTTTAAAGTATTGATTAAGAAGTGAGAAGGCCATAATGAGTTTTAGCTGAAGAAATAATTAGGAAATCATTTTGTGTTGTATCCATTTTCATGGAACAGCTCTGAGATGGTTTTAACATTGGACTGAACTGTCATCTGTATAGTTTGTACATCATCATAATGCTTTGCACTTATCTGGTATGTTTCATCCAGCATCTCATGGTACTTTGCAAACAATAATGAATTAGGATGTATAATCCCCCAGGACACAGGTAAGCATTACTGTAACTACTATGAGGCAGCGACTGAAGGAGAAGATCCTGAGATTTTACACATGCTGCAATTTATATTTTAATGGAATAGTCTTTAAAAATATAATAATGATAAAACAACAACAAAAAGGCAGAGGCTTTAAAGTAAAAGATATACAGATCCATGCCGCAGTAAAGCATTAAAGATAAAGGGAAGTGCTTTTCTTCAAATAAACAGTAACTACCTACAAATGTGTTTGTACAGTGCCACACACAATTGGGACCCATTCTCAGTGGGTCTCTCAGCAGTACGGTAATAAACATGATTAATAATGCATAGAGAACTACAAGACGTACAAAAAGCTGTCCACCATCCCATGTCATTAGAGACAGGTCTGAAGACAAGGGCATGAAGAGCTTTCAATCAGAACTGAAGAGGCTGGGATGAGAGAAAAAATTAATGTCTGACCCAACTGGGATTTAAAACCAGCTTTCCATCAGACATTGATTTCTATGGTGCTGTACCCACTAAGATCAGGTCTGAATTTGGCCCATTGCCTTTAAATAAAATTCCTTCCTAGTAATCTGTTAAAGTAGCTGTTAAAACACAATAGATATTCCTTTAGTGACCCACTGATAATGATTTACCATTAAATAGGCATCCACTGTATAACTTAATCCTGCACAGAGCAAGTGCTGAATAATTCATGTATAAGTCAAGGTAAAGAGTGAACAGGTAGCACAAGGGACCTGATTCTGCACTAAGGAACATGCTGTGGTGGAAACAATGGGAGTTAGGCTCCTAAATTGACATCAGTGGCAGTTACACACTTTAAAAAAAATTGTCCTTTAAGCACTTGGGAACCTATGTCGCATCTGAAAATGGGACTTAGCCATCTAAGTCATGTAGGCCTTGCAACACTGAGTGGAGCAATGCCTAAATACCTTTAAAAATCTAAGTTCCTCTTGCCCATTAGCAGGAGTAAGACTTAAGGCAAATGGAGAGCCCAGTGAAATTAATGGACTGAATTTGGCCCATTTAGTTCTTTTAATCTTTTCTGCATCACTTAATATCTCCAGGTGCATTCAACTCATTATTACATTGGCTTTTCCCTCCAGCACATTGCACTGCAAACTCATACCTAATGCATTCATTACCATCCTCCATCTCTTCAAGCATTACTGTTCTCCAAGTATCTCCCCTTCTATTGGAAAAAAAATCCCTGTTTCAGATCAGTTTCTCCTGTATGCATTTTCCCAGTCTGGATCTAATTTTGTCTTATTTTCCAACTATATTTCTCACCTATAAAGTGCTCAGACACAATGGAGATAGACTTACTATAAGAACCTATTGAGAGTTAAATAGAATTTGTATTAATTCTCTGTCCTCACTAGTATTTGCAACACCTCCTGATCTAGGATCATCTGTGAATTTAATTAGCTTTCTCTTCTTCTAGAAAGATCATTAATACAATTGTTCAATAAAGCACAGTTTAAACTGATTTCTATGACATCCCCCCCAGGACCTCTTACCCCCTCAAATAGATACATTGACTTTCATTACTGTTCTTTTTTATACTTAAGGTTCTCATGCAAATATGAATAAATTGCATCTCTTTTTCTCCCTAATTTTGTCATGCAATGAAGAGTGATCAGGTTAATGGCATGATTTGTTCTTTATAACTCCATGCTGCTTATTTCTCATGGCTTCATTATTATATGGTGCTTACAAATTTTTTTGTTTGTTTAATGACAACAATGTCAATAGTTAATTCAGCTAGATTTTCTCTTGCCTAAATATCTGTGCTTGGTGCCCCGGTTCAATTAACAATTTCACATGGTTTAGGAAATAGTGTTTTACTGAACTACTGCCTCAGAACCACCAGGGGGAGCACAAAACACTGATTTTAAGGAGTGTCACTAAAAGAGTGGTGAGTGGCTGTTGCTCTGTTGTTGGTTTTTATTTTATTTTTTAAAATTTGTATTCATTAAGTGTTAACTGTTTAAAGCAGCTGGATTTTTAAAGGTCAGGAGGACATTCCCCTGTTACACTCAGACTACAACTTACCCACTTATGGATTTACTGCTCCTTTAATGAAATGGTCATGGCCTTTAAAAGACTGTCTATTTAAAGTAAGAGGCACCTTCTTTACTCTCAGTTATAACACCACTGAATGGGAATAGCCCACAGGACAGTGTGGCAGGGGCTGTGAGATAGCTGCTGAGGAGCTAGACACATGCGGAAAGCATGGGACGATAGCACAGTATGTATGCAGGTGGACACTGAAACTTTGAGGGAGCTGGAACCAAGGGGACTACCAGGACCATAGACAAACCATGGAAGAATCCAAATGCATGTAGGACCTGAGCGAGAGTCCAAGAGCTCAGCGTATGCGAGCAGCAATAGCTGGGTGCGCCTGTAACTGAGAGTCCATATCTTGTGCCAATTGTGGATTGTTTGGAGGTGGGGGAATTACCCAGTGGCAGCTAGTAGTACCAGTAGGCAAAGCTGAAGTGCTGTGGACACAGCTTTTCATAACCATCTCACCGTTATCCTGAGCTGCTCCTGTGTCTGTTGTGTCCATCTGTTGGCTCATCTTAGATTTAACTGGTAGCGCTTTGAAGCAGCAACTATTTTCTTGTCATATCTTTGTACCGTGCTTAGGGCAGGTGGGCCACCGTCATTCTCCTGCTGACATAGTGCTGTCTACACTAGTGCTTATGCCAGCAAAACTCATGTTGCTCAGCAGGGTGTTTTTACACACCCCTGGGTGACACAAGTTTTTCTGGCAAAAAGGCCAGTGTAGACAAACCCTTAACTTGAACAAAACTAAAAAATAATCAAGAAGGATAAACGATGGGGGGAGAGACAGGAGTTTCTGACTTCCGGTTGAAAGGAAAACATGGATGGTGACAGCAGTAAACTATTGATGGCACCTCAATATAAATTGTTGTTATGCTCCTACAAGGCTGTGGGCCATAAAACACACCCATCAGAGCAAGGCTGGTCTGGTAGTTATGGTTCTCAATTGGAACTCAATTTCAGTTCCCTGCTCCACCACTATAAGGAACTGGGGTGTAGATGGTCTGGCTTAGCAGTCACAGGTGGGCTGAGATCTGCCCACCAGGGACGGTAGTCACCAAGCAGGAGTTGGGGGAATTGCAAGAGCCAGGTCTCATAAGCAAGTCAGGGTCACAATTGTAGAGATATGCTTGTAGAAGATTGTGATTTAGCATAGGACAGTGTTGTGTGGATTGTGAGATGTGTCCTGCATCAGATCTAACATGGCTGCTCCCAGCTGCACACCTGGGAATCACTCTTGCCTGTGTTGTTAAAGTTCTATTCCTTACTCATTCAGTAGTATGGTCTTTAATGCACCCAATCATTACATGATGTCAGAAGTGGTGAATGAGATTGGAAACCATAAGGATTTGGAGAACAACTCCTGCATTTGCAACTGAAAACCACAGACAAACGCAAGGAATCTCTGAAAACAAAGACAAAAGAAGCCTACAGCAAGTAAGTGAAAGCTCTAAGAATGGATGTTTCTCAACCTTCTTCCACTCTACAAATGTCAGGCACTGTTGTAGAGAACTGGATAAAGTTTAACGAGCAATTTCTGTTGTATTTGTCTGCCATTGGGGCACAGAACAAAGATGAAAACCTAAAATCATCTATATTTTTACATTTTTCTGGGGAGGAGGTGCTGGATGTTTATAATAACTTTCATTTTCAGAAAGGTGAAAGCATGAATTTTAAATTTAATACTGACTAAATTTGAGGAATATTGCATGCCAAAAAGGAATGTGACTTTTGAGAAGCATATAGATTTTTTTTTTCATATGCATGCAAAAACTGGATGACACCATAGAGTAATATGTCACAGAATTAAGGAAACTCAGTTAAAACCTGTAACTTTGGTGGCTTGACAGTCTTTGATCAGACAGACCGATTTGTGGCATTACAGACAATGTGTTAAGAGAGAGGCTGCTCAGAGCGGGGCAGTTATCTTTGAATGAAGCTCTCCAAATACGTAGGGCTGACAAAATGATAAAAACACAAGTTAAACAGCTGAATTCACCAGAAGGGGTTATTCATACACTGGGGAAAACAGCATATAGCCGGAGTGGCTCAAATCACAATGTGGAACCACCCCCTGTTAAAGAAAGACTGAGTCTAGAGGGTCATGTGACAAGTGTGGATCACAACATGGCCCCAAACAGTGTCTTGCCCATGGGAAACTGTCATAACTGTGGGAAACTTAATCATTTTGCAAACTGCTGCAGATCCCAAAGGCAGAAAAGTCAAGTGCATTTAGTTACTGACAATGTGACTGAGGATTTTTTTGTAGATGTACTGGGATCAAGTAAGCCTAATGAGAGGGAGTGGATACTGCCTCTGACAGTGAATGGAACAGTCATTCCACTGCAACTGGACACAGGAGCTCAGGATAATATTCTGTCTGCACAAGATTATGAGAGTCTGAAAATAAGACCTAAACTGGGACCAACAAACATAAAAGTAACTGAGTGCTCTGGAACAAATATACCAGCAGGGATGATGCTTCACTAGCGTTAACCATAAAAACATCATATACAGGCTCGCTTTCATTGTGGTGCTACAGGAGGTGACACCAATTTGAGTTTCTCACATGCAGCCAGACCCCAATCTGGTAAAAAGGGTGCTCTCACTCAGGGCCCAAGCATAATTTTTTCAGGCCCACTATAAACTTGTAACATGGGTTCTCAACCACACACATACCACAATCCCTCATTCCATACATACAATCTCATGAGTCATGACAAGTTTGAATTCTGAAATTACTGTTGCATATTCTGCATTCTAAAAAATACTCACCCTTTGCTAGTTTTGTTTAACATAACACTCAGCCTGAGTCCTACAAGTTTGCTGACTATTTTGGAACTTTTTGGTTGTTATAAAGGTGTTCTATCCTGTCAGTGTCTTGATTTTTTTTTTTTTTATTGTAATGAGCCAATGTGACTGCAGACATTTTTATAATTATGCCAATTAACTTGAAAACTTTATTTTTTCTGGCCTTTTTTGTTGCAAAATTGTGAATTAGCCCCCCCGAAGTCATTTTCTCTTGCAAGTTCACACTCAATAGACAAGATAGCTGGATGGCTTAACTGTTCTTTTCAGGCCACAAGCTTGCATCTTTGAAAAGACAAGAATCAGCTAGTGTAGCACTGCTCTCCTGCTTCTTGTACACCTTCTGAATGTGGTGGTGCTAATAGGGATACTACTGGACTACCTTCAAGCATTAGATTAAAGTCACATGATGCATGTTCTGGCAGCTTTTCTTTGTCATCAATTGCCAGTACCACAGACACAGTTCTCTAAGTTGAAATCATTTTCATCTTGATTGTGTTCATCCGCTTCCCTAGTTAGTATATTGCCTGACTGCAGAAAGGCCTTGTCTGATTTGAAAAACTGGAGATAATTGGTGTCCTTTAGCTTCTTTTAGTTCCCTGTCTTTTACCTCCTTCCGTTTCTGGCTGCCTGATTTGTATTTATAGCCACCACCAGACATGGCAGTATGGGGGGTGTGGGTGTGACTGAGAGTGAATTAGACACTTATTCACACATACTTTGGGCCTGCAAATTCCACCAGAAGCAGCAGCAGCACTGGCTCCCCCTGTCTTATGGTGCTTTGCTCCTTCCTCCAGCTGTCCCTCCCTCCTACCTATGCACAAGGAGCTCTGGGACTGGTAGTTCTTGATCTTGATATGCTAGACCATGTCACAGAGAGGAGCACAAATCTCTGTCTCTCAGTCTCAAACTACAAGTCCTAGTTTAACTGCACAAGTGCACACTCTGTATTCCAAAGAAGGGCCTGGCCAGGGCCAACAGGCCCAGCAACTCACTATTCAGAATGTTGCTTAAGACCGCTCTGACACTGCTTCTGATTGGCTCCACAAACCTCAGAAGATCTGGACAATAGATACAGGGAATAACTTTCTATAAATATCCTCAGGCATGATCTACAATTTAGCCTCATTTTTTTCCTCATGGTAATGGGGATTGCAGTCTCAGCCGGGCCCACATGGGCCTCTGGGCCCTGGTAAAGTGTACCCTTCCCCCTCTCCTCCCAATGTGCTCTCATTACAAGATTATACTGCAGCTGGCTATGAGGCACCCTTTCAGAAATATCAGAACCTGTTCCAGGGATTGGGTTGCTTGCAGGGTGAACATACAGTGTGGATAAACAAGTAGGTCCCTCCACTTATTCATCCATATAGAAAGGTGCCATTTTCACTCCGTGATAAACTCAAGACTGAGCTTGCAAGGATGGAAGCTATGCACATAATACAAAAAGTAGAGGAGCCAACAGAATGGGTGAGCTCCCTAATCATCGTAGAAAAAAGCACCGGCCAGCTACGCATATGCTTAGATCCCAGAGACCTCAACAAGGCTATACAAAGACAACAGTTCAAACTGCCAGCCAGAGAAGAGATTATGGCTCAATTTGCAAATGCTCAATATTTCAGCAAATTGGATGAATTCTCAGAGTTATGGCAGCTAAAATTAATGGAGGAAAGCTCAAAATTATGCACATTTAACATTCCATTCAGAAGATACAGATTTTTACATTTACCCTTTGGTATAGCCTCAGCACCAGAGGTATACCACAAAATCATACACATGATCTATGAACATATTAGTGGTGTGGACACCCCCATGGATGATATCATCATCTGGGGTACAACAAAAGAGGAGCATGATCATTGACTTTGGCAAGTCCTGGATGCAACTAGAGCTGCAAACCTCAAACTAAATAGGGAAAAATGTGTCTTAGAAGTTAGAGAACTGACTTTTGTAGGGGACCTTATTTCCCATGAAGGTATAAAAGCTGATAAGAGGAAGATTTCAGCCATTGAAATGATGCCATATCCTCAGTGAAAGAAAGATGTCCAACAGTTCCTGGGAATGGTTAATGATCTTGGAAAATTCATACCCAATCTTTCTGCCAAAGCAGTGATGTTGAGAACTCCTAGAGGACAAAAATGAATGGTTTTGGGGTACTGCACAGGAGGAATCATGAGAAGGTTTAAAACAACACCTGATACTAGAACCAGTATTGAAATTCTATACACCAAGAAGGCCTATTTAGATTTCAGCAGATGCATCACGGTCTGGGTTGGGTGCAGTGATTTTACAGAAGCATGAGGATTGCTGGCAACCAATGGCATGTGCATCCAAATCACTGACTGATGCAGAAACTTGATATGCACAGATTGAGAAGGAGCTTTTAAGAATCCTGTTTGCCTGTGAGAGATTCAATCAGTATATTTATGGACAGAGAGTGGAGGTGAAACGGACCACAAGTCCCTGATAGCATTATTTAGCAAATCGCTAAATGACTGTACCTTAGGATTCAAAGAATGATGATAAAGTTGCAAAAGTATAGTTTTCTGGTGATCTACACATCTGGTAAATTTATCTTAACAGCAGATACACTGTCCAGAGCAGTGGGGCCATGGCACCTGAAAAGACTGGAGATAGAGGTGCAAGCCTACGTAGATATGATTTGAGATCGATTCCCATTGCTAACAGGAGGCTATGAATAATAAGATAATAATTAATAATAATAAATAAGAGGAGACTGAGAAAGACGGGAATCCTTAAAGAAGTGATAATTAAAGGATGACCTGAAGTAATAAGCAGTTGGTGTCTAAGTATAAGAGACTATTGGAACTGCAGACATGAACTAACCATGATAGATAGGGTGATTTTTCCAGGGTGGTAAGGTTATAATTCCACTGAGCCTCTAAAAAGAAATGCTACAAAAGATGCACGAGGGTCATTTAGGAATTGAGAAGTGCAAAGAACAAGCACCAGAGGTGCTATATTTGCCATGATCAATCACAACATCACTAATGTGGTAAGAAACTGCTTTGCATGCTTGAAATACAAGCCATGCCAACAGGCAGAGCCACTGAGACCCCATCCTGTTCCACAGAGGCCTTCTGAGAAGGTAGGCGCTGATTTACTTACCTGGCATTCAAAGGATTACTTAATAGTCACTGATTATTACTCTCTGTATCCAGAAATTGGCACACTGCACGGTACTAATACTAAGTCAGTAATCACTGACATGAAAGGAATTTTTTCCAGACATGGAATTCCAGATGAAGTCTTCAGAAATAATGGGCCACAATTTTCCAGTGCAGAGTTTAGGCAGTTTGCCTCAGATTGGGATTGTCATCACAAAACCTCCAGTCCAAATTACTCCCAATCAAATGGACTGGTGGAAAGGTCTATACAGATGGTAAAGAACCTGATGGAAAAAGACTTTCGACAGTGGGGATGATATGTATAAAGCATTGATGGTCTATAGAAGTACACCCCTGGAGAATGGCTTTTCTTCTGCTCAGCTGTTAGTGGGAAGAAGGATCAGATCTATTTCACCAATTACTGATAACTTGCTCCAATCTCAGAACAATGGCACCGTTTGGAAGGCAAAAGAAAATCAGAAATGGGAGCAGAAATATTTTGACAGAAGGGCCCATGATTTCCCATCTTTTAACCCAGGTGATAGAGTGTGTCTGAGCAATCACCTCTCTAATACTTGGGACCAAAAGGGTACCATTAAAGAACAGCTGCATCCATGGTCTTATGTGGTCCCGACAGACCAAGGGGACACATTTCAACATGATCTATGAGTTATACTAGACAGTTCCAACATAATGAAAGATTCCAGCATGTCTCCTCTGGCTGATCCAGTATCATGGTGAAGAAACTGTCAGGGAACAAGAGGACTCAGACTCGAATGAAGAGCTGGTACTGAGAAGATCTAATCAGGTGATCAAACATCTGGAAAGACTCAGACTTGCTAGGATGTGTGAGGAATGGGGGTGGTAAATACTCACTTGGGAGTGATGTGCTATAACCTCTCCTCTTTAGGTAATTGACACGTTGAGTTTATGGAATTGTATAATGCCTGTGTTATTAGATAGCTGTTATGTGTTATCACATGTTAGTACATGTTTCATTAGATACAAATAAAAAACTATCTAAGGGTTAACTTGTTTTCCTTAGGAGGGAAGATGTAGAGATATGCTTGTAGAAGATTGTGATTTAGAGGCACTCCCTAGCATGCGACAGTGTTGAGTGAATTGGGAGATGTGCCCTAGATCAGATCTAACATGGCTGCTCCCAGCTGCACACTTCGGAATTGCTGCTGGCTGTGTTATTAAAGTTCTATTCCTTACTCATTCAATAGCGTGGACTTTAATGAACCCTCAAGATCGTTACAAGAGTCAGGCCGGAGTCAGAGGTAGTACTAGGCTAGAATCAGGAGACAGAACCAGAGTCAGGCTGGAGAAAAAACAGAGATCAGGAGCTCAAACAAAGTCTGGCATTGTAGCTGGCCAAAGTCTTATGTGGTTGCCCAAACAACTTTGTGGGGCAACCCCTAGTGGTAAATAGGGCGGTTGGCCTATCAGAGAGCTGCATTCAGGGTCTCTTGGGTGAAACTTCCTGCGGTGCCTAACTCCACAGTGCTCCTTGGCTGTGCCTCTGTATGGCCTCTTGGCTGCATTGTGGGAATATCCGCTGTCCCAGGTTCTATAGACCTGGGTTCTAGTCCCTGGATCCTTAGAACCAGACTTCTTGTGTGAGCCTGCACAAGACATTTATTGTGTTCATACCTCAGCTACCCCTCCATAAAATGGGGATAATAGCATGGACCTTCCTCACACGTATTGTGAGGAGGATACTACAGTGATGGGAGCCATCTACGTATCCTAGATTAACAAAAAGTAGTTCTACACAAAAGGTGTTGGAGAAATTGCAGTAGGGAAGGGAATTTGGAATATGCAATCTGGTATTGCCAAGAATACAGAAAAATTGGCAGAAAACTACAAACGTTACTAAAAATATCATGGGAATGAGAAATGTTGAGTTCTTCCTACTTGTGATAGCCTTAGGAATACACACCACCAAAATGACTGAATGCATGAGCACTATGTAATAATGTAGTTTTTCATTAAAATCAAAGAATCACATAACTTCCAGCTGTTCACTGCAGACATTTAGTAGAGGAGTTTAAAGTCACACACTCAAATTCAGAGCATTTAGCACAAGAGCAATCAAGTTGGGTTTCTCTTAGTGTATGGAGGTGTGAAATATTGAAGAAAACAGGAGATAAATTTCAACTTCAACTTCCACAACTCACTTGGAAAACATAGAAAAATCTAGTTGTATTAATAAAATTGATCCAGGTCAGTTACAATTGTAGAAGAAATCAAATCAATAGGATAAATGATACCTTCAGCAACCTTGAACTCCATTGATAGAAGGGTGGATGGAGAGATTTGAGAATCAATGACACTATCTCTAAAATTTCAAGATAATTAATAAAAAAAAACTGTAAAGAAAACATCAGAGAAATCACTTCAGCCTTTGATCTTCCCAAAAAAAGGCCTGGGTTTTGAGCTCATCACTTGAATGGGACTCTGAATACTGACTGTACAAGTGGAAAGTGCATTAGGGAAACAGAGTTAGATGAGGCCTCTGTATTCAGGAATGGAAATCCATCTAGTTTAAGGGCTACAAACAATTATCGGTGATCCTGTGTAAAGAGACACATCACATTTGTACTGTGCATCGACTGAACATAGATTTGGCCAGTTGCCATGAAAAAGAAAGTTTCTTAATGGAACACAAAGGCTGAGACAAGAGGGAAAGAGTGATGCCTATAGACACTCTAAATGTTTGACACTAGTATATTTCATACTGGAGCAGCAGGATCTCTTCTGAATAAGCTAGTTAAAGATTTAGGGATATTCGTTACTCTCCCTATTCCATAAGAATTGCATTAACTTTTGGAAGAACAAGGCATTAGAGAGGTGGAAGGTGATATCAAGCAACCAATGAATGAACAGGGCAACTGCTGGATAAAATTGGGCAGACAACAGGTGCACTATACAGCAGGAAAGTAACGGCAGGTAAGGGATGAAATCTTGGCTCTATTGAAGTCAGTGTGGGTTTTACCATTGATTTCAATGGGGCCAGGATTTCACTCAAAATGGCTATGAAAAGAGTAATTCCTTGGGTGCATGGGAAGAAAAAGGAAAGGAAGAAAACAAGCTAGACTGCTAGAAGAAGAACAGTGCTCCAACTACATGTAGGTGCCTGCACTCAGAGCGTGCAGTACATTCTTGCACATATATTTTAAAAATCAGAAAATAGAGTATTAATCTTTTTCCCCCTTCAGTTATATTTGTCTGATAGGATAGTGTTCCCACATGCTCACATGAGACAACCATGTGCTAAGGATAGTGACATAGTGCATGTGTTTTGCTTGGGGATTTAAATGAGGGTATAGTATCAGAAAAGTGCCCTACCTAACTAGTCAGAACCTGGGGGATTAACTCTCAGTCATTCTGTGCCTGCGTCTGGAGAAAGAATAGACGGTGCGAAGGGATGTGACAAAGATGGATTCAAGCCACCTTTCTGCATCATGTGTTTTGGGGCCATTTAGGAGCCTGCCTAGACCTTTTTGTAAGTTGGAGCAGCCTCTAACTGATTCTCTGACTCCCAGGTCCCTGATATGTGTCATAAGCAGCAGAGAATGGCTGTCTGGCCTACTCCAGGGGATGAGAGTGGGGCTGGCATTGCACCCTTACTCCAATTCTACTCTGGCCAGGGCATTTCCCTGATCAGGGGAGTCTTCTCAGAGGGCCATTTCTGGGTCTTTTATGCTGCCAGGAAGGGGATTTAGTATAACTGAGAATCAGACTGTGGCATTTCACGAATTGTCCAGAGATGTAGTATAAGTAGAGATGGGCCAGTACTGCAAAATCTGGATCTGGATCCAAAGTTCCTCAAAGATCAAGGGTGCTCGGGCCCAGTGGATTGGTTCAGACCCTTCTCCTTTAAGTATGGCAACTGTATCAGAGGCTTTAGAATGCTGGCACAGTTGGAGCTTTCTAATTGGCGTGTGATGTCACGTTTACAAGTGTATATGACTCCGTTCTTCTTTTCATGTGTAAGTATCGTTTCCTAATAGCAATAAGGCTCCCCCCACCAGGGCATCTGTCTCAAGGTGATTATTACACTTCATGGAGAGTTAAAGCCACTCATGCCTTCTATCTTCTGCTTTCTAACACCCCCTGCGGTGTGTAATAATCCTCATGCAATGCATTGCGTGCTATGTCTTATTCCTTGATTAAAATTCAGAGGGGGTAAATCTAGTCAGAACGAAAGGTCTTTTTACATGTATTAAAATCTTTAAATGTAACCATCACTATTAAGTCTCCAAATTGTCTGAAATATTTAACTCCAGTGAAATGAAAAGATAGAACAGACTTCAGGGAACATGAATGATCATCTCTGAAGAGCTACAAAGCAAATGGCACGCACGCATGCACGTACGTACACGCGCACACACACTCACACCCCGACCAAACCTACAACAACAGAAAGGACATCTTTTAAAGACATGAAGGTTCATTGTTGGAGTCAGCGTGACTGGAACCTCACAGATGGGAAGACAGAAGAAAGCAGTAGAGCTTTCTAAGGACGTTTTAAAAACGGTGTCTGAAGCCCACAAGATTCTGCTCGGCAGCCTTCCCCATGTGCTGAATACTAAACAACCTGACACAGAGCTGAAGTGGAGACTGAGGATTATTTACTTTAACTAGCCTTTCTAACTCCCATAATTCCAATGCTTAAATGAGGGTTGACCTTTGACCCTCTTCCTCCACTAGGCTCCAGCATGTTCTCTCTCCAGTGTGGGAAGTTATCGAGGGACATTTAAAATGGAGGTTCCTTTGAATTACCATTCATAAAAATATCGAGGAGCTTTGTTAGCTTTGATCTCTTATCACATGGTGCACAGAGCTCGCTTTTGCCAAGCATGGCTGCTCCCAGCGTCTGTGTCTAATCAGACGTGTCACACCTCCACAGAGGTAAATTGTGTTTATTTGGGAAGGAAAATTAATTTAAACCTGTTTAGGAATTAATTATGACTACCTTGGTTTAATCTGTCATATTATCCTATTGCTGGCACCTTAGGACAAAAATCTGCTGGTCCAATTAAAAATAACATTAAAAAAATGTAACTTGTTGGAGAGGGAGGGCAGGGGGAAGGAAGAAGATGCTTCATATTAATCCTTTGCAAATACTAAAAGGATGGCGCATCAGCTGATTCTTTTAACAGCAGAATTTGTCCCTTTTTTTTTTTTTTTTGGAATGAAGGTGAGTTGCGTACATGTCAGCTGAATCATCTGAAATGTTGTATGACTGACATCTTGCAGACCCCCCCCCAGATAGAGCAGTCAACATTTCCAAACACAAGTGCCCAAAGTTTGGCATGTATTATAGGATTTTCAAAAGCACCTAAGCAGGTCAGGCATCAAACTCCCAATGGAGCTGAGATTTTCAAAAATGCCTACATAATTTAGGAGATGAGGTCTCATTTTAAAAAGTCATTTAGGAACCTAATTGTCATTGAAAGTCAGTGGGACATTGGTTGCTAAGTAGGTTTGGTTGAAAATGTTCTGTCAACTACTTTTTCAGTGGAAATATTTAATATTTTCTCAAATCTGAACGACCTAAACTCCAAAATCTTCTGGCTGAAAATGAAAAACTGTGCTGAAAATGACATTTTTCCCGAGGCTGTACTGAAACCTACATCTCCCATTACAGCCAGGGAGTTCTGATGCACTACCTCTACTCAGCAAGAGCGCAGAAAGTGATGATCATGGGAGATGTAGTCCGCCAGACAGCCCAAGCCATAGAAGGAAAACAGGGGTATAAACTACCTAAATTACAGTTCTCATAAGCCAGAGCTGTGCCATTTTGAAATATTTGGTGGCTTGATAGTTTGATGAAGAGTCAATATTTTTCACAGGGAAAAAATCTCCCTATTTCCAACCAGCACTACTCCTAAATGCCTATGCAAGTTTTGTAAATGGAATTTAGGATCTCAAGTCACACTTTTGAAAACTGTGCCCCTAAATCCTTATATCTTGAGTCTGAACTGAAAAGAACCTTATTTTCAGAGAGGCTGGATACTCATAAAATGTGTGGAGACAGTGGAACACTAACAAAACTGGAATTCTAATCAGGCCTGGATGTCATATCTGTGCCTGTATCTAGCTGTTATTATTATCATTTAGAAATATAGGTTTATAACAGTAAAAGGTGTCTGTGCCCAGGCCATACAAGTTAATAGGAAATGCAGGTGGTTGAACCCTCTGAAAATCAGGCCACTGTTATTAATTTGCCCAAATAAAGCTTAGATATCAAGCAGCAAGCACCCAGATTCAAATATACTGACCTGTGCTTCTGGTATACAATTAGGCTTGGAAGGATTAGATAAAAGGGAAATGGCAGTAAACATCGATTTTCCTGTATACACACAAACCAATGAAAAAATACGACATCATCAATAATAGAAATTTACAGATAGGCAAAGTAAGAAAAATGCTGCTCGAGAAATTAGTTTGATTTAGAGATATTGACTTTGAATATTTTGGCGTGATGTTGGCAATTTGTGTTTTAACAGTTACAGTGTTAACTTTTTTGAATCTCATCATTATTAAATAGTCTGACCCGCACTTCCCATAACAGTGAAAATTTACATTGATAAGAATAAAAAAAAATGACTTAAACCCCATAAGCTACAAAGATAACAGAGCTAGATGCCACTTAGTGTAGCTCTGGAGTAATTCCATTGATTGCAGTGGAGTTACTCTGGATTACTCAGTAATGTTAAGGGAATTTTAAGGCAGGTGAGGAGTGTCTTGGACGCTCTATTGGAGGCCCAGTGCAATCTGAGTTGCCTGACCACTGTTTTGAGGCCTAACATAGCTTAAGTTGCTTGCTTGATTATTCTGGCCTCCGCAGCCTGACATCTTCCAGTTGGCAGAGACAAACAGAAATACTGAGTAACCTTGCACATGTCTCAATTTCTGCATAACATGGCACATAATAAGAGAAAATACAGAACATGCATGCTTGCAGCTGCACATAGATAACCGTGATGTGAATAACAAGTTACTCTTGAATGTCTGGGGGTACACTTTTCACTGCCAAGGGTCATATTTTCTTGCTGCCCCTCCTATCACCAGATGTTGTTTTGATGACCCCAATTATCATGGTGAGAATGGAATGTAGTCAAGCGTGAGATCCCGATATATGTAATAGAACATATAATAATTAACAGATAGGTAATGAGATGAAAGTTGTGTACAGAAAGGCATGAAAAGTTACCACTTAGACAAAAGGGCATGCTCCATCAATGCCTGATTCTGTGGGAGGTGCTGCTGGTCAGACCAGAGGACCCACTGACTCCCTGATGGGGCCCCTGAAGAAAGCTGTTCCTATATACAGCCTTTTGAGTGACTGCTCCGTTCTCCAGGTTTAGTGAGTATGATATATTGCAGTTAATTAGGCTTTGTATTTAACTAGTATATTTATAGAAAACTTTGCACATTAAACTTTATTGATCTGCAAATCGGGCGTACCGTGTCTCACTGGTATCCACACTGATCACTACGCATCCAGTATCAACAGCTCGATTCCTGTTTTTACATAGAAAAAAAATGGTGCCAAAATGAAAATGTAATGGCATACAGTACAGACACACATGCTTCGCTGACAAAATGCTGCAACACTGTCTTATGGGGTGAGAAGGCATTCTAGTCTTTGCATGCATCTACTAAGTGAACGGTGGTGTAGGCGTCAGTCTTTTTATTGAATTTGTCAGCAACAGTCCTGGTTAGTGCCAGTTGTGGTTATGGCATTTGCAATGTTGACTACTGTCCACTAGGAATTGGAGTGAGGCCACCAACTCCTTTGACATAGATCTCTGCATAGCTACTTGGTGGTGATTTGTCAAAAAGTGCCCTGAAAGTGATGGTGCATCCCATTATCAGTTACCCAATCCACCCAGTCTGTACCAAAATCCTTTCAAAGTGCATGTCAGCCCTCTTGTTTAAAAAGGGTGTTAAATCTATCACAGCTTCACGATCCAGAATCTAGACAGAAAAGGCAGCATAGCTCCGGGAACTGAACATGCAGGTGGGAGTGACGTGCTCCTGACCTTTAATCCCAACTTGGGCACTGATTTGCGTGGCCTAGGGCAAGTCACCTTCCTGTGTTTCAGTTTCCCCATCTGTAAAATGGCTCTAATAGTTTACAACAAAGGGTGTTATGAGGATTAATTAGCTACGGTGTACATGGCATTTTGATGTAAAGGGCTACCTCAATTCTAAATGCAAGTTAAAAGACCAATCCTTTGCTAATCAAAATGTAGCTTTCATTTCCAACCTATCAGATTGCGACTTTCTAAATAAAAGGCACCACAGGAATGCTGAAAACCCCGGTATGCAGAGGCATGCCTTGGAATGACTGGCTGTATTACCACTAACGGATAGTTGTCATCCCTTACGGATGTGCTAAATACTGTACACAGTTGCAGGCTGGTAAGGGGTGGCATGAGCCCAGCACAGGACTTTAATGTGGTTAGCAATGGCATAATAAAATAAAGAAGCCTCTACTGGTGATAGATAATGGGCATGCTCCTTTGTTTTAGGAATAGCGGAAGTATGTCCCATTGTCAAAAAGGGGAAGGGTTCATTTTGGGGATGATTGTCTACAAGAGTGTTAAACAGGGAAGGGACTTTATGGAGATCCTCCAAGATGTTCCATAATGCATTACTGAACAATCCCAGTGGAATGTAAGATCACAAGAAGGCTCAGCCCAGAAAAGAGTAAAGTGACTACTGAGAAAATAAGGAATATTGGCAGGATCTAAGAAGGGGGAAGACTGCTAGATGGGGACAGACGATGTAGGAGTCAGATCACAGGCATGTGTATCTGGTATGTAGAATGTGCAGAGCATTAGTCAGGTTTCTAGTCCAATGGGACTGCGCTGGCATTGCGATAGGTTAAAAAATACCAAAGAGATGGAATAAATTTAATGAGGATCCAGGATTGCAGTAATTTATTCAAACCTATTGGAAACTTACAAGGTTTGTTTGAATATCACTAACTCTGAACGGAATGTGTGTCAAGTTAACTTTGGGCACAGCTCTGGGGAAGAGTCAAAACTGAATTTAATTCACTTGTCTACCTGAAATGGACTCTAGGCCAGCACTTGAGGGAAGGAGAACCTTAACTGGATTCCTGTGCTCACCTGGAATGGATGAAGACAGATCAAATTGCCTGTCTTGGGTGCTTCAAATTAACTACCTTGATGGCTAGCTCTGGCTCAGTAATGTGCAACCAGACCAATGAAATCAGTGTTTCCTTGTAAGATGTTATGTTGATTTTTTGGTATATTCTTTATCCTCTGACGCATCAGGTTGTATGCAATGTTGCTCTTGTCTGGGGGGAATAAATAGAAATGATGAACGAAATCTGAAGGGGATAATAGACCCGACTCATTTTCAGAACAGTTCAGTTCAACTGGGGGGACTGGATCAGCATTTTTTGACCAGAGGCGATTAGAATGTCTGCAAGAAGAAGGTAATTAGATATCGTAGAATTGTGCATTCCCCTGTTGGAAGCTAATGAGTTATGGAGCCCAAATGAAGGAGAAACAGAGCCTAATTAGGCTAAATGGAAATTCCTTCAGGAACAGGGAAATGTCAAGGAGCAGAGTGAAAAAACCTGTCCCAGCACTATTTTAAACAAAAGAAATCAATTTGTCATTTTAGTTTAATCATTTCTATTTTTACTGCAAAACTGAAACAATCATTTCTTTCTCTGTCTCTCCCTTTCTTGTGCCCCACTGTCCCAGTTTGAATGCTTTTTTGCACTTTTGGTGTAAAGGGCCTACAGTGGTTTTCCACTCAAATATCAATCTGTTATCCCGGAGGTTACCGTGAGGTCAAAATCCAAGGAGTGTGGAGAGGGTGACCAGAAAGGGACTGATAGTGCAGTGGTGGGGGAGGAGGAGAGAAATGATTTTGCTTGAACATCCAAATTCGTATTTTATCACCTCTGTTGAAACTTCATAGAAAACTGTCAAAGTCATCCAGTTTAGAACTAGGTTCTGCCTGCATGTATTCTCAGAGGCTATTTCCTTCCTCATCCTCTTTCCTCCCCCCAACGTGCTCGCTCTCTCTCTCGCGCTCTCAAATTTTGGGAAAGTTTGGCTTCAGATACAAATTTTGTGAATGGCTCCTACATAACATGCCAGACCAAAGCCTGAGATCCGAACATTTCCCCAAAAAACGTTGTTGACTTTTGATCCTGGCTCTGGATTCAAACTTTCCATCTCCAGGCCCTTTTTTAACCTACTATGGAGATTTGCATGAAAACAGAAGCTTGGCTGTTTAAGAAATTAATCTGTTTATTCCCTATCTCTAGTCCCTTATTAGTGACATCATAATCTTTTCCATAGTGAACCCGCTATGATGTCACCTACAGAGGATCCTGACCTGAGATAAGGAAAGAGAGGACTAGAGCCCTGCCATATACCATCCAAGGATTACCCTATTAACCACTCAGGTCCCATTTTGATATCAAATGAGACAGAAAGAAGAGAGCAGTAGTGTGTGTGTGTGTGTGGAGGGGAGGGGGGTAGAGTTAACTGACAAAGCTTATATTCACAGACCAAAGTTTTCAAAATGGCTATGTACAGGATTCCAAGAAGGCCGGGGGGAACCAAACAAACAAAAACACCATGTCCCTTTTAAGAAGGCCTTGAAACCAACCCAGCCAGTAAAGTTCTTAATTGTCTTATTGTCCTAGAAGGCAGGTGGACTTCCTCCCTTCCCTTAGGCATCAGGTCAGGGAGGCAGTAGCTTAACCAAAGCCCCTATTTTACAGTCTTAATTTATAGTCACAAAACAGAGTCTCCAAGGTCAGATCAGGTTAATGTCGGAGAGCTCATATTGCTTCTGATCCCTCCCTGCTCTTGTGCAATTTTCTTTTCTTGTTTACATGTGGCCCCAACCCAAGGGCAGGTCAGGGTCCTTCTTGCTTGTGCCTAATCTGTAAATGCTAGATGGTCTCTGAAAGGGGCGTTACACCCCTGCACTGGGTGGCTAACATGAAGCTCCTAAATCCATATTTAGGCATTGAAAGAATTGATTAATTTCCATGGGAGCTACAGGGCTCTTGCAAAAGTGTTTGGGCCACTTATTTAGTTGCCTCGCTGTGGATTTAAGACTCTAACTTTAGGCACCCACTTTTGAAAACCTGACTTTATCCCCAAAAAAGATAGCAGAGCACACAGGAGAATTTGGGGTGCTTTACATTTGTATCTTAGAGTAAGTATGTAAGATGACACGGGGTGCCTATGCTTTAGACAGAGTCATGTCCTGTTTAGTCGTAATCTATCGCTACGTGTGTATGGCTCTTCCAATTTTATGCCTCCTGAAGAAGATGCATAGCCACAATTTAACCTGCCATGGCTAAGTAAACCAGATGTGAAAAGGAGGTGTGCTCTCCTCACTCATCCGCTTCCCTGGGTTCACATTTACTATCCGGAACAACAGCCAGCACTAGGGAATGGGAAGGAGCTAGAAGCGTTCATTGAGGCTCATGGTGTGACACATGGGCGAATGGCGTATGCCCTGGAGAAAAGCAAATCACAACAACAATCCCTTTTTTTGGATTTGATTTTGCTAGAAGAGACATTGAGCAGCTCCAGCAGCCAGACAATTTCATGGTATATTTTTAGTTTCAGAGGAAAGGCAGAGGGAATGCTGGCTGCCTGAGGAAAAGATGGGAAGTGCTGTTATTGGTACTAAGGTAGCATGTGAGGGTCCGGCAACTGAGATTGCAGCCCCATGGTGCTAGGCATAGCACAAACATATACTGAAAGACAGTCCCTGTCGCAAAGATCTGACCATGTAAATAGATGAGGAAGCATCAATATATTCCATTTTACAGGTGGGGAGCTGAGAAAGGTGATTTGCCTGTGGCCTCTGACAGAGGCAGGAACTGAACCACATCCGTCTTCAGTCCAGTGCTTTTCTTAGAACAATATCCTTCTTGAACTTTGAACCAAGTGGGAAAGGTATCAAGGAAGTGATTCCTTTGTGTTCTATTACAATCCATAGGGTTTCCTGCTGGCCCTTACAGGGAACATCTGCAGCACATCCGTAAAAATCTCTGTAATTAATCAGGAAATCTTCTCCAGAAGAGTGTGTCAAGTATTCTGAGCTGAGGACCATTCAGGAAACTGATGGAGCCAGATGGGGAAATTTGGCCCATGCTTTGCAGGGAAACACTCAGCCAGTAGCTGCCAGTAGTGGAGACAGGCAGGAAAGCAAATATGATTTGTCCTCTCCTCGGGGTAGGGGGCAAGGCTCCTTGGGACCATTTTTGCTGATGTGGGTTTAAACAATGTTCCTTCTCCTTTCCTGTGTTTCATTCTCTCTTGTTCTTGGATCCCTGCTCCCCTTGTGCTCCCCTTCCTAATTTCATCTTTCTGTTTCGCCTCCTCACCCCCTTAGCACAAATTCATCCTCGTCCCTAGTCGACCATCAGCCCAGAGTCTCCCTTTCCCTGGCAACCAAATCCCATTAAAACCGCACCTCCTGCATCTCCAGCCCCCAAGTCCCAAAGCACAGGTCCTGTTCGCTTGCACCTCAGCCTGCCAGAACTACTTACTATCTTGTCTGCACATTTCTGGTAGCTGTCATCTGTGTTCCTGACTGCCCCAGCCAGCTGTATGCACAAGGCTGTCAGTCACACTGGCATGGCTCAGTCAAAAATGCCTGCTGGGGTTTTCCAACAGCAATGAAGCCAGCCACCAGCAGCACAGGGAGGAAATGCTACCCTGGTGGTGAGCTGCTGAGGAGCAGAGCTAGGGGCAGGAACAGACTGGCGTCTGAGCCACACAGCTGATCTCAGCTTTGTATAGCGGGTGCCAGCTGTCTGCTACGATGACCAGCAGCACTAGCGTGTCTCCTTGGGCTTTATAAGCTCATCTTTGTCCCCATCATCAGTCTACGAAGTGATTGTTCCTGTATAGCTTAATAACAGTTGCTGGCTCACGCTAAGGAATGGTGCCTAGATGGCATTTGCTGGATGGGAACAGCATACAGACCAGGCCCCACCCACCCACCAAGGAACCAACATTACAGTTGACTTATCCAGCATCAGTGGTACTGTAATACACTTCAGCTCACCACCTGGGCACCTTCTGCTGACTATCTGGGGAAATCAGCTCTCAGCCAGGCAGACACTCCTCTCTGCAGTGTCCCGCCCTCTATCCTGTCTCCACGGGACCCTCCTTCTTGTGACTTGGTCCTCTGTCTGAGTCACAAGCCATGTTCCCCCCTTTCTGGGGGATTCTGCAGTCCGTCCTAGCCACTTCCCACTTTAGCCCCTGTACTTTTGCCACCACTCCAATGGCAATCGGGGGTGCAGGGGAAACTGGGCCCACCTACTACTCCAGGTTCCAGCCCAGGGACCCTGTGTGTGTGGCAGCCGCCTGCTACATCTTCCCCCAACTCAGTAGATTTCCCTGGGCCACATCCCCACAGCCCCAGTACCTTTTCCACCCTTGCTTCAGGGCATTCAGCTCTGTGGAGTCCCAGCAGCCAGCCAGTGCTCTGTCCAGGGTGCTGCCCATCCTCCCTCCTCAAGCACCTGGGAATCACTCTACTTGCTCTGGTCCACAGCTCCCTTTTATACCAGCCTCCTGGGCCCTGATTGGCTGCCACACAGCCCCTTCCTATTGGCTATCTTTCAGGAGGCCTCTCCAAGGGCAGGCACCTTGACATAGGCACAGATGAATACCACTCACTTTTCACTGTCATGGCTGTCTAATTTCAATGCAAAGGGACATTTCTATTCCCATTTGAATGCCAGGAGCTAATTAAACCTTTTGGACCAAATTCAGAGGTTGTGCATTTCAGGGCAGCTCCAATGACATCAGTGCAACTTCATCCATGTACATCATGTCTGGATTTTTTTGTTTTGATCTAGTGATAGGATTTTCTATGGAGCTCAACACCATAGTATCCAAACACTCCACAAGCAGTAATGAATTCATCTGCACACCATCACTTTGAGGTCTGGTCTACACTGATAAGGTAGGTCAATGAAATGTGGCTTCCATTGACCACATAATATATGCATCTCCACTGGCAGGTCAGCTCTGCCGACCTAAATCGCGGGACAATTCAACGTAATAAAACCACCTCCACAAGAGGTGCAGCACTGAAGTCGAATTGTATGGGTCAAATGAGTGGCAGTGTAGGCACAATGCAATGTAAATTGATGTCATTGGCCTCTGGGAGGTATCCCAGAATGGTCTGCTGTGTCTGCTCGGGGCATTTGCACTCTACTGCACCATGGCCGTGTAAACAGGAAACAGCACCTCCCCTCAACCCCCCAGGAAATTTTGGATTCTTATTTCCTGTTTGCTCAGCGTGGAGAGAGCTTGCAAACAGAATCGATCATGGCGACTGCATGCTCCAAACTCACTCCAGCCTGGAGTTTACCTGAGGTCTTGGATCTCATCGGTCTGTGTGGTGAAGAGTTTGTTCTGGCTCAGCTCCAAGCCAGCAAAAGAACTGTGGATATCTATGAGAAGATATCACACGGCATGTTGGAGAAGGGACACAACAGGGATGTGTAGCAGTGCCACATTAAAATCATAGAGCTGAGGCAGGCGTATCAGAAAACTAGGGAAGCTAATAATCATTCTGGCTTGTCACCAAAGACATGCAACTTTTATGCAGGGCTGCATGCGATTCTTGGCAGCGACCCCACAATGTAGACATCTCAAGGGAATCTGAGGCCAGGATGAATGAGGATGATTCTGTGGATGAGGAGGAGGATGAAGATGAGGAGAACAAGGGGCAGGTGAATGGGATGTTCCTTTTCCCTGAAAGCCAGGAGCTGTTTGCTACACAGGAGCAGCCCAGCCGGACGTAGGAAAGCGAGACTGACCAAGATGCTGAGGAAGATACATCTTGTGAGTATGTACTGCAGATCTCATTTCTGTGCTTATAGCCCCAGTCAGCTTCTTGTAACTGCAACAACAATAGTGTTTGTGATGGTGGGGATTGGCTTCCACCTAGTTGGTGTGCTTAGGCATAGAGTTCACCCCAGAAAAGATTATTTATGTGCACAGGGATGCTCTGAGAATCCTCAATGGATATCTCCAGGAAACTTTCATGTAGGTGCTCTGCAATCCTTTGGAGAAGGTTCTTGGGAGGGCAGCCTTATTTCTTCCACTGTGATAGGACACTTTCCCCCACCAATCTGTTATTAATTGTGCAGGCATTCATTGCAGAACACAGCATAGCAGCATAAGGACCAGGCCTGTACTCTGGTGCTTGCAGAAAATCCTCCCTTTACGCCTGTGTGATCCTCAGCAGACTGATATCACTAATGGTCACCTAGGGAAGATGGCACACGTTTACAGTACCCACCCAATACAGTTATTTTTAAGTATCTGTCATTCCGCAGCCATTGATGATTTCTTAGGTCAGTGAAACACAAGTTCCTAGACAGAAATGTTTTGCTATGGATCTCAAGGATCCACAAATGGGTACCCATATTTTTTCCCCAGGACACTTTATCCCTACCCATCCCTCACACTTTGGGCTGCCGCTTCAAAACCGGTTTTTGGGAGGACTCAGGGAACCCACAATCCTTCTGCACAGGGAGGCATGCACTTGTGCTACATGTGCAACAGAGATTTCCCTACAATTGATGCACCATCCCCTTATTTACCATGGCTGGAACGGCACTCCGACCCATACAATAGTTGGAGACTGGTATGCAGGTCTACACTTCCCTTGGAAATATAAATTGTAACATTGCTTTTTGTCCATTGGACCAGCTAACAATGGATATCATGTGCTTTGCTTGCCTTTCAGTGGACAGTGCGGTCTTCAGTGCGACTTCTACTACTCCTACTGAGCACCTGTCCCAAATAAGAAGGTGAAAAAAACAAGCTCAGGATGGCACGTTCAATGAGATAATGAATGCCTCCGCAGCTACAGACACAGAGCTAAGAGCATGGAGGATTTCATTATGAGACAAACTGAACATGGAGATGGATAACAGGAAGGCAGCCCAGGAGTATGAGCATACAATCTAGGATGAAATGCTGCACATTATGAGGGATCAGTCAGACATGCTGAGGCATCTTGTTGAGCTTCAGGAAGCTCATCAGCAGGAGACATTCCCTCTGCAGCCCCTGCAAAACTCTGAACTAATATACTCTTTCCTAACCCCCACGCCCCAAGCAGTGTAAGAGGAGGTTGAGCAGGAGGCAGTATGTGCTCCACTCATCACCGGTTGAGGGGAGCAGAAAGAGGCAATAGCCTCTTTAAGGACTGGGAATGTGTGTTTTTTGCTGTTTGCACAGTGAAACTTGGTTCTGTATCCCCTCTCAGTACCCTGACAATGCATGCAAAACGTTACATTATCTTCCTTCCCGTCTACTGTTAAGGATCAACAATAAAAAAGTTGTAGTTTACAACTCATCACTGTTTATTTCTTGAGAGCAAGGGGATGGGGGGGAACGGTGGGGGGCACAGAACTGCATGGGTGGGGGATGGGGATGGGAAGGGAAAGTATAGCACAGATAAGTGGCGCACATTACTGTATCTCATTGCAAAAACAGGTTTTCAATGCTTCCCTGAGGCGCAGCACTCTGTGGTTGGCTCTCAGCATTGCAGTGGCATCTAGCTGCTCAAAATTTGTGGCTAGCCTATCTGCCTGCACAACCCAGCCCAACAGGAACTTCTTCCCCTTTGTCTCACAGACATTATGGAGCACACAGTAGGCAGAGATACCTATTGGGATGTTTCTTTCACTGAGGTCTAACTTAGTGAGCAGACTATGCCAGCACACCTTCAAACATTCAAATGTACATTCCACCACCATTCTGCACTTGCTGTGCCTATTATTGAAATGCTGCTTCTTGCTGTCCAGGTGCCTGGTGTAAGGCTTCATTAGCCAGGGGAGCAAGGGGTAGGCAGGGTCCCCCAGGATCACTATTGGCATTTCAACATGGCCAATAGTATTTTTTGGTCTGGGAAGAAAGTGCCCACTTGCATTTTTTTTAACAGACCAGCATTCCTAAAGATGCGCGCATCATGCATCTTTCCAGACTACCCCACACTAATGTTGGTGAAGTGTCCCCTGTGATTCACACAGGACTGCAACACCATCGAGAAGTATTGCTTTCGGTTTATGTATTCTGTGGCAAGTTGGTCCAGTGCTAAGATAGGGATGTGTGTGCCATCTATCGCCCCCACACAGTTTGGGAACCCCATTGTGGGAAAGCTTTACACAATATCCTGCACATTTCCCAAAGTCACCACCCTTCTTAGCAGAAGTCTATAAATGGTCCAGCACACTTGCATCACAGCAGCTCTCACAATGGATTTACTGACTCCAAATTGATTCCCAGCTAACCGGTAGCAGTCTGGCATTGCTAGCTTCCACAGAGCGAAGTCCACTCTCTTTTCCATGGTCAGAGCAGGTCTCTAGTGAGTATTCATGTGTTTCAGGGCAGGGGACAGATCTGAACAAAATTCCAGGAAAGTGGCCTTTCTCATGCAAAAGTTCTGCAGCCACTGCTCATCATCCCACACCTTCATAACTACATGATCCCACCAGTCATTGCTTGTTTTCCGGGACCAGAAGCAGCACTCCACCAATTGTACATGGTGTGTGACAACCTGCAGCAAATGGGAATTGTTTCATTCTATGACTTGTCACAAGGTGGATTCAGGAACAACACAATTTTCAGCGCTGACCTGCCACCCCCTACCCCTGCCCTGCCACTGTGATGATCTCTTCCCCCACTGCCTCCTCAGTGCCTGGCTGGAGGGAAGGGGCTGCTGCTGTGGGGCCAGCTTGGGGCTGGAGGAGAGGAGCTGCTGCTGCACCTCGGCAGGCTGGATAGCAGCTGTTGGGAGGCCGGACTCTGTCATGCGGGCTGTGGATTGGATAACGCAGTTGTATAGCATTGGATTACAGTGGTTTTGGATAATATAGCAGGTTGCCCCTTTTTCCACACCAATTGCAGTAATCCTAGAGTCTCATATCCACCTTCCAGTTACAGTCAGATCTCCAATTTCCCCTCTCACTCCACAGAGAAGAAGGTACCATGCACACAAACATTTGATTTTACATAACAATTTTCTACTTAACAAACCAATCGGGAACTTATTGCACCTCCATTTTTTGTCTTCCTCTTTCTCATCCTCCCCTTTTTCCTTTCCCATGTTTGTATGTCCTACAGCTGGCTTTCTCTTTCTCCCTTTAATGCCGCAATGGTGATCTGGTCCATTATGTCTAATGTGAAATCACAAGTCAGGATACTCCAATTGTAAAAATCTTTGAATGCAGAATACATTCAGTGTTACAATGTTAGAGAGTCAATAAATGAATCCAAAATATTACAACAGCTTTTTTAAGTGCTAAATTCCACTGCATAAGCAAGGTGGAACTCTGCTAAACTGAAGATGTAGGGCCTGGAAATATTCTCAATATAGGCACAAGAGAGGAGAATTAGGCACATAGACTCCACACACAAAACTCTCCCAGCAGGATGAAGAATGACAACACATTTAACCAGTGAAACACAAGATAGAACATTGCATCATTAGAACCCTCTCAGCAAGGACACTTACTTCGAGAACAAGAGTGTTACCAACCAGTTGATTTTACCATATTAATTACTACTATTGACCCTTGAGTAGGTGCCGCACCCACCTGAGTTATTGTGTTATCATCCACCACAATTATTGTATTATCAACCTTAGCTTCGGTGGACCTTCTTAGGAATTACTACAGACTACTGCCCTGGGCAGCACAGAATGGGGAGGAG
Organism: Mesoclemmys tuberculata; assembly: GCA_007922155.1. NCBI lineage: Eukaryota > Metazoa > Chordata > Testudines > Chelidae > Mesoclemmys > Mesoclemmys tuberculata. Next base: position 86,026,890 of record ML675616.1, on the reverse strand, counting down.
GTGAAGAACCCTCAGCACTGAAGGAACAGGTTCAGAACTATTTAGAAAGATTGGACATACACAAGTCTATGGGGCCAGATGCAATGCACCTGAGGGTGCTGAAGGAGTTGGCTGATGTGATTTCAGAGCCATTGGCTATTATCTTTGAAAGCTCGTGGCAACTGGGGGAGGTTCCTGATGATTGGAAAAAGGCAAATATAGTGCCCATCTTCAAGCAAGGGAAGAAAGAGGATCCAGGGAACTACAGGCCAGTCAGCCTCACCTCAATCCCTGGAAAAATCATGGAGCAGGTCCTCAAGGAATCCATTTTAAGGCACTTGGAAAAGAGGAAGCTGATCAGGAATGGTCAACATGGATTCACCAAGGGCAAGTCATGCCTTACCAACCTGATTGCCTTCTATGAAGAGGTGATTGTCTCTGTGGATGTGGGGAAAGCGGTAGATATACCTTGACTTTAGCAAAGCTTTTGATACAGTATCCCACAGTATTCTTACCAGCAAGCTAAAGAAGTATAGGTTGGATGAATGGACTATAAAATGGATAGAGAGCTGGCTAGATCATCAGGTTCAACTGGTAGTGATCAATGGCTCAATGTCTAGTTGGCAGCCGGTTACAAGCGGAGTGCCCCAGTGGTCGGTCCTGGGGCCGGTTTTGTTCAACATCTTCATTAATGATCTGGAGGATGGGGTGGATTGCACCCTCAGCAAGATTGCAGATGACACTAAGCTTGGGGGAGTGGTAGATACCCTGGAAGGTAGGAATAGGATACAGAGTGACCTAGACAAATTGGAGGATTGGGCCAAAAAAAATCTGATGAGGTTCAACAAGGACAATTGCAGAGTCCTCCACTTAGGATGGAAGAATCCCATGCACAGCTACAAAGTGGGGACTGAAGAGCTAGGCAGCAATTCTGCAGAAAAGGACCTGAGGGTTACAGTGGATAAGAAGCTGGATATTAGTCAGCAGTGTGCCCTGGTTGCCAAGAAGGTTAATAGCATATTGGGCTGCATTAGTAGGAGCATTGTCAGCAGATTGAGGGAAGTGATTATTCCCCTCTATTCAGCATTGGTGAGGCCATATTTTGAGTATTGTGTCCAGTTGGGCATCCCACTATGAAAAAGATGTGAACAGGTTGGAGAAAGTCCAGCAGAGGGCAACAAAAATGATTAGGGGGATGGAGCACAAGACTTATGAGGAGAGGCTGAGGGAACTAGGCTTATTTAGTCTGCAAAAGAAAAGAAGGAGGGGGGATTTGACAGTAGCCTTTAACTACCTGAAAGGGGGTTCCAGGGAGGATTGAGCGAGGCTGTTCTCAGTGGTAGTAGATGACAGAACATGGAGCAATAGCCTCAAGTTACAGTGGGGGAGGTCTAGGTTGGATATTAGGAAAACGTTTTTCACAAGGAGGGTTGTGAAGCACTGGAATGGGTTACCTAGGGAGGTCATGGAATCTCCATCTTTAAAGGTTTTTAAGCTGCAGCTTGACAAAGCCCTGGCTGGGATGATTTAGCTAAGGTTAGTCCTGCTTGGAGCAGGGGGTTGGACTAGATGACCTCTTGAGTTCCCTTCCAACTCTAATATTCTATGATAATGCCTAGGGACAACTTATACATGCTTTTGGAAAAGGTCTTGTGATTGACAGCTCAGTGTTTGTGCGTTCCAGGCTTGTGAGCAGAAATAAAGGTGTTGAGCCATAATCATTGATAGTTCACTTGAATAATTGCCCCTTACTATTTGAAGGGATGAGCCAAAATTACACAAAGAGCAACATCTGGCTGAGACAAGTTAGGCACATTTTAACCAGGGAGAGGTTCCCTTTTTGGTCAGCCAGGAAAGGTAGGCAGTACAGTGGTTAAAGCTACCAGGGTGTGAGACTCACTTACACTAAATAGTGGGGGGATGTCAGAAACCATGCCCAGTGGTTACAGCAAGAGTCAGTAGCCAGGAATCAGAGCTGAGGATCAGACCTGGTGTCAGGGGCCAGATGCCAAGTCGAGGGTCAGAGCCAAAGTTAGAAATTGGAGCCATGGGCCGAAACTGGGTTACCTGGAGTGAGGCAAGGCATGGCAGGGCTGGGTGCCAGGCTGGAACAAGGCCAGGGCAAGGCTGGTAACCAGGGTGGCCACTCACATCTTTCTGGAATACCAGACATTCCAGTACATCCAGGAACAATGATCTGTCACGCTCAGTGCATGCAAGGTCACACCACAAATGGGGAATGCCATTCTGAAGAGCACACCACCTGGCCAGCAGATGTGGGGTTTTATTTCCGATTGGACGGGGGCCACCATTTTGAAACACAGAGCAGCACATCCTTCAAAATGGTGCCCCCCATCCAGCACCAAACAAATCCACATCTGGGTTTGTCTTAGTACTGGAGGGGAGAACACACCACCCAAAAGATGACTGTAGTTCAAAACCAGACACGTGGCCTCTCTATTCGAAACAGAGAGCCATTATCACAGCCATGACCAATGCTTTGAGCAACCACCAAATGGGCCTGCTGCTGGGTTTAAGAGCTGGTCTGCTGACTCCTTCCACCAATCAGATGGTGTAGCTAATCAGGCAGTCTTCTTCAGGCCAGCTGCGCTCGTTAGGTTGCCTGGAGACTGGCTCTGCCACAGGCTCTGATTCCTGACAGGGACACACACCTGCACACTGCAAGTCCAATCATTATATGGAGGCACTCTAATTGGCCAAATCCATCCTAGCCTCTGGCTACCAGTTCAAGGACAACACATGGCCTGCTGCAAATGAAGCAGTTGTGGACATGTGGCCTCTGGGATTGTTTACTGGGTGTGCAAGGAAATGCTCGTTCTGAAATTAAAAATATTGCATCCAGTCTTTGCACTGCTGTTGAGTTAATTGCTCCATTCAAGGAAACCGGCTGTTCACGGTAGATGCCAGCTGGAAAGACAGGGGCTGGGAGGTGAAGCAATATTCACCATCAGTGATTCCTGTAATAGGATCAAGTAAAGTTCCATCTCTTCTAAGCACTGTCACTGCTTCTGTCACTTCCATCTCCATCTCCTCAAGCCCCAGTAGACTTTAAAAACATGTACCAGTAGGTGGGAAAGAAAGGATCAAGAGTCAAGATACGAAATGCAACAGAGAGATTCCAAAATCTGAAGTCTGAATCCCTCCCAATAGGCGCTCAAAGGGACTATTGGAAAATAGCTCTCAAGGCCAGGTCTTGTTGCTGTTTGATGACGCTGGCAGCTAATGATAATGGTCTCACAGCTGTCATAGTAACTCCATGACAAGGAATGGGGATATTCTAGCTGCTGATCAGCTTCCCATAAGTAAGGGTGACCAGAGAGCAAACGTGAAAAACTGGGATGGGGGGTGGGTGGGGTAAAAGGATCCTGTATAAGACAAAGCCCCTACTATTGGGACCTCTGGTCACGCTACCCATAAGGGATTTTACGAAGAAGGCAGGCGTTCTAAAGTACCAGGGACTAGGGTGTTACTGACTACTCACTGGGCATGGACTGCACAATGCAATCGACTGAATATCACTGCCAACCTAGCAAGTGCTTTTGGAAGTTCTGTTGTTCTCATATAGGTACAGTATTTTTTCAGAGGATTTTGCTTGATTTCTGCCTGCTTTTACACCACCTATGATGGATCAGAACAGCTCTGCTGGCTCCTCTCAAACCAGCACGCAAAACCATGCTCTGAAGTGTTTGCCAGAAGCTGGGAATGCATCACAGGAGATGGGTCACCTGTTCTCTTCATTCCCTCTGAAGCACCTGACCTCTGTCAGAAGACAAGCTCCAGAGGGGTAGCCGTGTTAGTCGGTTTTCAGCAAAACAAGGAGAGTTCTGTGGCGCCTTAAAGTCTAACAAATGTATCTGGGCACAGGGTTTCTGCCCACGAAAGCTTATGTCCAGATCCATTTGTTAGTCTTTAAGGTGCCACAGGACTCTCGTTGTTTTGTCAGAAGACAGGATGCTGGGCTAGGTGGACCATTGCTCTGAGCCAGCATGGCCGGTCACATGTTCAGATCTGAAGCATCTCCTCTTGCTATTCCAGCCCATCCATGGCTCTCACACACACAGCTCTGCCAATACGTTTTGCTTCTGACGTTAAGTGTCCCCTGCTATTCTAGGCCAGTCTCTCTCCTGCTCATATCAACACAGTTTACAGAACTCCCTGCTGTTAAAGTCCTGCTCCCAGTCTTTCCTCCCCATACCTCTTTCAATGCCCCTTAGTCCTGATCTGCAAAAGCCTTCTGCTATTCCTGTCCTTCAGCCTCTGCCAAGATAAGACTGCTGATCACACGCCAAATTATTTGCATAAATGGTGGTGGGATGATGGCACCAAGTTCTTCTTTATGTCTGACACAAGCTCTAATTCTGCAAGGTCAGTGCACGCCCAATTGCCTTCTGTGCCACTGTGTCCCAAGCAGCTGCAGTTTGAAGAAGGGAGGATCCTGTGGGGGCAATTCTTTTGGTGTACACAGCTGTGGTTGAATGTCTAGTAGACGCGGGCAGAATCCTGTCTGGCTCCTCCTGTAGCCAGTGCTAAGGTGTGTTCTTAAGAAACTGGGCTTCTCGCTGCTTCTGTTTTCCTAACCTATCTGCTGTTTTCAGTTTGGGTCAGTATTAAAAAATTAAAAAGCATCCAGAGCCCTTGTGTTATAGCAGACAAAGCCCCACGGGTCTTGAAAAGGCAGACTGGAAATAACTTTTCTATTTGAAAGTCCCTCTCACTGAGCGGGTCTCCTGCCTTGTTTTCTGATTTTAACCCCAGAGGCACGTGTCTACACAGGATTGCAAAACGCGTAAGAGGTAACAAGTTTGACAGAAAAATCAGGGTCTGACATGAGATAGTGAAAGAAAAGGGGAAGACCAGGGAGTGGGATAGGAGAGGAATAAGATGTGGTTATGGTGACAATGTTCGGGAAACTGCCTGTGTGTACGGAAGAGCAGTGTGAATTAAGAAATTACCCATGAAAGGCAGCAAAACACCAGAGACTGGTCTACAATAGTGCTCCTACTGGTCAACTTGTGCCAGTGTTATTTTTATTTGCATTACAGTTACACCTAAAGGCTCAATGAGAACAAGACCCCCAAGGTGCTAGGTGCTGTACAAGCACTCAATAGGAGACAATGCCTGCCCTGGATAAATTAAAGTCTAAATTCATAAGACAAAGTGTCAGAGAAAGGAAGCATTATTATTCTCATTTTACAGATGGGAGCTGAGGTACAGATAAAGTGACTTGCCCAAAGGCCTAGATAGTTGGGACCCTGGCCCTATAGTTGGAATGGTACAGGACTTAATGGTGAATTAGAGTCTGAAGGCCTCAAATATTACAGTGATTAATGTGGTATGGATGCCTTGCTAGATTAGATAATGCTGGTGTAGCACATAGCTGATGGTTGCTGGCCTGCTACCTGCAGGGCTCCCTCACTTGGGTGGAAGATAAAAGTTCATCCAGGGAGGCTGCGAGGAGTTTGTCTGTGGAAGAGTGGGTACGAGCCTAGGAAGAGGAGTCAAGCTCTGGGGTGCTCTTAAGTTCCCACAAGCTCATGCTTCAGAACTTCAGCCAGTTACGTGCAGAGGTCAGGAAGGGATTTTTTCCCCACAATGTAGTCTGGGTTTTTTTGGTCTCCTTTGTTTGAAGTATCAGGGATGGCCATGGCTGGAGATGGGACACTGGGCAGGCTGGTTCTTGCTCACATGCTCAGGGTCTAACTGAACGCTATATGTGGGGTTGGGAAGCTTTCCCCCAGGTCGGATTGGCAGTGGCCTTGAGGGTGGGGACTGCCTTCCTCTGTAGAGGGTGGACGCAGGTCACTTGCCAGGATTATCCGGGTATATATCACTTAATGGCTTCCTTGCCATTGCAGGGGCCTCAATGCAAGCACTGGGGCACCTCAGTCCCTCTTCTTCTCTGCCTGTGGCACAGAGCAGTGTACTCTCCCGTGGGCTGTAATACTTAGGTCTAGTTTTGGTTGTTGGGTTTAACGTGCAGGTGCTAGGTGGTGCTGTTGGCCTGTAAAATACCAGAAGTCAGATTGGATGGTCTAGTGGTCCCTTCTGGCTGTAAACTCTACGATGCTATGACACGCTAACCACGTTGTTGGAACTCTACAAATAATTAATAATAAAAACTAGTAAAACCTGACCGTACGTTGTGATAGAGTTGGCCCCATTTCACCTTAATCTACGGCTGAGTTTCTGCCTCGACTGTAGGATGCGAGAAGGGACAGATGGCGGGTTACTATTTGGAATATAAAAAATGGGAGGGATTAGGGGGCTGCCCTATGTGAACCCCCCCACACACAGAATGGCAATATGAATTCTGACATCACAGACACAGGCTTAGAAATGACTTCCAAGGCTAGATTGCTCTGTTAAATGGATGAACAGAAGGGATCAATGCTTTTAAACTTCAGACAGTATCTTTTAAAAAAATTGTATTTAAGTACATTCCCCTCCTTTCCTCTCTCTCTGTCTCTCTCTCTCACACCCCATCAGAGCTGTAAACTCAAATGGGGTTGCAGCTTCTTCTGAAGATGAATATTGGACGGGAAGGAGATCTAGTGGAAATGAAAGATCCTCTTAACCCTTATTAATAAGCCTTAATCTTATTCATCGTTTAAGTCTTAAAATTAGCTGCAATATTTAAATGAGGTGAAATCAAAAAGATTGAAGAGACAAATGAAGTCTCTTCGGGGAACTGAAGTATAATCCCTAGAGATTGAGACATTGACAGTGACTGAACCTGCGAGGGAAAAAAAAAGATTTTAAGACGCAAAGCAAGTTGCTAATTAGATCCTATTTATAATATTAGTCTCCTTCAAAGGCTTGTGGAGAAGGGGAAAAAAACCCCAGTGATTAATCTTCTTGTAGATTTAAACACACCAAAATAACACAAATGTTTAAATTAGATTTACATTAGCCTTTCCATTGGACCAAGATATGTAGCCAGGGCAATGAATACGGAACTAAAGTGTTAATAATAGCCACAGGTTCATGTCAGGCACCTCTGTTTATTAGCTTCAGTAACATGTTGTAAAGAGTCCTCCTTCAGACATTACATCTTGATCAGGATTTGTATTGTTATTGGTATTACATAAATGCCTAGAGGTATCAACCTGTTACATGCTGCACATTATTTATTAGTATTATTAATCATGTTCATTATGATAATGCCTAAGGGCCAACCAAGAATGGGGGCTGTGATGGGACGTCCACCCTCGCACAAGGCAGAGCAGGTTAAATGAGGTCAATTATCCTGATCGACTGCACTGGGCTGGAAGGACTGATTGAGGATGGAGTCCAGCTGAGGAGGAGTGGGCAGGGCTGTTATAAACCAGGAAGCCGGCAGCAAAAAGGGGCTGCAGGGAAGTCGTCTGCAGTCACGTCCTGGGAAGAGGGTGTTTGGGCTGGTAAATCCAGAGAGGGAAAAGGCTAGAAGATAAGAGCAGAGAAGGAGGAGTCCAGAGAAACAGTAACAGCATCTGGGTGTAAGCTGGATGTAGGGTCTGTGGAGTGGACCCTGGAGTAGTGGATAGGCCTGGGTTCCCCTACCAGCCACTGGGTAAGTGGCCCAGACTGGGCACTGAAATGGAAGACTGCCTTAGGCTGCTGATCCAGGGAGACTTTGATACCTTGGAACGGGAGGATTGTACAGTGGGCTGGGTCATGAAGAGGGATCACCTTGAGTGAGGAAGGGGGTGTCAAGACCTGAGTGGAGCTAATCCCCGGATGTGGCCAGATGGAGGTTCCCCAGTGGTGGCACCCACAACAGGGGCCCATTGTGTAAGGCACTGTACAGACACATAGTGAGAGACAATCTGGCTCAAAGGGTATGTCTACATTCCAGCTGCGAGTGAGCCTCCTGGCCTGGGTGACAGATACATACCAGCTCTATTCGAGTTAGCATGCTATACTTAGCAGCACGGATGTTGTGGCACAGATGGTGGCTCAGGTGAACCACCTGCATAGAGTCCCAGGGGATTGGACGGGCTTGTACTCCATCAGCGGGCCCATGCAGCAGCACCCCATACATTGCATATGTCAGGTGTTAATTCTTACAACCATCCAGGCTCGAAACAGACAACCAGATATATGTCCCCAGCTAGCTGGTTTTGTGCTAGTCCGGCAGTGCCAAGCAGCCTGAAAGGTGGCTTAAGGGCTACCTGGGGGTCCCCTGGTTGAGCACATCCCCTTGTAGGCTGCGCTTTAAAGGGCGTGCTGCAGAGGGGATGTGTCATATGCTGGCTTATCACCAGCCACATCACCCAGAGTCTCTGTGCAGGCATGGTTTTCTCCCCTCAAACGTTAGCAAAACACAAAAACCCACACTGGTCTACAGCGCCCAGGACATTTTCCCCATTGCCTTTCACAAGCCTGGTCCACAACCAAAACTTGTGTGTCATTATGTGAAAAATTTTGCATCCTGAGTAGTCAGGTCAACCTAGCCTCCACTGTGTGTAGACATGGGCTAGGTTGATGGAGGATTCTTTACTTCCATCGACCTAGCTACGGGTGGATTACCCACATTACTAGACAAACCCCTTCCATCACTACAGGAAGCGTCTACACTGTGACACAGCTGCAGCGCTGTAGTGTAGACAAACCCTCAGTCCTTCCTGCTTCAGGCCCCACTGCAATATTCCTTGTTCTTATAAAGAAGCACCACCTCCCAGGACATTTTCCCTGGAGACCCTTTTGACCTAGCAGGTTCCCACAGCTTCCCTTCCCAGAGGATTCTGGCTGCATCCCCCAGGAAACTCGCTCCTGCTCCTCTTCCTGACTTACAGCCTGGCTCTTTATAGCCCTAGGTGTGCCCCACCCTCTTAATTGGCCAGACTGTACAGGGGTTCTGGACCTGCTTCACCAAAAGGAGCCAGCCACCCTGTGGCAGATATGGCTAGAGCATGCTACACTCTAGCAATCCCTGGCTACTGCCTTGGGCTGCTACATGTGACCATGGATCAGATCAGCTTCTGGCAGCCCCAGAGAGAGGTGAGCACAAGGGTAGTACACAGCTCTAAGACTGGGGCCAAATACTTTACCCTTTAGGAAGGAACAGGGAATCCCAGCTTTCCAGTGCGGTTACAGCACTAGTTCCTAGGCCCTATAGAGTGCCAGATAGCTCACTGTAAAAATCATTGCATTGTTACGTATAGAAAAGATACTTCTGAGAAATTTTAAAGGCTTCTAAACTTTATTAGTGATAACTTACTTCTCCTCTTGCCAGTACAGCTGAACTTGTGTTACCAAGGAAACTGGCTTTCCAGGCAGAGTGAAACTAAAGCAGTGCCAATGACGTTTAAAAAATAAAAAAAGTATAAAACATTCCCAGCATAGGGTTTTTCTGGAATTCATATGGCATATATAGAACACATGATAGTAAAGCTTTTTTGGGGTGATCTGTAGGATTCATTCCTGCCTTTCCTACAGCTAAGGATTAGTGAAAAGTCCCCGAACCTTGGGGCATTATAGTGCTTGTAATTTTACTCTAGCTAGGGTAATCACAGATGTGATCCTTACTATGTAGATTGGGGTCCTGATTCTCATTTACACTAAGGCTCTCTTATAGCACAGTGGCAGTGAAAAGGAGGCCCTAGTGTAAATGAGGATCACTCCCATAAATGTCTAATCACTATTCAAATATCGCTGCTTTGATTTTTACCTTGCAGCACTGGGTCCTACAGGTTAATTGTATAATGTATAAAACGGTATTTCCTTTTATTCTTTTAAAATGTTTTGCTTTTTGAGGATCCTTGGGCACGCTTGTATGATGGGAAAAGTTATGCAGAAGCACATGACTGGCCTCCTCTGTATATCCCTGGGTATTTTACAGACCCTTATTTTGATGTCCTGCTCCTTTAACTGGCCAGGCACTCTGTACTTGGAGCAGAGCTTTACTTCCATTTGTTCCTCTTTGCTGTCAGAACAATAAAGTCACCGCAGCAGATAGCTTTATGTAAATCAGCTCTCCATGTCTTTATAAGAACATTCATATCTGGCTCAAATCAATGGTCTATTTAGCTCAGTATTCTGTCTTCCGACAGTGGCCAAGATGCTTCAGAGGGAATGAACAGAACAGGGCAATTATCAAGTGATCCATCCCCTGTCGCCCAGTCCCAGCTTCTGGCACGATTTCCTTGATGGCCAGGTCCAAATATGACACTCATCCTAGTTTAGCTTGTTGTGTACTTCTGTACCAGATATGGACTGGTCACTAACTTGCCTATACACACCAGATGTGTTCGTTATAAGATCCTTTAATGCTCTGCCAGGTATGGCTGAAGTTCATTTAAATAAAGTCTTTTACACACAGTGCCACCTAGTGGCTGAACGATAAACTACAGATTAGCATTCCACGACATCTGCTGGCGACACTCTGTACCTCAAAGTAGCACCCTGGAACCTCCACATTCACCACTGTCATATGATTATGATAGGTTTTGTACAATGCATGTCTTGTGAGGTACCATTTTAAAAGTCTTGGTATGCTGAACATTAATATCCTGTTGGACTGTACGTACGGTCATTGTATGGGAAGTTATGAAGTATTGATGAATGTTGCTACTGAAATAGGTCATGAGATGCCTGCAGCCAGTCTTTCAGCTGCAATGAAGGAGGGCCCAGACAGTGTTGATGGCCCATCAAGAAGAATCAACTCTCCCAGAGACTTCTCGGTGAGACTATGTACACAATGGAGGACTGTCTGACCAATGAGAACTGCCTAATTACCCCACATCACAGCAAGCCTCTTTCTAGCAGCTTGAACAAAGTAGAAAAGAGAGAGGGTGACGTCATCACTCGGCCTTCCCCGCCACCACCATCTCAACACCTGGAAGAACATCTGCAAGAAAAAGCCTTTGAAATAGGGAAGTTTGGTTCCAGGCTGGAAAGTGATCCAGTCTGTGTATTGAGGAGCTGTAACCTGCTTGTACCTTCTGTAAGGGGGAGGCATTGCTTGATTTAAATCTTGCTTAGTCTGTTAAAGTTAGAATGTCAACTGTGTTTCTATTTTTGTTTCTGAGGTAATCAACTCCGATCTCTATGCCTGCTACTTATAATCACTTCAAATTGATCTTTCTGCAGACAATAAATCTGCTTTATATTTTACCTAAAACAATGTGTTTTAGACTCATAGACTCATAGACTCATAGGTCAGAAGGGACCA
>ML675616.1:85992116-86015335 GCA_007922155.1 Mesoclemmys tuberculata | reverse complement strand
TTTTCCCCTTTCTTGGGATGCAGGCTTCCGACAATTTCCGCAGCCGGAAAATCTCAGCTCAGATTACAAAGGCTAGTGTGTGTCCCCTCCACACAGAGTGGCGAACTTATTGGTGAGTTTGCACTGCCCAACAGAAGAGTGGGAGGCTGGTGGGAATTGGCTGGAGCCTCTCTATTGATGGTCCATGGGTGACTGGGAAATCATCCATGTAACTTAGTTGGGCATGTTGCTGCCTGTGAATGTCTGTGTATGTGCAGTGCCTGCCAGAGGCTTGTAGCTTGACATCAGCTTCACAGCGTGAGGGACTGCCCAGGCTGGTGGGTTAAGAGGGGTCAGTGATCCCACATCTCAGGTTGCACCTAGGGGATCCTGTCAAACTGCCCCTTTACGTTCTACATTCCTACAGTCACACAGTCTGCCGTGGCTCACATCCATGAGTGCCAGCCTCAGGGCAGACTGTCAGGAAGCTGGGCAGAGACCCCAAACTGATTGTATGTTCTATAATTAGATTTCACCAACCTAGTAACAAGTGTGAACTCCTAAATCACTATCACAGTCTTACTGGGGAGTTGCAGACAGTCCCCTTGGACACTCCAGTCTATCTTGCCACTCAGGGAAGCTGGACTTAGTGATAGATGGTTGCTATACACCAAACAGCACAAAATATGCTGGTTGCTCCGAATCCCAAGAGACCAATCACTTACCCCAGGTCAATTTGTACTTTAGATTTCACACCAAACACAATGCTTGTAATCAGTCCTGTAGTAGATTTAATAACAAAGGAAAAAAATGAGTTATTAGAATGTTAAAGCAGGCAAACATATATAAACAAACGAGTTACATTCTATGATTTCAAAAGGTGACAGAGTTGTGGTAATCTGTCAGCAATGAATGCTTTCTAGGGCTAACCCTGGGGATCTCTGTTTCTGTTTTGTAGCTCCATCCTGTGATTCCATACAGAAAAAGATTAAAATGTTTTTGTCAGCTATTTTTATTTCCTTCTTCTAGAGTTCAAGCTGATGGGATGAGCCCTTTTGTGTGTAGCCTCTTCATGGGTGCAAGGAGGCAATTAACAAAGTCTTTGTATTATGATGTTCCACAATGGCTCATTTAATTTTGATAGGCCTGCTTGATGGGCAGGAGATGATCTCTCCTGACTGGGTTCACCATTTCAGAGCAAACATTTTTTACAGTTACAAAGCAAAAACCTAAATATTACCTTATACCGTGATAAAAGTAAGTGAAATTAATGCATGCAGCAACTTACAAGCATTTCATGAAGTCTAAACATTAAACACATTATTATAAGTCCAATACCCATCCTAACCATACTAACACACCAGTGAAACAGACTCGTTTCCAGAAGTGAATTTGTCAGTGCTCAGCTGAGGCCCAAAACCTTGGCAAGAGCTGGCATCTGGTCTCCCAGCATCACATCTACCATTTACAATATTTACACCATCACACTGTCTTTGAAGTTCAGTATGGATCGGTCTGTGAAGCGCCTCTAAATCATACCAGTTTTCTAATTACGTGATCCAAACACGTAACAACTTAGTCATCTGGCTGTCCATTAGTTTCAACAACTGTCTGTGACTGGTTTGGAATCCTTGTGTCCAGGTTGCTCTGTTTGCAATGTTGATTGTTTTTTCTGAGGATCGAGCTGTATAGATGTCGATGGTTTCTGTTGAATTCTCCACTGTGGGGCTTGATCACATATGATCTGGATGCTGAAATATTTTTCTTTACGACAGCTGGGCTGTCCCTCCTTTTTATCAATCCTATTGGACATGAACATGGTCCCTAGGTTCTAGACCTGGCAGTTCTCTAACTGAGTGATGTCTGTTGTAAAGGTGTTCATAAGATCTTTTAGCCTTTTTATCTGATTTGGCTACTCTTTTCATATTTGTTCACTTCAGAGACAGACTCTTTTCCAAAGTTGGAATAGTAATTCTGAGTTGTCCTCTCATCAGGAGTTGTGCTGGACTATATCCAGCAGCTGCTGTTGGTGTTGAACTGTAACTCACAAGAGCAAGGAATGGTTCCTGTTGTAGGATTTCCTTGGCTGTCTGTACAGCTCTCTCAGCCTCTCTATTCACTTGTGGGTAATGTGGATTGCTAGTAATATGATCAAAGTCATATTTTGTTTGGAATGACTTAAATTCTGCTGCAGTAAATTGTGATTTTCTGTCGGTCACTATTTCTGGAATGCTGATGTGCGCTTGTGCTCACTTCAATTTCTTAATAACACTGAGACATCTTTCAAGTACGTTATTTATTTATATGTGGAAAAATAGTCCAGGACAATTAAATAATGATGTCCTCTGAATTAGCATAACTCAGCAGCTAGTCTCTTCCAAGGTCTGTCTGGTAGAAATGTTATTATTAAAGATTCTTTGTCTTGTGTTGGTCTGTTAGTTCTGCAATGTTCACATGCAGATGCTGTATTTTTTATGCCCTTTCTGATGCCTGGCCACCTCATTGACTGGTTGGCCTGTTCATGGCATTAGTTAATCCTTGATGTCCATCATAGATGAAGTCTAGGATTTTTCCTCTTTTGTTTGGAATTACAATGCAATTGTCTTTAATCATGAGACCCTCTGACTTACTAAATTGTCTATGCATTGCAAAATAGTCTTTTGTCGCTTCCTTTGTGTCCTTTAGATGCTTTGGCAAACCACACTCAATGTGACTTAGAACTCTTTGAACTTGCGTGTCTATTGAGGTTGCTTCTTTAAACTGGAGGAGACTCTTTTCTGACACTGGTCTGTATGTGTCTACAGCATCCACGTCCGCCTTTACACCATCTTCATTGAGGATCTTCAATGATCTGCAGAATGGAAAACCTGCCTTATGAAAGGAGACTCAAAGAGCTTGGCTTGATTAGCCTATTCAAAAGAAGGCTGTGGGGAGATATGATTGCTCTCTATAAATACCTCAGAGGGATAAATACCAGGGAGGGAGAGGAATTATTTAAGTTCAGCACTAATGTGGACACCAGAACTAATGCATATATAAACTAGCCATCAGGAAGTTTAAACTTGAAATTAGACATAGAGGAGTGAAATTGTGGAATAGCCTTCCAAGGGGAGCAGTGGGGGCAAAAAACCTAGCTGGCTTCAAAACTTAGCTTGATAAATTTATGGAGGAAATGATATAATGGGACAGCATAGTTTGGCAATTGATTGATCTTTGACTACTGGTAGTAAATATGCCAGTGGCCTGGGAAGGGATGTTAGGTGGGGTGGGTTCTGAGTTATTACAGAGAATTCTTTCTGGGTGTCTGGCTGGTGAATTGCCCACATGCTCAAGGTTGACTGATCACTATATTTGAGGTTGAGAAGGAATTCCCCCCCAGGGCAGATTGGCAAAGGTTCTGGGGTTTTTTCACCTTCCTCTGCAGCATGGGGCATGGCTCACTTGCTGATGGATTCTCTGTACCTTAAAGTCTTTAAACCATGATTTGAGGATTTTAGTAACTCAGTCATAGGTTAGAAGTTTATTACAGGAGTGGGTGAGTGAGGTTCTGTGGCCTGCATTGTGCAGGAGGTCAGACTAGATGATCATATTGGTCCCTTCTGACCTTAGAGTCTATGAATAGCTGAGTGCCAGACCGGGATCCATGACAGTGTCTGCTGCTAACAGATTTTTCCCAGGAACATATTTATCAATTGGGCTAAATTGCATTAATCTTAGCAATAGATGTTGGCATCTCAGTGGTGCTTGATTCAGGTCATTTCCGTTGATGAGGGTTACAAGCAGATTATTGTCTGTTATCAGATAAAATGAATCCAGTCCACACAGATATCAGTAAAAGTTCTCTCATGCCCTTATGCTTGCCAGACACTCCTTTTAGATCTGTGCATATCGTTTTTCTGCTTCTGTAAGTGTATGAGAGCAAAATACAACTGGCTTCCACTTAGAGCCGTGTTGTTACAATGATACGTCACCTGCTTGCATCTGCACTGACCGTTGTGGGTTTGTTCACAATGTAGTACTTGAGAATTGGATCTGCTGAGATAATTTCTTTTACCTTTTTTAAAGGCAATTTCTTCATTTGGCCCCAGAAACAAGATGTGTTGGACTTCAACAGTTCATTGAGTGGTTTGTTACTGTAGAAAGGTCTTGCAGGTATAGACCAAGGTAATTTATGATCCTCAGTATACATCTCAGTTCTGGTACATTAATATGTGCATTCTATTCTCTAATTGCTTTCACCTTCTCTGAGCTAGGGTTGATTCCATCTTTGTTAATTGTGTCTCTCAAAAACTTGATTTGGGGTAGATAAAAAATGCATTTTTTCTTGTTTAGCTTCACTGCAGACTGACTGATTAGGCTTAGGACTTCATTGCAGGTTTTGGTGTATTCTTCCCTCAAAGATCCTTGTATCAGAATATTGTCCATGAAAGCTAGAACTCCATTTGTGTTTATTAATAATTCCAACATCTCCCTTTAGAAAAGATCAAATGCATTGGTAATCCCAAAAGGTAATCTTCAAAATCTCCCAAAGGGTGTGATAAATGTAGTCAGTTAAGTACTTTCTTCGGGTAAAGGAATTTGCCAGAATCTGCTCATGTCAGCCAGGCTGGAGAATAGTGTAGCTTCTTTCACTTTGGAGAGGAAGACATCGAGTGTTGAGAAAATATATTTTTCTCTCACAATTGCTTCACTAGGTCTTTTAAGACCCACACAGACTCATATTTTCCACTTTTCTTTGTAACTGGTACCATTGGAGCATACCATGCTGTTGGTTCAGGTTTTCTTGATTATGCCACTCCGCTCCATTGTCTTTAACTTGACTTCCACTTTATGAGGTAATGGAATCCTGCAAGGTTTATGTACATTGTATGGTTCAGCATTATCTCTTATGGTTATTTGTACTAGAACTCCTTTGAAAAGTCCAGTATCACCAAATATTCCATTGAGTTCTTTCACCATTTTCACTAGGCCCAATTCATGGCTGCCATGCTGCAGCTGAAAAGGCTGTTGGTCTGTGGGCCTTTGATCACATGCACTCTGAATGCATAGCTTTTGTCTTTATAAGTGGTTTTTGTGGTGAACTGGCTCCCTGCAGTTCTGAATAACTCCAGGGCTAGTCAGAGCTGCATTGGTGATTTCAGTTCTGAGAGGAGTTGAAGGTGATTGTAAGTCCCTCCTGAGATGACTGTGACATCAGCTTTTTAGCCAATTTTAAATTCAATACTCTTCCCTGGAATATTCAGTTTCACTTTTCCAGCCAGATTTTGTTTCATCACAACTGAAGCAATGGCCCTTGATTGTCTGTAATATGAGTAAACTCCCTGACTACTTTGGTGTGCCAAACCACTGCAAAATGTCTATATTTCTTGCCTTTATTACACAGTGTGACTTTTGCTGGACATGCAATATATCTTGGGATGTGACTATTTCCATGCCTTGTGCATGTCGGCTGGAATTTGTCCCTCCTCGGGAATTCTCTCTCCTTGCCTCGGGGGTTTTATAGTAATGACTTTAATACTCAAGTGTCTGTTTACACAATTTCTAAGCTAGTTTCAGGTTTTTCAAGTTTCTCTAGGTTTTGCTGTTTCACCATTTCAGACTGTTTTGCTATTTGCATAGCTGTGACTAGGATTAAATCTTTCTTCAGTTGTAGCTGCTGTGAAAGGTTTTATCTGTTAACCCAATAATCAGCCTGTCTCTGATTTTTGCATGTTTTGCATTCCCAAAATCATAGTTTTCAGCCAAAGTATGCTGTGCTCTTATAAAACATTCAGCATTTCCCCCGTTCTTGAATTCTCTGGTGAAAACATACTCTTTCATAAACCACATTTCTCTGAGGTATAAAGTATGCATCAAACATAGCCAGAACCCTTTCATAGTCATCTTTGTGACTATCTTCAGTGAAGTCAAAGGATTCAAAGATATACTTTGCTTGCATCCCCATAGCATAAATTAAAGACAACATCAGTATATCTCAAGCTTCTTTGTGGAGTCTGTCTGCAATTCGAAATCTTGCAAAATACTGCATCCAAACTGTTTGTTGTGAAGGTTTCTCAAAGCTGAAGTTCTCTGGGGCATTAAAGAGCATCATGTTGATGAGATCCTGCAACCTTTGTTGCTGTTTCTTCTGTTTCTATTCTTAGTTTACTCTTGACACCATGTCATGTATTTCTGTACCAGATATGGACTGGTCACAAGCTTGCTTATGCACACCAGATGTGTTCAATATATGTTCCTTTAATACTCTGTCAGGTATGTCTGAAGTTCCTTTAAATAAGCTATTTTACACAGAGAACCACCTAGTGGCTGAACAGTATAATACAAATTAACATTTCATTACAAGCCTTACAGTTCATTTTGACATCTGAAGGAATCCTAGTCTCCTCCCTGTATAGTCTCCCCCTCGGTGTCTAATAATTTTAGTTTGCCCTTTCTCCGGAGCTTTCCCATTTCTCATGTCCTCTTCGAGATGAGGTGACCACCATCAAATGCAGTATTCAAAGTAAGGACATACTGTACTGTGGTTTTATATAATGACATTATATAGCTTTGTCCATGCTATTCACTATCTCCTTGTCAAGTTAGCCTAAGCTAATATTTTACAGTAGAATCTCAGAGTTACAATCACTTCAGGAATGGAGGTTGTTCCTAACTCTGAAATGTTCATAACTTTGAACAAAACATTATGGTGGTTCTTTCAGAAGTTCACAGCTGAACATTGACTTGATACAGCTTTGAAACTTTACTGCACACAAGAAAAATGCTGCCTTTAGCCATCTTAATTCAAATGAAATAAGCACAGAAAGTTTTCTTACCTTCAAATCTTGTTTTTTGAACTTTCTTTTTTAAAGTGGTTTATGTTTAACACAGAACTGTACTGTATTTGCTTTCATTTTTTGGCTCTGCTGCCGCCTGCTTGCGTACTTCCGGTTCCAAATGAGGTGTGTGATTGATTGGTCAGTTCATAACTCTGGCATTAGTCACTCTGAGGTTCTACTGTATTTGCTTTTTTTAACTGCTGCTGCTGCATAACGAGTCTTCATGGAGCTATCTGTAATGATACCTTGATTCTTTCCTGAGAAGTTATAGCTAATTCAAAATTCTTCAGTGTAAACAAGTAGTTTAAATTGTTCTTTCCCATATGCACTGCCTTGCGCGTGTCTAAGTGAATTTAATCTGCCATTGTGGTGCCCAGTTATCTAGTTCTGATAGGGCTTTCTGGAATTCTTCACAGTTCTCCGTTCAGCCTGATCTTTGCAATAATTTTTGATGACCAGCAAATTTAACGACTTTAGTCACCCCCTCTTGGTTTAAAATGTACACAGCAAGCCCAGTTCAGATTCCTCTGACACAATCTGGTCTGAGAGCCTGCCGGTTATGGGAAATTCCCCAGGAGGGGACATGCAGCAATCGAAACAATCTGCAGCCCCTGCTCTGTTGGAGGCTACAGAGACAGCTGGCTCAATCTAGGAAGCACAGCTTTCCTGGGGTGGGGGAGGGCCGACCTGCTGACTGGTACGCTAATTCACTGCATCTCTAGAGCAGCTCTATCAATGGCGCTCTTCTGGAGCGCAGCCTGGAATTTATAGTGGCTCTACTTCGGATGGTGACACTGCTACATCTGCTTCCCTGAGGGTGAAGCCTCCTCCCAGTGCAGCTGTCTTTATTGGAGTGAATCTGGGACAGTCTGCTGAACAGCACCTGCCTCACAATGCAGGTTTCTGCCTCACTATTATGAGTCTCTTTCTGTGTTGAGAAGAGGGCATTTTTATGCTGCTGCGGCCTTTAACCCATGACAGAATTCTACCCCACACCACGTGATTTCCACTTTTCTTGAATAAACCTCTATGAAGATCAAAGAATTCTAACAGGATAGAAAAATACTGCTGATGGTGATAGAGTCTTTGTCCCCATTGTATTCTTCTTAGCTAGATGCTTTGTAGTTAGCATTAAAAAACATATTTAAACACACACAGACAGACTGGCCTTGGGTACTTGAGATGCTAAAAATACCCCTATCTGTTTGGTAAGTGGACAGTCGTTTCTCCTGGACTGGCCAAGACAATACATTTCTGATTTCTCTGTTTCTCTGCCCCATCACTTGAGCCATTTAAAACAAGGCTGGAGAGAACATCAGCAAATGTACACTAGGAAAGGGTAAAGCACTAGCCAGGCAAAGAAATGAATGATCTAATAGATCAAATTTAGACCCTGTTTCTAGATACATCTGGATAAAAAAACATTGAGACTGCTCAAAGACTGCCAGACCGCCATCCCACCTAATCCTCATACAAAGGGTACTATCTAGACTAGTAAATGTTGTAGAAAGTGAGAGCCTGTGGCCTAGTATAAAGGGCTTAGATGCAAGAGATGAGGCCTGAACCAAAGTCTGACTTTAGGAAACAACAGCTGTTTGCCTGCTTCCAAGTTCGTTGACTGATGCAGGAGCTTGGCAGAACCATAGCATTGTTAATGCACTGGTCTTCCTAAGAAACAGGAGCAGAATAACACCGTACTGTTAAAAGCAGTAGTAGTCTTAACTCCCCTGATACATGGTGATTGCAGAAGCATAATGCTGGGAGACAGTCTAAGTACTCCCTGAACAGCAGTACAATACAGGGAGGCAGTACAAGCTCTCCCCAAGATGCAGTAGAACATAAACACAATCATGGAAGATAGTACAGAGACACCCCAACCTTAAAATAAGAGACAGGAGAATGGATGGAAGATGTTATGCTTGACTTGAAGGCAAAGTACAATAACCAATATCAAAGACATCAAAGAAGTATTGTATAACCTGTTTGCATCAGGGTATAAGAAGGGGATCCTAGCAGCAGCATCTTTGTCCGGCCAAGGGGAAAATGGAAAGTCCCGCCATTAACTGAGCCAGTCCGTTGTGACGACAATGCATGTCCTACTTTAGCTGTAGCTCTTATGGGGTGCTAGCACTGTGCTTCACTTACAATAAACCTGGCCAAGTACCTTCGCCATTTATCTGAGTCTGTGGTAATTTATGGGTCGTGCTTAACAAGGTCTGTTGATTCATCTAGCTGCAGAAACTGAGACAGCATCCAGAGGGGAACTTGCACCAGCAGGCACGCCCTGACTGACTGACAAGAGTAAATAGCTGTGCCACCCCATCCTTTAACCTGGGTGCCCTTTACACTGCTTCTTTGCTGTAGCTTCCACTCAGGACTGCCCTCAAACTCCTCCAGCATGAGAGTCACTCCCAGCTTGGTCTGTGTGTACCTACAGCTCTTACCAGCCTGAATTTACTTTGGGGTGACCCCAGCACACTCCCAGTCCCATATTTTTCCCCAGAAATGTACGTCTTGTACTGCCCAGCCCTCTCCTGGACAATACAAGTCATTCATGTAAAGTCCACCATTTTACTAACAGAAATGACATGCACAAATCTTGTTATTCCAAATGGAGTTTCCCAAACACTTCAGCTCAAACACCCTGGATTAGATAAAACAATAAAACAGGTTTATTAATTACAAAGAAATAGATTTTAAGTGAATACAAGTAATGAGGCATAGAAGTCAGAAACGGTCACAAGAAAAATAAAGATAAAACACAACTAGTGTCTAACTAAACAAACTAAGTTAAACTCAAAGTAAAGTTTTTCTCACCACGTTCTCTCAACAGTCTTACTGGCCAAACTTCATAGGCCAGGACCCTTTCCTCAGTTTAATGGCTGCTCCCTTTGTTCCTTCCGGTGCAATGAATTGATGGACCGGGGTGGTGGTGGTGGTGGGGGGACACTGGGTTGCCTGCCCTTTTTTATTTATAGTCCTCTCCTCATGGTAGCATGGCATCAGGCAGACTGTGTCAATTCAAACCCAATGCTGTTTCTTTGCTAAAATGTAGATTATTCAGCCCTGCCCCCTTTCCTGCCAATGAATAGACACTTGGCAGGTAATGGCCCATTGACCTTGTTTACACCTAGTTGAGGCATCATCTTGCCTTTTGTCTCTGAGGAACTTGTTTGGCCACTCCCCAAACCTGGCACATGTGTTATTAGCACCATAGAGTGGAATCTTATAACTTTATATATAATGTTGCCACACATCTTTGATGAGGACAACAGTGACAAACAATGACAGAGGTACAGTCTCTCACATCCTCCTTTTCCCGCCCCTCCTTGATCCCCTCTTTTTCCTGTCCACCCTTATGTGATATTTTTGTAGCATTGTCTGTGTACTGTCTGGCCTTGGAGCACTGAAAGCTGTAAAATTGTTTAATTCCATTGGGGATCCTGTGAAAGGTGCAGTATTCAGAAGCATCTATTAGTTGTAAGTCATTCGTTTTTTTGTAGTTTTCATTTAAAAAAATAATCGTCAATACAAAAGTATTCACAAAAACATAATAATCTAATAAGCCTTTTCTGTCCTTACATCTATGACATTTTATAGTTTCTTTTGCATAGGAAAAAATGCTACACAGGTTCTTTTTTTATAAAGGATGAATTTCTTGCTTCATTGACATACTAAGGAACAAAGAAAATCATAAGCAGTACGTCACCACACTGTCTCATGACATATAACCAAACCTCTATTTCAGCAGTTCCCAACCTGTCAGCCACTTGTGGCCCATAGAATCATAGAATATTAGAGCTGGAAGGGAACTCAAGAGGTCATCTAGTCAAACCCCCTGCTCCAAGCAGAACTAACCTCAGCTAAATCATCCCAGCCAGGGCTTTGTCAAGCCGCAGCTTAAAAACCTTTAAAGATGGAGATTCCACCACCTCCTTAGGTAACCCATTCCAGTGCTTCACCACTCCCTAGTGAAAAACTTTTTCCTAATGTCCAACCTAGACCGCCCCCACTGCAACTTGAGACCATTTCTCCTTGTTCTGTCATCTACTACCATTGAAAACAGCCTAGCTTCAGTCTCCCTGGAAGCCCCTTTCAGGTAGTTAAAGGCTGCTATCAAATCCCCACTTGTTCTTTTCTTTTGCAGACTAAACAAGCCTAGTTCCCTCAGCCTCTCCTCATAAGTCTTGTGCTCCAGCCCCCTAATCATTTTTGTTGCCCTTCGCTGGACTCTCTCCAACTTCTCCACATCCTTTTTGTAGTGGGGGGCCCAAAACTGGACACAATACTCCAAATGCGGCCTCACCAGTGCCGAATAGAGGGGAATAATCACTTCCCTTGATCTGGTGGCAGTGCTCCTACTAATCCAGCCCAATATGCTGTTAGCCTTCTTGGCAACCCGGGCACATTGCTGACTCATACCCAGCTTCTTATCCACTGTAGCCCCCAGGTCCTTTTCTGCAGAACTGCTGCCTAGCTCGTCAGTCCCCAGTCTGTAGCTGTGCATGGGATTCTTCCATCCTAAGTGGAAGACTCTGCACTTGTCCTTGTTGAACCAATCAGCAAACTGCTGCTGCCCATCTGACATCCTCAGGGCCATACAGGTAGTATAAACATATGGTGAGGATGCAGCTCATATAACACACACAGAGCTGCATATGCAGCCTACTACGGTAAATAGGTTGAGAACCCCTGCTCTATTTAAATACAGCACTTGGAATTGTGTTCCCTAATGAATAAAAAATAAAACAATTGTCCAGCATTTGTGCTAGTTGGCTTTGCTGCACACAGAATGACCCATTTTGCTATTCCATTAGATATTTTTACCATTACATCCAAAAGAAAGAAAAGGAAAGAACTCATGGTGCATTATTAATTAAAAATTGAAAATACTATTTATTGCAGAACGTATATAGGTCAACATTCTGCCTGTGGATACGATGCAAAACTCCAGTTGTCTTTAACGGTATGTGAATGGATATCTCCAAGGGCAAAATTAGACCCTTATTATTTGCAAAAAAAGCCAGGTAATATGAGATATAGCATCCACAGCAGTTTAATCAATAACACTGTAATTTCCAACTGAACATATTTTCAGATTCAACCTGAGACCATTATACAGCATGCATTTATCCTGACAAAACATTGTTTCAGGTCTTATTCATTAAGAGAGTCCTCAAGGTCTTGATACTGTCACTTTTTTTTTTTTTTTTAAACCATCTTGTAGCTTTGACTGGCAGCATATCCCAAAAGGTAAATCAGGAATCTGTTGGAGTCGCATTTGTGTAACTCAAAGGAGAACCTGGCCCGTTGCATCAGATGGTTGCTCAATTTATCATAAAACTCCTTTTCCCATAACAGGATCGCCATCAGGTTTTCTGGAAAAAATAACAAGTTTATGCCACTTGAAATCTGTGAGAACCAGGGTGCACAGCAGCATTGAAAACCAGGCCACTTATTTAGATGTTTAAATATAGATTTAAAGGAGAAGCCTAACTTTAGGCATCCATGTTTAGAAATTTTGCCCGTAGCTGCCATAACCTTTCTTGACGTGACTGGATGAGCGTAATTCTTAGAATCAGGGCCTAACATTTCAGAAGTGAGGAATGATTTTGGATGCCTGACTTCAGACACCTTAAGGGCCTTCATTTTCAGAAGACTCTGAGTACCTGCCCACTGAAAATCAAGACCCTTTAAGGTTTACTTGGTGCTGCTTCAGTGCAAGGGGCTGGACTTGACGACTTCTCGAGGTCCCTTCCAGCCCTACATTTCTCGGATTCTAAGCAAAATCACTAGTTGCTTTCAAAAATTCAGGCCCAGATTTCAGATTCAAACAAGTTTGAAATCTGCTAGTGAAAGACTGTACAGTGGTAGGGACCGTGCACCGCAGAGAAAGGCCTCTGAGGCGCGCAGGGGCTGGAGGTCACTGAGTGTCACTGCTAGGAAAGGTTTGGGCTGGGAGAGCCCTGCGGAATTTGCTGGCAAGGCAGACAAGCTGGTGTAGCAGGGAGCTGTCACACAGCATATCTGCAGCAAAGCTCCTGCTTGGTGAGGCTGAGAAGGGCGGCACGGCATCTCACAGCTCTGGGTATCCCCAGAAGCTTGTCACAGTGGGTGAGAATTTTTGCAAACAATTGGGCACTGTTTGCTTTGGTCTAGCTAACGAGAATTGAAGCTGGTTCCTTGAATTATAATAGCAGTTCTGGGCTTAGAGTCTGATCCAATGCCCATTGGAGTCAATGGAAAGCATCCTGCTGACTTCAAAGGGCAGTTAGACCAATGCCATAGGACGCAGAAATTCCTCTCTCACAACAATAGTAACATTCATTTCTTTTTCAACGTGCATAAAATAAAATCTTCATCTGTAAAGCTTTGGGTGACAGCGGTGCTGCTTTTGACCTTATTCAGCGAAATTCTCCTTGGCGAGTTTTGATCATAGCTTTATGTGCTTTATTTCATCTGAGCATGTGTAGACAAATAATGGAAGCTATCACTTCATTGATTCCTCTGAGCATGTGTAGGACAGCTGCACTCCTGTTAATAGCTCTGCCCTGTGGTGTAACTGCTGAATTTCCTTCGAATGTGATTTTTCTTGTACTGACTTGTCATCAGAGAAGAATTCTGGTTCTTTGACTCAGGTGGATTATTACATTAGCACATTTGCTTTTTTATTTTCATGTCCCAGTATGCGGTACTTTATTGTGTATTATCTAACATCCTGGTGTGTTTAAATGATTTCGGTAACAGTGGCAAGAAAACTGCCGTGGAATACAAAATAGTCTCTAATCACTTTTGATAAACCAGGTCTAAATTACTAAAAACTATTTCTTTGCAGTATTATAAACGTAGGTCCCAGTCCTGCAAAGACTCTCATGCGTACCTAATTTGTGCCCTGCGAGTAGCTTCGCTGCAGTAAAAATCAAGTCCATTTAAGGAGTCTCAAGTTGGGCACCCAAAAATTGAGGATCACCAAACCATTATCATCAGTCTTTTCTGAAAACTGAAGCCCTGATTCCAAGGGAGCTACTCACAGTTTATAATGTTCACTATGCTTTTAAGTCTTTGCGTGACCAGGCCCTAAGATATAAAAGAACGAAGCAGCCATATTGTCAGCCTGGGCTGATGACGTGAATCAGCACTGGTAAAATAGAAATATACACTATTGGGTTGCAGAGGCAAACTGTATTTTTCTGATATCTCTGGATCTGACAAGAAGGTAAGTATTACATGGAAGTACCGGTACACAGTCAGCCAAAGAGACCATACAAAAAAAAAAAGGAGAATTTACCAAAAATAGCCATGGATATCTCCTGCTACTCTTTTTCTCTCTCGCTGCAACTCCTGGTGTCTCTGAGAGCTTCCTATCTTGCTATATGACATCAGGTCATGTTTCTACTTGTTAGAGGCTGATGCAAAGAGCTGCACAGAGGAAGCCAGTTGCAGTAGCCAAGTTTTATTTACAAATCCCCAGGAAACATGGTCCATATTCTTGAGTGCCATCTCCTTGTAATTCACCTATTTCCTTATTTGCATGCATATACATATAGAGTACTCCTGTAACACTTGCTATCATTAAAATGGCAGCTCCCAGGGGTTACACAGCTGCCTAACTGATATCAGTGGTGGTTTCAGCTATTTTTAATGACTGTTTAAATGACTTTTTGGTCGTTACATATGTAGTAAAAAAAAATAGATAAATAAAAAACGTACTTTTTCCTTTTTTAAAAAAACTTTTCTTTGCTCTGTATGATAATAGCTGTCTGCTGTCAGAGAGTCTGATTCTTCATTGTCTTGAGCCGTTGTAGTTGTAACCTACTGGCCAGTGTGTTACGGGCCCCCCTCCGTGCCTGAGACACAGAGGATATTAGTCCATTACAGCAGTAGGTTGAGAATTATAGCTCAAGCTGTGGCAACTTGCTTGTTTATCTTGGGATGTCCCTGGTACCATCCCTGGCCTGTCAGGTAAGAGAGTGGCTGTCACATAGTCATTTACACCGGAGCAAAGGGTGTCTAAGGTAGGTGTAAAATGCCCCTATTCCATTTTGATAGCATTTCACACCCGCTTCACACAACTGCACATGGGTACACAGGGTGCAAGGCTATGAAGAATCGGGTCCAGTAAGAGTACGTGTGTGTATTGGGAGAAAGGAACATGCTGAGAAAGGAACTGTGTGAAAGGGCCTGGGTAGAACTGAGGATTCAGCTCACTGTTTTGCCTTTCAACCTCAGATAAATAAAATATTCAAAAAGAAGAAATATGGGTCTTCTGATACTTTAAGTTACCCAGCAATATAACACAACACATGGGAGATCAGTGAAAGCAAGCTGTAACATATCCATTATACAAATCATTTCACTTTTCTGCAGTATCTTCCTCTTCTTTGATTTGCCTCTCTTTATGCTGTGACACTTTAGTATAATCACTGACTCTTTCCCATAAGCTTCTTACTTCAGATAGTCTCAAGGTGTTTTTTCACCCCTCTTTTCATTAGTTTTTCAAGACAGACATATATCATACACAGGTCAAAATGAATGATAAAAGCATCTGCATAGACATCATACAGTGAATTTTCAATACGCTTTAGCATTGTGAGAAGCTTCAAGCACAATTTTATCTGGACAGTCCCATCTTCATTACAGGCTGAAGGGTGGCCTTAGAGTGGAGAAGGAGGTGAGCAAATGCAAACACATTTCTAAGGGATTCTAAAGGTAAACAGAACTATCAATTTAAAGAGCACTTCTCTGTCTGAAATTTTTACCTGTTAGGGCTACAAATACTTAGTGTTGCTTAGTGATTTCACCGTGTGTTTTGCAATATCTGGCATTTTTCTTAAAGCTCTCGCTCCTAGAACAATGTCGACTTGAGAATCACAGCTCCCATTTTTAAAAATTGAATTTCTAGCTCTCATTTTGGATGAGTAAAGCTTGAAAATGTGACCTCAGTGCACCTTTCAGGCTCAGACGTCAGAAAACACAGAAAAAAGGCCTCCAAAATATTATTTTTTTAAAAAATCTCCAGAGTTTTAAGCCAATCTCATGGTTTTCAGGAGCTTGGCTCATGATTTTTGAACTCTTGGGACTAGCGGTACTGAGTACATTTGTTATAAGTGATAGAGATGGGAAAGAGATGTCTTTCCTTATATTTGCAGTTTGTTTACTTTGTGCATTTGACAGAACATTGTGTGTAGTCAGTTTCCGGTATAGTCAGCTGGACCTGGATCTTGCGACAGGCACATCTAATTCAGAACCCTCCACCTATGCAAATTTCCATTGACTTCACTGGAACACTGCCTGAGCACAGGGGTTCATGCGATCAGACTGTACAGAGTTGCAATTCTCAACTTCCCTAACCAAACAGGTGCTTTTCGGATCAAAAGAAGAGAAAAATGCCTTATGGAAACAGGAGACTATGACTGTGAAAACCACAAATTGGCACAGGGCGGCAGGAAGTGAATCTGCATTTAACTCTTTTTATTGTTATATTTTCCAGATTTCAAGTGGACGTGGTCCCGTCCAGGACAGACGGCTGGTTCTGTGCGAGAAAGTTTAAAATAGTCACTTACGGGTGATCTTGCAGGTTAGCATGCCAGGCAAAGTGTAAAGGGCATGTGCCAAAGAATGCCACGCTGGCTACATGCCAGCTGCCAAGGATTTCACACCACGCCGATTCTAGGAGTTTTCAGAAGAGTAAAGAGAAGTCTGTTTTAGGGAACCTGACGGGAGACTTTGTTGGGAGCGAAAGCAAAATCCTAGGGCTCAAATTGCAACTACGCAGCTGAGGGGGAGTGAGGAGAAAAGTGACCATGTGTCTTCTTCTCATTCCCCTGATCTGAGGGCCAAATGGCCCCTGGCAACAACGTAGAGCAGCCTAACAGGCGTCGTGCACGTCTGCCCCACCCCCTTCCCACTCCTGCCATGCCCCCTATGTGGACTGAGTCAGGGTAGCGTATGGCGTTCCATTAGCTGCATCAGGGGGGATTGATCCTTGAATGTCTCTCCAGAGCAGCTTTCTGCTCCTTGCATTTTTTAAAATATCAGCACTAATGTATAAAAGGGGGGGATGGAGCCTATCATGTCTGTCCTCCAACCACACCACCCCATATTATGAGAGAGACATAGAGAGGCAACCTTTAGCCCTGAAAACTGAAAGACTTAAACTAAGGGTAATTGGGAGACAGCGAAAACCTAATTTATGCTACCCTCTGTTGAGAGGAGTAATATTGCTTTGCACAGGTGGCTGATCAGTTAGGAACTAGTGGCCATCACATACTGTGTGTTAGATTAAAAATGAAAGGTGGGTTTAGGGAAATCTCTCTGAAAGAAATAAGCAAGAAGGGGGCAGATCTTCTGTGGGTGTAGAGCAAAATAGCTCCAGTGAAGATTTACACTGGCAGAAGATATGACCCAGGATAGCTAGTAAACTGAAATGCTAACTCCTCATTATGTCTAGCAAGTACACAGCATCCAGTACTGTCAATCCCATATGATCAAACATCAAGAGTGAAGGCCCCAGAACCATGACATTTGCTTAAAAATCATGAGGGTTTTTGTTGTTTTTTTTTTAATGATGATAAATTGGGGCGGGGAGGGGGTGTTTGCCTTCTGGTTTATGAATCTGTAGGGTTCACTCAGCATTATGTTTTAAGGCTTTACTCTGCAACTAGGAGCACCAGAAAATTACTTTATTTTTAATGCAAGTGAGATTCTCACATAATCACATGCCTTCAGGAACTGGAGCTTTAATCAAAACACCGCATTTCAGGAGACACTTGATAAAATCAAGGGTGTTGCCAACACTGCCCATCTAGGCTTGATCTGTGGCCCTTGGCACTGGGACTGCGTGTCACCTTAAGGGTGAGTGAATCCTGAGCTGCTGTAAAGCATTTTATACCATCCACTCGCAGCCTTCGGTATAGGGAGGGACGTCAGGACTAGCCCCCGAGAGAAACAGCATCTGGCTGACTCCTGGCCAGCAGAAGGTTCATAGACAGCCGCCACTGCCTGCACAGATTAGAGAGCCTCCCAGGCTGTTCTAATTTATGCCACAGACCATATTGGCCACAAGCTTGCAGAGGGCAGACAGGTGGGGTAATGCAACTTCCTCCTCCTCCTCAGGTGTGCCAAGGTCATCTCAGGCACACCCAGCACTAAGACCTTGGTGTTTAAATTACCTAATGCTGAGCATTAGAGGAGTAGATATAGATTAAGTGCTGATCACTAGAGCACTGAGCTCAGGAAACCTGGGTTCTATTCCCAGCTCTGCTCCAGGCTGGATGGATGACCTTGGGCAAGTCACGTCACTGCTTTGTGCCTCAGTTTGTCCATCTGTAAAACGGGTATGCTGATACTTTACCACCTGCTCTACCAATGGAAAGTGAGGTAGATATCATCAGATGTCTTTATTTTCTTTATGTAGCCTTTACTGTGCATTTGATTTGGCTGCTCTTTGGCTTGTGGTTCAGCGCTGTTATAATATTCTTTTATTCCATGTGGGCTTTCCTGTCTCTTTATTTTCTCCTGTTCAGTTACTCCTCTTGGATGCTGATTCCCCCTTCTACATTAGCAACCACCCATGTAACATTTGTTGTCATTTTGGTTAAAAGTTTGTGTGTGGATGCAGAATTCTCAAATGTGTTCTCTCTCTCTCTCTCCCCCTCTCTGTCTCTCCGCACACTCCCCAACCCTCCCACAGTTCTGACGGGTAAGGAAGGGAAACTACAGTGCCCAGTGCGGTAAAAGCATTCAGTAGAGCCAATTTTCTCCTTTTTTCCTGGCTTTCACTGCTGACATTCAGACACAGGGAAATACTATTTTCTTTATGCAATGTCTTTCATTCTTCCAGCCATAAAAATGGCTTTGTTGTCTAAGGTGCTTGCATAGACCTTATTGCCATACTTTCAAAGCACCTCAAAGTCACCAATGTATTTATCCTCCACACACCTTTCTGAGGTAGGGCAGGGCTATTATCCCCATTTGACAGAGGTAGAACTGAGTCAAAAACTTGCCCTGGGTCCCCCAGGCTGTCTGTAACAAAGCAGGGACTTGAAGCCAGATCTCCCAAATCATAAACTAGCAGCACACCCCTCAGACCAATCATTTTTACAACTTTGGAGGTGGGTTAAAAAACCAAACAGGGTTCACTAAGTGCTTTAATCCAACACTCAACACAGCCAAAATGGAGAAGGAAAGTTCTAGCTTGTTCTGGAATACAGGAACTTCTGTCAAGTGGAGATGTTACCAAAAATTAACACATGACTATATAGTGATTCACTTTGTGGCAAGCTGGGGCTTAAATCTACCATGCTTCATCATGCCATGAGCTAAGCATCCCTGTGGACCCTGCTCCCCCACACTGAAAGTTCGCTTGTGCATTTTGTGTACTGCTGTTTCAAACCGCAGTAGGTCCATGTGCATTGCGGGAACTTTTAATGTTGAGCAGCAGGATTCACATAAACAGTGAGTGCCCAGCATATTGGAGCCGTGTCAAGTTCTATCCCAGTTTGCTGGGCACTAATTTGCCATATGGACAAGCCTTAAAAAATGTAATAGGTATCACGTACACCACATCCCTCATATCAGACTCTAACATGCAGGCTGCTTGCTTGAAGGTTGGAATTATTTCAACCTCTGAGGAGGACATGGGTACACTTTCTTGCTATAGATCAGGCTGTGTGGCATCTAAGAGTCATTTCTCAAGAAACCCACTGGGAAGCACATGCTTAACTGAAGAGCTGTCCTGAATAGGGATGCTTTCCTGAATCGTGGCCTTACTCTCTGTTTTACGCCGGGCAGAATTTATCCTCAATTCCATTTGCCTCAGTAGAGCTAGATTTCTGTTTCTGAAGGGGTATCTTCATGGTTCAAATATATTCTCATCCCTCACCATTTAATCACATGATGTATTTTTCCTCCGTCTTGCTCAGACATATGCTGTAGACTGCCTGGGATTCTAATAAGACATTCCTAAAGAGCCTCCGTGTGGCTTCTATGCATTTTAATTGCCCAACTTTCCCTTCAGGCTGTTCCTAACTCATTTGCTTATTGTTTAAGAAAAGACCCCTTTCTGAGGTTTTTCGGTTTTTCAGTGTCTCTCTGGAGACACAGAATCCTAGCTCCCTTCTGAACAGGGGAGAGGGAAAGCAGAGTCAAATAGTCAGACACCTGGCCCATTCTCTTCCAATCTGACTGTCCCCTGCTGACAAGAGTCCTGTCGCTCCTCAGCTGGAAAGCTTCTACGCTGATCCCTATGGTGGCAAGTGCTCTGATTCAGCTCTCTCCAGCACAGCAGACTTTCTCTTCAATAACAGACCAGTTCTCTGCCCTTCTTTAGCTGCTACAACCTTCCCAATGCCCAGCAGAATTGGGCAATTTTTTTTGAGAGAATAGATTGGCTGAAAAACATCATTTTAGTTGACTGAAAATTATGCATGAATTTGACCTGATCGTTTTGGATGGGGAAACGTTGTTCTGGGCCAGCAAATGCTGTGTTTGTGCTCCCCTTTATAACCTTTAGCCCAGGGCACTTGTCAGGGGTGTGGGACACTCTGGTTTCAGTCTGCAATCTGGAGTAAGGACTTGGAGACAGGTCTCTTCTGCCCCAGAGCTGAGTCCTCGAACCACCAGGCTATCGGCTATCCTGAGGTGGGTAGGTTGCTCTCAATCTCTTCTCTTGAAGCTGTTCTACTTTATACAAATACTTAACTATTTATTAGGTCAGAGTGACAATGATTGTATAGCCTGGCGTTTAAGGCAATGGTTCCTAACTTGGTGTGTGTGATCCCCTTGTGGGGGGGAGGAGGCGCCAAAGATTACAGAGGATCCATGAGGCTTCAGTAATATTGAGGTCAGTTAGCCCTCTGTGCCGGCTGGGCACAGCCCTCCCCCAAGCTCCATGGCGGCCAAGCGGAGAAACAGCCTCCCCGAGCTCTGCACCAGCTGGAGTGGAGGAGCACACCCGCCCCAGCCCCATGCCAGCCGGGCACCTGTCCGGAGCGGAGCATCCCCACGCTAGTGGGAGCCTGGAGCAGCCCTGTCCAGCCTGCCAGCGCCTTCCGCCTCCATTACCCTCAGTCCATGAGGGATGGGAAGAGGCAGGGCCACATCGGATGTGCAGTGGCATCTGCGTCAGGGGAGGCTTAGCTTCTTACTCAGGCAAGAGTAATTTATTATTATAATGTAGTGTTTGTGTTTATAGAGGTTGTGTGTGTTTATGCCTGGAAGAGAGCTGGGCGGGGGCGTGTGTTTTCCCTAGTGTTAACTAGTGGGGCTGTCACTCAAAAAGGTGGGAACTACTGGTTTAAGGCACTCACAGGTGTGGTAGGAGATGTAGATTCATAGCTTCTGTCTGCCTGGTTCGGAGGAGGACAAGCTTGATCTCTACTTCTTAGCATGCAGTTCCTTGCATGTGCAAATTTTCATGTCATCTTTTGTGTATGCAAATGATAGATTATGTATACTGTGACAAGGTTGGGGGGGGGGAGAGATATTCCGCCCTCGTGGGTCTCGCGCTCTCCCGGCCTGGCCGGTGGTGCAGCTGGGGAAGGGTCAAGGGAGGGGCTGGGACCCGCTCTGCCCCTGTGTACTGCTACCTTCCCTTTGGGGTAGTCCGTGGTCCGCTCCCTGCTTCCCCAGCCAGGTATTCTGCCCTTCGGGGCTGCGGTAGCAACCGTGGAAGCTGCAAGCCTCTGTAGGCTGCAGGCCGCAGGCTGCAGCCTGCCAGCTCCAAGCCGCCAACTCCAACTGCAGGCTTTCGAGCTGCAAACCTCCAAAGCTGTAAACTGTAACTGTGACTCCAAACTATAACTAACTCCAACCTCCATCCTCCACACCTCCTCTCTCCAAACTCCACAACCCACACTGCCTGCCTGCCCCTGCAGGCTTTTAAGTGTTTGGGGCGGGGCTCCTTAATTGGCCCCAGGTGTCCTAATTGCCTAAACTGCCCCAGGTGGCCTAATTAGTTAAACAGCCCCAGGTGGCCAAATTGCCTGATCAGCCCCAGCTGAATTACCCAGGGAATAGGGCTTTGCTGAGCCTGGGGCTAACATACATGCCTTCCAACACTCTCTCATAGCCGTCCGGCCTGACCCTGTCACAATACCCACAATCCATGTGGTGATCAGCTTGCATTTGCAAATGGGTGTGTGTCCATCTGTGTGTCTGTCCTCTCAGCTGGTGAGCTTAACTTCAGTAAAGGGCAAATTGGTGGAAACTATAGTAAAGAACAGAAATATCAGACACATAGACGATATATTGAGGAAAAGTCAACACGGCTTTTGTTAAGGGAAGTCATGCCTCACCGATCTATTAGAATTCTTTGAGGGTGTCTACAAACACATGGATATGGCTGATCCAATGGATATAGTATTCTTGGACTTTCAGAAAGCCTTTGACAAGGTCACTCACCAAAGGCTTTTAAGCAAAGTAGGCAGTTATGGGATAAGAGGGAAGGTCCTGTCAAGGATCAGTAACTGGTTAAAAGATAGGAAACAAAGGTTAGGAATAAATGGTGAGATGTCCCAAGGGAGAGAGGTAAACAGCAGGGTCTCCCAAGGGTGTGTACTGAGATCAATGCTATTTAACATATTCATTAATGATATGGAAAAGGGACTGAACAACGAAGTAGCAAAGTTTGCAGATAACACCAAATTATTTAAGATAGTTAAGTCCAAAGCTGACTGCAAAGTTACAGAGGGATCTAAAAAATTGGGTGACTGGACAACAAAATAGCAGATGAAATTCAACGTTGATATGTGCAAATTGGGAAAAATAATCCCAATTACACATATATAATGATGGATTCTAAATTAACTGTTACCATTCAAGAAAGAGATCTTGGAATCATTGTGGATAGTTCTCTGAAAACTTCAGCTCAGTGCACAGCAGCAGTCAAAAAGGCTAACAGAA
The DNA here is from genome assembly GCA_007922155.1 of Mesoclemmys tuberculata. Lineage (NCBI taxonomy): Eukaryota > Metazoa > Chordata > Testudines > Chelidae > Mesoclemmys > Mesoclemmys tuberculata. Next base: position 85,992,635 of record ML675616.1, on the reverse strand, counting down.
TGCTAGGAACTTTTAGGAAAAGGCCAGAAAATAAAATGCCGTTATATAAATCCATGGTGCTCACACTTCGAATACTGTGTCCAGTTCAGGTCACTCGAACTCAAAAAGGGTATAGTGGAACTGGAAAAGGCTCAGAGAAGGGCTACAAAGATGATCAAGGGTGTGGAATGGCTTCCATATGAGGAAAGGTTTAATAGATTAGGGTTGTTCATTTTAGAAAAGAGATGACTAAATGGGGCTATGATAGAGGTCTATAAAATCATGAACCATTAGGAAAAAGTGAATAGAAAAGTGTTATTAACCCTTTACCACAAACAAAAACCCAAAGTCACCTGATGAAGTTAATAGGCAGCAGTTTAATACAAACAAGAGGAACTACTTTTTCACACAATGCACAATTAACCTATGGAATTCATTGCCACACGGGATATTGTGAAGGCCAAAAGTATAACTAGATTAAAAAAGAACTAGATAAGTTCATAGACTCATAGACTCATAGGTCAGAAGGGACCAATATGA
>ML675616.1:85960134-85991716 GCA_007922155.1 Mesoclemmys tuberculata | reverse complement strand
TCCTCGTGCCTATATTAGTACTAAACTTAAATAATTCCTCTCCCTTCTTCATGGAGGATAGGTTAATCAATAGCTATTAGCCAAGATGGTCAGGGATATAACTCATGCTCAGAGTGACCCTAAACCTCTGACTCCCAGAAGCTAGGGAAGGAAGATGGGGTAGATCTTTCCGAAATTGCACTGTTTTGTACACTCCCCCGAACTGTGGTTGGAGACAGTCAGTGACAGATTACTGGGCCAGATGGAGCATTTGTCTGACCCCCTATGACAGTATTCATGTTCTTATTTGTGCACTCAAGCGATAGGGCACAAACAGAGGCTACATTCTGAAGCTCTGAATTGTCACATTTTCCCCTTTCATCTCTGTGACCTTATCCCTGGAACATGGGCAGGGTCAGAAGAACAGCTACAGAAGAAACTGGCTGGCTTTCCAGTGCTTCAGAAGGGCACAGGGAAGAGCTCCAGGAGATTGGTGCTTCCAACTGGTGAGCTGGGGAGGGTGGAAAAAGTGGAGAGACCTCACTTGTTACTAGAAAAAAGATGCATCTAAATTTTTCGTTGTATGTGTTGTTGTTGTTATTTTGTAAAGCTGGATGGAGTTTAGGGGAACTGAGATTTAAAGAGGGAGAAGGGGAGAAATGAAGAACAAACATGGAGGCGTGAGGGCTGCCAATTTAACAACCATTTGTGCGTCTAGAGCACCATCCATCTATGTGCTAAAAGCACTATTCAAATGTAGTGTTGCCAGTGAGTCTTGTGATATTTGGTGTTTTCTCTTAAAGCCCCAGCTCCTGGAGTTATGTGATTATGTGAGAATTTCAGCTTTCATTTAAAAGGGATCTGGATCTCATGGTCATGGAGAAAAGCTGGAAAATTTGTCCTGAATACACCCTGGAGGCTCAGAAATCAAAAGACAAATAACCCCCCCCTACATTTATTATTTTAAAAGCTCTTATGAATTTTTTTAGGGCTGTCTCATGATTTTTGAACACTTGGGGCTGGCAATACTGCAAATATTGCATGGCTATTCATATGACCATAGTATCTAGGAGCCCCAGTCATGGACCAGGACCCCCTTGGTCCAAGTGCTGTACAAACCCAGAACAGAAAGACAGTCCCTGCCCCAAGGAGCTTACAACCTACATATAACTCAACATGACAGAATATGGATACACACAGGGGCATATAGGGCAACAAGGGGATATTATTGGTCGGCATGGTAGTCAGTGGTCTCTGCACAGCAACAACATAACCACTGTCAAGATTTTATAGGCCTCATGGCAAAAGAGAGCTTTGAAGAGGAATTTGAAGTGGAAGTATTAATGAATTTAGCCTGACAACAGTACTGGTGGAAAGTTGTGTGTATGTGTGTGTGTATATAACTTGAAGCAGAGAGAGGTAAGGCCACATTTCCAAAGGTGCTCACTAATTATGGGCTCCCAAACACTGAGGCATTCATAATTACTAAAAGTTTTAGTGTACATATCTTACCTAATGGCCACATAGGAATCTGTGCAGATTTGGGAGTAGAACCCACATCTGCTAATTCATAAACCCATGTTTTAAGTAAAAGACAATCTTTCTTCCCATAATGGGAAGCCTACAAGACTTTCTGCTCCTCCAGGTAGCACGTGATGTCAGTCAGTCAAGTCAGTGACATCTCCTTCCAGAGCATTCAGATCCCAGGCACAGAAAAGCAAGGGCAAAAAGGTCTTTACTTTGCTGACATCTGGGTCTTTTTGGCTGCAGTCTGCTCTGTATTTAAGCTAAATTAATTGGCAGTGCATAGGCACTGGATAACGTAATTACATTTATTTCGATTCTGTAGTTAATTGGAGTTGTTCTGGTTTCTGGATGTTAATTGCTCTAGGGTGATTTTTTTTGACTCTATTGCATTAAGAACCTAGAATCGTTAGCACCCAAACAGACATACATGCCGGCACAGAATTATTTTGTTTTTTCCCTCCCAGGGTCACTTTGACATAACTCTATAATGGTCTTTGCATACCTGTCTGTCGCTATAGGCTCAATCCCCTCCTCTTTAAGGAGCACCTTCTCCTTTCCCTTCTGCATGTTTTTGAATGTGAGACACGGAGAGCTTTGTCCATAGCCCATTGAAATTAATGAGAATCTTTCCACTGACTTCATTGGGCTTTGAATCAGATCCCAAAATCTGGATCTGCTCACATTTTGTAGCCTAGCTTTGTAATATGGACAAATGCCTACATCATAAGTCAGTAGGACTTAAGCATGTACTTAAAAGCTTTACTGAACAGGATGGACTTAACTACTTTGCTGAACCAGGACCTTAATATGGTATATTAAGGAGGCTTTCTATCAGTATTGCTAGCATAATCTTTGGGGTTTTTTAGGAACAAAGCATTACAGAATTCACACTTAATACCACAGTTAAAGGTGCAGATGGATTTCAGTTATAATCCTTTGTTTTCACTTGCTCATAACTTTCTGAAAAATCCTCCTTTGGGGCTGAAACTTTTCTTAGCCCAGTGATGTGTTTGAGGTTTGTTTGCTTGTTGTGAAAGACTGATGGAAATCCTTAATAGCTGTTGAGTTATGAAAGGCTAAGAAAATACAATTTTTTCCAGTTAGAAAATAAGAGCTTCCCCCAGTCATAGGTTGTTCCCCTACAGCACCCTCTGGGGATAAAGATGTGCATTGCTCAAATCACTGACATCTTCAGGGTTGCCGTAGAGTCAGGCTATGTCTACATTGACGGCTGCAAAGTTGCTGCAGTCAAATCGACTTATCTGGATCGACTGAGCAGTCAGTGAAGACCCACTCAGTTGATCCAGAAGTCGACATACTAAAACCACCTTCTCAAGTGGCGTAGGGCTGCGTGCGTTCCCGTTGGCGCAGTGCAGTGAAGAGGGTGCACAGAAGAGAAGCACAGAAGTCCATGGGAGTTATGCAAGTTCTTTGCATTCTTTGCGTAACTCCCGTCGCCTGCTGCTGAATCGTGGAGGTAAGCGCGGACCAAGCCTTTATCCAAAGTGTACGCTATGCTCCTCAGGCTGCCAGCCATATAGAAATGTTTCTTCCACTCCCTTCTGGAGTTTAACACTCCAAACAAAACCATCCTGCAACCCTCCAAATCATTTGGGCTCGCCTGACTGTTCCTTGCGAGGCAAACGAGGGTAAATAGCCTCTGTGGCAGGATGGGGTTTCTAGCCCCTTTTCTGTCTGAAGGGCCCAGGATGAATGTCCTGGGCAGGGCTTTCCACTACTTCTCAGTCCAGGTGGCAGAGGCTCTTCAGTAGCTTTGCCAGCCAGTGGTCCTTGATCTGTGAAGCTAAGGAATTATAACTCTGCTTCTCTCTGTCACCCTACACTGGGCCTGAACACTTCCTTTGACAGAGCCACCTCCTCTTCAGGTGCAACAGGCCTCGCAGGTGTTCTGCGCTGGAGCTGACTGGGCCCAAAGGAGCTCCTTAACCCCTTCCTGACTGGGGTGGGAACCTGTCCATCCCCCCTTACGCCTATCATTTTAATATGACTGAACTAACAACTCCAGTTGTTGGATGTGTCTTTTCCTCCAGGAAGATAGAGTGTCTTTTTGCTAAATCACAGATGAGGGAGAGGATGTAAAGGTAAAAAAAAAAAAATGTTATAAGGAATTGAAAAATCTAGATGCTGAGTATGCTCATTGGACTTCTGCTCAAATTTTAGCATTTGAATAAAGCCCTGCTGCTACATGCCATCTCTAGGATGTTAGGTGGGTGCAAATTCGCTCAGCTCATCCTGACAGGCACTTTGATTTCTGCTGGAGTAATTTGCTTGAGTAAGAGTGTAAGGCCTCAATCTTGCAAACCATTATGCATGTGAGTAACTTAGCATCACAGATGGGAGAAAATTGCAGACATGAAAAATCCCGATTGGTTACAGCATTTTTCAAAAGAAGGATTATTACTTTCTCGTTATTCAAATTTGCCTGTAGGAAACTCCGGATGTGTGAGACATCTGGGCAATATAGAACTCACAAATATTCACCCGCCTGTCCATCCAGCCGAGTGGTGGCTGCTGTCAGCACTGACGCTTTAATGCTTATGGGTTGAGACAACTGCAGAGAATCCCAGTAGCCTAGTGCATTCTACTGGAGTATCCCAGAGTTAAAAGGCTGTAGTCTTGCAGCAGGACTTCTATGAGGAATGTTTCCTGGTTTGTTGTTTCTGAATGGAATGGAGGGCCAACATGCCACTCTCGCCTGTCGACAATATTTACTGTGAACTGGAGAGCAGCAGGACTATTAAACAGCCTGGTGTGATGGGCCAACCCAGACCTAGATATCAGGGTAGGATTAGCAGACCACCAAGTTGCCCCTCTCAAATTAAAAGGTAGGGAGTCTTTGCCTGCTGGAATGGAGAAGTCTTGGATGGAGAGGGATCCCTGCGCTGGGCCATGCTGGGAAAGGAGGAGAGGGGGCAAATATATTCTTATTTGGGGTCCGAATAATAGGAACATTAAACCTGACTATTATTTGAATCCAAATATTAACCTATCCCATCCACACTTTGGCCTGTTGGAATTTACTTTCAGAAAGAACTACTTTTCTTTTTTTAAAGTTTTTTTTTTTAATTCTCTGCATGAAATGGAAATCCTTTCAACAACCACCACCCCCTCATTCACCCCATCATTCTCTCCCAGACACACACTCTGCCTGGTGTGGCGAAGAAGGGAAGACCCCAGATCACCTTAGTCTGATACTGACTACTTTCTCTGGCTGTTTTTTGGTTTTAATGACCGATGGATGATAACTCCCACCAGCAGTTCTGCCCCGAAAATCTTGCTTGAGTAGCCAGGAAAAAGTGGACGGAGGGAAGCACAGAGTGCCTTCCATTCAAACACCCAGCTGTGGTAGCAGCTAAGATAATAACCATTGCGTCTTTCTTTCTTTGTTTGACAGCCTGGCAGTTGGATTAATATAGACCGGGCTCCAGGGGATATGATCTGCTGAGGCTGAGGACCTGACAGAAAACAAAATGGGTCAGGGGCTCAGTGTTAAGTAAAAGGGAAAGCTCCATTCTGTTTGCTCAGAGAGCTTTTAAGTGCCACCAGCATGTCTAAGACTCCTGCTAGGGCTCTGAGAGCTGGGCAGACATAACTGTTGGATTTGCACTTCATTTGTTCACTGATGGGACAAGGAGGGTACACGCCATGCAAGGTTCATCATTTGTGGTTTATTTGAAAACTTGCTGTTATCAGGTATTCCTTCCTTCTCCCCTCTCTGTATACAAAGACTGTGAAAGTCTCTAAGGAAAAGACCATTCATAAATGGCCCAATACTATTTCCACATAGCTATGGTTGTGTTGTTCATATGCTTCACGTGGAATCCAGAAGATTGAGGCAGAGGAAGATGCAACGTGAGTATTGCCAACCCCATGCATTTGAAAATCAGGAGGCTGGTCTAAAAAACCATGAAGTTGGCTTAAAAATAATAACATGTGGGTTCTTTTTAATTTGCTTCCTGCCTTTTGAGCTTTTAGGCTACATTAAGCTCGCATTTTTAATCTTGTTTCCACAACCACATGGGTTAGAAACTCATTTAAAAAAAAAAAGAAAGCTGAGACCCTGCCGTAATCATGGGATTCCAGGAATTGGGGCTTTAAGAAAAGCATCAAATATTGCAATACTCATGATAAAACTGTGACAGTTGGCAAGACCAAGAGTGTTAAATTAAGACTGGCTATTGCAACCATGTACAGCCTAGACCAGAGACAATGATGAACATTGACTGTGATGGTGAGAAATTGAAAATGAAGGTGCTGGTGATGCTGTGGGTGGCCTTTCATCTCTGGAGAACTCGGTCCAGTTTCTCATTTAAGTCAAAGGAAATGAATATGGTGGGTTTAGCCCAGCCCCAGTTCGCTGACATTACAAAACTTGATACAGTTGACAAGTCCTACCAAGCTGTGACCTAGCACGGAAAGATGCTGAGCAGCCTCCACTTCAGTAAATTCAGTAACATATGTGCTTCCAGAAAGCTGACAGGTTGGAGTGTTTTACTGTCTCTTTAGAGGCAGTGAACTTAATGCTTATTCTGTCAGGGGCCGGAGAGAAGGACCGATCCATGCCATAAAGCAACTTTGGGATGAACTCAGGGCTGGAAGGGCACTAAGGTTAGACTGAAAGGAGTAACCAGGTTGGGCAAGTTAGGGTGAGACTTGTGGGCTGCTAACAGGCTGCTGGGATCAGAGCTGTGGACCAAAACTGCACAGCCACAAGATAGCCAGGGTTACAAAGCAGATGGTACCTGAAGCCCTACTGGCCTGGCCTTTTGAGAACCCCAGAACGTCACAGTTACATAAGCAGAACTGAGCACCATTAACAAAATGGTGTGGTTGCCCCAGTCTTGTATGATCAGGGGATGCTCCAAGTCAGGGTGAATTTGCAGCGCTGTGCACGGGGAAGCTTGCATCACTCTTGCCCGCGTTCTCTGGCTCTCGCCAGTGATATTAGATCCTCAAAACTACACACAAAAACTTGAAAAAAGAAGACCCATTCATTTGTATATTTTAATTTTGCATTGAGGCAAATTAAGTAGAGAAGAGAATCCCCTTTGGAAATTTGCTGATTGGTAAAGTAACACCTTTGCTATTGCAAAGGAAACGAAAGTGAGTTTGAACCAGCCATTCTTAAGTTTATACAGAGGGTACTGAACTTTTCCAGGGCTGAAATCTTACCTAATAGAGATCACTTAGTATTTCATGCTGATATTCTTCTCAAGTTGGCTTAAACTGGTGTCCTGCCTTAAAAGCAGAAAAATATTAAATGTGACATTTGCCTTTTATTTCAATTCACAATGGCTGCGGGAAGAGCTTGGTGGCTTTCTTGTCGCTTTTGGGTTTCCATTTAAATGTCCGTTCACTTTACTCCCAAAACCTGTTTGTGGCCCTCAAGTGACTCCTGCACTCAGGCTCTTTAATCAGAGAGGCAAGCAGTAACTAACGGCCTTCTTCGATGCATGCAGGACTGGTTCTGCAGAGCCTCCAGTGTTTCTGCTGTTGTCAGTGAGGTTTCCTGGTTCATGCTAACTGAAAAGCAGTTTTTGTAAACCTGGGATTAGTTAACTGGCATGTGTCCCCACCACTCAGTATTAAGAGTAGGAGGGTGATGAGCTGTCACTTTAATACTTGAGGCAAGGGCTGGTTTGCTGATGCCTGGCCCCACAGCTGAGGGGATGTTCCACTTGTGTCCACCTGCTGGGAACATCAGCTAGATACAGTGCTTTGAACTTTTGGGTGCTCATGAAAATGGGGAGCAAATGTTGCTGGCTAGTATCAGGCATAATATATACTGCCACTGGACAAACTTCTCTCACCCTCTCTGCCAGTGTTCCTCTCCCTGCTATTCCAGTCTATGGCAAGACACAAATGACAGACATTTAACATGATTTATTCTTCTTCCTTTCTGCATTCTCCATGTATATATCAAGATACAGAACTGTAGTTATCAATGAGAACTGTTCTCTAGCCTTCATTGCTCCCTGACCTTTCCCATCAGCTTGAACCCTGATTATCAGCATCTTATGAGTAAAGCCTGCAAATCTTCTGGAAGAGGTTAGTGGTTTCCTAATGTGAACAAATGTGTCAGAGTTAGGAACTATAAGCTGAGGTCACCAAGCTCATTTGACTCTCCCCCGATGTGAATATTAACCTAGGTCTCCAAATGTTTCTGTTGCATTAGCCCAGTGAATCAAGACAGCTTTTGAAAATTGTCAACAAACTCCTCTTCTTTCTCACTTGCCAGGGTTTTAAGTGACCAAGAATAAGGAGATGTAGGACATTCTCCCTGTTTAGGAAAAGAAAGTGAGGCCAAATAGTTTGGGCTAAATCGTAGTTCCACCAACGTCAATGGAAAAACTCAAAAAATGAAACCAGAATTTAGCCCTTGGTATCTGACTTCAAATGAGGTGTGGATGCTCTTGCTGCTATTAAAATTTAGTAAGGAAAAGGCCAAATTGGATGGGTAGCAAGACACCTGGATTCTCTTCCGAGGATTCTGAGACCAATGGGAAAGAGCACCCCAGGTTGAATCAGTGAATAGCTTTATTGCTGATAACACAACAAACAAGACAATTAACAATATTTCTTGCAAGCCAACAGTTAGACAATTAACACTTACACTTATTCATTACTATTTATGGTACCTTCTCTATTACTTGTCCTCTTTATTCTAAAAGCATTTTTTAGCAATTGCCTAGGGGTGATGTGATCCACAGATCTCAATTAAATCCCCCTGATTCCTTGAGTCCACAGACTCCTGAACTATCCGGATGCTATACTCATGGCCAGATTCTGCCTCAGCCTCTGGCCTGGATCCTTGCTTCAAAACCCTCATCCTCGACAGGTGGTCGCTGGGATCTGGAGCTCGCAAGCTTCTTAGGGTTGGTGTCCTCTCAATAGACTCAAGAGTAGACACCCCCCTCTTGAGCCAGGCTGCAGTCCACTGAACCCTTGTCTGCTCGGAGTATTTATTTACTTTTCCAAGCACTCTGTGGTCGAACAATTTCACATAGTTTAGCTGTCTTGCCGAAGTCTGCCTAAGTGCATCCGGTGTTCTGTGGGTGCTCACCTCCGGCAGATGGCCTGCGGTTGAGCATATTTCTCTCCTATAGTTTTAGCTCAGTCATTATCTGTTGTAAATCCTTTATGCAGCGTTGCTCTATTGTAAGTTGCCCTGTTGTAAGTTCCCGGTGCAAGGTGATTACTGTTGTAAGTTCCCGGTACACTTTGGTCAATTTTTTTCTTTATTTTGCTAGACCTTGCATTTTATCAGGCCTGCTGTCCAATTTCAATTATATCACAGTGCTCAGTGCTTCTGAAAATCAGGGGCCTCATATCTGCACTAGGGTGAAAGGGTGATTGACCAACCTCTTTTCTGCTTATGTGAGGCCCTCTTAAGAATTCTTTCTGTTTAAATTAGAGGTGATTGAGTATTTTTACCAAAAAGTGGACTGTTTTATTGAAAAGTTTTCAGGTTTTGTTTTTTTTAACTGAGAAACCAAAAATTTCAACCAAACCCTAGTTCAATTTCTGTTTTTTGAAAACTGAAAACTTTTACCAAAAAACTGCTTTCAATAACTGAATGTTTCATTTTTGATTTTCATTGAAAAACCAAATTTTCATGAGAAATTTAAAAAAATTCAAAGAATTCCAGTGAGAATTTGGCATTTTTTTTCAACTAGTTCTAATTTTAAACTTCCTAAGCTCTGATTAAGAGTGGCATTGTGAGAAATGACCTGGTTGGCTGGCAGATGTGATGCGGTTATTTATTTATTTAATTTTTAATGCAGACAGGCCCACTATATAAACATACCCTCTGCTCAGTTTCTGTAATGAAAGATTTTTGAACTAGAAACCTATTCAGACTGACTTTCATTCAGAATCCTTTTTTAACCTAAATTTGAGAATACAATCTGGTCTCCCATGGATCTGCAAGAGCAACTCTGCTAATTTAAGTGGGAGCTACATTTGCACACAGAGAACAGAATTGGTAGACTCTCTCCTCCCCCCCAGTAAACAGAAGTCAGTGTTGGAAGATTTAATTTGGGATGGATGATTTTTCTAGTCAACAGAATTCTGCAGAAGACTCAGTAAGCTGCTTCAGCAGCTCTCCCATGACTCTGAGACCGTATCTAGACTAGAAAAAAGGTTGTGCTTACAAACGTGTTAGTTGGTTATGGCGGATACTAGCAAGTAGTCTTGGATTGAAAATGACCTGCTGAAACAATTTTAAAGGTGTTAAACTCCTTTTACTCTAGTATTTAAAAATGTGTTTCATAACCTGTTTTAACACCTGTTTGAATATGACTTTTCTAGTCTTGACAGGGCCTCTCCTCAGTGGTCATCTCCTACTGCTATCCTTGAACTGGCTGGTAGCTGGGATGGTTGAAGTTGAATCTACACTAAGGTTCTTTAGGCATTCAGAGGAAGGCAGGAGAGAGGAAGGGGAAGACATAGAACAAGGACTATGAGGTGACATGGTGAGAAAGAGGAAGGAAGGGTGGGGGGAGATTTTATAGAATCATTTGCTTGTGTCTCAGTGCAGACCATCCATTAGTCTCTGCTTTACAATGAGCTCTTAAAATGTTTGAAGGAAAAGTAATTGTGCTGCTGTGACTAGATAATCTGGAATAGAAGCTGCTCAGTGTGAAGCGCTTTCTGTTCAAAATTAAGTTAGAAATGGGCATATCAAGACAGTTGAGTGACTAAACATCTCAGTGTAATACAGACATACGTGTGTGTGTGTGGATTTGTTGTGTGTGGCTGGCATTATTCCCAGCCTCAGTGAAACCAGTAGCCTGCTTTTATTTAAAAGAAAAAAAAAAGCCAAGCCAAATTTCACGAGTGTTTTGCAAGATCAGACACTAAGCTACGTAGCCAGCCAGGTCTCAAAAAAAGAGAAAAATGTTGTGTGCTGAAGGGAATGATAGATCCAAACCAGCATGGGACATCATTTTTTTAAAACCAGAGGATGCCTTAACATAATGCAAACAAAATCAGTAGCATTCAAGTACTTCTTACACATCTGCTTTCATCAGAATGTGACAAATGTTTAAAAGGAGACACATACATAAAAAAGAGGAAGGAAACTAAATGGATACTTCACTAGCTTCTGTGTGTGTGTGTGTCCATCCAGCTTTATATATCATGAATTCAGGTGCCTGTGTAACTATAAAACTACATATTCGGACTCAGATCAACAAAAAATTGTACCTTACAATGATTTCTTATCTCTCCAGTTTTCTGTGGTGATTGGAGAGTTTGAGAGGAGAAAAACAGCATCTATTAAAATAAAGCAAAACATCCCCCCAAAAACCTGAGTGTTGTTCTTTAAATGGAAATGAACCTACCTCTGCAGGTTCTGACACAGAAAACAGAGCTCTTCACACTGGATGTTATATGCCAGCAGGATAGAAGTCTGATGTATTTGAAGCTTGTCATTTGACTTTAATGCAGTTTTATTTTAAAATGATTTGCTTTTTTGTTTTCCTGGAGATGTTTTTTTCAAGGTTGCAGCGGTCTTCTTGTATCCTGGTTGGAAGCCTGAGAATTGCTCCCATTTTAACCTAACTCACTCACTGACCCCCACAGTTCAACCAGTATTGTTCCATAGGAGGACAACTGGATGGCATACAGGATTTTCAAAAGTGCTTGAGTGAAAGTCAGTGGTCCTGTGCTCCTAAGCTGAAACTCTCCCCCTGAATTCACATCCAAGTCTTCGATTAAACAAAGAATTTAAGAACGCATTTAATAGAGCTGGTTGAAATGTTATTGGTGGTGACAAAATGTTTTATCTTTAATAAGAAATTCTGAACCATTATTGTCAGTATTTGTTTTTTTAATTGTTTTTAAATTGTCAGAAAATGTAGCCATACTAGCCAATTGATATTGGGCTTTTTTTTTGGTTTGGTTTTTGCTCTTTTTCTTTTTTTCCACTGGATAAATGGGAGGGGGAAATGGAGCTGGGAAAGGAGTAAAAGAATGTAAAAAAGTGGGTGTTTTCCTGTCATTTCAAAACATTCAAAAATGTAGAAAAAATGGGTTTTACATATTTTTTTAAAAAAGAAAAATATTTGTTTGAACCTTAGTCTATAAGCAGCCTCTGTAACTTCCATGGGACCACACATGGAGTACAGTACTGTTGACCATGACTGAAGGTAGCAGACTACCATAGAAGTGGATGCAAGAGAGTGGAGAATAAAAGCTGATGTTTGGATTGGAGTCTATTTAAACAGAGTATTTGTCATTACATTATATGCATCATTTTACACTTTGTTCATAACCCTAGAGGCTGCACGAATCCACCATTCCTTGTAATATCTATTGAGCTTTTCAAAGTGGATTAGATGGAGTACAATATTTCAGGCATGTTTTGATCATTTTGTTTAGTTTGGAGGTTTGCAAATTACTTAAATCTTCTCCCAAATGTTTAAGCTGTAGTTGTTTGATGAAGCAGTTACAGCTTTGTAGAAAAGATTTGCATGAGAAATTGCTAAGAGCTCAGTAAGAAATGTTTTGGTTTAAAAAAAAAATCCCTCAAAACATAGAATAGAAATATTTGCTTATCACATGAAGGGGAAAATGAAAATAATTTTACAGCTGAAAGCTCCCATGCCTAGTGGATTTTCCTCAGTGTTCTCTTTGGAAGGTCTGTCCCAAGACCTCACTATATGGTAGTTGTGATGAGAGTGATTCCCTCCATCTACCTGACCTACTGTCCAAGTTGGAGAACAAACAAGCAGAGCACTTGCTGTTACATTACTCTGCACATAGGGTGGACCCCCTAATGCCTCATGTAACTGGTGACTCCAGGTGATGCATTGTGGCTATTAGACCCAAGCACTACCCACATCCAGTGAGTTTGAGTCTGCCCTTAGACGCTTTCTGAGAGTGCGTGGTGCGTGCATGAATTGCTTACTGCCTACATTTGAGATAGGTAATGTGATCTAGTGGCTGGGGCCCTGCCCTGAGGAGACCGCATTCTATTCCTGTCTCTGCTACTAACCTTTACCTCTTTGTGCCTGTTTCCCTTCCCCCCGCCCTTGTCTATTGCAAAGTGGACTAGATTGCAGTAATGGTTCCTTCTGGCCTTAACATTTATGAGTTCTTTTTATTTGCATATGAGGGGAACTTTTGCAGGTCACAGAGGAGTTGCTGTGGCCAAACTGTTTGGGTCCAGAACTAGACAAATCAGGGCTTCTGCCCATTAGCACAGAAGTGTGTTTGGCAGAGCTGCATGAGGAGCCAAGAATCAAATGCAAGTCAGGATTGAGGCTTGTTGGCTGAGCTCTATGGGCCCTCAGGCCTGGAATAGCAGGGGGGTACTACCAGCCAGGATTGACGTGTATCAGCAAAGCCGCATGATGGCCCAACGCTGGAATAAGCAGGCGTGCCACGGGTCAGAGCGAGGGGTGTTGGCAGGGGTGTGGAAAGAAAGCTTGCAGAATATCTCCCTGCATTCTTCCAGGTTCTTGTCAGTGCTGACAGTCTGCCCGTTTCACAAGCATCTAATTAATCCCAGTATTAAAATAAAACTCAAATCAAACTACAACCGCTAAAGAATCCAAAGCATGTTCTCATTCCCCCCTGTACGTGCGTCTGTCTCTTGTCTCTGCTGGAAATGCTCCTTAACCAGCTCTCTGCGTGCAGACAGATGGGAAGTGACTGAATCTAGCGATCGCCTTTCCCTCTGGTGCCTCGACTGCTGTAGGCTGTGACACATGGAGGAGCCCACCAGTGGAGCTTACATGACAAATTCAGTTTAAGGAACGAGGCCACGTATGTTTCTGGCAGTTGTATAATTAGTGCAGTTTCTCAGCAGATGAGCCATTGTTACTTGTGCTTTTTATAGAGAGAGCTAAGGAAGTGAGACATGACAGATGTATTTTAGCACACGGCAACTTTATACATATAGATGTGGGGACAGATCATCTGCTGTTCTAGAAAGGGCAGCGGGAACCAGTGAAGACAGCCCACCGCACTGCCATGAAGGAGTCGGAAGGTAATATCTACACTTCAATGAGAGGTTGATTTGCAACTTTTGTACAAGTATTGCAGCTAGCCTTAACTTAGCTAGCATGGCTAAAAATAGCAGCCAAGACACTACAGCGTGGGCTAGGAACAGGGATATGTGTCCAGGCTCCAGGTGGGCTTGTACAGCCTACCCCACCATGTAGTCACTGCTACTTTTAGTGAGCTAGCTAGATTAAAGCCGGTACAGATATACCAAGCCAAGCTGCAGTCACATCTCTCATTGCTGTAATGATACAGCCGTAGGTCTAGAGGGGTAGCTGTGTTAGTCTGTATACAGCAAAAACAAGGAGAGTCCTACGCTAATATCTACCCTCCCCATTGTTGTTCCTTACCCTTGGATGTATATATATACCCCCTATCTGATTTCTATTCCTTGCATCTGATGAAGTGGGTTGCAGCCCACAAAAGCTCACGCCTGCAGAAATTACATTTGTTAGTCTTTAAAGTGCTACAGGACTCTGGTTGGTTTAGCTGTAGGCCTGATTCCCACTTCCTGAGCTTGGGCATGCTTTAGGGGCTGGCCCTTGAGTCCCATTCCCTGCATTTAGATATATCCTGGAAAGTGACACTTGATTCCCTCTTCCTGAATCTGGGAACGCGCTGGCCAGCGCTCTGATTTGTGTTATGCTGTACAGCCATGTGGAAGCCTTGAGTCTGATTTATGGTATCTCACTTACTGAGACGCAGCGGCTGGCTACACATGCCTTTTATTGTGCCCTCACTGAGCTCCATCTTACATTTCAGAGCCAAATTCGTTTCTTTTTCAACCCAAACTTGTTCCTACAGCTTATTGATGTCAAAATTACAAAAACCTTGAAACTGGAGTTACAGCAAATGTTAGAGAGAGTAAAGGAAAGAACACGCATCATTTAAAAATGTCTTTCTGTATTCTCTCCCCCATGCTTGCAGCCTTTCGCAGGAGTGCAGGTGTGGGGGGAAGGTGTCTCACTTCTACCCAGCAGGAGAGCAAAGAGGCATTGAGAACAAAAGAAAGGAGCTGGAAAAAAATTGCCATTATGGAAGAAATTTGGTGAATTATTAGAACTGCACCTTTTGCTATCAATGCTTTACTTTCACCTCTGAGAATGGGTTTGATAGCTGCTTCAGCGCCTATGCAATCTGAGTTCAGATGGCTATCAGCCCATTTCCTAGATGAATGGAGTGTTTTTGTGCCATGTGAGTACAGTGGAACAGAATATGAGGTTTATTGTCATATGGAGAATGGTAGCAGCATTCGCCCCGGAGGGTAGTTTTTTAGTGGTTACCCATTGACTCAGTTGTGTAGAATCCATAAAGTGCTTTGAGACCCCAGAAGGTTGGTAAATACCAAAAAGATGCAATTGTGTTTAATTCATCCTGTCTTGTGGCATTTCCTTCTGGGAGGGTGAAAATGAAGGAAACAAATTTTAATGTAGACTGCCCAAAAGTAAAAATCAGAAGGTAGGTGGCTAATTCTGAATGCTTTCACCCAAACTGACACAATTAAGGTTAAGGTTTCAATTTAAGGCTAAGGTCTTGCTCATGCTAGCACAAACTCCCGTCTCCCAAGCAAGGCCTTGGGAGGAACCACAGGTCTATGGGTAAAGTTTGGCTACAAATGAGTTTGCTTCTTTTTTCATTGCTTCCTTCTTGCTTTTATTTTTTATTGAATTGTGCTGAGACTGTGTGCATCTCTGCCTCTTTAATCTCCCTCTTTTGAATTCATTTACAATGCAATAGATCTAGTTTGTGTTCAAGGATGTGTCAGTGGGACCAGCATAATGCATCTCAAATGGTAAAAGTTTGCATTTTAATTGATTACCCAGGATCCTCCCTGGCCAAGTCCTCTGCTACAAATAGAGCATCAATGGGCGCAAGGGAAGAAAAGAGGGGGGTTGATGCCACTGAAGAGTTTTAAAAGGATTTGTGTTAATTCCTCCAAGATGTCCCTATGTGATGTTTCTCAGTCAATAGGAGATTAGACTGGAGATCGGATTTAAACAAAGTGCTGGCTCATCATAGCCATCGTTAATCCTTTTCTATCCATTCCCACAATAGGCATTAATGTAGGAACAAAAACACACACACACCCTGCAGAGGACTTTTCAGTCTTGCTTTTATTTCACTGCACATCAAGGAGAGCACCATAGATTTGAGTATTTCTGGCCTTTTTGTTCTTGGGAAGGTAGTAGTCGAGAGGAACTCAAAATGTCAAGCTCCCATTGAATACAAGACTGTGTGGCTGTCAGGTTTCCTCTGCAATCACAAGGCTCCTGAGTTCACCCCATCTGTAGCCAGGTGAGAGATCAGAATGAGCCCTCCATATTCTGGGGAAGGGTGAGGAGAGAGAATTGTGAGCTAGGGCGGGTTTGATTGTTATGCACTGGGGTCTCTTAGACAGACCGTGCAGTTCAAACCCAGCCATGGCAATAATGACTTAGCACTTTTCTGACATGATGATTTAGAAGAAAATCTCCCAGTTTCCCTTTGGATTCAATTCAGGGCCAGCATGAAGGCTGAGGGCGGTTACTGCCAGCCAGAGCCCAGCATGCTGCATAGCAGTGCTGTGCGTGCTGGCCCACGCAGCACCTGTCCTCCAGTGTCAGTGGTATGCCTTCTGTAACGAGGTCTCCTAGGAATGCTAGCGAGGAAACAGAACTTTAGTGCCTGGCTCCGGTCACGTGATCTGGTTCATATCACATGACTGGGGTCCCTATCTACAGCCTCGAGTGGTGACTGTTATTCCCTCCACCTCTGAGCCCTGGACAGGAGATCTCTGGTTGCTTCATAGAGCTCCCACGTCCCAGCCTAATCTGGTGCATCTCCCCCTATGGAGAAAAAACATGTTTTAAAGCAGGCCACTGTATGTTCACTTTTCTCATGGGGTGGAGAAGGGAGCAGGGAAAGCCATAGTCCAGGCTCCCTCCTGTTTTTTTTCCTCCTCTTAAGACAAAAGAAGGGAGTACAAAGTGGCAGATACTAGGTTTGCATCCCAGGATGCAGCAGTTGTGTCTCAGAGGATCCTGGGTGGACTTCAGGGTCCCTGATTCTTGCTTGCAAATTCCGTATTTTCTTTCAGTATCTCACCATGAAGAGCTGAGATTTATTGATAATATGCAATTCTATACCGCCTTCCTACAGCGAATATCAAAGTGCTTCACAAACATGAACTAGCTTAGCTTCAGAACATTTTCCTGAGGCAGCTAGGGTATCATTTGCCCCATCCTCCAGACTGGGAAACTGAGTCACAAAGAAGTGATGTGACTTTTCTGAGATCACACAAGGAGTCTGTGGCACAGCCAGGAATAAACCCTAAGTCTCTTGACACCCATTCTGATTCTTCAAAATCAAGGCCATCCTTCTCCCAAATACTGACTGATGTGATCGAAAGCAACAAGTGGGATGATTCTTCAACTCCACAGTCACCAGCACGAGAGGGCCAAGCCCCTATTGTCCCTTTGTGATGGATATCACCAGGGAGTTGAGTCTTTTCCCGGCAGGAAAATAAATGATCCATTCACTGTTCCTATCTGACACTGAGCAATGTGTGTTAGATAGCCATTTAAAAACACAGGTGACCAGAAACAGAATCGGTTTAAAATATATAATTGTCTAAGTTCCTTCAAGGTTCTAGAAAAATATTCCCTATGACACAGAGCAATGTTAAATGCATCTTCATAGGCGCTCCCTGCTCTTCAAGGAGTGATCGGTTCTGGCATAAACGTCCTCCACTGTCTCCACTTCTTCCCACCTCCCATCCCTGAATACTCTTTCACCCTTTAGGTCAGCATTGGAGTAACCCCATCTTCAAACCTACTTTGAAGCCTGCCTTCTCTGTAGCCGGCATCTCACCTCCCTTCTCTTCACTTCTTAGCTTCTTTATATATATTCACACATGCTCAATTGTCTTCCTCTCCCCTGATTCCCTTCCAGTTTGGCTTCTGCCTTCTCCACTCCACCAAATACACTTTTATCAAGATCCCTGGCCAAGTCTCAAACCTCTAGCCTTTCCTCATTCTCCTTCATCTGTCCACAGCCTCCAGGACTGTAGACCAAACGGGCCTACTTGCTACACCATCCACCTTCAGCTTCTGTGAACTTGCCCTTTCTTGGTTTTTTCCATCTCCAGTTGCTCTTCTAACATATTCTTTTGCGCTCCTGTCCTGTCTATTTAGGTTTTTATACCGTGCCCATGTCATGGTATCTGAATACCAACTCTCTCCCTCTGTGCTGATGTCCAGTAAGGATCTGCCCTTGGTCCACTCCCTCTTTTCCCACTACGCCTTGTCCTTGGGTGACCTTCTCTGAGTTGGCACAGACCCACCTACCATTTCCATGTGGATGACTCATGGATTTACTTCTCCAGATACGACCTGTTCCTTCCATACAGTCCCATGTATCCAACAGTCGCTCTGACATAGCATCCTGGGTAACTCACTGTCAGATCAAGCTCAACATAACCAAAAGTAAGCTTTTTATTTTTGCTCTGAAGCTTTCTCTTTTTTAACCTTCCCTCATTGCTGAGGATGGAATACCACCATCTTGTCTCTTTCTGCTTCTTCTCACACATCCAAACTGTGTCCAAGACTTGTTTCTTTATTGGAACTGATAAAAAAAAAACAAGCAGGAAAAGAGAGGATGGCTCAAAATAAGCCCCTTATCTGCAAACACTTGAGGGTTGGTAAGAGATAATGCCAGGACAGGAAAAGGCCTGGGAAAACAAGAAATCAAAGCTATAGTTGGGTTTAAAAGGGATGGACAAGGAAGAGGTGGTTGTTTGGGGGTAACCATACTGAGACACACGACACCCTGCTGCCAGTGTCTGAAGAAGTTAGGCCTGCCCAGGTTACCATGAAGGGACAGTAAGCCTTTAGCTAAGAAAGACATGCACGTAGACGGCTTGTTTGTTTCCTTCTCTACCTGCTTTGTTCCTACTATAAAACAATACTTTGGTTTAAGAAGACTGTCTGGTCACTATATTCACCACTGGTCACTGACCCTGAAGGAAGAACCCCAGCTACTGAATCTTGTGGGACCTGCTGGGCAAGCACAGTTGATACACGGGTACTATAACCCAGGAGAGGGAGACTTGTGGAATTCCATCCTAAGATAGGTTAAAGCACCTGTCACCAGATGGGCTGCACTCCCAGAGATAAGAAAAGGGACAGAGGTGCAGCTAACCCTGTAACTGTGACAGCCTCTTCAAATGATTTTTGCAGTAAAAGACTGGACACTAGGATGTTTGCATTTATAGCTGATCAAATGATGGGTAAAATGCCCTGTTTATTTGGCAACTGTTTTTACTCTCAGCTTAATTTCTACCATTCAACTATTCTCTACCTTTAGCAGGGTAGCAAGCTCTTGAGTGCTATACCTATCTATTGGATTTTCTCAAAACCCACAAGAGTGGAATAATGCAGAGTGCTGCAGATCACAATCGAGGCAGAGCTGTGTAGACCATTAGCATGGAGAGCAGAGAATGTTGCAGGACAGAAAAATTGAGGTGCGGTGGCCTGGCTGTGTGTGGAGGAAGTTTGCACTGCAGCTGCCTGTGCTATAAGACTTGTGCTATAGTCTCACATTTACATAATTTAGAAAAACATAAGAACCTCCTCCCTTTCCCTGCACACACAAAAAGCAAATGCGAACTGAAGTAAAGAAAGGAAAAGGGGCCTTAAAAATCAAATGATTTAAAGTCCTGAGGACAAAAACCCTTCAGGGGACAACACTTTTAAAGAAAAGACTTGATCTGTCATCTACTTTAATAACTACACTCTCTCCCATAAATTCCCCAGTTCCTCCGGCAATCCTCTCTCCTCAGAGAGCCCTGCTGGGAAGAGATGGGCTGGAAACAATGCAGGCTGGCTCCTGCCAGCTCCAGACTGGTGCACAGAGAGTTCTGCCATCAGTAGCAAGACATACCCTGCGTTCACACAGACCGACCCAGCTGGCGTTGCCCTCCCCTGTGGGAAGGGGGGAAAAGGGTAAGAGGCTGAAATTTCTACTGAGCAATAGCAGAGGAAAGGAAAGGAATGGAAATCCTCTCTACTACCATAAAAGCAAAATAAAAGAACCTCTTCTGAATTTCAAAGGTGACTTTTCTTTAGGATGGAAGTGGAATTCCACTAGCTGCTATTAGATAGATAGATAGATAGATATCACACACACGCACCAGTGGGAGTTCTATTTCCAGCATATAACAGCTTGTCACAAAACTGTTATAACAGGCACTGTGCTACAATTCTCATCAGTCATTAATAAATGACTTTTATACCTACATTTGTCAAGCGGGCACAGGATGGCTCAAGACATGGAGAACAGATTGTAACGTATAGAGCATTTGCTCATCGAGGCCACTAGAGGGAGGCCAAAGCTGTATGGAATGAGTTGGTGGGTCTCAGTAACGTCTACATCAAAAGAACCACAACTCCCCATTGGAAATTTCAGCAGAAACCACACATGCGCCACAGACAAAATCTGTACATAAACTTTAAAAAAACCTATAGAAATGGCACATGCCAACCATAATTCTGAGTACTTTTCTTGGGTCTATATCACCCACACTTTGACTAGCTTGTCTAGATCAGTGGTTCTCAACCTTTTTTCATTTGCTAACCCCTAAAACATTTTGAATGGAGGTGTGGATCCCTTTCAAAATCTATTGTCGGTCTATACAGTTGAATTCTGTTCCGTCAAATTCTTTCATAGACCCTGTAGACATAGTCTGCAGATCCCCTGCAGGCCATAAGTTGAGAACCACAGGTCTAGGTCATAAGTTGTTCATTGCCAGGGCTTGGGAGATCTTGAACCGTGGTCCACAGGGTACTAAGGTGCTTGTAAGTTCCAACTTGTCATTCAGTGCTCTGCTATCAGTTGCCAGAACAGAAACTGAACCCTGACAGAGGACTCCAATCCTGGAATCCAACCGGCAGAATTCTGGGAGCCCGGATTGGTTCACAGCTTCTGTACAAACCCAGGACAGGATCAGGAAGTTGTCCATGCAGCTGGGATCTCCCTTTTAGGACTGCTTTCCCTGTAATATTTGCTCCTGATAATCTGACTGACACTGACTTTCGGTTTTGCCATCTGGCTTGACTTGAACTCTGACCTCCTGGTAACTGACCTGGCCTGACTCCTGCTCTGACCACTAGATCAGATTGCCTGCACCCCTACCATGAAATTCAGGGAAGAGGCTGTCTTTTATTATGCCTGTGTATAGCACCTAGCACAGTGGGGCTTTGATCTTGGTTGGGGCCTCTAGATATTAGAATACAAATAATAATAAAGAGGCCAAGGACTGAATACACCAGACAGACTCCACTTCCCTCTCAGCCTTTGAGGCTGTATCTCTTTCATATTTTAAGTAGAGCAGAGAATGGTATATGGATATATTTTTATTGCATTCCTGTGCTGTACCTGCTCTGTGGAGAAATGGACCTAATACTCTAGGGCTGTCAATCCCTTGCCTTTCACCAGGAATACATTCATAATTTGCTTTGTCAGAAAGTAAATACAATATATGGCCAATTTAAAAATGACAGTCCACATAGATACAGATACACATTTTGTATGATCAACAGCAGACATGTATTCAGTAGAGCTATTACCCCAGCCCAACCTCTCTTGACTCCTCAGAAACTGAGGAAACTTGACTCCACCCAACACCTCATTTTAAGTATACAGTGCCATGAAAGAATTCCTTCCCTGGAGGCCCACCTCTCCCATTGCTACATCACTGCAACATGAAAGGACACCTAGTGTCAGAGATGTGACAGAAATGTGTGGAGGCCGGGGACACTGTCTGTTAACACCAGAAGGTTTAAGAGGCTGGGTTCAGGAATTAGTTGACCCCATGGGCTGGTGGAGCCTAAAAGCATTGTGGAACAGCATGGCCAAGCCCAAGGGGAAAGGGAATGCATTGTCTAAGTCTTGATGCATACAGCCCTCCACAGCCACGGGGACGTGTTTTTGTGAGAAAGAGGGTGGAGTTGGGGAAAAGAAAAGAGGAATTCTCAACGGGGACCATTTGCCCGCCAATGTGAGACCATGGAAAAAAAAGAAGGAATTGATACCTTCCTTAAGGGGAGATTGAAGAACTAGGTTGCAGAGCACATGGCAACTTTACAATATATAGAAGTACTATCTGCAGGGGCCAGTGCTCATTAAACCAGTCCCCCTGCCCTGACACTCAGAGATCCACCTCTCTCAGAGCTCACTGTCAAGCAACTGGTCTTGGCCTTCTCTTTGGAAGTCCAGATATACAAACCTGTGCCAGGTGGAACACGTGAACTTAAAACGCTGCACTGATGCAGTGGTGCCACTATAACGCTTAAGTGAAGACGCTTGTATGCTGATGGGAGAGCTTCTCCTGTCAGTGTAGTTAACCCACCTCCCTGAGAGATGGTAGCTATGTCAACAGAAGATGCTCTCCTGTCAACATGGCATTGTCTAAACAGTGGTTGAACAACAAGCTAGGGCAGAGCAGATGAGATTTGAAAACGATTCCGAGGCCCCAGAGGAAAGAGGCATAGACAAATGAGCAGTGCTGGCATAGCGGATTGAAGTGAAACAAAATCTATTTTAAGATGCCATCTTCAACCTTCTTCCTTGTTGCAAGGGCCACATATTGTTTAAACTGATGGGCAAGTTAGCCAATCTGCAGTCATTTAACAACTCGTGCTGGGAGTGGGACAAGGGGCAGAGAGGAGGCATTTATTTATTTTTCCTGATGAAATAAGAGAGACATATCTGCAGAGTCCCCTTTTCTTCTTCTGCCACCTCTTTAGTTCTGTCATGTAGGAGTTGACGCTAAACCAGAATCCCTTAGGAAAGTGGGCTGTGGGGAGAAGACACAACCCAGCTATCTCAAGAACTCAGTCATGTCCTAGGGGAGTAAATCATCATAACAATGCTGCTCTGTGTGTGGGGTGGGGGCTTTGTATGGTCAAATTTTGTTTTGTTCATTTTTCTTTGTAAATCTTAGTTTACATCCCCCTGATTGGGTCTCCAGTGAGGACTGAATCTGGGATCTCTCAGCATAAAAGCATTAGCTTTTCCTGTCTGAGTAGCTGCAAGTGTTCTTATTAACCTTCTATGTGGAGCAGCCCGTTGGGGGAGACAGAAGCCCAGTCTACACTTACCTTTGCGATTCGGCGGCAGTCGATGGGAGATACGCAAGTGACGTAAATCACTTGCGTATCTCCCGTTGACTTTGCAGCATCTCCTCCGTGTGCCGTCCACACTGCGCTGCGTCGAAGGGAACAGCGCTCCCTTCGACGCAGCGCTACGCCACTTACCGGGGTGGTTTTCCTGTGTCACTTGCTGGATCGACTGAGTGCGTCTACACAGACCGCTCAGTCGATCCAGAGCAATTGATCTGACGGCGGCGAATTTGCCGCCGTCAGTGTAGACCCGGCCAGAGACCCACACTCCATGGGAATGTGTAGAACATTAGCCCACTTACCAGCCTGGGAGTCTGACCCTGGAGCTTTTACTCACAAGAGCAGTCCTTACTCATGCAGGTAGCTCAGCTGAAGTCAACAGTACTACTTGCAGTAGTATTTGTACTAGTTTACTTCTTTCATAAGCAGTGCTCACCCAAGATCAATTTCATTGTTATTAATATAGCATTGGATTCAGTTCAGCAGCCACGTCTACATTTCACTGGTGGGTTTTTCCCCCCTTTCTTCAAAGTTCTTTAAAATGATCATCTGTAATCAAGAGAACCAAAACCTCCCTGTGCCAAATGCTGAAGCGCCACACACTGAAGTGATGGAGCAATTAACCGAGCCAAACTATAATTAGCTTTCTAAGACTTGCTATTGCATTTTCTCTAAGCTCAGTCTCCTGTATCTCACTAAGGGGGAGGAAGGGGTGTCCAGTGCTGTCCTCCAGGCATGCATTGCTTCCCATTAGTGTCAGGGGCAGTCACAAACACACATCAAGGGTTGAACGGACCCTTAGGAATCAACCTGTTCAAAGAACAGTCACCTCATGCTAAGGCCTTGTATGAATCCCAAGCAGTCTAATCTAAAAAAAGTGGGGTCTGTATCTGCCTAAGAATCTCTATGAAGCAACTGAGCACTGTCCAGGTTTTATTGTCTGGGGTTTGCATCTGAACAGTCCAATTAAGATGCCAATTAGGATACAGCAGAGTCCATCAAAATGGGATCCTTACCCTGCTCCAAACAAAGTCTGCACATGCCACACAAGATCCAACTCACTGCCTTCTTGGGGCTTAGTATATTAACAGTCTATTTCTTGACCCAAGCCACCTTCCTAGGCTTGACTGTTCCTAGGGTTACTCCTGTAGGACCTCTGTCCTTGATCCTAGTTTCTTCTGCCCAGTGAGCCACTTCCAACCACCTTTGTATCCCAGGTGGTATCAGCTGGCCCTACTGTATCAGCAGGTATTTGCAGGGTTCTGCCAGTGACTGACAAGGTATGCTAGCTGAAGACCCACCCTGACACAAATGCCTCTGCCCCACTGCAGAAATACATATGGGAATGGCTGAAGCTGTAGTGCACTGAGAACTTGCCACTCCCTTCAGTAGAAAAGAAGGCATTGCAAATGAAAAATAGCCATAACTCTCAAATGAAGTATCTGAAACGCTAGAGGCAAGGAAGGTCCAATAACCACCATGCAGGTACTTGAGTTCCAGGGGCTGTGTCAAATCATGTCTTCAGGGATTTGTATCCAATAAAATCAGGATGCTCCTGCAATTTGGAGGAAAGGATTGAGAGCAGAGCAGGGTGAAAATTTTTGGTCAAAACTTTATTTATTTATTTATTTTTGTAAAAATGCAGATTAATTGACACCGAATCATTTCACAGTTTTGTTTTAGGTTTCCTGAGCTGTTCATTTAAGATCACCCCGTTTAAAAAAAAAATCAAAACTTTTCATGTCAATATTTTCTAAATGAAACATTTTGATTTGAAACCACTTTTAATTTTAAAATCCCTGTACTTTTATTTAAAAATTTAAAAAATTAAACAGTCAAAATCAAAACAAAAAATGTCTCATTCAACCAAACGGTTTTTGGTTTGTTTTTTTTTTTTGCTTTTCTAAATTGCTAATGAGCTGAAAAATCTGTTATTCACCCACCTCCAGTTGAGAGTCCAAACTGCTGATCATTGACATTGACATTCATTCAGATCAACTGAAAGCACTACCAAAAGACCTAGTGCAGCAGTGACGATAGAAAAGGGAAAGAATTGGAATTCAGAGAAGGATGGTGCCGAAGGACCACTACAGGTAAAAAAACCAGGCCCAGCATGTCCCATATGGGAGAAGCTGAGGAAATTCCCTGCAGGAGAAAATGTGTGTTTGTGGTCTCCAAAAGGGCAGAAGGGAAACTATCACAGGAGGAGAGGCCTAAGACTTCCATCCTAGAAAATAGGGCAACTTGCTGTTCACTGTGTCACAGTCATTTCTAAAGGTGAAGAACACTGTTTCGGCAGCCAGCGCTAATTTCTGTGCCTTTGTAAGCAGGTTAAGCGTAACCAGACCTGTCTGGTTGAACAGCAGCCTAATTAGTGGCCTAATTTGTGTCTGAGTGAAGTGTACATGAGCATGTTTTCTATACATTACTAAAAGAACACTGAAACGGCTTCATCCTCATAATTACCTCTGGTTTCCAATTAACAGAAGGATAACAACATCTGTACAGTGTGGGGAAACAAAGCCCTCTCCGGCTCTAGTGCAGAAAGGAGACAATGAAACAAACAAAGAAAATGCACTAGTTAAATTATACATAAGTCAGCACTCTTCTCTACTTGCAGCAAGAGATAAAGGAAATCAACCTCTCCTACTTCTGTGCTCACTTCTGCTTCCCCAGGGAGATGCATTACTTCTGAGGCTCTGTTACAGCAATTGTGTTTTTGCTATCTGTTGTGAGTTATTCTGGTGTAAATCTGTGGTAACTCTAATGACTTCAGTGGAGTTCTTCCAGATTTACACAAGGGTAAGATCAGAATTTTTGGCCTCCAATATGCATTTTCTGGATTAAATGGAACAATACTTCTCATATTTGTTCTTCCTTTCATTAGAAAAGGATAACTTTGTGTAATTACCATGCCAATAATTAAGGATTCCAAGATTCTGTACTAATTTCTTTCTCTCTCTCTCTCAAAATTTTATCCGCAGTAATTGCATAAACATTTCCCCTGTCTCCCTTGGGAGTTTATTAAACTTTCTTTTGGCCCTAATTCCCACCCCCATCCTTTCTTGCTCCTCTGAAAATTTGCCAGAGACATCAAAAGGCCCAAACAGCTTGACTTTCTTGAGAACAAAGGGAAAAACTGCAGTACCCTTCAGTTTTTAAAACATCCCTGAAGAGTAAGGAAAACTTTCCGGAGATGCTCATAAAAGCTGCATTTAATTTTGTCTCAGAAATGGGCACTAGAGGCAGTGGAGAATTTGTTAACAAAAATGTTTTTATATTGGAAAATGTCAATTTGTCAAAACCAAAACTTTTTGCAGAAAAATATGGGTTTCAACAAAAAATTTGTGGGGAGGGTGTCAGAGCCAGGATGGAATTTCTGGTCAAAACAAAAGAAACCCACCCCCAGAATATCCAATAGCCCAAAGGTTAAAGCACTCACTTGTATATAAGAGACCTAGTTTCAAGTCCCTGCTCTGAGTGAGTGACCTAAGCTATAGGCTATTTTGGGATGGCTCTCTTTCTTGCTGTTTCTTGAAGAAAAATGTCAAAAGGGCTAGTTTTGTTTTGCAGTGGAATGAAAACAAAATGTTGACACCTCGAAATTTTTCATGACACAAAATTCTTGTTTTCCAGCCAGCCTTAAAGGGCACACTCATGTCTTGTGATAATGGAATCAGCAGCCTTCTACTGATAGGAGTTGTTGGTGGAGATTTACGGCTGGGCATGGCATAGCAGCTCTCTCTCCACTGGAGATCTCCTGCCAGTGGCTGCTCTGCCTCTGCAGTGGTCTGCCTCTTCCTGTGACTTGGCCTTCCAGCCAGGTCACTTCAAAGTCTCTCCCCTTCCAGAGTAGTCCATGAACAAAAAGCAAGGGAAATTAGCAAAGGTAAATTCAATTAAGAGATGGAGGAGAATTACTTCCTCTCAGAGTGCAACAGGATCTGTCCCTCCTTTCCCTCAGGGAGGGGCCTTCAGGCCGTAGTTGTCTGGGAAGCTCCTGCCTTCAATCAGCCCTTTCCTCAGGAGCTGAGGGTTGAATATCTGTTCTCTTCCCTGGCCTGCCCACAAGTGAGCTGCTCTATTTCCCTTTTAAGCTCCTCCTCCAACCTGGACATGCCTTGCAGGTGTGGTGAGGCGAAGCTGGCTGAGCCTTAAGCAGCTCCCTAACACCTGGTTGTCTAGAGTGGGGTTTGTATACCCTATTACAGAGTGAAATTGTAATGCCTTTAAGGTCCATGGGTGTGAGCACATGACCATAAAAAAGCACACCTATTATTTTTCCCCTTCTGCGGCATTTTGTCTTTCATCTACGTTTATTGTCAGTCTCTTTCTGATTGGGGAAACTGACTTGACATAATTAAGATCTTGGTGAGCAAAATGACGATGTATGCTAATTAATGTTTCCATCGTTTAAAAAAAGGGTTAAGAAAAAACAACTGGTTTTGTAACTTATGGGTTATACAGTTATTTATATAACCATTTCAAATGCTTACATAGTAATAAATTGCTATTGTTTGGGCTGCTAGAACTTTGTGGACAACGTGTCTGTGTCACACTAGGCAGCTGGTGCTGTTTCAAACAACAAAAGCAAAACAGAAGTTCTTCTTTGACTGGCTGCCCAATGGGAGCTTAGATATGAGTCTATCAGCAGTATTCTGTCCGGTTCTGCTGAGAGGCTACATCCTAGTAAAAGAGAAAACTAGATCCTAAGGGCTGGTCACGGCGACTGCTGACATCTGAAGGGGATGAAGATTTCAGGGGCAGACTAATACGTCCTTGTCTAGCTGAAAATTTGGAATCAAGGATTATCCTAAGTTAACTGGGTAGGTTGTCCAGAACTAAAGGTTGAGTCCAGTTCCAGAAGAGACGTGAACCTGAAAGCTGAGTCAAAAGACTGAGTACATCAAAGGAACATGAGATTTGCTATTTAGAATTAGACCATTGTTCCTGTAATTTGCCTCTAGTCAGGGTTTATACTGGGTATTCCTGAAGTAGGTGAAACAGTCCATGTCACTGGCCAGTTGAATAGTGCTGTATGTTGGGCAAAGGGGCTCCTTCCTGAAAGAAGGAGAGGAGGAGAAAGAACATGAGGGGAGCAAACAGAACTTTGTTTTAGTCAGAATGGACAAGGTAGCCTGCTGCCTTTGCAGCAGTCTTATTTGTTTTCTTTTTATGCATAGGCATGATGTGCTCTCCATTAATTCAGCATAGATAGGAGATTTCCATGGAAACAGCAGGACTCCATTTCTTTTAAACTCTGCTGCCTGATTTCCTTGTTGAATGGAAATCAATGCAATGGTGACGGTATAAACATTCAGAGCAAGGCACAGAGATAAGGCGTGTGCAGAAGCCTTCTGGAAGGTGTGGCAAACTGCCAGCGTCCCCCTACTGGGTCTCGTGCTTTACCCTCCTGTTTGTGGCCAAAGCACCCCGAACTACCTTGTCTCCCTTGGCTGTTGAGGAGCTCTGTCTCCTGGCCTGGGAGGGAAACTTTTCCTCCAGCTGCTCCACACCTTCTGGCAGCTTCCCCTGCATTCGTTCTCTCCCCCTCCTTTAAGGAAGGCAGGGTTTAAATACCCCTCGCCCCGCCCTTCATTGGGTCCAGGTGCCTTTAATTGTCCTGCAGTGCTTTCTTTTCTGCCTCCAAGGCAGAGAGTTTTTAACCCTTTCGGGCTTTCATTCCGGCCCCAGCACACCCTTTCAAAACCACCCGGCCTGACTTTATCACAAAGGGTACAGCAATTTGCCCCATTCCTTCGTTGTCCACTTCACCCTACCGATCCTCCTCCACTCCATTCTATTCGCTCCTTTCTTCCTCTTTCTATCAGTTTTCCTCTCCATTCCATTGGTCATCTTCTCTGCCTAGCCTCTTCCCAGCCATGCTGTTTCTCTTCCTATGCTGGAGTTCTTTAAAACATTTTAAACATGTTTTAAACAGCAGCACAGATGGTGGCGCTGGCTAACTGTCTGAATACAAGTCTTTGGGTACACATTTGAGTGGCTCGCCCATGCCACTGCCCGTGCTGCCACAGAGTTACTGTTATTGTTATTTGAGCTGCTTAGATCAAAGCTAGCTCAGATACGTCACCATGTTCTGCAGCTGCACCTGCTATTGTTGTGTGTACACAAAGAGAATTGCCAGTGCCTATATAAACATTCCACCCTACATTAGAGACTTGGACAGTCCTACCATTTGGTGATGAGTGTAGTTTGAATACTTAGATAATTGTGATTTTACAAGTTTGTAATAATAATCCAGAGCTATTTGGATGGGTGCTTTCTTGGTTGCTTAGGAAAGAGTGTGAGAGAGAGAGAGAGAGAATCCACTGCGTGCCCCACTTACTCCCACTCAACTGCTCCCAAGTTTAAACCTATTCACCCTCAAGTCTTAATGCTGTGGGGCAACCATCCTTCTATCTAAGGAGAAGCAGACAAGAACCTCAGAGCTCTCCGAAGAGGGTGCACGTAGCTTCCCTTCTCACTGCAGGACCTGGTAAATGTTTGGTCCTGAAAAGGGAAACAAAGCTGATGAGAAGCAGGTGAATGAGTGGGTTTTTATATATTAGGGCCCAGGTTAGTTCCTCCTGAGGGAACGTTTGTGGAGGAAGCCACATGTGTGGTGGCTGGAGGGAGAGCTCCGCAAGGTGAACCACAGAGTTTCCTTTGTACCTTTCCTTCAGGAAGGAGGAGTTTGGGGAGAGGGTGGTGGGAGAACATAGATGATGGTGGTTTCACCTCCAAGCCCCACGGATATCAAGGCTCTGTGGAGATAGGAGCAGTCCTACAAGGAGGCTTGCCCTGCTGGCTCCTGCAGAAGCTGTATTGCCATTCGCTGGGTCTCACTGGTGGGCTACAGAAAAGGTCCAGAAGGAAGTAACAAGTCCCACCCAGATTTCTATAAGGAAGCTACTGAGCTGTGCAGGGAATGGTACTGCAGAGAACAGCACCTTTTCTGCTCTCTCCATCCCACCTTCTGAACTCCATGAAGATCCTTCTTTATGGAGGCAACATACCTTCACTCTGCACAGAAAAGGAGAGAGGGGATCCACACACAGAGTGTCCGTGAATTACAATCCGGCCCGATTCAAGAGTTGCAAGATGGGCATTAAATGTAATTTGAAAGGAGAAAAGCAAGAAAAAATATTACACCAGTGCAGCGCCAGTGCCCCTGTTTGGGCTGTTGGCAGCAAGGACTGAATCTAAGACTTCTGGATCTAATGCACAAACCTCTATTGCCTAAAAGATCTGGTTTGTTTAACCATGGCTGTGACAGGCTCATTACTCTCTAGGGGGCCAAGCACTCCCAGAGAAGGATACAGCACCACACTGAATGGGCATGGCATTACATTGGGGATTAGGCAGCACTGTTAGAAATAACAGTGTTTATTCATCTAAAACCCCTCCCTGGCCAGAACGCAAGTCAGAAACCTCACTTGGTTAAAATGGTAGCTCCCTCTAGTAAGAACAAGCAACATAAATGTTCCAGTCCCCTGGGAAGGGAAAGTTGAATGACCTGATGCATAGTTCTGATCAGTACTTAGAAAGAGGAATGTGGTGTAAATTGGCTGAAAAAAACACTTGTGTGCATGCATGTGTGCTTGCAAACACACACACACACACACACACACACACACACACACACACACTTCAGCCTAAAGGTTCCCTGTTGTCAAAATGTTTCTATAAACTGCAGAAAGAGAGAGACTCTCTGCTCTAGATCAAAGAAAAATAGGATTCAACGGAGCTGGAGTGGCACAGGGCAGATGAAAGTTGGTTTTAGTCAATTATGAAATGTAACAGCTTTTATTAGCATCACAGAAACAACGGAAAAGAGAAAATGAAAGAACAAAGTGAGCAGAGAACAAGGGGTTACTCCAGACTGAGTGGAGAGGATTCCTACTAAATGACAGACGTCATAGATAACTTAGAGGGAACATCCAGGGCTCTGGTGCTAATTACGGTAACACATCAGCTAGCTGGTGTTTCAAAAATTTGATGTTCTTTGTTTGAGTGAGTTTTATAAGAGAGGTTTTATAGAACTTAAGTCATTCTGGTAGCTCTTTTCTCAACCCTTTCCAATTTTTCAACATCCTTTTGAATCCCTTTGTTGATGGGGACACTAGAACTGGACACAATATTCTAGTAATTACACATTAATGATTACAGGTGATGAGTTATTTTACAGATGGATGAAGGGGTCAAATGACCTGCCTAAAGTTAAAGTAAATCAGTGGCAGAGCTGGGAATAGAAACCTGGAGTCCCAGTCCTGTGGTCTAACCACTGGATAATTCTGCCTTTTTTGACTTTAGGTTCAACTTGAACTTCTAATCTTCTAGTCCAGAGGTAAATGCTACACACTGAGCCACAGAGTTACCAGCCAAAGGGAAAAGCACTGCCTATGGATTGGCATAAATGCACTTGCCCTAGTCTTGCTAAAGTCTCCCTTGAAAAGAGATTTACTATTTAGGTGTCTGCTTTCCTTATCCATATAGCTCTAAGACCTCTTAACCTGCTGGCTAGTAGCACTTCATTCTGCTTGTCCTCAACTCATGCTGCGGACCCTCAAATCTTCTTCCCTAACCACATAGCTGAAACAACGGGAAAACCAGAACCATTTGCCTTTAACATCGCTGCGATGCTAAAAATCAAATTGCTTGGTTATCCCTGTCAGCCTCCCTCCACGTTACAAATTACACCTTCTGCCAAGCCAGTCAATCAGGAGCTGTCCAGCGTGCAGGAAGGTGCCTTACTCTGGCAGACAAGTATTTCCAAGGTGGGGGAAGAGGGAGGGACCTGACCAACCTTACAATCAATCTCAGACAGTTTCACCGGACAAGAAAATCAACAACTCCAGACACTCCACTGCCAAGGGCAGCAGGTAACA
>ML675616.1:85937895-85959734 GCA_007922155.1 Mesoclemmys tuberculata | reverse complement strand
GACTAGATGATCATATTGGTCCCTTCTGACCTATGAGTCTATGTTTGGTTGCTGCTATTTTATTAATAAATCCAACCCCAGAAAGGGAATAAATTGCAACTCTGTACAATTTGGCATGAAGTGACAACCACACCTGCTTAAACGAAGTATGGGATAAAAACTGCCTCTGAACAAAGGGGAGAAATGGAAGTGGTCCTAAAACACATGCCAGAACATCAGAAACAACTGCTGCCTGCCCGTCTGCAGCTCTCCAACAGCAGCTGCAAAGGCCCTTTATGAAGGTTGTTATTGGTGTTAACACTGGTAAAGTCAAACCTCAGGAAGGGAGTGTGCTTGTATATTCCATTTGGAGCAGCATGGCAGCTACACCTGCCTACACCATTTTTGTTCTTCTCTGCAGGGACATGCCATGCGCTCCAGTTACTCTAAAAACATAGTGACCTCTGGGATTGAAACAGCTTATTTTTCAGGGCTGTGTGGTATGCTTCAGAACATGGGACTGTATCTACAGACAATACAGACATGTCCAAAAAAAAGATACATTCAAACAGTGACGTTTCACCCCCTACCCTCCAGAATTGTTGCAGAAGTCCTGGAGCTAATCGTTGGGTCAAGTCGTGCTCTGCTTGGCACAGGAACTAAGGGTGGGATGGAGTGCAAAAGGGAGTGTTTCAGATGCTAAGGATGGACAGAGCTCAGTGCTCTGTGGCTATCCTCTTTCCCTTGCTTGATCCTGTGACAATCAGTGTCCAGAGACCCCCAAGAGGAGAACTGAATCTGGTTGTATACAAGGTTACTGTGTATAAAAATATGTTGGGTAAGGTCTTTTATGAAAGCTTGTAAGGTTCTGAACTTGATGGTCTTTGTGAATATATAGAGAATGTGGTTATGAATCTTTGTATGTCTGTATATAGCATGGTATGCTTGTGACCTACAATTTCAAATACACCACACAGCAGAGTAGGGCTCCTCCCAAGCCAGGTGTTTACACAAAACCAAATGCAAATAACGATCCATGGTACAACCCAGTAGAAGACAAATGGACCATTACAGTTAATGGGAAGACACTGAGATGCCCTGGCTATCAAGTCAAGAGGGTATTACACCCCCTTCCCCTGCATGGTTCTGAATAATCATGAATTACCATAGTCTGAGAGAGAGCGAAAAAGCCTGAAAAAAGGAAAGGGGTTTGAAGTGAAAGGGATCCAGAACTGAAGGACAATCTAGAAGGTGGAGGAATGTCTGTGAATGCTGGATTTTCTCTCCCCCCTTAGGGCTAGGAGGCATGCTGGGAAACTATTCAGAGGCAATAAGTAAAGAGGATTGGAAAAGGGAATTTAGCTAATGTAGAAGTGTAAAGCCTAAGATTGTGTCCTGATGTTTATTTTCTGTGTAACTTATACATGTTTGTTTGGCTTACTATTTAATCTTTGAATCTGTGATTTTTGTCTTAAACTCTTTGTTGAGTGTTACCCCAAGCAGGTCTCTGATGTGCAAACTGTGTGCACCAAAGTGATCCAATAACTGTGGCCAAGCTTCACTCCTTTGGGGGTGATGAACTAGAGGAGAAATGTCCGAGTATCTGATAGTTAAGAACTTGGGGTGAACGTATTTGGGGAGACTTGGCACTGGAAGGGCTGTTGGGGTCAACGTGCAAGGATCAGCTAGGCTGGGGGAAGCCACGGTGAGACCTTTATTCTTGTGGGCTGGCTAGTGGTGTCAGGGCTCTGAGCCATAGCAACATACCATTAAGCACTCAAAGTTACAAGGCAGGCACTGGCAGAACCCTTCACTGGTCTGGGTGTTCCCCAGAATGTAAGAGACCCACACAACTCATACATCCAGCACACTCCCCACACTATGAGGCTGGGGAGGGGGGCCAAGTGAGCTATGCCATCTCAACAGCACCTCAAGATTCCCTCTACTTTGGGAGAATCTTCATTTGCCTTCCTGAGACAGCTTTATGGCTCCTGTATGCTGATGTTGCAGCACAAGGCACCATAGCTTGGGCCATATTCTAGCTCACTGTATTAAGTGCTGATGATGTGCTTGGCTCAATAGAAGACACAGATAAAAACAGCCCTGTCTGAGGAGTTCCCAATCTGTAGAACTCTTTTAAAACTCATCAGAAGATGTTAAGGTAGGAAGTTAAACGTTCTCTCCCTCCGTGTCTCTCAAAATGTTTTGGTCAAGAGAGCATTTCACTGCTGTAACTTCTTGTTTGCGGGACTCGTGCAATAAGAATGTCTGGAGACACTTGAATTAGGAGGGGGCCCTAGCCTTGTGCATTCGTTTTGGGAGGTAATTCCTTGCATCATGGAGAAAAGCATGGGAATCAAAGTCACAGAAGAAACAATGGAGTGGTGAGGCTGGAATTGTTGGCAGAGGAAAGCTGCTGGAAGGGATGCAGTTGAAACCAAGGTCCAAGATGAAGACATGTCTGACACTTTCAGGGCTTTTAAAGGGTAAGGACAAATTTAACTTGGATATAGTAGGCAAGGGGGAAGCAAGAGTTCAAAGAGGAGAGCAACTCTGTGAGCTTGACAGATGCAGAAGATAATCTTAGCAGCTGCAATTTGAATAGACTAGAGCGGAGAGAGATGGGAATCAAGAAGGCTGGATAAGAGGTTTCAGTAACTGAGACGGGACATGACTGGGGCATGGGCAAGTTGTGTTTTAGCTGTCAGGACAGAAATGTAAGGTCAGAGTTTCAATACATTGTTCCCTATTAAACTAAATTATGTTCATGAATCATAATTCTCCCCTCTCACTCTTTACACCCTACAGGGTTTTGTAGATTGTCATTTCTTGGCCAAATTGGACACACTGAGCTCTTTCCTAGTCCAGTCAGTTTCTCCAAGCCCCCAATTAGGCTTTTCTTCTCTGAACTCCCACCAGTTAATTAATAACTTGCTGGTAATCAGGTGTCAAAAAGTGAATTCAGTATTCCATATGTGGGAACACAGAATCACATGGAGGAACTCTTATTACCTCCCTCATTTGAGGTCTCTGTGTATAGCAGCATTTAAAAAATTGCATCGCACACTGCAAATGCCCATTTGATGGGCTGCCCACTATGGCCTCTCAGCTTCTTTCAGCATTCCTGCTTCCTCTATTGCTCCTTTACACTTCATATTTCATGTAACTTTCCCCTCAGCTCCCCTGCCCTACGTAATAGCTACATTCTTCTAAGTCATTTTGTTGTTTTCTCTCTATATTTATGTTTCCTTAGGCTAGGAGTGCAGCACCTGGCCAAACAAACAAAAACAACAACAACAACCCTGTACCCGAGAAAGCTTGCCTCTCAAGGTTTAGGAGGGTGAATTCAGGGGCTTTCCTCCCACCCACATTAAATTCTACTATCTTGGAGGTGCTTTTTTTTTTTTTTTAACCCTGTGATTCTTAGGAAGCTGTTTTTATAGTGTGCTGTGACTTTCCTGATTGGATCTTCGGCTCCAACCTCTGCTTAATTACCTGCTTAATTATCTGATCTTTTACACCTCCATGAGACCTGAGTCAGTTGTGGGTGCTGAGCACTTGGGGAAAAAACAAAAAACTTTCCCTAGCCTTCTGCTGCTGGTGCTCAGATAGGACTTTCATATCTTACCATAGAGCTCTTATGGCATTTATTTGTCCTCATTGGTGGTGTTTACAATTAGCTTTAGTATCATCTTCAAATTTCTTTAATGTTCTCTTTATTCCCTCTTAAGTAGGAGTAACTTAAAAGGAAAAGTGGGGGAGGGGTGAGGACAAGAAAAATCTAGGCATGGAGAGGTGTCACCTCAGAGGAGATGGAAATAGGAATGAAGAAAAGGAAATGGCAGGTTTAGGAAGCATTAAAGAAGTGGGGTAGAAGGTGGATTTCTCTCTTCTTATTCTTCACTTGCCAGTCCTGCTGCCACTGTTTGGATTTGGAGCTGAAGATCATGAATCCTACATGTTGCAGGTCCTGTGTTTGGATTACCTTGTTGATGACCATGTTACTTGTGCATTTGTGGCCACAACCTCTCCCACTTCACTTTCTCTTTTCTCTATCTTGCATCATATTTGCTACAGTCTAAAATGTGAGTCCAAGAGAAAAGGTTGAACTCTATTACAGTCCTCATTTCTTTTTTAATGTTGCCCATAAATGTTCACTGTCAAGGCAATGTATCTTATCATGCCAGAAGAGGAAAGCAAACATACAAAGGGAAGGAGGTATTATTAATAATCTCTCTGATCAGACTTATTTTTTGGTGGCTGAAGGTCCCAAAAATGAATGAAATTAAGGGCTAGCCTGAGAAAAGGAAATGTTCCTATGCAAAGCAGTTAAAAGGAATATTGAACTAGATGGAGGGTAGCAGGCAATGTGAGAGAGAAAGGAGGAAGTGGGGTGAACAGGTAGAGGAAGAGGTGGGAGGGAAACAATATACATGGGAATACACACCTTACAGAAACTTTCATTATTTTTTATTGTAAAGGGGTTCTAGCCTGATCAACTTTAAGGTAACTTTCCTCTAATACTATGGAAACTTTCAAAGATGAGCTGTCTCCCTTATGTCCTGGAGTTAGATCCACAAAAAGACTTAAGTGCCTAAAGTGATAGTTGGGTTGACTAAGTCCAACAGTTAGGTGTCACTAAGAGCCTCAAATTCCCCCACTCAGCTGTTGCCTAACTCTGTAGGAGCCTAAAGAGTGCAGAGACCTTGAGAAGTCATCAAGTCCAGTCCTCTGCATTGCAGTAGGAAGAAGTAAACTAGACCATCTCTGACAGTTGTTTGTTCAACCTGTTCTTAGAAACCTCTAATGATGGGGAATCCAAAACCTCCCTTGGAAGCCTGTTCCAGAGTTTAACTACCCTTACAGTTAGAAAGTTTTTCCTAATATCTAACCTAAATCTCCCTTGCTGCAGATTGAACAATTACTTCTTGCCCTTCTTTCAGTGGACATGGAGAACAATTGATCACCATCCTTTTTATAGCAACCCTTAACATATTTACAGACTGTTCTCATATTCCCCCTTAGTCATCCTTTCTCAAAACTAAATAAGCCAATTTTTTGTAACCTGTTCTTAGTTCAGGTTTTGTAAACCTTTTATCATTTTTGTTCCTCAGCAATTTGTCCACATCTTTCCTAAAGTGTAGTGCCCAGAATTGGACTTAGTACTGCAGTGCCAAGCAGAGTGGAAAATTACTTCCCATGCCTTACATACGACACTCCTGTTAATACATCCCAGAATATTAGCTTTTTTTTCACAGCTGCATCACAGTGTTGAATCACAGTGCATCACAAAGTGACTATAACCTCCAGATCCTTTTCAGAAGTACTATCACCTATCCAGTTATTCCCCATTTTGTAGTTGTGTGTTTGATTTTTTTCCTTCCTAAGTGAAGAACTATGCACTTGTCTTTACTGAATTTCATCCTGTTGAATTCAGAGCAATTCTCCAATTTGTCAAGGTCATTTTGAATTCTAATCCTGTCTTCCAAAGTGCTTGCAAGCACTCCCAACTTAGTGTCATCTGCAAATTTTACAAGCATACTTTCCACTCCATTATCCAAGTCAATAATGAAAATATTGAATAGTATCAGACCGAGGACTGACCCATGTGGGACCCCACTAGATATGCCTTCTCAGTTTGACAGAGAACCATTGATAACTACTCTTTCAGTATGGTCTTTCACACAGTTGTGTACCCATCTTATAGTAATTTCATCTAGACCATATTCTCCTAGTTTTCTTGAGAGTGTTAAGTGGGACTGTGTCAAAAGCCTTACTATAATCAAGATGTATCATATCTACTGCTTCCCCCCATCTACTAGGTCAGCAGCTCTGTGAAAAAAAGGAAATTTAGGTTGATTTGGCATAATCTATTCTTGACAAATCCATGATGGTTATTCCTTAAACCCATTATCCTGTAGGTGCTTGCACATTGACTGTTTAATAACTTATTCCAGTATTTTTCCAGGTATCAAAGTTAGGCTGGCTAGTCTATAGTTCCCTAGGTCCTCTTTGTTCCCCTTTTGAAAGATAGCTATATAGTTGCCTTTCTCCAGTCTTCTAGGACCCAACCCATCCTCCATGAGTTCTCACTCCTTCTTTTCCTTAGAATCATGAAATCTATCATTTCATGATCATTTTAATCCAGATTGCTTTCCACCTTTAGATTCACAATTCCTCTCTGTTAGAATCAAGTCTAAAATGCCTGTCCAGCTAGTTACTACTTCCATTTTCTGAAACTAAAAGATGTATGCAAATATATTCCAAGAACTTTGTGTCTTGCGGTATTACTTTTCTAAAAGATGTCTGGCTAGCTAGTCTCCCATTACTATCAGGTCTTGTGCTTTGGATATTTGTGTTCCAAAAATGCCTTATCCACCACCTCTTTCTGATCTGGTAGTCTCTAGTAGGCTCCTTTCCGTAACATCACTCCTATTTTTTACCCTTTTTATCATTACCCAGAGACTCTCAAATGATCTGCCTTCCACTTCTTTCTGGATCTCAGAACATGTAGGTCAACAAGTCTCTATCATGCCAATTAAGCCATGATTTAGTTTATGTACTAATACTTCCAGTTCTTCCTATTTGTTCCCCATATCCCTTGCATTTGTGTATAGACATCTAAGATGCTGAGTAGATTCCCTCACTGACTTCCCTCTTGTTGTTCCTATGACCCTACTATAATTTTCCATGTCCCTCCCAACATTTAACCCTCTGTTAATCTCACCTCTTTTTATACTTACTCTGTGGATTTTTGTCACCTGTCACCTTTGAACCTAATGTAAAGCCCTCCTTACTAGGTTGGCGAATCAGTGCGTGAAGATGCTCTTCCCCTTCTTGGTCAGGTGGACCTCATCTCTTCCCAGCTCAGCACCCCATGGCTGAGAAAGCTGAAGCCTTCCTGCTACACCATCTGCGCAGTTATGCATTCTTCTTCAGGATATGCATGTCCCTGCCTCAACTGGAAGGATGGACAGGAACACAACTGTGCCATTGGCCCCTTCACCTTTGCTCCCAGAGTCCTATAGTCACTGCTAATCTGCTCAGGGTCAGACCTGGCAGTATCATTAGTGCCCATGTGGATGAGCAGCATGGGGTAGTGCTCAGAGGAACGGATGAGCCTTGGAAATCTTTCTGTAATGTCTCGGACATGGACTCCAGGCAGGCAGCACGCCTTTCAGGACATCATGTCAGGTTGGCAGAGAGAAGCCTCCATTTCCCTCAGAAGGGACACCCCACTAACTGCACTGTCTCTTCCTGGAGGCTGTGGCCATGAGCCTCCTAGGCTTGGGGGCAAATGGCTCCCTCTCCTCAGCTACTGGGGTCTGCCCCTCTGCTCCTGTTGCCTGTACAACCTACTGATTCTTCACCTCGATGGACAGAGGACCAGGGTGGAGCACTGCATACTGTCAAAGGTGGCCAGTAGCTAGTCTCCTCACAGAGCAGCCAGTTTATCCTTCCTCTTCTGGCTCTGCTGTAGTTAGCTAGTGTCTTCCATCACATATGTCGCCATATGAATCCTGTCAAAGAAGCCCTCAAGTTTCTAGATGCTACACAGATGAGTCACTTCCTCCTGCATTTCTTTTATCTGCTTCCTGAGGGACATCCTTGACAGACACCTCTACACCTGGTGGCTCCCCCTACCTGGCTTTCATTGGTAGGGATATGCAGGCCACATTCCCTGCCAGTTAGGATAAGGTTCTGGGTTGAATCCACCATAGCAAGGATGCCTGTCTGGTGGAGGCCCCTACAGGTGCAGACAGAGGAAAAGCTAGCAGTTTTCCTCGCATAGTGGGTTCTTCCTTGCAGAGTGCTTGCAAGTAAAGAAACAAAAGAACTAAAAAACAACTCACAACCTTACCTCCCTGCTTCCCTTCACTGGCAAACTCAGCTTGCTAACTCCTTTACCTTCCAGCTGCCTTCATCCACCAAACATGTTGTAGTGCTCTGTTTCTAGCTTAGTATTTATTGACAGGAGCTCAGCTTTTGTGGTAGATTTTCTTGATTTTATTTCTCTTTGTATAATTGCTGTAATAAAACTTATCGTAAGTCACATTCCTTTCAATGAGCAACGTGGGTCCAGAATCTCTGAGCACCTGGCTGGATATCAGCCAGTCAACCTAAAAGCCTGACCAGCTCCCCCTAATTAGTCTTTGGTTCTCACAGAAGGGATGGAAGAGAAAGAGAGCTGGCATTCTGCATTGGCACTGAGGCTGTGTAAAAAAGCTATACGAATCCATGTAGCCATCCATCCAAATCACCTCCAATTGAATAACACCAGATGTATGAAAAGCCAGACTGCTATTTTGTCTGAGTCTCAAACAAGCTAGCGAAAGGTAAATTGCTGAGATGTGAATCAGTATAATCTTCATTTGCTGCCCAGTATGTGGGCTGGTATTGCACTGCAAAAAGAAATAAGAGACTGAGGCACATGAACCGGGAGCGTGCAGGTCCACAGCCTTAAAGCTACTTAGGTGCCTAACTTTCATTGATTTCCTTAACCCTAAGACCTAGCCTTTAAGGGGGTACACTGAAATGTGAACTAACTTGGCAAGAAGAGAAAGCCACATCCTAATGCTCTGGCCATGTTGCTTAAATAATCTGAGCTCTTTTTTTGGTAACAGCTACTGACAAAAGCTGCTTCGTGCTGAGAGGAACTGGAAACCTTGACATCCATTATGTCCAGGAAAGGACTAAGCCTATAAGGGACCTGGACAGATGGTGCAATATACTTGCACTGTGCTGTTGCAATGGGT
Organism: Mesoclemmys tuberculata; assembly: GCA_007922155.1. Classification (NCBI taxonomy): domain Eukaryota; kingdom Metazoa; phylum Chordata; order Testudines; family Chelidae; genus Mesoclemmys; species Mesoclemmys tuberculata. The sequence goes on along the minus strand of ML675616.1, from coordinate 85,950,999 downwards.
AATGGTAATATGGTGAGATGGGGAGGGCCTTTCAGAGCAGATCCCACAGCTACTTTGCAACTTTGCACTTTGCCTGAATTTGGAATGACCTTCACTGACCCACAACAGGACAATTAACTGCTGGTGAAAAGTGGTGGGAAGGAAGTGCAGATGAGAGGACAGGATTTTGCATCATGCTGGGCAGCAGATGACGGGTACAGTGGTTCACATCTCAGCAGTTTCTCTTTTGCTTAGTTGTTTGAGACTCAGAGACAAAATAGCAGGCTGAGCTGTACAGGAAAAGCTTACTGAGCACTTCTGAAAAATGGCCAAAAGTGTCTGAAACCGGGCATCCCAAAATGGAGTCACTGAGATTCAGTGGCCACTTTTTAAAACAGGGGCCTTATTATTTATCCTATTTATATGTCAGTTTCCAACCTGGGCTACCTAAACTTGGGTCTTGATGAGTGCTGCAAGCAACAAGCTGATGTGGGGATGGAGACAGCAAACGCTGCCCTTTGTTCTTTTCCCTCTCCTGCCCCCTGTCCTTCTTTTTCCCTCATCCAAATCAGAGGTATAAAACCCTTTAAGAAACTCTTTCCCAAGGATCCTCTCTGCAACATTGGGAGTATGTGGTTTTCAAGGAAGCATTCACCGGGGACCTAGTCCTGTAGCTCTTATTCAGATAATCAGTCCAGTTGATATCAGTGGCATTACTCACACAAGTAAAGGTTGTATGGTGGTGAGTTGTCCCTGTTGTTCCCTTTGTGAACCAAGGGTAGAAAAGAGTCAGGTGTCACTTGAATTTAATACTGTTGTTGTGTGTATTGTGGCAGGGCACTTTTTTGCTGCCTCAGCATTTCTCCTTTTGGTGGTGGTGGCCTGGAGTAAATCAGCCTCACTCCAGAGGTTTTTAGTTCTTTGCTTTGGTTTATTTTGACAATATTTACAAACTGGGAATTGGGGCCAAGGGAGTAGTTCTCTTAAGCAAAAAACCAAACTCAGAACACAAAAAATATACATTACTTTGTCCCCCTCCCAGGATGTTGACTAGTATACTGGCGTCTGGTTGCCAGCCCTTCTCCAAACAGAAGTAAACTTGATTGTTTCTCCTACATTTAGAAGAGCAGCCTTTTCTCCCTGCTGAAGCTTATTCCTCGTCCCTTCTCCATCTCTCTCACCAGACAAGGGATTTTTAAAGTTCACCAGTAGCCCTTAATTGGACTCAGGCATGTCTAATTAACCTGAGGTAACCTCTTGAAAGCTCATAGGGAAAAGGGCCTTCATCATCAGATCTGATTTTGTCACAATAAATATATATATATATGCTAACAATCATCTAGGCTGAGCCTCTGGCATAACACAGACCATAGAATTTCCCCCAAAATAATTCTTAGCATGTCTCTTTTAGAAAAACTATTGCAGTCCATGGAACTATGCCAGATTACAAGGATCCCAAGGCCTGGCCTCCAGCCTGAGCTCAAACATCCACATGGATTTTATAGCCCTGCAGCCTGAGGCCCACGAGTCCGAGTTGTCTGACACCGGCCGGCATGGGTGTTTCATTGCAATGTGGGCATACCCTTAATGCTTTTCTGAACCGGAGTTTGAATGCTAATAGCTACTATTCTGTGTTTGGTCTAATAGTAAACATACGGGCTCACTACATTCCTATCTGTTTAGCCACTGAGTTTGCAAAGAGTGCCTTCACTATGTGCCTTCATCCAACGCAGTGATGTCTGATGTCTGCCTGAATCTGCAGCCAGTGTGAAACGTTAACTAATGAGCAAACTAACTGGATAGCGATATAGTCATTACCAACTTTTTGGCAGATCCGTGTGAGTGCTTTAGAGGTCTGGGATCCACACAGGAAAAGGGACGGAGATTGGGCAGGCTAGGGACAGGAGTGGATGAACTGGTGGGTGGCATTATCATTTCCCTTGCAGCCTTGACAATCGCCAACAAGAGACTGACATCGCTTGCTATTTTATCGCTTGAAAATGCCATTGGTCAGTCTTTGGATCTCTCTGATGCTGTGCTTCAGTTTGCAAGGGCAAAGGCGAACAAAGTGACCTTTTGAACTAAAGGACGAGGGTTAACATTCTAAGGCTGTCACCTACCGTAACACTATTTAATACTGGTCCACCCAGTGTTGGTGCACAGTTCACTTTCTGGTTGTTAGTACATCTCAGTTATTCTTAAAATTAACAAATTTCTATAAGCTTAGAGGAAATGAATTTGTTTTAAAATTTACTTATATGCCATGAATAAATACAGATTTACAGATCCTAGCATGCAAATTTATCTTTTTATATGACAGGGATAAATCATACATTCAAATCATGCATCAAAGTCATGAAGTGGGCTACAAATCCAATAAAAAATAAGGTATTCAAAAGTTTAACAAATGGGAGGGGGGGTTACCATTTGGTGTAGGGTTGGCCCTGTCAGGAAGCAGCCACCCATAAATGGAGATGGAAATTGTATTGCTTGGCACAACACAATGGAGGATCACACAGTCCTCATTGGATCTCTGGTAAAGGTTCAGGCTTGGCATGTACTGAAAGTCTCAGACTCTCTGGGTGACACTAGGGGACTGGCCCAAAGTTTTGGTTTATGTTTGACCAATTTTCTGAGTGGGTTTAGCAAGTAATGGAACCTTCCCTGCTCAGTCCATGGCTGGAATTGTTCTATGCTTTGCCTTCCAGGATATTTGATTCTCAACTCCTATTGACTTCAGGAGGACGTAGGCATGTGCTTAATGTTAGGCATATACTTAAGCACTCTTCCTGCATCTAGGCCTCAATGTACGGTGTTTCTTCCTTAGCAGAGGATCTCTGAAGAGAAGAAAATACTGCACCTTTAGGCTCAGATTCAGGAAGAGTGCTTAACCATAGGCCTAACTTTTAAAGCACGTGCTTAGGTCCTGGTGAAGTCAATAGGACTTAAGAATGTACTTAAGAACTTCCCTTAAATACTATGGTGGGTGCTATAGAAAAGCCTTAAGCTAAACAGAAAACAAAATGAATAAAGAAATGGAATGAAAAGCTGTTCCAGAGGCACGTGCTGTGAAATCTTCAGGTAGAGAAATTCCCTTTTCAGCATGTGAAAGCAAATGGAACATTATTCTTAGGCCAAACATATGAAGGAAATTTTTTAGCTTTTCCTCTTCCGCACCTCTAATATTTCAATTGTGTCGAATCTGATTAGCACGTTAATTCCATATAGACTTTTACCTTCAGCTCTATGTTAAAACCTTACTCTCCTTAAATGCTTCATTATGTCTCAGTCTTTGTATTATTGAAATATTCCTTGTGAGAGATGTATCTCGGGCTGTCACTAAATGATTGGTATTCGTGGCTGCTGTCTCTGAGGGGATTTAGAGAGATCAGCTTCATGTAAGAAGTGATTCTGACCAGGCTAGAATTCTTCAGTAAGCTGTGGAAGCAGTTTTTTCAGGGTTAGCAGAATGGGCTGAAATATAAAAATAATGGTGTGTTTTTTGTTTCAGATGTCTCTTTATTTGAGTTGTATATGCACATTGTTCTAAATGGAGTAATGCAAATGGACAGTTTTGCTGGATATATTAAAGACTGGCTAATGGAACTCCCATTACCGAACAAACATACTTTTGCACAATACAGCTGATGATAATTTTCAAATGAGACAAATCTCTAGGGTTTAGTAGGGTTGCCTACATTGAGTTCTGATCCTCCTGTTCTTCATACAAAGGTAGTTTTTCAGTAATTAGTGTAAAACATTCTCTGGACACATTGGAACTGTTGCTGTTGTTAACTGAACTTGTATAGAAGAGCCATGATTAAGCTATACGAATAGTATGTTTATATTAACAGCAGAGTGACAACAACATATATAAACCTTCAATTAAATAGAGAGCCCATGGTTCCTTTCTTAATTTGTGCAACTTCAACAGATAGAATTGTTCACTGATAAACAGAATTTGAAATAATCTTATGGCAGAGCACAAGGAATGTTACTTAGTTGTTGGGAAAATATAGGATCTGAAAGGAGTTGCAGCCTCTTCTGTTTTTTAAAGCGTGTGTGTGTGTGTGTGTGTGTGTTTAATGCTTCTGAAAACAATGACGTCTTGGAGTCTGTTCCTCTGCAGAGAATTGGGGAGTTAATATTTTTCAATTGTTTGGTTACATTGTATCATAATCGGCAGAGCTGTGCTGTTAGTCAATACATACAAGTTAGATATAGTATATACCACATTAATTGGTATTATGTGCATGATATTAATAGAAAATGTTGGGAAGTTATGTTAACTGAATGCATTATGCTCTTCCCACTATTCTGTTCATCCACGTCAAGCATCCCACAACACTTTGCAAAGCTGAGAGCTTAATAGCCTGGGACTGGGGACTCCAGGGCTTCCAGGCTCTTGGCTTCCAGTCCGTTCAAAGACCCAGGAGCCTGGAAGCAGTAGCCTGGGCTACTGAGGAGCCGGATTGACAAGCTAGCAAGAAACCAGACCGGTTTCCTGTGGCAACCATGCAGATTTTGAAACCCATATGTTTGCCATGGCGACATCACTGAGATCAAATCGTCTCAGTGAAATGTTTAAATTTCAACAACTTGCAACATCCCACAGGAGAATTTCCACCCAGCTCTCATAATAGGGTTATTCCCCACTTAGCCTGACTCTCTAAAGGTTCCATTGAACACAGTGAGGGGAAGAGCTATTTTTGGAGATGTGTATTTGTCAATTGCACCCAGTTAGTATGTGATGGGTGCCTTAGGAAATGCAGCATTGATATTATTAGCTGCATCTCAGTAAGAGATCCGGCAGGTAAAGTTATAGGAGAATGATCTTTATTACATCTGAGTTGCCAATGGCATGTGAGGCCCCAGCCCCAGCTTACATCACTAAGCCCCTATGTCTCTGCTTTCGCTGCTGATACTCTTTCTCCAATGCCACTCATCATACTACAATCTTCACCATTGTTGTTATTATTCCTTGTGAAAGCTAAACACATACGTTACTGATAGGATCGAGATGCCACCTTTTTGTTACGGCCATGCTCCTAGCAGTGGATATAATGGGCCAAATTCTCTGTTGTGTAACTCTATTCACTTCATGGGAATTACCTGAGCAAAACATTTGAGCCAATGATACACTGGAATGGAAACTCATCCCATGCACTACCGAAAGTAAAACCCACAATGGTATGATAATGACAGATCCCTAGGAATGCAATGGGCTTTGTCTGGAGATGTAGGAGTTATATTTTCCTATTTAGTAAACACCAATATAATCTTCATCCCCCATGTTGCTAATGGAGCTTAATTTAACATGGCTCAGAGGGCCAAATCAGCTCTATCACTGGTGTAAATTTGGAATAAACCCATTGATGACAATGGCATTATGCTACATTTGAACCTGTACAGCTGAGAGCAGAATGTAACCCTTAGTTTGGTCATTGCTTTGTGTATGTGACTGAGATGTCAACAGTGATGTCAGCACAGTTTTGGGGATAAAAGTTTGCTTGTTAACTGGAGCTCCCTCTGGTGACTATATGGCTCTCTCTGTAGCAGCAGCTCACAAAATTCTTCCCTTTAATAATGGCTAATCTGGCTGTTGCTGGGATTTTTATTAATTTATTTTTAATTATTTACTGATAACGTAGTGTCTTTGTTTTAAAATGTAAAGATATCTAAAATCCTGAGGTCTTCCCCTGTCTGATTCTAATTACTTCAAAACAGACTGGAATTTGATCACTGAGTAAAATGGTTGACCTTTTTAACTCTGGCACAGTTGAAAATGATTTGAAAGATTCAAAGCACATGAAACTTTATGGGTATGTGTGGGTAATTATATGAAATAGGGAAAGAAGTGAGATATGTTTTAAAAATTGTAAGTAAAATCTATTTTATTGGTTGCAGCCTGATGACTAGTTTATACACAAGATTTCTTTAAGCATTATAACTATTAGTTGGGGGTGTCACTATTTTTTTTTTAAACCAAAATAGTTATACTGGTCAACCCCTAAAGTGGATGCACTTAAACTATACCAGCATGAGGCAGCTTTATACCAGTATATGTGACACTCCCCATGGTGACACAGACACGTGAGTAGTAAAGTCAGAGCAGCTTGTTAAAAACCATGGCACAAGTCCCAAATTGGTCGTGAATTCTAAATTTATATTTTACCAACCAACTGCATCAAATGCAAACCTGCAGGCATTTTAACAGCCTTAATATGGATTCACAAACAGTCCCTCTGGGTACTCTGGTCTGTCTTGCCACTCACGTGAGCATATCTCTGTGGCAGAAGGCCCCTTACATCAAGAATCACAGCAATATTCAGGTTAGCTCTAATCCCAAAGAATCAGTTGCTTAACCCAGGACAGTGGTGCGTTAGGTCTCACTCCAAAGACAAGCTTGTACCTACTCCTATAGTAAATTATATGAAGATTTATTAAATAGGAAAAGGACATTTAGAAAATTTACAAGGTTAAAGCAAGCAAACATAGACACATGAATGAGTTAGTCTTAGGTTTCAGAAGGTAATATAGGTTTCTATAATCAGCAAGCTCTATCTGCCCTTTAGTGGTAGCTCGAGCTAGGGATCTGTTGCTTATGCCTAGAAACTCTTTGCCCCACCTGAGATCAAGCAGCACAGAGATTCATAGTTCCTTTTTGTCTGGGGTTTCAATCCTCCTCCCGCCGTGTTCTCTGAGCTCCATACTCAGCTGATGAGAGGAGTCTTACAGACTTTAAGGCTAGAAGGGGCCATCATGATCATCTAGTCTGGCATCCTGCACCTTGCAGGCCACAGAACCTCAGCCACCCCTTCCTATAATAGACCCATAACCTCTGGCTGAGTTACTGAAGTCATCAAATCATGATTTAAAGACTTCAAGTTACAGAGAATCTGCCATTTACTCTAATTTAAATCAGCAGGTAAACCTCGTCCCATGCTGCAGAGGAATCCTCAGGGTCTCGCCAATCTGACCTTGGGTAAAATTCCTTCCTGACCCCAAATATAGTGATCAGTTAGACCCTGAGCATGTGGGCAACATCCTCCAGCCAGATACCTGGGAAAAAAATTCTCTCTAGTAACTCATAGTTCTCTCCTAGTGTCCCATCACTGGCCATGGAGATATTTGTTGCTAACAGTTGCAGACTGGCTACATGCCATTGTAGGCAATCTCATCATACCATTCTCTCCATAAACTGACCAAACTCAGGCTTGAAGCCAGTTAGGATTTTTGCCCCCACTATTCCCCTTGGAAGGCTGCTCCAGAACTTCAGTTCTCTTCTCTGATGATTAGAAACCATCTAATTTCAAGCTTAAACTTGTTGATGGCCAGTTTATATCCATTTGTTCATGTGTCCACATTGGCGCTTAACTTAAATAATTCCTTTCACTCTCTGGTATTTACCCATCTGATATATTTATTGATAGTAATCATATTTCCCCTAGCATTGGTCTTTTAAAGAAGGTTTTCCATTCCTCTGATCGTCCTAGAAGCTCATCTCTGCACCTGCTCCAGTTTGAATTCATCTTTCTTAAACATGGGAGACCAGAATTGCACACAGTATTCCAGATAAGGTCTCACCAGTGCCTTGTATGATAGCAATAATACTTCCCTAACACTACTGGAAATATTTCACCTGATTCATCCTAGGATTGCATTAACCTTTTTTCACAACTGCATCACATTGGTGGCTCATAGTCATCCTATGATCAACCAGTACATCCAGGCCATTCTCCTTCTCTGTCACTTCCATCTGATATGCCCCCAGATTATGCCAAAAATTCTTGTTGTTAGTCCCTAAATGCATGACTTTGTGCTATTAAATTTCATCCCATTTCTATTACTCCAGTTTTCGAGGTCCTCCAGATCTTCTTGTATGATATTCCAGGCTTCCTCTGTATTGGCAATACCTCCTAAATTTGTGTCATCCACAAATTTTATTAGGACACTCACACCTTTTGTGCCAAGGTCACCAGTGAAAATGTTAAATACGATTGGTACCAAGACCAAGTTCTATGGATCTCCTTTAGTGACCTCCCATCCAGCCTGAGAGTTACCCTTTCAGTATGACCCACTGTAGTCTCTGTGACACTGTGTCTAAAAGCTACACCCAAAACCCCGTTTTCACCACGGTCATATAATTATGATATGTTCTGTAAAATATACCTTGTGAGGTATCATTTTAAAAGTCTTGATCTGCTAAACATTAATATCCTGGTAGATTGTATGTGCTATCATTGTATGTGAAGTTATGGAATATTGTTGTATATGCTACTAGAACATGTTGTGAGGTGGGAAACATGCACAAACCAGATTTCAGGTAGAACAATGGAGTAGCCAGACAGCGTTAATAGCTCTCCCTCACCCATTCCAGGAAAGAATCCACTAACAGGGATTGTTTACAGGGTAGGCTTCACTGAGGAAGCATGTACACAATGGATCTTGCTGTACCAATGGGGAATGGCCCCCATATCACATACCTAAATCTTTCCCAAGCTGGGAGAAGCAATAAAGAAGGGGAGTGACATCATCACTTGGCTTCACTCCCCCACAACTGAACACCTAAAGGAATTTCTGGAAGACAAAAAGGACTTTGAAGGGGGAAGGTAGCCCCAGGCAAGGAAGGCAGTCTCAATCTATGTTAAAGGAACTACTTGTGCCAGCTAACAAGGGTCAGACATTGCTAATTCCAATCCTGTTCAGGAATACAGAATTTAGACTGCAATTTTATTTTTATTTCTTTGGTAACTATCTCTGTTCTCTTAATGCTTACCACTTAATCATTTAAAATCTTTTCTTCAGTAGTTAAATCTGTTTTATAATTTTACCTAAAACAGTGTGTCTTGAATTGAAGTGTTTAGAATAGCTCTGCTCAGTTACAAAGGCTGGTGTATGACCTCTTCACATTGGGTGGTGGAGATGGGAATTGGACTAATTAATGAGCTTCTACTGTACAGACCTCTGTTTGATGCAAGATCATATACTCCTGTAGGGTAAGGCTTGGAAGGTCTTTGGAATTGGCTGGTGCCTGTATCAATGTCTGGTAACTCAGTTGGATGTGTGGCTGCATCTGCTGTTGTCTTGGGTGATAACAGGGGCTGGCTGTCACCAGCAGAGTGTTGTGGTAGCCAACCTCAGGCTGGATAGTTAAGTGGGCACAGAGGTTCCACAACTTCCAGGCTGCACCCTGGGAGTACATTCTGTGATAGTCTCCCCTTTAACCATTTCCTTATCCAGCTTTCAACTTTCATATCAATCCCCGATTTCTCCAATTTAACTAATAATTTCCCATGTGCAACTGTATGAAATGCCTTACTGAAATCTAGATAGATTAGATATACTGCATTTTGTTTGTCCTTTGTCTAAGAAACCAAGTATCTCAAAAAAAGAGATCAGGTTGGTCTGGCATGATCTACCTTTTGTGAAATCATGTTATAGTTTATCCCAATTACCATTTATCTCTATGTCCTTTAACTACCCTTTCTTTCAAAATTTGTTCCAAGACCTTGGATACAACTGAGATAAAACTAACAAGCCTATAGTTTCCCCATTTTTAAAAATAGGTACTCTATTAGCAATTCTCCAGACATAAGGTACAATCCCCAAGTTTATGGATTTGCATGACCCATCTTCACAGGGAGGAGAACAGAACATCAATAAGAGTCTTTAGTCCTTTTGTTGATGGTTCCTCATTCCAGATGTAGGGCGTTTACAGTTATAAAATACAACTGTAGCCTGTCTGGTATTGATGGGTCTCCTCTTTCAGGAGGGGCATAACAATATCTATACAAAACCAGCTCTTCATGCTAATTAACTTTCCTCTTCTTTATGGCAATTCCGACAGCCACAGATGCTCACAATACAACTGCTTAAATATTACATTTCAATATGGAACACTGATATTACAAGTAGGACTAATGCACATAGCAACTCACAAGCATTCAATAGAGTCTAAATGTTAAACACTTTCTTGTAATTCTAATATATTTTTAATCAATATTAACCCACAAGTGAGCCAGACAGATTCCAGCTATGTAACTGTCAGTGTTCAGTTGAGTCATGACAACACAACATCTTATTCTCATTTCTGTATGGGAATAAGCTATACTGGTGTGATATTCCCCAGGGTGCAACCTGAAGTGTTGGACTGCTGTGTCCCTTTAGCTTTCCATCCTGAAATACCTTTTACACTGCTTTACTGTCAGAACAGCAGCCCCTCCAGGCTGTGCTCATTCACAGCCACTAGAATGTAAAGTCACTCCCACACGAGTACATGAATGCTCTCCCAGCCATCCATGAATAGATACAGGGTGATATCTGCACATCCCTCAGTCCCAGCCTTGCCTCCAGAAATGTGCGTCTTGACCTGGTCAGTAGCCCACTGGATAGTACAAGCTTATAATTAGTCAGTAATTCCAACAAAGATTAATGAGTATGAACTAACCCCGTTGACCTGAGTAGAGATTTCCCAGACACTTCAATCAAACACACTGGTTTAGATAAAACAGTAAAACAAATTTATTAACTAGAGAAAGATAGATATTAAATGATTATAAGTGATAAGTCAGATATGAGTACAAAAGAAATAAAAGGATAAGATTGCAAGCTAATTCCTAAACTTTACCAAGCTAAGTGATCATGAAAACAAAAAAGTTTTTTTTCACCCAAAAGCTTACAGCAGTCCATATGAGTTGGAAAGCCTTCCAACTAGGACCCCTCCCTTTGGTTCCAAAAGCTTCCTTTTATTCTTTCAAACATTGTTGCTGCCATGAATGGAGATGTGGGGGAAAGAGGTAATTTATGTGTTGAGAGTTCTCCATTCTTATACCTTTCCCCTCTCATTGAGGATTAGCCCCGCCCCCCTCAGGTGTAGACAAAACAATCCCCTGTGTATGTGAAATTCAAAATATCTTTCAGCTAAATTGTAAATTTCTTGTTTACACCTTCTGTGTATGTGAAGTTTGAGCCGTCTTGGAGACAACATGTCAATTCTTTATTTACAATCACCCCTGCTGGTGAATGGTTGCTTCAGCAGTTAATAATAGTTTTCTAACACCTGTGGTCATTCTTTGTTGTCTCTGAGGAGCTAGTCTATGGGCATTCCCCAGAATTACAACATATTTAAGTAACAAACATATAGTAGACTCTCATAGATCTATATACAATGTTGATACACACATTTTAACAGGACAATGATGTTGAGCAGACTGAGTTTTCAAATGATACCTCACAAAGTATACTTTGTACAAAATATATCAAAATCCTATAAAAGTAGTGAATATGGGGTACACGGTGTCACAACTGGTATAAGCACTTTTGTACTGTTCTAACTTTGTCCACATTAGAGCTGTTGTATCTCTTTAGCTACACCAGAATAGTTAAAGCAGTACAACTGGTGTGTGTAGACACGGCATTCTATACAGTGAGTGTTATCTGAGGAGGCGCAAAAAAGGGCTTTTGGACTTTTAATATAGAGTTCTGTTGTTTCTCTCAGCCACAGCATTACTTTTGGAGAAGTGGAGAGAACAGTGGCTGAAGATGAGTGACTAGATCCTGGAGAAGCAGAAAGTCTGGAGTTCCCAGACATATAGGTGGATTGTGCTTACTGCTACACCCTTTTAAGTTATTGCTCCATCTTCTATTCACCCTTCTGAGTTGTCTTGTGTCACAGAGGGGCTAACCAAGAGCTATTTCTGTGCTACAATGAGTGCAGGGATTACAGTTTTATGCCACATCTCACACAAGGGATGCCAAAGCAAGGAGGCATCTTGTATCATCCAGCCACAATCTGGCAAATACAAATGGTTCACAGTGTTGCCAGCTCTCAACATATCTGGTGTTTTTCTTTAGATCCCACCTCCTGGGCTCATATTATTACACGAGAATTTCAGCTTTCTTTTCTAAAGAAAAAATAAGCTGCCACAGCTGCTGAGAAAAACTTGAAACCAGAAACCCTAAAAGCTCAAAAGCCAGAAGACAAATAAAAACACTCAACAATTATTTTTTCCCATCTCATGATTTTAAGCCAATCTCCTTGTAGCAAGGCACTAGAGCCCGGGCCCGAGCCGGAGGGGGAGGAGCGCTCCCCGGGGCCCCGGTGGACAAACCCTGGCCCTGCAAGCCAAGTCACCCGGAAGCAGAAGGGCGGGGCCAGGAGCCTGGGGGGAAGTACAAAAGCCCAGGCAGGCAGCTCAGTGAGGAGGAAGCTGCCGACCGAGTCAGACGTGCCTCGCCGGAGGCAGCAGCCTGGGCCTGACCCCGAGCCAGCGGGCAGGCCAGGCCAAGCCAAACCCCGGCCGACCGGCCCGGGTGGGAGAGATCCGACCCGCTGGATCTAGATGACTGGGGGGAGCGAACGGAGCCCCAGGACCCCCTAGGGCCACCAGGCCCAGGCAGGCCGAGGGGGCCCCCCTGGCCCCTGGAGGGGGGCAGCCCGCCCAGCCCCCGCGGGTGGGCACCGGACCCGTGGCCCCGAGAGAGCGAGGGGACCTCGGAGGCCGGCCCCGACCTTGAGGAACTGCCGGAGGCCGACAACCCCTCGGCAGCGTGGCAAGAACCCGACCGTCTCCAGGAGACCCGCGGGCCCTGCGACTTGGAGGAGCTACCCCTGGCCGAGGACCGCGAGGAGTGGCCAGACCTCCCGCCTGCCGACGGGGAAGGCTTGGCCGGACTGTCACTCACCGCCTCCACCCCGGCCCCAGGGAGTAAGACGTGGGCCCAGGTACTCCGGGGCTGGTGGGGAGGAAGTGGCCCAGGGAGGCCACTGCCTGTGGCCGAGATAGGGACCCCGCCCATGTCAGCGTGTTGCGGGCGGATCCCCGCTGACCCAGTGGCCATTGTCTCGGGTCACTGGTAGGGCCCTGGGCTGGGACGCAGTGGAGTCGGGAGGGCCTGCGTCCCCCTCCCCCACCCCCTTTCCGTTCCCAGATTTGCCCGAGTACCCCGAGACCCGATACAACACTGCCTGCCCGCTCTGCTAGGGGCCGGGGCAATAGACTGCTGCTCGCCCGCCCCGCCCAGGGCCAGACGATAAAACTGCTTGCCTGCCCGCCCTGCTAGGGGCCGGGGCAATAGACTGCTTGCTCGCCCGCCCTGCCAAGGGGCCGGGGCGAAAAGACT
>ML675616.1:85922135-85937885 GCA_007922155.1 Mesoclemmys tuberculata | reverse complement strand
CCCGCCCTGCCAAGGGGCCGGGGCGAAAAGACTGCTTGCTCGCCCGCTCTGCCAAGGGGCCGGGGCGAAAGACTGCTTGCTCGCCCGCTCTGCCAAGGGGCCGGGGCGACCGACTATTTAGCTAAGTTTCCCCTAACTAACCGAACCTTGTGCACCCGGACAGGTGCCAACGTTTACACTCCTGATTTTTTTATATCTGTTTGGCAATACTGATATCATTACAATAAAGCAATTGTTTTTCATAACAGAAGATGACATTACATATCAATTCTTATCCCTTAGTTTTTCAGCAATGAAATATCATAGGAAAGTATTAATATTATAGCAGGTAGTCAGGGGGCAAAGGAGGTGGCCTCATGTTTCTGACCAATCATATTTATCAGGATTATTGGGACTCCACAAGTCCACGGTAACTGTTTATTTGGCATCTGTGGGCAAATTTTCACTAATTCTCAAAACCTCAAGAAGACAGTGAAGAAGACACGTTACATTGAGTCTTACAGTAGATGTCTTTTTATAAAGTGTACAGTAACTCTGACTTGAACATTCAGATAATGCTATGTGCTCAGACTTGCAAGGGAAAAGGCATATTTTAGTTCTATGACTACAGAAAAGCTTTCTGCCTTTGGTTATTTTTTTGCGGGGAAGAGAATGCAGGGAAGTGGAGGCTTCTTTTGAATTTGAATAGAAAGATTCTCCAAAACAGAAATAAATTCCACTCATTTTGCTCAGTGGAGCCATTGGAAGGTTCAGAAAAACATAAGAAGCACTTGTCTCCTGTTATTGTGGTTGTTTTTTAATTACCATTGGCATTCCAGAACCTTGGCAATAGTAGTAGCCATCTTGCAGCGACACAGGCAAGGATCAGCTTCAGAGACTGCAGCCTGGTTTCCATTCTGCTTCTAACACTGCCTTAGCAATGGAATAGGAAAACATTTACATGTTTAAAAGTGTGATTTGCCAGCATTTTGTCACTTAACAAGGAGGCCTAGAAATAGTGTTTTTTATTTAATTTACATACTGCCTCCAAATTAGGGATGTAAAACTTTAACCGTTTAAATGGTAATCAGCTGTTAACCATTTTAAACAGCTAATTAACGTTTAAATTGGGGGAAGGGGAGCAGCAGCTGGGCTTAGCTCCCTGTCCTCAAGAGCAGCTGGGCAGCTCTTGCTCGTGGGGAGGGTTGGAGCCCAGTGTGGGTTAGCCACAGCAGGGCTCAGCTCCCGGTGAAGGAGGCTGGGGAGCCTAGCACCAGGGGTAGCCGGAGCTGGGCTGGCTCCCTGCCAGCGAGAGCAGTTCATAGCTGTGTGGCCCAACTGCGTAGAGCACTGGGACTCAATAGTTGTGAGTTCTATTCCCGTCTCTGCCATTGGCTGACTGGGTAGCCTCGCAAAAGTCACTTCCCCTCTCTGTGCCTCAGTTTTCCAATCTGTAAAACAAGGATGATGAGAGTGTCCTGCTTTGTAAAGCACTTTAAAATCTACTGATGAGATGTGATATATGAATGACTACTTCTGCTTTTATTATAAAGAAAATCTGTAAGGAGACAGGTCCCTGCCCAAGAGTTTACAATCCAAGGCCCTGATCTTGCAAAGGCTCATGCATATGTTTAACTTTACACACTCTGAGTACGCCAACTGATTTCAGTGGGACTAGACAGAGTACATAGAATTAAGCACACGTGTAAGTTTTTGAGGTATCAGGGCCTAAGACCCCAATCCTACAAGCCATTCTGCATGGAGCCCCGATGAAATCAGTAGGGTTCTGTGCAGCCACAGGAGTCCATTTGCATGACTGAAGGCTAATGGTATGCAGTTTATCCTTTCTTATATTGAATAATACCTGACTCCATGAGTAGCCCCATTAAAATGAATAGGAATGGCTCTTGAAATCAGGTACTGCCTCATGACAAGGTGGCAGAATCAGTCTGAAAATTATCTACATGTTGTCTATGGACAATTGAAGTAGGGGCAGGGCTGGGATGCAACCCATGCCAAAATGTACTGGGGCTAGCAGAAAAGGAAAGGTTTCAAATGCCCTAAATATAGTGGTTTAAAGTTACACTTGAGATAGTAATCCCTAGGTTGGCCCCTAGGGGAAGTATAACAGAACATTACAGTGCCTCCATCTATTACCCTTTCCAGTCTGTTTCTCTCTGAGGCAATTAGGTGAACTGCAGGTTTCCTGCTCAGGGTCAGCCCATAGTGTGTTTTGTTGGGGGGGCTCCTCGGTGCAGCCCCTCTGTTGCTGCGACAGTACAATCTGCATAGAATCTGCCAAAGAAAATGAACTCCCCAAATTATTTAGTTTTTAAAAGTCACGTGATTTTAAAGCCCACCATGATTTTGGGGCATGACTCATGATATTTGGATGGCTGGGATTGGAAATACTCGTTAGCATACCATTCTCACTGGTTTTACATGTTGAAAGCCCAAAAGAATCACAATCAGCCCTTCATCTTTCCATGGTAGATAAATTAAGCCAGGACAGGCAGGGCAATCATTTCTCAATACCAGAAGCCCAGCTCAATGGATGCTGTGCAGGCTGAACAGTGAAATGACAGCGAGAAAGGAGCCTTAATTGAAATTCGCAACAGAGTGAATTTATGAGGCTTCCCCACTTAAAAGTTTGAACAGTGTCACTTCTCTGTTTTCATGCCACTGGAAAAGAAGGCTGCAGCCATTTCAAGCCCAGCCCCACCTATGACCTTCCTAACTCCAGCTCCTAATTTATCTGTGTACACAGGTGCAGTTAAGCACCTCTCGAATATTTATTTCCGCTGCTGTTTGTTTATATGCTAAAAACCAGTCGTTGCTCCTCTACAGACTCCTAAGCTCCCACACACCGGCACTTCTCAACAGAGCCGGAGGAGTAATTTCACAGCCTTAACTAGACGTTATCATCATTTCTGTTTTAATGTCTGGTTGCTAATTTGCCTCCTGAGTCCCCTAACTTCCAATTGAATGGAGCTCAAGGGCTGCCGTCCATTTTTATCTTTTTAAAAATATATATATTTTATAAAGGAAAAGGCATAAACAAAGGGAAGAAATAAATTTCAATACCCAAGCAGCTCCAGAAGTAAAGCAGCAAAGAGATTGTCTACTGCCTCTCCCGCTGATTCACTCTCCTTTGCACAGCACTGGAGTACAGAGCCTAGCTGCCTCCACTAGCCTCAGACTTCTCCATGTGCTCTGCAATATTTGTTTAATTCCTCCTGTCCAAGCAAGGAAACACAGCAGAAAAGGCAACAGAGCTCCAAGGGATCTTGAAGACCAAGGCCTAGACCCTCAAAGGTATTTAGGTGTCTGTTGAAATCAGTGAGAGTCAAGCATCTGGCCAAAGTCACACCAGGACAGGGATGGAGGCAAAATGTTGTGTACTTTTTTTTATTGAGGGGCTTCTGTGACCCCTATGAATCATTGCAGTGGCTCCTCCGACCTTCATCCAGTCCCTCCCTGCCTTTGGCTTCCATCACTCTGCAGTGATCTCCTCCAGCATCTAGGCAGTGTAAAGATGGTATAGCTGGCTTGGTGCCTAGCTTAGGGGTCCCTGGAACCAGGGGCATTCCCACAGAGAACTTACATGTGCCCTACAGCTCCTTTGCACCAATCAAGATGGCACGAAGTGGCCCTAAGGATATAATGGGCCAAGCCCAAAAAGTCTAGTGGTGAGGCAGGATTTTAAAGACTTCCACAATGAGAGCCAAGTTGGAGTGGTGTGACAGGGCAATACTCTATCTCCATCCTCTGATGCCCTAGAAACTGCTCAGACCCACTTTCTTTTAGTGTTCAGGCTGGATTTTATCCTAAACCCTTCCACCAACACCAGTACAGCAACATTGCCACTTTTAATCCTTACATCTTTCAGTCTTTCTTTACCACGGTCCTAGGAACTCTTTCAGTCTGGCATCAGTCTTGTCTTGTCACCCCCACCTTATCCTACCCTTTTTATCACTTTCTTCTACCTTATATCAGGGTAGCCAGAGAAGACCTAATTGGTTCCTTACCTTCCCCAGCCTCTCCTTCTGATTAGTTAATTGCTCAATCAGCCACCACTGGGGAAACTAATTGGGGCTACAGTGATCAAAGGACCAACCCACCTGCCAGCCCTCAGCACTCTGTGACAGGGGGGCTGTGACAAAATGCGCCCCTGTATTCACACCTTACACAGCACTGTAATAATCTTTCATACAGAATAGGCCTTGTAGGATATCACTTGAAAACCAATAACTTGCTGGTCAGTAAATTCATGATGAGATGTATGTAGCAACGTTATATGTAAAGTTATGACCGAAAGCTGAAGTTATGAACGTAACCTGAAGGGTCTGGACAGGTCCGGGGAATGGGTAAACTGGTTTCTCAAAGACAAAGGATGAGTGGATGCCTCTAGCCAGCGGTCATCAAAGCTGATGTGCAATCACCTATCAAGTGGCCACCTTTTGGCAAGAAAGGCAGGGCAGGAACAAAGAGATCTGCATCTTTGCAAACAAAAGCATGGAACCTCTTTCACCACCAGACTCTTTGCCTCTGTCCTTACAGCATGAATGAACTTTTTTTTTAGGGGTAATCCTCAGGAAAATGTATTTCAAAGGTGACTGAACTATAAAAGCAAGGAGCTAAAATACCCCAAGTTATTGCTCCTTATCCATCTCTATCCCTTTCACCTAAAAAGACCAAAGAAACAGCTGTTGGACTTTGGGAGCAGATCCTGGCTTTGGGTCAGCAAAGCCATTGGAAACAGATGGTAAGGGACTTCACCTAGAACCAAGAGTAGTTTAAGTTTAGTACCAGGAAGCGTTTTATCTTTATTTCTCTTGTAGCTATTTCTGACTTTAATGCCTTATACTTGTATTCGCTTAAAACCTGTCTCCTTGTAATTAAAGGAACTTGATTTATTCTTTAATTAAAACAAATCCAATGTTTTTTAATTGTTTGGGTCACTTCATTTAAGGTAGCAGATTGTTGTATATCGATCCCTCGAGAGGGGCAATGGACCTAATATATCTGGACTGTCCAGGAGAGGACTGGTCAGTGCTGAGCACACATTTTAGGGGGAAAATGCAGAGTGATCCCAACACTTTCCCAGTCCTGGAAGTGGTAACCAAGGCTGGTGGAAGCCAGAGTGTGACTGGCAAGGCTGGCAGGCAGCTGGCAGACACTCAAGGTGTGACCTGCATGCTGTTTGTAAATGGTCCTGGTGGAGCTACACCAGCAAAGCACTGTGAGGCACCCCAGGTTGCAGGGCAGGAGTGACACAATCCCTCATTGATCTGGATTGCACCCTGGAATGTCACAGAAGTATAAAAAGAAGCCACAAGAAACTGGGAGAAGCAGTGTAAGCTCATCCCACACATTGAACCCAACCAGTGAATCAGCCCTTCCCTGCAAAGACCACCCCTTCATTCCTTGATCCCTCCATGGGCCACAGGGGCCAATTAGTGCCAGCTGCTGTGGTGACTTTTGTGAGGTGAACACCAGTCTATCAGCAACTGGGCTGATATGCCCCTTCCCCCTCTCAGTGGTGATGTGTAAGTTAAGCAATAGCCACTGCTGATTTGGGGCAGGATTGGAGCTTAAGCTCTGGATAGGCAAAGCTCTGTAGAGATGCCCTGAGTCAACGAATACCCTACAATTCTCCTGTTAACTGCTCACAACTGGAGCCCTGCTCTAGTTCTTAGGAAGCCAGGAACATCAAGGGATCTGACTAGCAACCATCCAGGCCCTGCATATGAGGGTTTTTTTTGGTTGAAATTATTAATGTTTGGGTATTCGGGCCTTAAATCTACTGACCAGCCCCAAACCAATCCTCTGTTTCCCTGTCAGCTGTGTGGGGTGTAGAATCAGACAGGAAAGGGCTTATCATACAGTTGGGCTTATCCTATCTAGTCTAGCTCCCCCTAGGTATGTAAAAAGGGAGTGCACAGTGGTAGTTGGGTGGTTAGTTGTGCTCCATACAAAGGGTTTGTCTTGGGTGTAGGCTGGGCCCACCCTGTGAGAATGCCCCACTCAGGGGCAATCGCCCCCTTTGCACTTCACCAGGCTGCCACACAAACTGATTGCATTTCCCGCTCTGACAGAAGGAGGAGATTTGATTCCTAATGCATATCATGTGTCTCAGCTACAGTCTCAGCTTTGAGGCCAATGAGGCAACTGCCCTGTGCAAATGACACACCAGTTACTGAAAAGCTCCTTTTCTGGGTGTTCTCTGGGCTGGAATGGAGTCTTGCTTCCAGTGTAGCTGCAGTTTGCCTTGTAGCCTTTGAACCACCATAAAAAGCTCCTTGTACAATCTCCTTGTGTTGAGTTAGCAGGCAATACAAGCCCTGTCCTCTCCAGCTTATGTAAATTATGTAATTCCCTGAATTTAGGACATTGCACAGGCATTCCAGCGTCAAACAGCGAGGACCGCTGTCTCCTTGCATTCCCCTGCGCAGACCTCACAACTTTCCTCTCCCTCCCAACAGATGCATACGGTACCTTCCCAAGCACAGGCGCTCTCCCCTCCTTGTGAGGGGAGGGATAGAGAGGGCCCTCTCACTTTTCCCCACCCCACAAAACCCCAGATCAATCCCCTGCCCCATAACTTGACCCCTGCATTGTCCCATGTCACATCCCCATCACTCTTGATATGCATAGGCCCTGCTGTGCTTTTCTCCCCCTCCCCATTCCCAGGCCAATCCCTGCCCCAGGCACAGAGGCCTGCGCTATCCATGGTCATGCCCAGGTCATTCTCACAGTGCACTGACTTCACTGCACTGTTCCAGTCAGGCACAAGTTATTCTCCATCCAGAGCCCCTTAAGCTCTACCTGCTCTCTGTGAGCATTCCTTCCTTTCCCCATGGTCTTTAAAAATCGTTTTCCCTATAACATCTTTCTGGTCCACTTTAGTGCTAGTCAGCTCCCAGAGCTATAATAATGTTAGCAAGAGGAAGTGAATAAACAAATAACAAAGCAACTGAAAACACCAATGGACTCTGTTACCCATTAAACTCCCTGGCCCTAAAGCCCTACAGATTTATTGCACTTTACCTTGGCTTTGTTTTTGTAATGGAACAGGGGAAAGAAAACACACAACGTCATTTGCTTCCGCCCTGTGAACTTGTCGGTGAAGCCTAGGCCCGTGTATGGACCCTTTCAGAAACAGGAGCTTAGAGACAAATTACGCAACTGAACCCCAAACTGTCACGTTGCTGGATGCAGCTCTGTGAGATCAAACATGGGGAAGGGAGGGGGAGTTCTGCAAAGTCCACAAGCAGCTCTTCATGCCTGCATTGTACCCCCCTGTGTTGGAAGCAGCTGAAATGCCCCCGCAGGAGCTCCTCACCAGAGAAGCCATTAGCAAGCACTTTTTTCCTCCCCAACGCCTCCCTCTGTGAGCCCCCACCACCTGGATTGTTCTCTACATGACACCCTACTTCCCAAAAGGGGATACGAGAAGCATCCTTCCAGCCTAGGAGAAACAAATGCTAATCAAAGCCTTTTAATGCTGCCCCTCAATCAGCGAGAAAGGCTGCTGCTGAGAGGAGCTCCCTTCCCTGCAGAGATTAAGCAGGTAATGTTGAGTCAGCTTTTTTCCTGGCCTCAGGGGAGCAAGAACCTGGGACCCATAATTGAACCTGACATTCCCATATGGTAGTGCTGAGCGCTAAGCCCCTCGCCCACTGCACTGGCTCAGGGGATGCTTTTCTCTCTATGTTCTGTCATTAATAATTCATTTGGCATATCGTGTAATGACTTTCTTGATCATTACGAATTCATTTGGGGCTAATGTGCATGTCATATCCACTGCTATGGGAGACAGTAAAGCAAAACAAACCAGCCAGCCAACCAGCGTCTTTCTCACGCTGCTTTATTCATTTATATGTAATTGATTTGCTGTTGGTTGATTTTTCAATTAATCTTTTCAGGACTGAGTTGCATTTATTAATATCATTCTTTTGGGGTGGTGGTTATTATTTTGAACCTTGATTTCCATCTATTTGTCCACATCTCACAGCTGGGTGTTCCCCAGACAGACAGATAGATTCAGTCAGACAGGCTTTATTCCTCCCCCCACTTGGGTATCATAAGCAGGTGCTCCATTGACTACAAAAGTGTATATGTAGGGCCAGATTTCCAAAAGAAGCTAACCTCACACTTAGGCCACACAATACATGGCCAGATATTCAAAATGCTTAGAAAGCTGGGAGCTAAGCTCATTTGAAAATATGGCCACTAGGGAATTAAGTGCTGGTGAACGTCTCAGTATAATTGCTGCCTAGAGGGGTCTTCTGCTGAGATCACCACAAAACAATAGAGCACAGGCAGTGCAACAATCCCCTACTCTCAGCTCCCTATCAGTGTCTCCTTCACGGGACCAGTGCTAAGAATGAGAAAGAAGCACAGTCCCTGCAGTCTTATGGAGTTCTTGGCCTCTCCGATGAGATTCTGCCAATGATGCTGGTTCTGATGGCATGTATTTGTGGTGTGGACCCCTGTCTGCTAGGAACTGGACTGAGACTACCACCCTATTTCCACATAAACCACTGACAACCTAGAGATGGTGTTGACTTTCAATCACCACTGTGTTGGGCTGGATATGAACTGGTGACTTAGAGGTGAAAGGCCCTGTAATTTATTGCCAATCCCTGAGCTGTCCCCTGCCACTTTCTACTCCTAAAATGAAAAAGAAAATGAAAGAATATCTCTCTTAAGACATCCTGTCAGGTGATTTGATAAATGTAATGCAGAGAAAGGGTGATCCAGTGGTTAGGATATTAGCCAGGGATTCAGGAAACCTGGGTTCAATTGCCTGCTCTGCCACAGATGTCCAGTCAAACCATGGGCAACTCACTTAGCCCCAGCTCCGCAAAGGAACTTTGGCACCTCGCTCCCACTGCTTTCCTGGAGCATTAGGTGCTTACATACCTTTGAGGAGCTGGGTCTTCGCATCTCTGTGCCTCAGGTCCCCATCAGTGATATGAGAATAACAATACTTCCCTACCACATAGATGTGTTGTGAGGATAATACATGAAGATGGTGAGGCACTCAGATACTCTGGTAATGAGGGCCTGGCATGTGCTGGATGGCCTTCTGAGGCATGCTGGGCTCAGCACTGCTGATGACTTAGCAGCTATCCCCTCTGCCTCACGGGTAAATTAGCAACATAGGGCTGATTAGTTACCATAGCTGCTTGTGATAGGGAGATTCAGTTGTGATGAGTGACTCCAGATGCAAGGAATCAGGAAGGACTATTTAAATAATGCTGGGACTGCATTATGTGTGTCACACATGCTGATTGACTATGGGGGAAAGCACTGTAGTTTAGGGCTAGCTGTACCGCCTACCACAGTCTGGCTAACTAATGTGGTGGGCCCTGGAACCAGGGCTTAGGCCTTCAGGGACACAGTCCTGTAATTGGTGTTCTAGAAGGAGAATAAAAGACACCCCTTGGGAGCAGTGCAAATGCCTGTGGGGGCCCCTGAAACCAGGAGCTAGGCCTTCAGGGACACAGCCCTGGGGTTGGTGCTCTGGAAGGGCAACAGGGAATAGAAGAGATGGAGATTTCTAGGTTCCTGGGGGCAAGCCCTGAGATGGGGCCTACAAGGAACAGCAAGATCCCTAAGGCAAGTTGCCAGAGTCACTGGGGAAGGGAGGCAGTGAGGGAATCCTGCTGGAGAGGAATCAAGAGAGAAGAATCTTTGATGGGTCTGGGAAGCAGAAGTCTTCACTTGCCCAAAAGTGGCAAGAGAAAGATTAGTTTGAGTATTGGTTTTGGACTTTCAGTTAGAACTGTTGTTAGCTTGGAAGGGGATACAACTTTCATGTGACCTGACCTGAGGGTCAGGCCATGAAAGACCCAGAGAGAAACAGGCCATCTCAGGACTAGGGAAGTGGGCAAAAGGGGGTGCAAGAGGTGAATTTCTGTAACAATTCTTCCAGGCTTGAGGGAGTGATACTAATGGTGAGCATGCACCATTACAGGGTCGTGTAAATACTTGAGAGTGTGTCTCCGGTTCTTTGAGATTTAGGGCTAAATTCCTTCCTTTGTGGTTGTCAATGAGAAAATTCATCCCACCACATTATCCAAAAACACCACTGAGAGTGATTAAGAGTGATTGTGCATTCTCTGTATCCGTTCAAACCACTCTCCTGAGACAAGAGGATAGAAGAATCTATGACAAAGAGAGAAGCTCCACGCCCACAGAAAACCCATTCATAACAATGAGCGGCTTGATGTGTTGTGATGGTGTAAATAAATCCCTGTGGAGTGGCTGAAGTGTTTGCAAAAATGCTGGTTGTAATATATTCTGGGTAAAGAGCTTTCTGGAAAGTGAAACAGCTCAAGTTCCATGATGTATAGGGTCTGAGAGGCCACAGCAGCATTGTCATAATTCAGTGCTTTTGCTTAAAAATAAATCTTGTCACAAGTGGCATGAAATGAGGAAAGGAAGAGGCAGGGGGAGGAGAGAGACTTCACAGGAGAGAAAGGGATTATTGCTGTTCTGGACTGGTTTTTGTCTTAATTTTGCAGACATTCTCTTCAATCCCTCCTCCACTGGACAGAGGCCTTCTAGGTTTGTTACAGACTCAGGTGTGAAGCTCTGTGAATTTCTCTATGGATGCTTCTTTGATCCCATGCAGCTTACTATGAAAGGAAAGTAGGACTGGTAGTTAAGGCTCTGGACTGAGGTCAGATTTAGTTCCTGACTCTCCTGCAGTCTCCCTGAATGACCTTGGACAGGTCATTTACTCTCTCTCTCACCCTTGGTCTGTCTTGTCTATTTAGTTCATTAGCTTTTCAAAGCAGGGGCTGTCTCTTCCTGCATGTGTGCACAGCACCTAGTGCAACATGGCCCTCATCTCAGTTAAGGCCTTTAGGTGCTACGGTAATATAAATGGATAGTGCTGCTAATCATGACTGTGAGTGCATGTGAAAGGCAATGGAAGGTTCTAGGGATTGGGACATGGACGCTTTACCACCAATTCAATGCCGCTCGATCATTTGGTGACCTTTGTAAAATGTGGTGGTGGGTGTCATTCCACCATTTGTTCAATGCAGTTTTAAAACTCTGTATTGCAAATCTAGTTTTAAAAATACACTAAGTAATACATATGTTAAAGCAAAGGAACCCAAACCAAGGGAGTGACATGACCTGGCCCTTTGGAAACAAGAAACTTCTTTCATTTTACTTTCTATAAATCTCCCTCCCTCCCCCTGGAGCTGATGTCTCTCTCCCTGTGTCCTGGCAGGTAGTACATAAACTGTGGACTAATTCTACAGCCACTACTGACTAATGCTTAATACCACTGGTGATGCCACTAGAGACAATGGGACAACTCCCAGTAGCAAGCGCTAGGGGTGATATTCAGCCCTGCTGCAGAGGGCTGTTGTACCACTTAGTCATGGCACAGGGAAGCTATGGATGAACAACTATGCTGGGGTGTCTGTTTACCTCTAGCTGCTATGCGAAAGGGTTGTATGCTGGACCCACCAAGGCTGGTGACTCATGAGGAATGCCACACACAAAAGGCATGGAGGCATGTTGGGAGAGGCATGACAGAATTCATAGTTAGGGGGATTGTACGATACCCCTGCTCTTTCACCTTTGAAACTGGCTCAAGGGGGCTGATGCTGGTATTCCAGCCTGGAAGCTCCAATAGCAGATATGCAGGGGAGGAGTGGGGACATACAGGAGGCACTCACTGAACCTGGGGTGGGGCAGTGTATGGATTCAGTTGCCCCAGTCTCTTTTCACTCCACCTGCACAGAGCCCTTTGTCTTGGGCTTTAGGGAGGTGGACAGTAGATTTCACCCATCTTCTTTCTCTGTCCTCCCCCACCCTCAGGGACATAGGGCATCTGCCAGTTTCTGCTATTTCTTTTTTGTGCTGGTCTCTTCAGACTTCTGTGTCTCATGCTGAAGGATTTAATTCTTTCTCTATTCTATGTAACATTTCTCTAGGTAGCCCTCTTTTTCTCTTTCCAGCAGATGTCCATGTTATCACTTGATGTGGAAGTCATATTGGTAGACGTATTTAGGACATGCTTTAAGGATGCTATCTTGCCATGTTTGATGCTTTGAGGTGATGTGCTCTACTAAGATTTCTAATATTGTAACTCTTTCCAATGGACTCTGAAAATCTTCTGCAGGCATCTGACCTCATCAATTAGATTAACTTTTTATACCTGGAAAGATACTGGAACAAATTATTAAACAATTAATTTGTAAGCACCTAGAGGATAACAGGGTTATAAGGAATAGCAAGGATGGATTTGTTAAGAGCAAATCATGCCAAACCACCCTAACTTCCTTCTTTGATACTGGCTTTGTAGAGGGTGAGGGAGTAATAGACATGATATCTTGACTTTTAGTAAGGCTTTTGACACACTCACATGACATTATCATAAGCAAACTCAGGAAATGTGGTCTAGATGAAATGACTATAAGGTGGATGGATAACTGGTTGAAAGATTGGACTCAGTAATTATCAATAGTTCTGAATTTGGTACTAGTCAAGATTTTCATTAATGACTTGGATAAGGGAGTGGAGAGTTTGCTTGTAAAATTGCAGATGACACCAATCTGGGAAGGGTTGCAAGGACTCTAGAGGATTAGAATTCAAAATGATCTTGACAAATTGGAGAATTGGTCTGAAATCAACAAAATGAAATTCAATAAAGACAAGTACAAAGAACTTCACTTAGGAAGGAAAAATTAAATTCATAACTACAAAAGGGGGGATAACTAATTAGGTGGTAGCACTGCTGAAAAGGATCTGAGGGCTGTAGTGGATCACAAATTGAATGAATCAACAATGTGATGCAGCTGTAAAAAAGGCTAATATCATTCTGAGGGTGTATTAACAGAATTGCCATATGTAAGACATAGGAGGTAACTGCTCCACTTTGCTCAGTTCTGGGGAAGGCCTCAGCTGGATTACGGTATCCAGTTCTGGGCACCACATTTTAGGAAAGATGTGAACAAATTGCAGAGCAACAAAAATAATAAAAGGTTAGAACTTATGAGGAAAGGTTTAAAAAAACCAAACAAACCAGGGCATGTTTAGTCTTGAGGAAAAAAGAGTGAATGATAATCTTCAAATACATTAAGAGCTTTTATAAAAAGGATGGTGATCAATTGTTTTCCATGTTCACTGAAAGTAGGACATGAAGTAATGGACTTAATTTGCAGCAAAGGAGGCTTAGGTTAGATATTAGGAAAAGTTTTCTAACTATAAGGTTGTTAAATTCTGGAACAAGCTTCCAAGGGAGGTTGGGAATTCCCATCCTTGTCAGGTGTTTGTTTTATTTGTTTTTAAAACCTGCAAGGATGGTCTAGGTTAATTTGGCCCTTCCACAATGCAGGGGGCTGGACTCAATGATTTCCAGAAGACCCTTCTAGCCCTACATTTCAATGCTTGATATATGCCCTATTTATTTGTGTGCAACTGATCACAATTTTTTTCATATGAAAAATGTGATAGGCAGGGCATGTTTTAAGTGGTTCAGTGGGTGATGCATGTTTAGGAGCACAGCAAGGGAAAACTGATGGCAGAAGAACATGCGGCAGCAAAATATTACACTGGATGGATGATGCAGTAGCCTGGATTTATAAATATATATATATATATATTCCTCCACCCAGAGATTAGCAGAGGACTGACCAGAATAGATTACACAGTTGACAAACCTCCAATAATGGAGATACTATATAAAAAGACCAAACTTATGGTTTACAAAATATAGCGAATGTTAAAAAAGCTGTTGAAGGGGCCCCTATGATACAAACAGTAAATGCTGGCCCTAGCCTTTCAGCTTGATGTGTTTGGCTTCAAACCCTCCCTTGGGTCACAGGGTAAATAATGTTGATGATTTTAACCGAGACCCTGTTTGTGCACATCACAACACTGTTTGTGTAAAATTGACCTTCTCTAATCAGGAGAGGTCAAGGGCTTGTAGTACAGATCAGCTGTGGGTTGCATAATGCATCTGTGTAGGAGAAGCTTCAATGCAGGGTGGTGCCTTTAAATACCAAGGTTGGTTCATATCCCTCAGCTGCATGAACACTAAACTCACTTTATAAAAGTTTCCTCTGTGATACCTCTTCACTCAGCAAGAAGACACTTGTTGATGGAGTCTCAGAGCTGAATCTGTTCTAACATACTGGTCTGGGGGGGAGAGTATTATCTTACCAGCAGAATTTTCTATATCATATCCCTGGAAAATATTTTCCTGATCAATAAGGACTGTGGTATGCATAGGGAAGAATTTTTACACTTTGGCTGTAGCCTCCTGAATCAATTTCTTTTAGAGCAGAATATTCCTTCTTCCATAAAATGTAAAGTGAAGGACCAGAGCTTTCAACTAATGATTAAGATGAACCCTGGCTATTGTTTTAGGCATCTATGTGCTCTATACTGAATACCAAACAAATATGAATTAGGAGGACCAGGGACAGTGTAAGCATGCTTATTCTACACAGTGCTAGCAATACGTCTCCACCTTGACTTGCATCTCACTTGCTGTTCCAGTCCTGAGAACCCTCCTTCACTCCCATTTCTGCTAATGCACCTCAGCGCTGACCTGCAGAAACCTCTCCTATTACTGACCAAGGTCCCTTCTACCCACAGCTCTGCCAGTGCCCCCCTGTCCTGTCCTGTGTCACCCCTCCGCTACTCTGTATTTTATTAAAAATCATTTGAATGCTGTTACAAGTCGTAGCACAACTTGGCCAGACAGCAAAGAGTGAGACTCACACAAAAATGCCAGTTGTCACCACCTGTAGCATATTTCCAGACCAGGGAGCTGGTCTCACACAAGGACAGGTAATCAGATTAGAAAAATGTCAGGTGAGAAGTTCAGGCAAAACCCATTCCCGGAGCCAAATGTACGCAGACATCTTTCGGGATAATCAGATGGGAAGATACCATACTTCTTTTTGGAGTACAATAAAATAACCAAGAACAATGTGTGTTTTATTTGCCATTTAAAAAAACAGTACCACAGTTAAAAAGTCTTACTGTACGATGGCGCTTTGGGTCACGGCGGCCCTTCCTGGGGCCTAGCCGCTGGGGGGGGGGGAAGGTCTTGGTACCTCCCCCAAACAAATGGGGAATTGGTCAACCGACCGGTCTATAGGCTCCAGCCCCCCAGGCAGGGCGGGCGAGCAAGCAGTCTTTCGCCCCGGCCCCCGGGCAGCAGGGCCGGCAAACACACAGTCTATGTGGCCTGCTCCCTGGGCAGCAGGGCCGGCAAACACACGGTCTATGTGGCCTGCTCCCTGGGCAGCAGGGCCGGCTAACACACGGTCTATGTGGCCTGCTCCCTGGGCAGCAGGGCCGGCTGAGACGGGCGTCTTCCGGCTGTCTGGCCGGCGGTTAGGAGTCTCTCTCTCTCTCTCTCTCTCTCTCACTCGCTGGGGCAAGTGTGGGTAGAGGAGGGGGGAGGGGGACACAGGCCCACCCATCTCCACTGCGTCCCAGCCCAGGGCCCTAACAGTGGCACAGTTAGTACCACTGGTGCGGCGGGGATCCGGCCGCAACACGCCGCGGGGCCTGTGCCCCCACTCTAGCCATTAGGTCTGGCTGCCCCTGGGCCACTTCCTCCCCGTACTCCCGGGAGCTGACCCCGGGCAGCCCGGGGGTGGGGTATGCGGTCCACGGCTGGCTCACCAGTCCGTCGGCGTCCGTTGGCGGCAACGGGGGCAAGTCATCAGCGTCCGGCAGCTCCTCGAGATCCAGGGGTTCGCCGGGGGGTCCGGTGTCTGG
>ML675616.1:85807841-85921916 GCA_007922155.1 Mesoclemmys tuberculata | reverse complement strand
CTGGCAGCTCCTCGAGGTCGGCTCCAGCTTCAGGGGGGTCAGCGGCTGGCAGCTCCTCAAGGTCTAGCCCCGCCTCGGGCGGTGGGACCCACTGGGACTGACCGAGCCCCTCCGGCTAGGCTTGGGGGGTGTCAGCCCCCTCTGGGGTCTCGACAGCCAGTCCCAATTGCCGGCACCCGGAGGCCCTATCCAGTCCCGGTCCCGGGGTTTACGCCGGGAGCGGCGGGGCTTCGGCTCGGGGTCGTAGCCGTTCCCTTCCCCAGCGGGAGCCCTGGGTGGTAGGTCTGCTTCCCACCGCTGCCTGTCTCCCACTGAGCCCAGGGGCCTGGCTTTTATACCTCCCCTTCCTGGGGAAGTCCCGCCTCTTGGCGCCTGGTTGGCCGTCCCCGGCGGTCCTATCCGGGCCGGCCTGAGGGGTTGACGGGCGGCCCGGCGCGCTGGACCAATCCCGGCCTGTTGCTGGGCAGTTTTACCTGGCCAGCTATCCCGCTGGTCTATTGGCTCTGGCCCTCCCTCGGCTCCCAATCCCGGGGCAGGCCGAGGTGCCCTCCTACACACCCCCCCCTTAAGTCCAGCCCCCATACTTCGGGGCCGGTTGGCCTCTCCCCCTCAATTCGGGACAGGGCATCCGCATTAGCATGGTCCTTCCCGGCTCAGTGTTGGATTGTGAAGGCGAAGGGTTGGAGGGCCAAGTACCACCGCATCACCCAAGCGTTGGTCTCCTTCATCGTTTGTAACCACCGGAGGGGGGCATGGTCCATTACGACGGTGAAGGGGTGCCCTAGGAGGTAATAGCGTAAAGCTGCCAGGGCCCATTTCACGGCCAGGGCTTCCTTCTCCAGGGTCGCATATCGTTCCTCCCGAGGAAACAGGCAATGGCTCAGGTATATGATGGGGTGCTCTTCTCCCTCGAATATCTGTGTCAGTACAGCGCCTAGACATACTGCGGAGGCGTCCGTCTGGACCACGAAGGGCCGGGTGAAGTCGGGACTGAAGAGTACTGGCTCCTGGCACAGGGCCTCCTGCAGCGTCCGGAACGCGTGATCTCGTTCCGGTGTCCAGTTGACTCGGAGGGATTGATCTTTCCTCAATGCATCTGTTAAAGGGGCAGCGAGGGTTGCGAAGTTCGGCACGAAGCGTCTGTAGTAGCCGGCCAGGCCGAGAAACTGCCGCACCTGCTTTTTTGTATCCGGGCGGGGGTAGTCTTGGAGGGCCTGCACTTTGCTGATCAGTGGGCAGACCGTCCCCTGCCCTATGGTATACCCCAAATATGTAGTCTCCTGCCAGCCAATGCGGCACTTACGGGGGTTTGCGGTTAAGCCGGCATCCCTGAGGGTCCTCAAGACTACCGCTACCTGGTCAAGGTGGTTGTCCCAGCGGGGGCTGAAGATGACGATGTCGTCCAGGTAAGCGGCGGCGTACTCCAGATGGGGTGCGAGGAGTCTATCCATAAGACGCTGAAAGGTCGCGGGTGCCCCGTGGAGTCCGAAGGGCATTCGGACGAAATGGTAGAGGCCGCTGGGGGTGGCAAAGGCGGTCTTCTCCCGGGAGCAGGCTTCTAAGGGGATTTGCCAATATCCTTTGGTGAGGTCTAAGGTGGAGAAGTATTGTGCTTCCCCGAGTCGGTCCAGTAACTCGTCGACGCGGGGCATCGGGTACGCATTGAATTTCGAGATGCTGTTGACCCGCCTGAAGTCGATGCAGAATCTTCTGGACCCGTCGGGTTTCGGGACGAGCACAATGGGTCTCCGCCATTCACTCGTAGATGGTTCAATTACCCCCAGTTGTAACATCGTCTGGACCTCCTCTTCTACTGTGGTCTGTAAATGGCGCGGTGGGGAGCGGGTCCCGGTTCTTACGACTTCCCCCGGGGGTGTCTCGATGACATGGTGTACCTGGTCTGTCCTGCCCGGGACCGAGGTGAAGGTGGTGGGGAAGGACTCGATCAGGTGCCAGGCCTGTCGCCTCTGTCTCCCCGTTAGGGTCTCCCCGAGTTGAGGTTTTGCTTCCTCTTCGGGTTCGGGGAGTTCCAGGCCCAACTCGGGATCCGGTGGCCGGGGTTCGATCATCAACCCCTTGCATTCCTTCCAGGGTTTCAATAGGTTAATATGATATATTTGTTTTCGTTTTCGGCGATCGGGCTGATAAACCTCGTAATTTACGGAGCCCACGGGCTGAAGGATCTCATAAGGGCCCTGCCGTTTTGCCAGTAGTTTGGACTCCCCGGAGGGGAGCAGGACTAGTACCCGGTCCCCGGGCTTAAAGGTGCGGGCCCGAGCCCCTTTGTTATAAGCCTGGGCCTGGTTTCCCTGTGCGGCCTGGAGATTCTCCTGGGCTAGGCGTTTGCGGAGTTGTAGCACATACTGCAGCAGGCCCTGGGTCGGGGAAGGGGCTTCCTCCCACTGCTCCCGCATTAGGTTGAGTATGCCGCGAGGTTGTCGGCCATACAACAACTCAAAAGGAGAAAACTGGGTCGAAGACTGGGGCACTTCACGGATGGCCAGGAGCAGGGGGGGAAATCAACTGGTCCCATCGTCGGAGATCCTTGGCGGGGAACTTCCGCAACATGGTCTTGATGGTGCAGTTGAAGCGCTCTACTAGCCCATCCGTCTGAGGGTGGTAGATGGACGTTTGAATCTTCTTGATGCCTAGAATGGTGCAGACCTCCCGGAGGAGGCGCGAGGTGAAGTTTGTCCCTTGGTCAGTTAACAGCTCGTGGGGCAGTCCGACCCGGGCAAAGACTTTGACCAGCTCCCCGGCGACCGTCCTGGCGGTGGCGTTCCACAGGGGGATGGCCTCGGGGAAGCGAGTGGCAAAGTCTATTAACACGAGGAGGTATCGGTACCTGGT
The DNA here is from genome assembly GCA_007922155.1 of Mesoclemmys tuberculata. Lineage (NCBI taxonomy): Eukaryota > Metazoa > Chordata > Testudines > Chelidae > Mesoclemmys > Mesoclemmys tuberculata. The sequence continues at coordinate 85,919,066 of ML675616.1, read as the reverse complement.
GGTGCTTGTCTCTAATGGGCCGACCAGGTCTACGCTACCCGCTCGAACAGGGTCCCCACCAAGGGAAGGGGCACAAGGGGAGCCCGAGGTATTCCGGCTGGGGCCACCCGTTGGCAATTCGGGCATGAGGTGCAGTATTCCCAGACTTCTCGGTGGACCCCGGGCCAATAAAACCTGGCGAGGACTCGGGCAAGGGTTTTGTCGACTCCCAGGTGTCCAGCCGCAGGTATGTCGTGTGCTAGTTTCAGTACAGCGCGGCGGTGGACTTTGGGGATGACGAGCTGTGCACGGGCCGCCTTCGTCTGGGGTTCCCTGTCCAGGCGGTAGAGGCGGTCTCGGCGAAGTTCGAATCGGGGCCACTCTGGAGCTCGTCCGGGATTAGTGGGTATCCCATCGACTGCAGCCAGTTGTTCGTAGGCGTGGCGGAGGGAGGGGTCCTCTCGTTGGTCACGGGGAAAGTCGGCGAGAGGACCTCCCGTGGGTGTGGAGTCTCCAGCGGGAGGTGGGGCCTCTTCGCCACCCGGTGTGTTTGTCTCGTCAGGAGGCGCCATGTGGGAGTTTGCGGGGGGGTCCTCCTCCTCCCCTTCTTCCTCCCTGGGGTTTGTCGGAGCTCTGGGGTCGTCTTCTCCCGGGTCGTCGGCCTCCGGGTTCGAGCCGGTCTTGGTTCCTTGTAGGACCCCTGTGAACCGGGGCCAGTCCTGGCCGAGGATCAGGGGGTAGGGCAACCGGGGAGCCAGAGCCACGGGGAGCGTCTGGGTCTCACCTCCAATGGTCAGGGAGACCGGCAGGGTTGGGTAGAACCGCAAATCGCCGTGGATACATCGGAGGCCCACTTGTCCCAAGGTCCGGTTGGCTTCGGGGACCAACCCTCGCAGGACCAGGGTCTGGCCGCAGCCTGAATCGACCAGGGCCTCCACGGTGTGGCCAGCTATGGTCACTGGGACTGTCACTGTGGGGCCGGTCTGGCGTCGGGCCTGTCCTTCCCCTGCGTACACCGCCCCGTATTTGCAGGTCCTGGTCGGGCAATGCGGGCGTACGTGCTCCATCTGGCCACAGGTGAAGCAGGGACCGACGGCTCGGGGCCCCTCCTGTGGCCGGGTCCTCCCGGCGTCGCCCTGGGGGGCGATCCCCCTTTCGGGGGTTCGGCCCTCCTCCAGGGTCTCGGGGTTGGCTTCCCTGGCGCCCAGCTGCGGTTGGCCTCGGGACTGGGGTGGGCCCGGCCCTGGCGTCCTAGTGGGGGGGCGGTAGGCCCCGTTGGCACGGGTTGCCGGGCTGGGGGACCCACCGGGCCTATGGGCTGCTCGGCCACCAAGAAGTCCTCCATGAGGCGTACGGCTTCGGCTACCGTGTTGGGGTGGTGTCGCAACACCCAGGTCCTGGCTTGGGCTGGCAGGATGTGTAAAAACTGTTCCAGTACTACCTGCTCAGCCACTTCGGCGGCGGTCCACTGTTCGGGTCGAAGCCACCGCCAACCATCATCGCGTAACTCTTGGGCGATGGCCCATGGCCGGGCCCCGGGCGGGTACGTCTTCTCCCGAAATCTCCGGCGAAAGGTCTCCGGGCGAATACCCAGGATGTCGAGTATCGCGGCCTTCACGGTCAGGTAATCCCGGGCGTCTTCATCGCTCAGGGCCCGATAGGCGGCCTGCGGTGCTCCCGTCAGGTACGGGGCCAAGATGGTCGCCCATTGAGCGGGGTCCCAGCGGGCCGCCGTTGCCACCCGCTCGAAAGTTACGAGGAACGCCTCTGGGTCGTCGCCAGGGCCCAGCTTTGTTAGAGTCAGGGGGAGTCGGGGCTCCATCCGGACAGGGTTTTGCAGCTCGTCGGGCCCCTGTGTCATTATCCTGGGGTGGCCCCCCAATTGCTGCACGAGCTGTCTTTGGAATTCTTGCTGTTGCGCCCCGAGGTCCCTAATCAGCTGTTGCTGTTGCGTTCCGAGGGTTTGTAGCAACTGTTGCTGTTGTTGCAGCTGCGCAGCCTGCTGCTGCTGTTGGGTCTCTGCCCACCACTTCATTAACTTCTCCACCTCCATAGGCTCCCTTCTAGCCCCGGCAAAGGCCGGGGGTTGTCACTCACGCGGGGACCCTTGTCACAGGGTGGGGTGCCCGCATTCTCCACCACGTGTACGACGGCGCTTCGGGTCGTGCCAGTTGCGGCGGCCCTTCCTGGGGCCTAGCTGCTGGGGGGGGGGAAGGTCCTGGTACCTCCCCCAAACAAATGGGGAATTGGTCAACCGACCGGTCTACAGGCTCCAGCCCCCCAGGCAGGGCGGGCGAGCAAGCAGTCTTTCGCCCTGGCCCCCAGGCAGGGCGGGTGAGCAAGCAGTCTAGAGGCCCGGTCCCTGGGCAGCAGGGCTGGCAAACACACAGTCTATGTGGCCTGCTCCCTGGGCAGCAGGGCAGGCTGAGACGGGCGTCTTCCAGCCGTCTGGCCGGCGGTTAGGAGTCTCTCTCTCTCTCACTCGCTGGGGCAAGTGTGGGTAGAGGAGGGGGGAGGGGGACGCAGGCCCACCCATCTCCACTGCGTCCCAGCCCAGGACCCTACCAGTGGCACAGTTAGTACCACTGGTGCGGCGGGGATCCGGCCGCAACACGCCGCAGGGCCTGTGCCCCCACTCTAGCCATTAGGTCTGGCTGCCCCTGGGCCACTTCCTCCCCGTACTCCCAGGAGCTGACCCCAGGCAGCCCGGGGGTGGGATATGCGGTCCACGGCTGGCTCACCAGTCCGTCGGCGTCCGTTGGCGGCAACGGGGGCAAGTCATCAGCGTCCGGCAGCTCCTCGAGATCCAGGGGTTCGCCGGGGGGTCCGGCGTCTGGCAGCTCCTCAAGATCCAGGGGTTCGCCGGGGGGTCTGGCATCTGGCAGCTCCTCGAGGTCGGCTCCAGCTTCAGGGGGGTCAGCGGCCGGCAACTCCTCAAGGTCTAGCCCTGCCTCGGGCGGTGGGACCCACTGGGACTGACCGAGCCCCTCCGGCCAGGCTTGGGGTTCGGGGGGTGTCAGCCCCCTCTGGGGTCTCGACGGCCAGTCCCAATCGCCGGCACCCGGAGGCCCTATCCAGTCCCCGTCCCGGGGTTTACGCCGGGAGCGGCGGGGCTTCGGCCCGGGGTCGTAGCCGTTCCCTTCCCCAGCGGGAGCCCTGGGTGGTACGTCTGTTTCCCACCACTGCCTGTCTCCCACTGAGCCCAGGGGCCTGGCTTTTATACTTCCCCTTCCTGGGGAAGTCCCGCCTCTTGGAGCCTGGTTGGCCATCCCCGGCGGTCCTATCCGGGCCGGCCTGAGGGGTTGACGGGCGGCCCGGCACGCTGGACCAATCCCGGCCTGTTGCTGGGCAGTTTTACCTGGCCAGCTATCCCGCTGGTCTATTGGCTCTGGCCCTCCCTCGGCTCCCAATCCCGGGGCAGGCCGAGGTGCCCTCCTACACTTACGTAGAAATTAACACCCCTGTACTGCAATTTTGTAATATGAGGCTGCACTGCTGTGGAGTCCCAGGTATTTCAAATTATAATTTACAAGATTGGGGCTTTAGAATTTTAGGAAACATTCTAGGTCTTCATTGCTAATTTAGCTCTGATCATGCAAACACCTGCACACATGCTAACCTTCAGTGACATGAGTAGTCCCATTGATTAAGGCCTAAAATAGCAGTGAAAAAAGATTTGCAAATTTGGTCATTGGATCTCAATAGTTCTCCTGTCCTTTTAGCTGATCTCTCCCTTTAAAGTAAAGTGGTCTGAGTGAAGTTAAGCACCCACATGTATGTTTTCAGGATCAGAGCCTTAATTTGAAAAGTAAATGTACCACTAAAAATTACTGTGGAAGTGCCAAGGTGTAAAAATAGAACTGCAAGGTTATGGCTCAGGTGGCCACTGATTTTTTCTAGAGCTAAGATCTGACAATGGCCTTGAGTTGTGACAGTTGCATAGAACCATCAGGATAAAGAGCTTGTGCTACTATGAGAGGCAGTGTGGTCTACTGTAACACACACCAGATGGGGATTCAGAAGACGACTTCTATTTATATCTTTCCTACTAACAAGGTGTGTGACTTGGAACAAGTCACTTCACTTCTATTTCTCCCCTTATCTTCTGCCTGTTTAGACCATAAGCTCTGAAGGGCAGAACTGTCAATTACTATGTGTACAAACAGGGCCCGGCACAATGGAGTCTCAGATGGATCTGTTGCAGCGTACTGTAATACAAATCACAATGTAAACTTGCCACAGTCCTAGTCCAAATGACAAAACAATTGAAGACATATGTGAACTATTACACACTCCCCAGAAACGTAATAACTTTTCAGGATCCATATAAAAGCCTTTTAAGATGTCTGGCAATGGTATTTGCTACTCCTTTTTCTCTTTATCCAGTGCCCATCAGCTGCATTAATAATGCAATCAGAAGGAGGAAAATAGCAATTTAGTCATTCTTTGTCTATTTCCTCTAGTCATTGATCACATCCCTATTTCATCTTTTCTCTGCTTTTATAAAAGCTTTTTCCTCTGCTGGCCATTGGAATGTGAGGATTAAAGCTAGCTGAATTTTTATGAACTAGAATTTTGAACAAAAAAAAAAACCCACCTGAAAAATCTTAACAAAAATGTTCATAGAAATGTTACAGACTTTTAAATCAGCTATACAAGCGGTTGACATTTTGTCTACATTTCTGGAAATTTTCTTGAGCTCTTTCCTTTTCCCCCCAACCAACTCTACTAAAGATATATCCATTCTAACTCATTCTAAGCTGATTCCCATCTGTTTCAGTAGTAGTTGCTTGCCTGATGCATATCCTTCCCTCCTTTACAAAAGTGAAGCTGTAGATTCTGGATAGACACTTACCTTACCTTTCCACCTCGTTAGTGTGTTAGTTCCTCTAACATTCAGGTGGCTTTTAGGATACTCTCCCAACTGAAGACTATTTTCAAGACTACCAGGACAGCAGAGGAGATTTATGACGAGGCAGTTACCTTGAAAAGGAGCTTTTAGGGGAAAGATCAGGTAGGACAGGCTAATTAGCATTAGGTCTCTCAAGCAGTTCTTCAGGTAAGCTTCGTCAACTGTTTTTCCCCAGGGATGTTTGAGTCCCCTTTGGTTTCTTACACGTTTAAACTTTTTCTCACAATCATCCACTTAGCTCTTAAGAACAGTGTTATCTGTCATCTTGGCGGTTATAATAACCTCATATCCTGAGTAAGAAGTCGACATTTATCACTGAAGACTCTAGTCCTTGGATATTGGCATCACTTACCTCTATTATTTTTGTCAATGGTAGTTAGTGTCCTGAACTTATCTTGTCACTTGGGTAAGGATTCTTTTCTTTTATCAATTGTGTTCTCAGGGCCTTCAAGGCTCACATCAGAGAAGAGTAGTTGGAAGAGAGAGAGATGCACAATCTTGCTGACCTACCAGTTTAAAAATAAAGAACATCTTCAGATATAGGAATATTTCTTCTGGGCACATTAACAGCTAGATCATGCCTTTAGGCACAGTTCTGAGAAAGGGGTTGTGTATAAGCTGTGTTGCCTTATGAATAGCCCCAGGAACGTTCTGCTTCTGATGCACTGTGACACTCCTCAGGGTACCCATGGCTGTGAGGCCATCACAACCCTTGTGCAAAGTTCATGAACTCAGGGGTGCTGGATTTTGTAGAGCGTGTTGGCAAGGCAGAGCTGGCAGGATATAAGGAGCTGTCTTCTTTATCACAAGGGAAACTGCAGAGGGACCTGGAGTTGTCAGTCTCCCCCAGAATCAGGAAGAACGGTTTGAGTTTCGATTATAATTGCCTGACTTTTGTGGAGAATGTGGATTCCCAGTGGAACATCTGAGAGAGAGGAGTCCTCAGAGAGCGCCCAAGACTTTGTTTGTTTGCCTTGGACTTTGATTGCCAAACATTTGGAGGGAATCTGGGTTCCCAGAACAACAATGGGAGGATGCAACTCCCCATGGAGGGTTTTTTTTTCCTTTTATGAGAACTGCACTGGCAAGATCTTCTGTGGATTTGAGTTGGCAAGACCCTTTAGCTCAGCAATCCACCTGGTTCTCAAAGGAGGCACCAGGGCACCTTCCATAGAGAGATGGACAGAGCCCCACATCAGACTATCCTAAGGCAGAGGGGGGAATTGAACCTGAGGCTGGGTCTACACTGATGGCGGCAAATTCGCCGCCGTCACATCGATTGCTCTGGATTGACTGAGCGGTCTGTATAGATGTGCTCAGTTGATCCAGGAAGTGACGCAGGAAAACCACCTCAGTAAGTGGAGTAGCGCTGCGTCAAAGGGAGCGCTGTTCCCTTTGACGCTGCGCAGAGGGGACGCTGCAAAGTCGGCAGGAGATACGCAAGTGATTTACGTCACTTGCGTGTATCCCATTGACTGCCACCGAATTGCAAAGGTAAGTGTAGACCGGGCCTCAGTCTCCCCCATCTGAGGTGAATGCTAACCACTGGAGGAAAAGTTATGAGATGGGCACTGCTACCTCCTTCTCTGGCAGGGAGATTTTGAATGGGATCTGGTCTGGTAGGCAGACTCTGAGCATGCCTACTGCATCAGGCCCCACAAGTGACTTAGGCCTGGGCACGCTACAGAGTTAGGTCGACATAAGGCAACTCAGGTTGATTTAACTCTGTAAGTGTCTACACTAAAATGTAGCTCCCACCAATCTAACTCACCCACTACACCGACTTACGGTATGTGCACACTGATGGCGGCAAATTCGCCACCATCAGATCGATTTTCCAGATTGGTTGAGTGGCAGTGAATACCTGTTCAATCAATCCGGAAGTTGATTCAATTAAACCACCTCTTCAAAAGGTGTAGCACCGCATCCAGGAACACATTTCCCATCAGTGCAGCGCAGTGGCGACAGCATGCTAAAACGAAGTTAGGAAGTCGATGGGAGTTATGCAAGCTACGCAGAGTACTTTGCATAACTCCTGTTGACTGCCACCGAATTTCCCAGTGAGTGTGTACCAAGCCTTAATAACTCCATCACCAGGAGAGGTGTAGTGCTTAGGTCGATGTTGTTAGGTCGAAGCACTGTCAGCGTAGGCCCTGTATTGCTTACATTGACTGTTGCTGCCTTTCAGAAGCTGTCCCAAAATGCCCCACATTGACAGTTAAATCAGTGCAAGTGCTCCTGGTGGGGACACACACTGCCAACACAAGAAGCGTAGTGAGGATATGCAAAAGCGATTTAATTACGCTGGTGGCTGTATTTCGACATAATTTAAGTTGACTTAATTTTGTAATGTAGGCTTCTCTTTAGGCAGATGAATGCCTATCTTCCCTCTAATTTGTAAATCGCTCTGGGGCTCAGGTGGGAGATAGGCATCTGAATGTTTAGGAGAAGCAGCCAAGTGTGAATGCCCAGAGGCAGGTGCTTAAGCTTGGTCTACACTTACCCCGGCGATTTGGTGGTAGTTGACGGGAGTTATGCAAACTATGCAGAGAACTTGCGTAACTCCCGTTGACTGTTGTGCTTATCTTCTGCATGCCATCTTCACTGCACTGTGCTGATGGGAACCACATTCCTATTGACACAGTGCTACGCCACTTGCGGGGGTGGATTAACAGCGTCGACTTCTGGATCAACTGAGCGGGTCTTCTGGATCAATGGAGACAGCGGCAACTTTGCCGCCATCAGTGTAGACATAGCCTTAGACACTGACTGAGTTTAGCCACCTACAGAATTTGGTGGGTGTTTTGTGGGTCACAGTGGAGTCAAAGCTGGGACTTAGGTGCCTAAATCCCAGACTGGGTTACCCAAGTACTTTGTGGATCTGAACGTGAAAGTCTTCTGGTAGTGCAATACGAGGGTCATTCAAAAAGTTCTAAGCCTCACCCAGAAAGAAGAGCCATAGCTGAACATTTTTGTTGTTGCAACACACTATCACTTCTTATAAAACTAGAAAAACTAATACAGATTTCTGTTTTAATTTGTGTGCCGGTGAGGCCCATACAAAGGTGAAGGGTAGTGCGACAAATCTAAAAATGGACAAAACAGAGGCCCGAGCAGTCATAAAGTATCTGCAAAAGAAAGATATGACACCCAAGGAAATCCATGAGGGTATGGTACAGACACTTGCTGAGGACTCCCCTTCCTATGCAACTGTGAAGAAGTGGTCTGATGAATTCAAGTGGGCAGAGTGAGCACAGAAGATGACCCTTGGTCAGGTCGTCCAAAAACCTCAACCACTGATGATCAAGTAGATGCCATTCACCGTATGGTTTTGGATGACAGACGTCTTACTGTCCAGCAGATAGCTAAGTCCATAGGTATTAGTTCTGGTTCAGTTCACACTGTTTTAACTGAGATCTTGGGGATGAGCAAGCTGTCTGCAAGATGGGTCCCAAGAATGCTGACGCCAGAGCAGAAGCTGCAAAGAGTTGACATTTCCAGGACACTTCTGACTCGTTTCCAGGCTGACCCTGAGAATTTCCACTGCAGATTAGTAACTCAAGATGAAACCTGGGTTCATCACTTCGAACCTGAATCAAAGATTCAAAGCAAACAGTGGAAACACCCTGGTTCTCCACGCCTGAAGAAGTTCAAGCGGGCAGCGACTGTTGACAAGGTGATGGCTTCTGTTTTTTGGGATTCTGAAGGCATAATCATGATAGACTACTTGGAAAATGAAAAAACTATTAATGGACAGTACTATGCATCAGAATTAACACAACTGAAGGAAGCAATCAAGTCAAAACGTAGAGGGAAGCTGAGGGCAGGTGTGCTCTTGCTCCAGGATAACGCGCCTGTTCACTCTGCTCAGGTTGCAGTAGCTGAAGCAGCCAACTGTGGCTTTGAATTGCTACCCGATCCCCCTTACTCACCAGACTTAGCTCCATCTGACTTCTACCTTTTTCCTAAACTCAAATCCCACCTACGTGGTCGCCATTTTGGAAACAATAATGAGGTCATATGTGCTGTGGAGGAGTTTTTGGAGGACCAGGACGCCACCTTCTTCCGTGATGGGATTGCAATGCTTGAGCATCATTGGACCAAGTGCATTGATGTCAAGGGGGACTATATAGAAAAACTGTGAAAAACTGTCTTGTTTCTGCAACTCCTTCTGGGTGAGGCTTAGAACTTTTTGAACGACCCTCGTAAGTGATGTAAGTAGCATGTCAGGAGTGCTTCTTTCTCCCCCTCCACAGGGGGAAGTAGTGAGGGGATTTTGTTTTTAACTGAATACATTTATATGTACACTGTGCTATATGCTTGTTTTAGCAAATGCAAAGTACATGGCACTGAAGATGCCTGATGTTTGTGTCTCAGATAGAAGTTGTCTGAAACGTAAGAGAGAGTCCCATGTAACTGTTGTTTCTTTTTTTACTATACAGAAAATAGAGAAAGCTACCAGTGAAGCTTTTGGCTTCAGGGAAGACAAAGGAGCCACTTCCTGATAACATCATCTGAGGAGCTGGCAGTGGTAGCTGTAGAGTAAAGTGGGAGGTAAGATCTAGGCAAACATACCTGATAAGCAACAGAGCAATGATAGAATTTTTCCCAAGAATCCAGTGTTCTAGATGAGCAAGAGACACACACAAAGTAAGACTTAAATATAATAGAATGAAAAGAGATATTAAAATATACAACTAAGCAGCATTTTTCTCTGGACCATGAACAGTGAGAATACTATGGACCTTGCACATCTGCTGCCTCTTGTATCACTCAGTCTCTAATTTATGTATTATCTTTGATGGGCACTGATCCCTACTGTGGCTCTGAGACAAAGTAAAATATGGGAAAAGTAAAAACTCATTGATTCTGGTGCATAATTCATAAAACTTCTCTATAAAAGATCCAGTTCATGAATTCTAACTCGATGAAATGTTAAAAGGAAGATAAATATATTTGCAGGTATTAGACTCTCTGACACTTAAAATCTCCCAGGACATTGTGTCAGAGAGTTCCTAGCTACGTTAATCATTCTGCAATGTGACTAACATACTGTATGGTATGCACTCTGCCAGCTGCAGTAACCTTTGGACAGCTGGGCTGTGATAGAACAGTGCTGGTGTGGCGGCTGTGTTGGAATGGATATGAACATTTCTGTGTGTATATGTATGCTGCAAAATTGCTGTCATTCTCTTGTGGTAATTTTTGTTCTTTGAGGTTTAATCATTAGATTGTGTCTCCTAGGTCACCATCCAGATACTGTACATGCTTAGCATGATGTGCATTATATACTTTATACCAAGGGGATATTAGTAGGAATAAATAATAGGATAAAACTGAGTAAGGAAAAGTGATCAGAAAACACTTCCTAACTGTAGGGTTTATTCAGCTGTGGAATAGTCCACTGAAGAAAGTGGTGAAATTCCCATAATTTGAGTCATTTAAAACTGGACTGGACAAAACACTAGAAAATGTATTGTGAAAAACAGTCCTGCATTAGATACCCTAATGTGTATGTTCCATCTCTAATTTATCTGATATGTCATTAATTTCCCAAGGATTATTCCAACGCCAAATGTAGAAAATTGCAGTGCTTTCTCTCCTCCAGGAATTATATGAACAGAAATGTTATCCCTTCACATTCTTTGATTCTATGCAAACCCTCACAAATTCAACAAGTCTCTTTCTCAGGGAATTCCATAGGCTCCAAAGTGTCTTGATGCCTGGTTCCACAGAAGTCATATAGATTTTATTGTCATGTGTGAGCTTGCTAGGCCTCATGTATACATTCAAGTTGTCATGGTCATATGTTTTGCCAGAGTTTGGAGCAAGGAGGAAGGAATATCTGCAGATTGGGATGGGGAGAAGAGTAGCTATTTTGTGGTCATGGACAGTTTGTGTTTCGCAGCAGTGCACAGCTCCATGTGTGTTCTCACTGTTCCACAGAAAAAGACTATATTGTCCCTCCTCCATCACTCAGAGATGTTTGAAAAGAAATCCTATGATTTCCGGGGTGTAGTCCTATTTCCTTTCCATAGGCACCTCAGCTGTGACTTGACACACTCTTTGGTACTTCAGCTTTGGGTCTCTGCTTTGTTAGTACTCTCAGTCAGGTTGATCTGTGATGTGGACAAATATCCAGGTGGGCTTTAATTAAGGCCATCAGATTAATTTCCACTTGTGACCTAAACCGCCTTTGAATCCTAGTTTATTGCATTTGGTGATTAGTTCAGCACAAACCCCAAACTTCCAGTTGCCCAGCTCATCCATAATTCAGAGCTAATGAATGTCTTATATGGGCAAAAAGTCTCAAGCAGCAAGAGAAACAACCATCTTCAATGCACAGAACCATGTTGTCTTTGTCCATGAGCTATAGAAGAGAAATAAAAAATAAGAGCACAGCATATTGTCTTAATAAAAAGCAACCAAGCAACAGGCAATAACCTAGTCAGCATGTGGAATGTAAAAAACCTTTGTCATTGTGAGACACATGCTACTCTGTGCCCCAAAGCTGGAGACTGGAGGACTGTATGAACAACACCACTGCCAAACAGACCTTCCAGGTTGCTAATAAATGCACAAGACGAAAAGCATAATAAGATCCCACCCTTTTTATTATGAGAAGACAGCAAGTATAAATTTCACAGACTAGTGTGTATAATAAAGGAAGCCAAATGTCAGCACTAGTAAGGAAAATAGCTAATAACAAATAGCTGCAAGGATAAAACCATGCAAAAGGCAAATAAACACCCCACAACAAGCACTGGGTCTCTCTGCCTCCTTTTTGGCCACCATACACAGAAAAAACAGAGTGATGGACAGAAGGGGAGAGAGATAGTAAAAATATACAGCCAGACTCTGAGATACTGAAGAGCACAGAGAGAGAAGTGGAAATGGTGTCGTTGTGAAATGGAAGAGGAAAGGCTACAAAAAGAATGAAGAAGGGAAGAATAATGAATACAGATAAGTGAAGGATTGGAGAGGAAGTGGCTGCCCTGGGGATTGTTAGCAATGAGTTATCGTAAGCTTTCTTGCAGACTCAGCCCTGTCTCTCTTTCTGCAGCTTGGCATGTGGTTGGATATGGAATATCAAACATTTCTCATCTCCTTGCCAATTACGGGATCATAAAACCACGCTTATGACTAAATAATAAACTGCATTTCTTTCCTCACTGCCCGAGGGAATTGCTGAATGGGGTAAATTGCTGCTTATGTAGGAGAAGATGGCTTAAGAGGCAAATATCCAGAACACTGAGGACTCAAGCCTCTCACTTCCTGGGTTGCCAGAATAGGGGAGAAGGGATGTTTACAGTCTTGAAGAGGGCCCCTCCTTCTGACCAGAATGGCACCAAGCACCCTTTTCCTCATCCCCTTATGGATAATGGTTTCTACCATATTTCTGGTAGCTGAGTGTATTGCTGTTGAATTGTATATTGAACTGTGTGTTGAATTGCCTGTTACAGAAGCGAAGAGAGATAATTTTATATTTTGAAACCTGCTGTTTATTAGAACCCCAACATGCAGACTAAGAACACAACAACAGTTCCAAGCAGCAAAGTGTAACAATTACAAATATAGACCCAAAAGACATACTCATAAAACACAGGATTTTTCTTCCTTCCCTTCCCCAATATGGTAATTCGTTGGTGTCATGATCTGTAGCATCACAGTCATTTTTAAGCAGAAGGCATTTAATTATGATAGTGCTACCAATGCAGAGAAAGAGGCTTCCACACAGGTAGAATGCCAATTTTGACTCAATTTTTTTTCCAGAGATCTCCCCCAATCTGGAGATCTCTGTGGCACAGAGAGAAAACTAGTGGCTGGAAAATATGTTCCAAGCAAACATAGCACTCCAGTTGGAGGCTGTTAGCTGTTATCAGAGAGATGAATCCTTCAGGGCCTCTACTTGCCCTTCCCTTGATTCTCTTACATAGGATTGCCGTCAGTCAGGCACCTGCTTCTTCTCTGCTGTCTTCCCTGCTCATTCTAGGGAGTGAGGAGAATCTGTGTTTAAGGGAACAGGGGCCGCGATTCCTCCCCTTTTCCCATCATGCTCAGCAACTGTTATAAGCCAAGAGAAAGCCATGCCTCTCCCCTCCTTCATTCTAGTATTGGAGGGCACATCGACAATGCAATAAAAGACCCGTGGCATGGCTGCGACTGGCCCAGGTGAGCTGATTTGAGCTGGCAGAGCTTGGGCTGCGGGGCTAAAAATTGCAGTGTAGATGTAGGGACTGGAGCCTGGGCTCTGAAACCCCACTGTAATGGTCCCTCGCTCTCAAGTAGGGAGGGAGACCACCCCACCTCACTGAATCAGGCCTCATGGGCGGGGCTGAGCAGCAAGCAGTCTATAGCTCGTAGTCTCCTAGGGGCAAACAACTGTTAAGAGTCTGGAGCTCTAGCCCCCTCAGGCGGGGCAGAGCAATAAGCGGTCTCTAGCCCTGGGTCTCTCAGCTAGGATGGACCCCAATCAAGAGTACAGGGCTCTGGTCCTCTTGGCAGGGCAGAGCACAAGCAATCTCTAGCCCACCTGCCTAAGCCTCCTGGATAAGGCAGACAGTAACCACACAGTCTGGGTCCACAGTCTCCGGGCGGGGGCAAACCGCAAACAAAGCACAGGCCTTCTGGCCTAGAGGTCAAAAGGCTGCCACCTCAGGGGTGGGGCAGGTGGCAGGGGGTTAGGGAGACCCAGGCCCACCCTAATCCACTGGGTCCCAGCCCAGGGCCCTAACAGTTGCAGACAGTTCCGCCACTGGGTCAATGGGGATCCCATAGAAACGTGCTGACTCGTGCTCCAGCGATAAAGCCGGACTAACGTCTGGTTTCCCTGGGCTACTTCCTATCACAGTTTAGGTGCAGGGTTCTGTAGTCCAAGGGTCCTCCATCTCCTTGGGGTACAGAGATGACAGAAGTCCTGGCAACTCCTGTCTAGGGTCAGTCTCCTTCAGGGGCAGAGCGCTGCACAGTGCCGTTTCAGCTTCAGAGTTCTGCAGAGGGCAGAGACATCTTCCTCCTTCGTGGCTCCCTTTCAACTGAGCTGCACTCCCTTTATACTTTCTGCCCTGCCCCGGTACTTCCGATGAGGGGTGGAGCAGGTTTGACTCCACCCACCGGGGGAGTGTAGTGGTTCCTTGCTCTCAAGTCCGGAGGGAGGCCACTCCATCACACTACACCCATGAAAGGGGTGAGTCTCAGATCTCAGGCTCCAGTCCAAGCCTGACTGTCTACATTGCAGTTTTTAGCCATGCAGCCCAAGTCCTGCAAGCCCAAGACCTGAGCTCTGAGCCTTGGTGCTGTGGGATTTTTATTGTAGTGTACATGCACCTAAAGTAACTCATTTAAGTAGCCTCCTCGTCCCCTGCAACCCCGAAAAACTAGTACATTCTGTTCCACAAGCCCTAAGCTTCCATATTTAGGTAAGAGGCTATTCATTTATACTGCAGCTGAGAATCTTCCAATCTCCTAACACTGGTAGGGAGAGGAAATGGGAGCTCTGAACTACCTTTCTTTCACAATATTGGTGTTGGGCCCTCGTAAAACATGTATCAGGAAAATAAAACAAAACTTGATAATTAAATTACATGGCTACTCACAAAGCTAGTATATGGTTAAGCCTGGAAGGATTAGATTTTTATCAGTAAATGCTGGCAAAACATCGATTTCACTGCACACACACGCAAACTGATGAAAAAATATTTCCATAAATGATGATCAAAATTTACAAATAGGCAAAGTAAGAAAAATGCTGCTTGAGAACTTATCAGAGTTTGATTAAAGGATATTTACTTTGTATATTTTGACATGTGATGTTGACAATTTGTGTTTTAATGGTTATAAACTTTTAACTTTTGGAATCTCAACATTTACGGATATTAAATAATTATTATTTGAACTCCTTTTTGTCTGACACCACACCCCACACACTTACAATTTCCCTCACTTGTGAAATTTTAAATTCTCATAGAATTTAAGGTCAGAAGGAACCAATATGATCTTCTAGTCTGACATCCTGCACAACACAGGCCACAGAACCTCACCCATCCATGCCTGTAATAAACTTCTAACTTATAACTAAGTTTTTGAAGTCCTCAAATCATGGTTTAAAAACTTCAAGGTGCAGAGAATCCACCAGCAAGTGACCCGTGCCCCATGCTGCAGGGGAAGGTGAGAAATCCTCAGGGCCTTTGCCAATCTCCCTGGAGAAAATTCCTTTCTGACCCCAAATATGGTGATCAGCTAAACCCTGAACATGTGGGGGAGACTCACCAGCCATTTAAATTGGTTTTAAAACATCCATAATTTTGCACAACTGTAAAAATTTAAATAAACAGAAATAGAAAAAAAGCATAAAAATAAACACTGATATCCACTGAAGTTATAAAATAAAAATAAAAATTGAATTCTGCCAATCCTATGCATGGCACAGCAAGCCTCTGTTTGTTTATATAAATAAATGCCACCTAATCCTCATGCCTTCCCTGTATGATATCTGTAGATATTTAATATACAAGAAAATTGAGAGCTTATGAATTATCCTGGGCTACAAAGTGAGTCAGTGTCAAAGTTGTTGTTAGAATTGAAGAGTTACCTGATTCTTGGATCTATGATTAGACCTCTAAACCCTGCATCTCTCAGGAGGAAAAGGACCGTAGCTTCTTCCAGAAATTCAGTGGAATGGTTTTGGACTTATTCATTCTCTTCCAGCAATCCCTGGTTTTTAAGGATGAATTCCCACAAATTGCAATAGATTTTGAGGAAAAGATCTTGGTCTTCGGCAAATTGCAGCCTCCTTTGAAACTGGGATCCCAATACAAGCTTCAAATCCAATAAATACTTATCTCTATTTATGTGGTCACAATGGGTGAATTCTCCAGCCCTCCTCCTCTCCTGAGGAGCCACTTTCGGGGAAGGCTCTAAAGCCATTACACAGGTTTTGAAGAAGGTTGGTTCCCTCAACCCAACTGGTTGCTGGGGTGAGTAATTGTCCTTTACTGCAAATTGCATGGTCATTTTATGTAGCATCTCACTATCTGTGGGAGTATGGAAAGACTACATTAAGCAAGGAAATGAACGATTCCCCTTACTGACTGCTTCAATGCTCAATCAAACCCTAGAACTGGCTGAATTTTTTTTAACAAAACTTTTTCATCAAAAATTGCCTTTTTTTGAAAAAAGAAAAAAACTTTTTGCAAAAAAACCCCCCAAAACATACTTCTTTGCTGAGAAATTTTACAGACTTTTTGCAATTATTTTATGTGGAAATTTTTATTCACAATATTAAATGTGATAAACATTTGATTGAAAAAACAAATTTTCAGTGAACAAAATTTTTTGATAACTTTCGTAATGTGATTGATTTTGAGGTTTTTAATGAACCAAAATCATGAAAAAATTGAAAATCCAATAGGGTTCTGTTTCAAATATTTTGAAATGAAAATAACTTTATAACTTCATGCAAAGCTATTTTTGATTTTTCAATAAGGTCTACCTAACATGGGAAATTCCACAATGCACTGGGTTTTCTTCTAGATGTTATAAAAAACAGGTAGGATGTACAGATGTAGGAAGGACTGAATTTGCTATGAGTCCTTTAACCTACACAACAAACTAGTTGAAAAATCCTCAGTTTAACAGTTCATCCAAATCCCAGCCCTCTAGTGGTTCAATGGCCTCCCATTACAGAGCCTTTATAGTCTAGAAGCCTAAGTTTTATTTTAGACTTTGAACCCATTACTTTTTCTGACTCAGAAGTGAGATTCCTGCCAGCTAACTCATACCAAAATAAATGTTTCTGGCACTATTGTAGCATATGTGAGGAAAGATGGTTTGTGGCTAACACAGACCTGGGACTGAAGAGATCTGGGTTTTATTTCTGCCTCTGCCACACCACATTCAAACCTGTAGGCCACTCACTTAACACTATTGTACTTGTTCCTTTTTCTACAAAATGTGGATAAGAAAACTCCCCTACCACAGGGTGTTTGTGGGAGTTAGTTCATGACTGTATTAAAAGTCTTTAAAAATCCTTTGCTACATAAGGGCAACATACTTATTAGTCCCTGCTCTGGTGGGTTCTACTGCCTGATAGCACAAAAGATGGGGATTTTGTGTATTTTCAGTTGATGATGCAAGTGATGGCACGCATCTGATATTAAGATGAAATATTTGATGATGGAACTTTCCCATAACCACAGGGAACCCTGAGCATCTCCAGCACCAACTGGAGACAGTTGCAAATGCTCTGCACCCCTCAGGATGCGGCCCAGTGTCAATCCAAATGTGACTTTGATGGGAGGTCTTTTGGGACATCGTAGCCAGATATCTGTCCTGCCACTGCAGTGTGTGTGTGTTTGTGTGATGAAAAAGATGGACCAGCTGCTAGAGAACAGTAGTTTTATGAGCATCCAGCATAAATTTGCACCTCCTGGGAGCTGAAGCTGATTGGTGGAGAGAGTGGGATAATATCTTTGTGATTTGTCCTTCGTCAAGGTCATGTCTGACTAACAGCCGCTCTAAAGATCCTGGGTATCAGTAATTTAGCACAGCCCCCTCTTCTCCACACATGACAGTTTTTGTTCTTCCTTTGAAAGTTCTCTTGACTGCTCCAAACTCTGTGGAGGAAAAATGAGTGAAGGGGCCTCATTATTTTAAATGGGGCTTGACAGAACGTAACAAAGAGCATAAAACAGAGCAATTTTCACAGGCAATCGCACTGAGGCAGTTAAAGCAAGGCTGAGAACTCAATTACAGCCCATTACAGTCAGAGCTGTCTCTCGCTCCCTTTCTCTGTCCATTGGCTTCTACAACAGGCAGTTGGCATAGACAAAGGTCACTCATTTCAGTCCTAGCTTTTTGGTTAGTGGTTCCCATCCAGCACAGATCAATGGAGGATCTTAGAGTTCCCCTCATATCTGAGAGAGAAAAGCTAACTGGAAGAATAGTATTTTTAAGAGGACAGTTTTAATCCTAGCTAGACAGTTAAATAATAAGATAAATAAAGTCAATTCCAGGGGGGGAAAGCATACATTTCTTATGACATATTTGATAAAGTGCATGGCATGAGCATGTATACATTATGCTATACATATCCTGGTCCCAATTCTCTGATTTGGCCAAATTGTGCTTGGCACAGGTCCAAAATAAAGGGCAATGATGACTTTTTATGCCACCTTTTGTGATTATTCACTTCTGGGGCCAGTCACAATCAGATTCAACTCCTGACATAAATTAGAGCGTCCCAAAGTCTGTTTGAATTTAGGACTGTCCACACACAGCTCCAACTGGCCATGCCAGCAGTCAAAGAGCTGGTGCTCAGAAGCACTCTGACCATACCCCCTTTCTTCTGTGCAGGAGCCGTTTAGACCCTGAGTGATACAGAGCTTCCCCCACCTGGGGATTCCTTTTGCTAACCAGGAGGATACACTATGTCCGTATATATTTATTTAAGCAGTGATATAGCTGAACTTACACTTATTCAGATTCTTAATTTTTACATTTTTACTATGTTAGAAAATGGTCAATGATGCATTTCTTGTTTCTGAGGTGATTAATTTTTCACTTGTTTGTCTCGATCAGTGTTCGGAAGGCCATTCAAATTCAATTAAAATGAACAAAAATAGCACTTAAAATTAAAACAAACTATCTTAAATGTGCAGGATTCATAGGAATTTTTTTTAAATACATCAGTTTAACATGTTTTGATAAATAAAGGAAGTATTAGCTGTTGTCAGTGAATGCAACTGATTGTTTCTGGTCACCATGTTTTTCAAGATTTTAGAACTAGTAGATCTCACCCTCTCACACCTAGCCTTTATTCATAGATTAGGAGAGGAAAGCAAGCTGTTGTGCTTTTTCAACTCCCACTTGCTTTCTTAACTTTGCATGAACCAGTCACTAAACTGAACAAGTTGAATAAACTGAATGAAGACAATATCCTCTCTACACCTATAGAAGAGCCTACGGATGCCAAAAGTTGGTTTGGTGCTTCAACAAACTCTGGTTCCAGGTGCTTATCCAGTGATGTCACCACTTCACTTTAACTTTCTTTAAAACTTGGCAGCTAACATGTACTGCTTAATATTATTGATTTAATTAAAATATTAATAAATTATAATAAATTTCAAATTAATATAGGTTATCACTTTCTTATTTAATTTTAAATAGGTTTATTTAAAAAAAATAAATCCATATTTAATTTAAATAAAAAAATGCACTTTATATTAAAGAAAAATAGCCGATTTTTAGCCAGCTCTACGAAGCTCTACTGAACATGTGCAGAAGGCAATTTTCAAAAGCTTGTGTCTCAAACAAATATAGATGGATTTGCTTGGAGACGGGAAAGCCACTTCTCTCATTTGTCCCTCTGTCAAATGTCAAGTTATTGCCCTGAGAATGGAGGTATTAGAGCTCTTTAAAGAAAAGGTGGGAATGAAAAAAAATATGTTAAACTGTTTTTCCCTAATTTTGTTCTCAGAAACAGCTAAACCTTTTTTTGCTGAAAGATCAAAAACTTCGGCCCAAGGCAGATATCTTGCATGGAAAATCTTAGTCCAAGTTTTTAATATTTGGTAATATTAAACAAGCAGTTGAAAACGGGGGCTTGCAATATAACGTGTTAGGCAACCTTAACTCTAGGCATCACTACATAATCTGCCTGTAATATAACCATACTAATGTGGCTATGAGAGGCCTAATATCTATATATATCCCATTCCGTGCCAATATGTTTTTTCCCCATTAAGGGTTAATTCCCCAAATTAGAGTTTGCTGTTATCTTCCCTTCAGTGTGTCTCTCCCTTCCCTAAATCACTTAGCCAACAAATTAACAAATCCAAAGTTAAGCATGGCTGCCCTATCCAATCCATCATAGACAAGTCAGAGATTTCCTGCATCTTGATAGATCAATGCCTTTGCATGTAAGAGGCAGGTGTTCCTGGAAACACACTTAAAAATTGCAGTGAGCCAGCATAGCATTAATTTTTCAGAGCATCAGCAGAATGGAGCTGAGCTTTGACCGGCTGTTTGGAGAGAGCACAGTGCTGCCTGGGATGTAGTCTCCTACCTTCAGCCCCTAAAGCTGGCATCCAGCTGATGGACTCCTCTCCCAAGCAGCTGTGCATGTATTCTCTGCAGCGGAAGACATGGAAGGAAGCAAAGATGAAAGGGAATGTGCCGAAGAGGTGGAGACAAAAGGCTGAAAATGAACGTGTCTTAGAATCTTTTGTGCTCTGATCATTTTGAGGTCATCAAGTGGCCTGGCCTTTGCCAAGCTGCTACATTTCCATGCTGGTTCAATCTCATTCTCTGTCTCTGATGTTAGCTCACTTTCTTCTCTCTTGTTTTGTTGCCAACATATGAAAATATTTTTGAGGGACAATCTCAAGGGAGATTTTTGCTTACTAGGGCCTCAGCTCCCAGGGGGCTTTTTGCACACTTGGGCATGGGCACCAGTGTTGTATAATTTTTGATGGTGCCCTGGCCAGGGCATTGGTGGGCCCACATAATGTGGGAGAGGGGTGGGGGGAAGGGGCAAGGCCAGGAAGGGAGAGGGGCCACCGCGCGGTGCTGCTTGGGGACGAGAGCGGCTCCTGGTCAGGGTGCTGGGCTCACGTTGGAGAGAAGCGGGGAAGGGGTGAGGCTGGGAGGGGGGAGTGGCCGGCGCTGTGCTGCACAGTTTGGGTGCCCGGGCCAGCCCCAGAGCGGCTCCTGGCCAGCTGCTGAGTGTGTCAGGTGGGAGGGAGGGACAGAAAGGCCAGGCCGCTGTGGGAATTGGGGGCCGCTGCGCTGTGCACTTCCACGGCTGGCCCCCCAGAACCACAGAAATATTGGTGGAGCCAGCCCCACCCTCCTCAATGTTGGGGGAGCACAGGCACGCCAGACCCGTATAATTCACCGCCTATGCACTCGGGGACGTGAGGTTACTTTTAATGTTAATTTTTTAACTACTAGCACTTCACTGGGGTTAGTTAAATCTCCAGGAATTCGGATGCTTATTGAAACCTACGTAAGAGCTCCCAAGAAGCTGCACAATCCACCATTACTGTATGCATACCTCCACAAAGGGGCCTGCTCTACCCCACTGATATTTGCAGAGGACTGACGGTAAGCCAGACTCTTTGAGGGCTTATTTCTTGTAAACTGCTTGGGGTGGCATCACGGGCCAGCTGGCCCTGTAAGGGGAGTCAGGCTCAGCCTTGTCTGTGCCCATCAGTTATACTCTCCACTGATCCTAATCCGCTGGGGATCAGGTGGCCTTGGGTAATGAATGGACCCTGCTGAGAAAGTGAGAGGATTTGCACTAAAGGCTGAGAGAGCCCTGTTCCACTCTTGTCACTGTGCCTTGCTCCTCTGATGCTAGCGTGGGTGGCCGTGTGGCAGCTGGTAGGTCCAGGACTCTCCTCTCTGCTTCAGCCGCTTTGTACTGGTCTCTGCACTCCAACACCAGCAGGAGAGGAGGAGAGCAGCTGAGGCCAAAATCTGGGGAGCAGTCAGCCTCTGACCTCCTGCCTGATCACAGGAGTAGCTCCTGGTGGCGGGAAGCCAGCAGTATTTTCTTAAAGTGCCAGCAGTGACCGCAATGTTGGCAGGGCCTCTCCTTACCCAGGGCTGATTTAAAGAGCCAGGGCAGTTCTGGATGAAATAGAAAAGTCGACAAATATTTCTGTCGTATCCTGGCCAGTAAAACTAAATTTTCCTCCTGATCTGAACAAACCCAGTAGGTAAAATGTGAACACTGGCTTCAGTGGGAGAATTCCCTGATTAAGAAACTTCGTGGTTTGACCTAGAACCGGTCGTTTAATATATCCAGTGATGGATCATAATCCCTTTCTCTCACTCTGTCGTGTCTTCCCTTTCATTTGCCTTCCCCTCTCTTTCTTCCCTGTCTCATCCCACATCCTGTCACTTTTCTCTCCATTCTTTCTTCTTACACTCTGTGCACCTTCCGCTTCATCCTTATGCTTCTAAAATGCCATTTTCGGGTTTTAAATGGGATTATTTCATCCAGAAAGAGCCCTGGCTCTTTAAATCAGCCGTGGGTAAGGAGCAGGCATGCTAGCATCAGAGGAATAAGGCACAGTGACAAGAGGGGAACGGGACTCTCTCAGCCTTTAGTGCAAATCCTCTCACTTTCTCAGCAGGGTTCAATCATTACCCACGTCCACCTGATCCCCAGCTGATTAAGAAAATAACTGATCTGCACAGGCAAGACTGCGTCATCATCTGACTCTTTCAAGGCTTATATTTTGTAAACTATTGGGGGCTGCATCACAAGCCAGCTAGCCCAAGGGGAGTCAGGCTAATAAAGTAGGCTTAATATAGTAGACTGTATTTCCCTGTCAGAAATGCAGTTGTTGCCATAAGCTTTGTGAACATTTTGGGTAAACTGTTTAATAGTCTTACGCTCCAGTGGAATCCTTAGTATGGAAAAAGCGGGCGACAATGTTTCTCTAGCCTGTGGGTATTCTTCATGGACCAACTGGGAATGGACTACATTCCTAAATGCTCAGCTAGTCTAGCCCCCTAAATTATGACAGAGATGATTTAATTATTTCTGAACTATCCCTCCCAGATGGATGCCAAGCCTAGTTTTTAATAACTCCCATGAAGGTGAATTCACATAAATGCTTGCTTTTCTTAGAATATAAAATGCTGCATTACAGTAATAAGCCATCACACGATAGCCATGGTTTTCAGCCTTTGCCTGGGGACACTTTTCCACAGTGGGACCCTAAGTCTCCATTGCTGGGACTTTATTAGGGATCGCAGGTCCACAGGCCATCTGTAGACTGCAGCCGCCACCCAGTAGCTCACCATAGGCTCCGCCCATGAAGCTCCCAATTGGAGGTGATGTCCGACCTCTCCAATTGCATCAGGTTCACTATTTAAGCCAGAAGTAGGCGCAGGAAGTTTAGCAACTAGGTGAATCCCTGGCTGGCTGCTACATCGCACCCTGCCTTCTTGCCTGACTCACGAGCCCTGCCTTGTTCCTGCCCTTTTGCCTTGTTCCAGATCCTTACTGCTACGTCCTACCCCTGGCTACTGACTCCAGCTCTGACCCCTGGATCAATTCCTGACTCTGACTCTGGCTCTAACTCTTGGCTTGACTCCCAACTCCATCATTGTCACTGACCAAAGTTTCCTGGTTCAGGCTCTGACCAGTAGGCCTGACCACTTACATCCTTGGACAATGACAGTTAGCTTGGACCACCAAACCCTCTGAGTGGGGTTCAGCCAGGTCTGGACCCAGCAAAGCTCCCACAACCTCAAGGAGCCCTGGCACTCCATGAGGAGGTGACCAACCTCCATATGGGCAACCAAGCCACGCAGGTGCAGATCACACAGCTGGTCGTTCAGAATCAGGCACTGCAGAGCAAGTCCATCAACTCTGTATAGAGAAGAAAGTGCTCCGGGTCCTACTGGCTGCATCACCCCTGAGCCAGGATCTATTGTCCCCCTCCCGGTGATTGTTCCAAACTTCCAGGTTTTGTGAACTCTTGTTCTTGTTTTCCCCTCAAACATACTTGTCCAACCAAGCCAAGGTAGACCTTGTAGTCAGCCTGCTGATTGAGGAGGCATTGGACCTGGCTGCCCCGCTGCTCGAGGGCAATAGTTTAGTGCTGTCTAGCTGGGACACTTTCCAGCAGACAATACTAACCGTTTTTGGTGACCCCAACCATTCTCGCATGGCTGAGGCCACCTTGCGGAAGCTCTGAGTGGGGTTAGGCACAGCTGCCTCCTATGTAGCACACTTCCACCATCTTACATTGGACACAGAGTGGGATGAGGCAGCCCAGTTGTTCCAGTTCCGATAGGGTCAGCGGGATAAGATCAAGGATGAGTTGGCTAGAGTTGAGACCCTGACGGATCTGAGTGCCTTTATCGATTTTGTTATCAATATCAACAATCGGTTGGATGAATGATGGGAAGAAAGAAAATAGGTGGCATTGGAGCCATGCTCACCTCAGTTGGGTTCCATTTCCCAAGTTGAGTTGATGCAGTTCAACCTGGCCTGGCGACTGCTCACCCCACCCTCCCCCAAAAAAAGGGAGCACTGAGATGTTTTAGCTTGTGCTTCAAGTTGTAGTTCAGATGCCTCAGGCCCCCATCTTCCCTTGAGGTCTAGATTCCCTGGCTGGTGCCCCACAGTCTTTTCCTCATGCTGAGTTGCTGCAGTGGATTAAGAAAAATGTAGTCTGGCTCACAGAGGAGAATGGGAACATGAGGCACCGAAACTGTAACTCCCATGAAGCACCATGGTGACATTTCAAAATCAAAATATTTCGGGTTTTGGCTGAAATGTGTGTGACTGAGTGAGTGAGTGAGAGAGGAAGAGCAGTCAAAATTTTCCATGGAGAGCAGACACTTGTTGCTAAAAGTTTTATTTTTGTCAAAAAACAAGTTATCCATCAAGAAAAAAGTTTAGATGGAATTTTTTTTGACCAGCCCTAATTTTGAATATTTTAGTAGTTTGGTCTTCAAACTTTTTTCTGTGTGCAACAGATAGATCTTATTGTGGACCACCTTCTCTCCCACTGCTGTGTCTCTCTGTGAGAGAATTGTTAGGGTAATGTGGGTTCCCCCAAACAATTTTTGTTTACTATAGTTCATTTCCCCCCCACGTACATTCAAAAAATATGCTACTATCTTTTTCATGCCATTTTTAGGATCATGTAAAAGGACCAGACCTGCAGCCAGTGTAAACGTGTATAATTACACAGATTTCCCCCAGCTAAGGATTTTGCCAGATATGTTTTGAAAAACTGCAAATTCTCTAAGCTTAGCTTAGTTCATCATTCCATTTTCAACCCTCTTGTTTTAATGTTTTCTAATTACTACCTCCATTAGTTCCTTTTCTTACCTTCTGGATATCCTGTTTTAGCCACCACAGTATACAGGGAACTCACACTAAAGACAATGCGAATTACTTCCATCCTTTGGCAGTAGAATATGGCACCTAGGGTAGACGATTGTATTGTTCACTTTTATCTTGCTTTCCAGTTATTGATTTTTTCTTTCCCCATTTGTTATCTCTCTCTTCTTCTGTAGTCCTACTCTCTCTCTTCTCTGACTCCCTGTTTTGCTTTATTGGCATACATTCTCTTATGGTGTAAATTGGCACGGTTCAATTGAAATCAAGTGAATTCATTCTTGTATAGCCCCACAGCTTCACTCAACCCAAGTTAATGGAGCATTGTGGTTGTGATGCTATTGATAAGGTTGAGATGACACTTTCATTCTAAATCACAGTCATTTATAACTTGCTCAGGAAATATTACATTTGGGGCCGAATTTTTGCATGCTTGGTCTCAGTCCAGAAGTGAATTCGTTTTGGAAAGTTTGATAAACATCAATCCCAGATGCCTTTTTGAGTTATCCACTGGGGCAGAGGGGAGTAATTTTTCAACAGTTAAGACATTTTTCATATGCTTTTCATCCCCAAACCAACATTATTTTGAAAATTTATCCTTGGAGTGCATGTACTACAGAATGATGCACTGCTTTGTTTGAAGAAATTTGGTTTGGAAATTATATAGTTATAAGCATTAGAAAATGGTGTGCTGAGCATGCACAATATATTATTTCCTTTTCTGATTTAAGCTGCTTCCCAAGTGTGATTAATGTTCCTAAGTGTGAATATTTGTTTGCATTCTTATAGAAATTAGAGATGGAAAAGATTTATTACATCATCTAGTTCACCCCCTGCTAAAGGATTGTTCCCTACAATACATATGTCATGTGACAACGGTTAAGAACCACAGAAAGTCACTTTCTTGTAATAGTGAACAAGGGACGCTATTAGAATAAGAAAAATAGTATTATTTCTAAAAAGCCTCTTTCTGTCTAACTCTGCTTCACAGTAGAACATCCATCTTAAACTTTCCCAGCACTTCTCATCTGGTTTCCTGCCACAGATTTAAAGAAACAGTGAACATATCAGCAAAGAGCTTGAGGGTACTGTCCAGTCTAATTCAAACGTCTTGACAATGGGGTTAGCATCACTTTCTGTTTGGGTTTGTAAAGCCTAAAGATCTCATCATCAGGATCCTTGCTACTTATCTTAAATTTTCTAGTTCTTAATGTTATCATATTAGTTCTCATCATAACTTCTTGTGTTACCCTATACAACTCCCTTCCCTTGTTGGTGTTTATACCTACCTATAAATATATAAATATATAATTTGTTATGCTCTCCCCAATTCATTTTCACTAGACAAGCTAGACATATTTAGCTCTTTTTAATCTTTTTTCACAAGTCGGTTCCTCCAGGCCCTTAAACAGCTGATCTTTATTTTCTTTTTCAGTATAGTAACTAGATATAAATAATTTCTGTTGCTTTTCTCTGAACTCTCTCCAATTTTTCAATATCTTTCTGGTAATTAGGTGCCTAGAATAGAACACAGTATTCCAATACTATCACACTATTCACAGTACTATCCTTTAGGGCATGTCTAGACTTGGAAAATAGAACTGGCTGAAAAATAGTAAGTATTTAACATGAAAAATTCTGAAAAATAAAGAAATTGGAAATTTTGTAACTTACGGGTTTTTTTTTAAAGAAAAAATAAAAAGCCTTTGTGTTGGTGAAAAAACAGAATTTTCAGAAACAATTTTTCCCACAAAAAGATTATTTTGGCCCACCCCCTCCACCCCCACAGGAAAAAAAAGTTTTGCATGAAAAAATGTTGACATGCTCTGGAAAACAGGTTTTGTTTTAAAGTAAGCAGCTAATACAATTTTAAACAGTATTTGCAGCTAAGGAAGACAAGGCAAAGCATGTTTACTATTGCATTAGCTGATCATGCTCAGCCCTTCTTTCCCCAGTGAGGTTAATCATGACCAGCAAACATGTTTTTGAGGAAAACGTATAGAGTCAGAATTTTTCTCTGGAACGTTCCAACTTTTCACCTCTGCAACAGTTTGTATAATTTAAAAGCTAAGATCAAGAGTTTCAAAAGTGATTAGTGATTTTGGGTGCCACAGTTTCTAGGCACCCAACCTGAGACATCTTAAAGGGGTCTGATTTTCAGAAAGTACTGAGCATCCAGCCTTTGGACATCCAAAAATGGAGGCATCCCAAATTACCAGTCACTTTTGAAATCATGGCTCAATTGTATTTCTGCGTCACATACAATGATATAGCACATAAAGTGCATCATGTAAGGGTATTCCAACATTTTCTACTGCTGGGACTTAAAGGGACCCTGTCAACTTGAAAATTCCATTTCTGTCTAAAAATGTTGTAAATATTATAGTTAAAAGTTGTAGAGATATGCTTGTAGAAGATTGTGATTTAGGGATGCTCCCTAGTATGGGACAATGTTATGTGAATTGAGAGATGTGCCCTACATCAGCTCTAACATGGCTGCTCCCAGCTGCACGCTTGGGCATCGCTCCTGCCTGTGTTACTAAAGTTCTATTCCTTACTCGTTCAGTAGTTTGTTCTTTAATGAACCCTCAAGATTGTTACATGGTGTTAGCAGTGGTGAATGAGTTCAGAAACTACATGGATTTGGAGAAAAACTCCTGTGTTTGCATCTGAAAGCACAGACAAACACAGGGCGGTGCCTTGAAGCCTTCAGAAAGTAAGTGAAAGCAGAACTCTAAGAATAGAACACCTAAGATTAGCTGTAGCTGACAAGATATTTTCTCCTTTTTTTTCTAGTCTGAGTATTTTACCACACTGTGTATATAGTTAGGCTTGGAGAGTTTAGATTTTTATTGGTAAATTTCAGTAACTTCACCATACACATACTGATGAAAAAGTATTTCCTTTGATAATAATCAAAATTTCGGTAGACAAAATAAGAAAAATACTGCTTGAGTCTTAGAAACTGTCATTAAATAATTGTTTGCCCCATCACAACTTCCTAAAACAGTGAAAATGTAAATCAATAAAAATTAAAAAAATGCTTAAAACACACAATTTTTTGCAACTGTAAAAATGTAAATTGATAAAAAATAAGCTTAAAAATAAACAGATATTATCTGTTGAAATTATAAAACAAAATTCTGCCAAGCCTAGGTATATTAGAGAGACAAGGTAGGTGAGATACTATCTCTTATTGGACCAATTTCTCACCCACCTTGTCTTACTAATATTCTGGGACCAACGTGGCTAAAACAACATTGCATAAGCCTAGGTGTAGACATTTACTCAGTCAAGTTCCTTCCTTGCTTAAAAGACTTAAACAGGGAAGTAGAAAAATCCTTATTAAAACAACTTTTAAAAAATCAGGACATGTTATTTAAAGGGTGCTTTGTCAGAAGCTGGAACTTTTTAATTATCAGGTTAAAAAATTCAGTTTGACAGTGTCCTTTTAAGCCCATTACATCTTATTCCATCCTCATTGGTTAATTTGAATAATTGGTCCTTGCTCTCTTAATAACGTCCCTTTATGTATTTATCTTTATCCTGTCTCCCAACAATCTGATTTATAAGTAAATATAGAAAGACTTTAAAATCATATATTATGGGTATACTCTTTTGCTAGATGTGTAAACAGACACTAGAGCGGGTCAAAAATTCTCCATCAAACTGTTTTTTTTCCAATGGAAAATGGCTTTCAGCTAAACAAATTTTCATGAAATACTTTTCCCTTTTCTTTGAAACTTGGTGAATTTTCATTAAGAAAAACAAAGCCCAATGTTTTTGACAAAAATGCAATTTTTTTTTAGTTCACTCTCCATGCTGAATCTGTTTGTGGCCTCTCTACTGAGACCATCAAAAGGTGTGCCAAAAGCTGTAGTGACCTAGATTTATGATCTCTTTCTTGTTGGGTAGAACAGCAGGGTGGAGGAGTTTCCGAAGAACTCAGAGCTGGTATAACTCGACTCCCATTCAACTCAATGGGTGCTTTACTATTGATCCCAGTTGGAGCCGAGTTAGGACTCTGTGTGTGAAAATCCCACCCTAAATGCTAAGCTATTTACCTTTCATGGCGTTTTATATATTTCACAAAATAATTAGGGTTTGACCTGCCAGGAATGTTGAACCAAAACACTTCCATTGCTACTGGGTGTTCTAGTTACGTCTTGATGACCCTCCCTTGTGTCTGTAAGTAAGCATCAACAGAATGCCGTAGGCAGCACAACTGGATAGGATGGAGGACTAATACTGAGCAACTAAACCAATTTTTTTTCTCCCATCCTCTGTTGTCCTGCTTGAAAGAGCTAGTCATAAGTAACAGTTCCCAAATTCATTCTCCATAAAGGCAAGGCTTAAAATGATTGCAAGTGCTGAGTCTTCTGGAAGATAGGATGCCCCATTTCATTATTTTCATTTTGTGCCTATGTGACCTTAGGCTACTTGGTCCTGCACTTCAAATGGTGATATTGTAACTATGACTTTCACTTACTATATGTTCATACAATGCCTAGCCACAGTTTGGTTGTGGCATCTGGGTGCTACTACACAACCAATAATATTAATAATTTCTATAGCAACAAACTGATCATCAGCACAGGATTACAACTTCACTGCAGGGTCAAGAAGAAAGAGAAGCTCTAGATATTTTCAGTGGCTAGAAATAATACCAAGGGGAACTGTGGAAACATACAAACAAAGGAGATGCAAAATATTATACAAGAAAAACATCCAGCAATTCCCCATCTTCTCCAGTATTACTCTTCATCTTAAATTCACAAGCAACATTTCTATATTTAAATATTATGACAGTTGTCACACAAACTCCCCGAAGTCAGGAAATTTTAAGGTAAAACCTAGAATGCCATTCAATTCTTAACTAATGTCTATGGCGTCTGAAATAGAAATGGGGCTGTCAAAACTCCACAATTATTTATTTACTTGCTGTTTCTAAATCTGGATCTTTTCATACTTCAGTCCTCTCTCTATAACTGGGCTAACTGGAACTCCAGATCTGAACAACCCAGAACTTTAAAAGGTTGGGGAAAGGGGACTAGACCTGGAACTGAATTTTGCGGCTAAGGCCTGTTGCTAACCTTAACTCATTATGTAGTGGAAACATGATCACCACATAATCACTCAGGACTATTGTGAGGCTGGCCCTCAACAGAAGGTTGATGGCAATAGAGCAGAACTTTATGATAAATAGTAGCTAAGGACTGAATGGAAATGGTGGGATCCTGCACAGAGGTTCCTACTAAGGAAGGGGGAAATGGTGCAGAAATAGTCTTCACAGCTAATCTTGAACTACTAATCTTTTCTAAGCCCAAGCACGGCATGATGTAAAAGTACAACGCAAGGCCGCCTTTTGTAGTCCCCTGTGTTCATATAGCAATTGTGAATAACTTGCAGAAAGACAATTTGTCACCTTGTTCTTATGTGGAGAGAAGAAGGGGAACAGATGGGGGCCAATATTCCATTTCTCCATCTTCCTAATGGAATTGTCAGTGACTTATGATCTGGCAGTTGTTCAGGAGTTTAGATCGGGAAAAATTATCGGGAAGCCGTGTCCTTTGATAAGAAGGGAGGACAGACATTTACTAGCACATGAAATCCATATCATCTGGACTGAACAAGGAAATTATCTTCTAAAGAGATGGACAGGTCCAGAAAGCGTTTAAAAAACCTTTATTCTTCTTGGGTTTAAAAAAATTAAAACATAGGGAAAATCATTCTGGCACATCCACTAACCCCCTCCTATTAACAAACTGTTCTTCTTCTTTATTCTTTTCCCTCAGTATTTTGATTAGCTATTAAAGACTATCTGTCACAGTAGAGACTCCTCTCCTTTCTACTACATTCTTAGCAATGGAATCAGCTGTAGGCAGCAGGGGAATAGATTTATAATGCCCCACATTGCTGAATCAATGTTTGAATACTTGCCTTGGCTGTGGGTGGATTGGGATATTTCTACCTTTTTGCCCAGCTGGAACAGAAGGTGCTAAACACTGGAAAAGGCTCATAAAGGTAGAGAAGCTGCTTTCTATGTAATGGGACTTCTCTTTGGGATCAGAGCTCTGCTGGTAGCCATAGAAATATATAATAGGAAGGACCGCGGTCCGCCAATGATGTCCCTATAGCCACAAGAAATCAATAACGTGGGATATATGTACCTGATCTAAAAAGAGGATTCTCACTCGAGGTTCCAGTGGAGGGTGAGGAAAACCCAAGGTCTCTGGCCCCAGTAATGTCAAGTTCTGATAATTTAGCAAAGGGATGGGGGAAAGAATCCACTGTGTGCTTAGATAGTGTGAATTGCTATCATACATTGTTTTCCCGCTGTGCAGCACCCACACACAGAACAGGTTGAATAAAGGTGGCACCAAGTATGTTGTTGTTGTATTGTCATGCCTGATTTACTTACTGAGTTTTTACTCAGTCCTTACTCAGGCAAACTCCTACTTGTGTCAGTTTGTAGCTGCTCTAAGTAAAAACTGAGCAAAATCAGAGTAAGGACTTCGGGCTTTGCTTCTGTGAGGGGGAGCTCACCCCTACTCCAACCTAGAAGGGGTTAATGAGGCTGAGGAGAGGCCAGTTAGCCAGACAGGTCACATCAGTGGAAATTAGCTGGCCTAAGCAACCCCTGAACAGTGATAGAACCCAACTGGGAAGGAACAGGAACTGGAATAAAGGCAGGAAGTTTGCAGTAGAAGGGGGCTGTAGTGAGGGAGCCTGTAGCCACTCTCTGGATAGTAGAGAGGGAGAACAGCTGGAGAGGGCATAGGAAAAAGCTCAGGGGAAAGGCAGCAAGGTTTAAGGAGGTTCAGACCTGGACTATTGATTAAAGGGTCCCTGAGCTGGAACCCAGGATAGGCAGGTGAACATGGGTTCCCCTACCTGCCACTGGGGAAGTGGCCCAGTTTGGGCAGCGAAGGGAAGGCTGCTGTCTGGGATGAAGAGCCATTGATGTCTCGGAAGGGGGAAAACACACAGTGACCTGACCAGAGGACCAAGCCACGAAGACAGAGCATCCTGAGTCACCGAGAAAGAGAGAGAGCAGCAGGATGTGCAGTGCGCAGTAGAAGCGGATGTTGGACCTGGAAAGAGCAAATCCCCAGAGAGGGCAATAAGGAGGCACCCCAGTGGTGTGTGGACTCCATGACAGCTTCCTTGTGAAGAAATTCTAGCCCTACTGCAATAAATAACAACAATCCCATTGTCTTCAAGTGGGCCACGATGTCACCCCTGGTTTTTAATGATAGTGCAACCCTTCTGCCAGATACCAATGGTAGCAACAACGACTGATTTTATCTGTTTAGGGCTCCTTTTCTAAAATAAATAAAACAATGGCTTGAGTCCTCACCTGGAGCCATGCTTTAACTTCTGTCTCTGGAAAATTAAAATTTAACCTTCCTCGTCACCCTGGCAGGTGGCTTTGTGGCGATCCAGCTCAGCGAGGCTAGGCTAACCCTGAAGGGAGGCAGAAGTAAACTGAGACAAAAAAGATCATTTTAAATGTTTAGAACTTATAAGGGAAAACTCCACTACAATACCAGAAGCATAAATAATACAGAACATTACCAAAGAGTTACTGCTTATAATAATAATCTATAGGTTACCCACTCATTAACCATTGTGAGCCACTATGTGCTATGCGGCCAGTACCGAAAGCATTGCTGTTAACAAGAACAAAAGAGATTACTTTATCCACAAGCAGGGCTTCTTCTCCCAGTGGGCCCTCATTTGTCCATTAGGCACCTTTGCACTGTATTCTGTCAATCGATGTTCAAATGATCAGTCTCTCTGTTGATGTACTTTAAATCATTTGTGGATGCACTTCTCGTTTACCATTTTCAGGATCTGTTTGCATCTAACACAGCCTTTTGGTCAATTGCTTTTTTCACCAGTTATATTTCCTTTCAGGTTTTTTTCCCCCGTAACACACACACTCTAGTAAGGCTGTAGATTTAATTTCCTTCTACTTCCCTTCTCTAATAACATCTGCTCACATATCCAGGTCTATTTTTTTCCTTCTGATTCTCCTGACCTCAAAACTTTCCCATTCCTATTTTCCCTCTTTCCTCCTCTTCCTCAGTTCCCAGACCCCTACTTTTAATCTCCTGTTCTTTTATTCTATCCACTCACCTCCTACCCCAGCTCTGGTTCATGTGCTAGCTCAGCATCTCCCTTCTCCTGCCCCCCCTTCTTCTCTAACAGGTTTGTCCAGCTTCCCCCTTAGGGAGGATTCTGAGCCCCATCCCCAGCTCACTGGGATGCCCTGTCACTGGCTGTGTCTTTCCCCAGTGTCCCTCTCTACCAGGGTGTGGGTTACTACAGTTCTTTCCCACATACTGGCACTCAGAAGTTTTTGGGAACATGGAACCACAAGTGCCTTTTATTTAGGGGAAAAGAGGGAAACAAAGACCATATCTATATTTACATACATGCAACATAAGGAACAAAACACCACTCAGTGTGTCAGGAGTTTAGCCATCCCCACCATTCCAATATATTCATTGTCTGGCTTGCTGTGCCCACCTACAACCTACTCAGATGTCCAATTAGACTGAGTAGCATCCAGGGGCATCAGACAGTGTCTCTCCTCCTGCTGCCTGCTCCAGTCCACACCACCTGGTCCTGCCCTTATGTGCAGCAACCTGATCCATTTCTGTGACATCAGTTCTGCCATTGCTGGTCTGGTCAGGCCTCACTATAAAGTCAATTCTGTGCTGCCTGTCAGGCACCATGAAATTAGCTCTGTGCAGCTACTGCCCGGTGGGGCCTGTGAAGTCAGATCTGTGCACTGCTAACACTTGGAATCCTGCAGAATCGCTCCATATAAGATTCGGAATCTCATGCGGGGAATTCAGAGCAAAACGGTCCTTGGACAGAGCCCCTGCTCCCTGGGACAGCACTTCTGATCAGTAAAGCAAAATCCTCTACCCTCTCTAACTGATCTTAAATCCCATTTTTTTACCCAGAGTCCACTGGGTGACCCACTCACTCCAGGGCATATCTTGCACAATTCCTATACCGTTTCAGGAGTACAGTTACCATAACGATCTAGTGTCATTTACACAGTCAGAACATAGGCGTGTTCCAGTTGAAGCAACGACACTCAGCATGTGGAATTTTGGGTGAACAACATTCAAATTCATGTAAGTCAGGCTGGGCAGAGCTGACTTTTTCCCCTCTATGGAGCCAGTAGAATGTCCCATCCATAGAGGCCTTCTAGCTCTGGGACTGACAGCATTAAACACTCACACAGAGTTAGAGCTGCTCAGAAAAATTCAGTTCAGTTGGAATTTGCCAGTTTGGCGAAACTGAAATGTTTTGTGGAGACAGTCCGATTTTGCCATAGTTCTGATTGAACTTTCCTGCCTGCTCCCCTTTCCTGGCTTCTCAGCAGACCTCCTGGTGGGCTGCTGGGGAAGCTGGGCTCCCAGACCTCCTGGTGGGCAGCCAGTCATGTAGACTGTTCCAGGACTGGGGGGCCCATGCTTGCCAGGGTCCATGACCCCTAGAGCACCCAGCCATGTAGATTTCCCTGGGTGCCGGGAACCCGAGGGCTTCCAGGGCCTGTTCTATTCCACTTTTGTGGAGAACTGTGAAATATTTGTTTTTCATTCCTAATTAGAACAAAAACAAATTTTGAAATATCGAAATCCTCCACAAAATGGAATTAACTTTCTCCGTGCAGCTCTGTGCGGGGTGAAATTCATCCTTGTGCAGAGGGCTAACACAAGGCCTAGGTCCCACTTCAGCCTTACTTTAAGGATCCCAGGAGTTGGTCCAGACAATAGCAATTTGAGGGCTTAAGTGGGACTTAAGTGCTGTACAACCCTTGTAATGGCCCTGTGAGGAGGAATAAATTTCACCTACAGAGATAACACCATACTGTATTCATAGTGCAGTTAGAAAATATATCATGGTACAATGTACTATAAAGGCTTTATTGCTATGAGTTTGGAGAGACCATATTACCATTGAGTGGAGAGGCCTTAGGCCCACTCATACAGGGCTTCCCCAAAAAGCATGAATTAAGACTGTAGAACACCCCATAACCCTTTGTACTCATTGATTTATGTCACTATTATACATCCAGTTTATCTTACTTTGTTCATGTTTTGCCATATTTTTAGGCTCCTCTTTAACTAGCAAATAATAATAAAATCGATAATAAGCACTGATAGCCCCTGTTTGCGACAATATGTGCAGTTCCTCTTTCAAGTACATTAGTTACTTGGTACTAAGTAACATTAGTTACTATAGAAACAAGTTTTATTGGTATATGGGCAAAGCTTAGTGATAGCCACATGTGTACTATAAAATCTCTGTGTATAAAGGTTTGAAACTTACACAGGGTTTGTGAAATACAGCTGATCATATGCAGCACGCTGCATAAATATATAAAAGCTGACAATGAAAGAAGAAAGGGAAACAATTGTAAGAACAATTTTCCCTTAATATCATATTGCATTTGTGGATCCTTTTGAACGGGTTATGATCACAATTCAATCATTAAGTTCTTTCCATTCCCTCTTCCTCCTATTATCAATGTGGGTCTTTCTACACTTGAAAAATTATCCCGAGGCAGCAATAGACCTCCTTGCTCTGTTCAACTGATGTTGAAAATAGTTTAGATGTAAATGGGATAAAAGCACTTTCGCCAGCACTACAGAAAGTGTGTGGACAGAGATCTGATGGAATATAACGTCAGTCACACTTTCTGTAACAGTGCTGAAAACCATTTTGGCCCCTTTACAGTAATCGTTAAAATGTTTCCAATAGGTAAAATTTTCAGAGTCATCTAGGTGACGAAGGAGCCTAAGCCAATAGAATTTATGCTCCTAAATCACGAGGTGTTTGCCTGTGTGAACACTTAGTTCGTGGCAAGCGGGGATGTAAATCTACCTCATGCTAGCCTGTTGAGCACTAAATATCCTTGTGAACTCTGCTGCTATGCACTAGAAGTTCCCTTGTGTATTGCCATACTGCATTTTGAAACTGTCTCAAGGTGGAGTAAATCAAAATACTATAGGGAGCTTTTAGCACACCACAGCAGGGTCCACACGGACACTTTGCGCTCATCAGGCTTGTGTGAGGTAGATTTACACTATAGCTTGCGGCAAACTAAGTGTTCATATTTATAAACAAACCCTTAGGCACTCTTCAGAATACCCTGTTTCCCCGAAAATAAGACCTACCCCGAAAATAAGCCCTAGCATGATTTTTCAGGATTTTTGGAGTATGCTTGAAATATAAGCCCTACTCCAAAAATAAGCCCTAGTTACAGTTTACAAGCGGTTCACAAGTAAAGGTCCCCATACACTTTGTTGTTCATGGAAAAAAATAAGACATCCCCTGAAAATAAGCCCTAACCCATCTTTCAGAGCAAAAAATAATATAAGACCCTGTTTTATTTTCGGAGAAACACGGTAGTACCTCACACCCCAATTAGAGGGTCCACATGGACCTCTTGTTGCTAAGTCTAGCCAGCAACAATTCATTTTCCTCGTGTTGATAGACTCTCAGGTGAAACTTTTCAAACTTGGCTGGCTAAAATTAGGTGCCCCATCCATATTTACACCCCCAAGAAACTTGCTTGATTTTCAGAGTTGCTGAACACTATTAAAGTCAACGGAGGCTGCAGGCAGTTAGCACCTTTTGAAAATTGGGGCAGTTTACTTCGATGTCCTTTTTTCCTGGTAGATTGAACTGAACTCATGGGTCCAAATTCAGCTAAGGCAAAAATGAATGCAACCCCTGCAAGTCAGAAGTTCAAGCCACTTTTATTGAAATGAATGTTTATGTGCATTTATTGCATTGGTTTTGCGTATGAGTGAGCAGCAATGTGCTTTGGTAGCTGTCCAGAAAGAGAATACGAGACCTGCTACTAATGCTGTCGTAAGGACGTCTCCTACAGTATGAGTGGTAGAGGCCTATGTTTTGGGAGTTAAAGGACTAGGGATTTAATCTTGGTTTCACTGGGCAATGTTTATGTGATTTTTCTAGTAATTGTTGCAGTTGTTTGCAGCACGTGAATTAGTTGCACTACGTGTTATTTTTAAATTGCATGGCTTTGCTTGTGCAGCAAGACAGCCAGTGAGGCCAGAATTTGATTCTTACTGAAGGCATGGCCTAAAGGTGTCCATTTTAGATTTGGGAGGGTAGTGTGAGCTTTAACTGGAGGCCTGTGGGAAATGTAGTTTATAGCTCTATGGACATTTTGATGCATGCATTAATTTTGGTTGAATCAGTGAAAGAATGTATGACAACGTGGTGGTGACTTACCTAGTCAGTTTTCATCCCATGTGAATGCAGCAGTTTTTTTATTAAGAAGATTTTATTTCTTTTGATTGGGGATTATGGGAAATCTCTTCCTATAAGGAGGACTGGATAAACTGTCAGTCAAAACCTTTAGTAGAAAGCATTACTGAAGAATACATGGGAGCAGGCAGAAGTTTGGATCTGGCAGAAAACTGTAGGCCAGGCGTTATTATATTAGTTTGTGCTGTAATTATTAGCTTGGTGGTGGGTGGTGGTTGTGTTTTGTGTGTTGACTTTTTCCTTGTTTAATTTTAAAATAGGATTTTTACATAGTTTATATAACCCTTTCCTGGTTCTTTAATGAAATTTTCCCACGTCTCACACAGAGATTTATAATTCTTTTTTAATTAAGAAGTCATCAATTTGCATTTGACAAGCTGTTTTCTGCCGTGCTACAAATGTGTTCTTGATTACATTTCAGATATAGTCAATGTCCTGCAAATCAAGAAGCAATGTATTCCCCCTCCCATAATTCCATAGTAAGGATGACAGAATTGGTATCTGTCATTAATGTGTGCTTAATACAGTGTGCAATTAACATTAACATTGCGCTGTGGAATTGTATAAAACTTCACCTTTTAAAGCAGAGAAGATGTTATTTGCTAGCAGATATTAGAAACAGGTTAATTGGCATCTCAAAGGGGGTGTCTTCCCTACAGTCCTAAAGGGAATGACGTTTTTCCCAGTTATGAGATTTATCTTGAAAAAGACATAGGAGGAGGATAAGAATGAAAGTTGCAGAACAATACTTAAAGAAGATGGAGAAACCCAACTTGTTGAGGGTTTTTTTTTTCTTGTATGATGACAAGCCAGAGCATCTTTGCAGAAGGGATGTGTGGGATGTGTGAAAGAGAGAGAGAATTTCTGGGTATGGTAATAGACTCTTAAGAACCCTGGATGTCAAAGGAGTTGGAAAGATATAACCAGAGGGGAAAGCACTGGAAAAAAACTCCAAGATTCTGGGACAAAGAAGGTACAAGGACCCAGTGGGTGCCTCAAAATCTGCCCCAAAAAAGGATTAACAAGCTGAGAGACTGATAGGGAGAGTGAAGGTTTTTTTCTCCCTCTGGGAAAACATAAAGTCTCTTTTCTTCACTGTAACCTAGTTTAGCATTCCGGAGTAGTTCAGCATTTCAGCATTCAATTTCCATGACTGGATATGTCATGCAAAACTACTGCTTGTTTGCATTTGCTTTTCTTTCTCTATTCTTTATAAATTTGACCACCTGGGGGACTTCAGGTAATTCTTGCCTACTGTGCCAATGAGAGGAAACAACCCTCAGATGGGAAGTACCGGCAGCCTCTCCACACTCAGGTTCTTAGTCAGAAGGGCATGCAGTACTGTGTCATCTCCCCCATGGTGTGCTGCTAGGAAGTTCTGGCAGATGCTACTGGCCACGGAATAGAAGGGCTTGCAAGTGACAGCAAGGATCAGAAGTGTCTACTAACCAGTGTACTTTGCTCTATCCATCCTTGGATCCCTCAGTGCAGTTTGGCTTAGCCTTAGAGCCCCTGTCTGCTTCTCAGTGCAATCATTTCCCTGATATAGTCTGCAATAACCTCCTAAGTATTACTAATCAAATTTCATTCATTACTGTTGGTATTCTATTCTATCTGACTCTCTCCAATTTAACCCTCCTCTCAACTCGTACAGCTATCAGTTGATCTGATGAACTGCCTAGACTCAAAACCAGGGCGACAAGTAAAATATGGGCTGAAAAACGCAGAACTGATTTCCCATTTGTCAGCAGTAGCACCAGGTGAAATTGCAATGAACTGGAAACAAAGGGAAGCTCTGTGTCTAGAAAAGTTGTTTGAAAGGATACTGGAAGTGTTGATAATGGAAAAGTTAACTGATTTCAGAAATAATTTCACAACAGGCTTCTATACAGTATGGCTACCCTTCTGTAACTTTATTGAGCAAAATCAGATGCAATCAATAGCCATATCCAAAAAAACCAAAAAAACAACCTAATCTGTCACAGTTCTGCAAACATCAGAGAACTGATAAGAATTTCCTGCTTGGCTGCTTAGGGATATATCAAAAAGATCATTAATCTCAGGAGTTTTGTGATGTGTAATATGGATATGTTATAGCTGTCATCCTCTGCTGATGCTTTGTCCAGAACACTTTGTCTGAACGCATTGAGATGAATCAACTCTGACTCCAGAGATGTATTATAATTATGTTTTTCCTTTGATTTACAAAAAAAAAAAAAGATATGAAAAACATAGCCAGGTCAAATCCAATTTATTTTTATGGGGAGATATGACTCAAAAATGCACAAAGACCCTGATATTGAACCAAAGTGGTAGATGGCATCACATTTAAACTATTTGCAAATAAAGGTATCGGGAAATGATCAGACCTAAATAATCACTTCCTGCTTCAGCATCTATTAAAATATCACAAAAATTGAATACAACGTGTCTTAGTTCAGAGTCTATCATTTAAAAACGATATATATCAAAGTATCGCCAACAGATCTGATTGGAAATTTTCTGACTGAATGTTTTTCCACCAGAAAATGCAGATTTTTGATGAAAGCTAAATGTTTTACAGAAATGAGTTCATTTTGGTTAAATTTCCTTTTACAGGAAAACAAACAACCAAAAAAACCCATTTTTATAAGGCTGTAACATTGCATTTCAGTATTTTTGGAACGGAATTTGATTTTTCACTTAGAATTTACTTTAAAAAATGGAAACAATTTAAAAATGTCAAAATCAGAACAAAATATTTTGATTTTCATTTAAATGAAAAGTTTTAATGAGCCTGAAACAAAACAGAAAAAAAATCATAATTTTGTTTTGTGGGGAGTGTTAAAAGATTTTGTTTTTCATTCTGGAATGGAAAAGAAATTTACATTCACAGAATTTCTTGAGAGATGGGAAATCCTGTCCAGCTCTATTCACCAGTGAAACTCCGCTATCCTTATTTTGAAATTTAATTTTATAATCATTAGTTTAATTTTGGGTTACCAAAACTTCATGAAAAACATATTAAGACATTGCCATTACCAATAGATTATAAAGAGCATACTTTACCTGACTTTCACAAATACTACAGGGCCTGCAAGATTGATCTCCTGGTTCCAAAACTTATTCACGCAAACCAACTTGAATCCTGCAAACTGTAGTCAAATGTTTGTCCCTGAAAGAAATGACCAGACTTGGGAAATCAGATAAAACTTCAATCCCTAAATTCTGATTTGCTACTCTTAAAAATGTCTCTTTCAGAGAGAGAGCATCACTGCTATCCCAAATGTCAGCCTTTACACTTCTATAATATTTGGACACTCTGGCTCCATCTTGAACTCCCACTCTGTCCAGTTTGCACAACTTCTACAGCACACAGGAGATGGAAAGCTGTCCTGGCAGGTTAACTGAGGAGTCCCTTTTCATAGGGAAATCTCCAGTTAATGTAGAACTGCCTATGTTGCTGGTCCGTCGCCACAGTATAGGGACGTTTCAGGTGCAGGAAGGAGGATGCTGGGGGCAGGAGACAGGGTATTTGGAGTGCCTAACCTTGCCCTCTAGAAGTCCTGAGGTGGCATAACCAACCAGTCCTGAGGCTGCTCTAAAGTGTATGTGTGCTCGGGCACTCACATCCATCTGTTCGTCCATCTCCAGTATCAGGGAAAGGGAACTTTCAGCTAGACCCAAGGATCTGGGCCCTTGTCTGGAACACTGTAATCAATAAAATAAATAATCATATCAGACTCCTACCTTAAATACCCTATTTTAGTTCACAGGTAATGCATATATGCATTGTTTTGGAATCACCCTTTCCAAGCTAGCCAGGTCAGGTAGATTGCAATGCTTTTATGGTTTCTTTATTATATGTTAAACTGTATGCATTTTCTGTTCATGATTCAATGCATTGTCATGTTTATCAAGTAGAAAGACAATAAAAACCTTTATATTTGAAGCGTGGCATAAGAGTTGCTCAGCTAAATACAGGGCAGACTGCGGTTCCTGGCATACCACGTTGTCAGTAACGATAAGTGGGAATTCAGAGTCTCTCTTTCTGTGATTCTGTCAGGTTGACTCTCCTTTTCACTAGCACTTTATTACATTCGCTGCTCAAA
The DNA here is from genome assembly GCA_007922155.1 of Mesoclemmys tuberculata. Classification (NCBI taxonomy): domain Eukaryota; kingdom Metazoa; phylum Chordata; order Testudines; family Chelidae; genus Mesoclemmys; species Mesoclemmys tuberculata. Next base: position 85,877,887 of record ML675616.1, on the reverse strand, counting down.
TCCTTCAACGCTAAGACGTCCTGGTCTCAATGTGGGCTGCTTAAATAGAACATGTGATTGTAATACCTTCAGTGTCAGAAAGGGGGCATAGGATATCAGAGAGAGATCTAATAGCTGTGGCACTTGTGACAGGCTAAGGCCCAGATGTTGCTGCGCTCAGCATTGCAACACCTAACTGATTTCGGAGACTGTCTCCTTTTCAAAAGGGATTTGGGCACTGAGGAGCCAAAAGTCGATTGATAGTCAATGGCGTTTAGGTTCCTTGGTACTTAAATTATTTTTGAAAATGAGACGTAAGCTTCTAAATCAGTTACATGTCGCAATGCTGAGTGCAGCAAGGTCTAAATACCTGTTGAAAATCTGGGCCTAAATCCTTAAATCCTTCTTTTTAAATTTAATTCTAGGGCCAGAGTCACTGGCGCACTCTGGCTGCTTTTGAGCTGCTCTCCTAACACAGTCATAAACCCATTTGAATTGGCCGGTTTGCCAGCTGCTTTGCACCGTCACAGTTAACTGGCCCATGTGTTACTGTTCCTGAGAGAAGAATGTTACACTTAACAATGGTGGAATAGGTGAGCTACCTTAAGCATTCTCACAAGAACAGATGTAGAGGTCCAGCAGTTTACTCCTACATAGGCAGTGGATACCATGCACACACTGCTGTATCTGACGCCCATGGTGTGTTGCCTTATTGGTTTGTATTATTTTCCCATGCATTGGCTGAATAATACAGATGGTGTTCCATGGCCAAATGTTTGGCTGCTCAACGTTTTCAAGATCCATGAGATTGAAATGAGCACTATGAAGTCATCAAATTGCTTTCTATTTTAGGATACCGCACAGTATGTTTAAATACTTTTAAACATTCCTCAAAAAGAATAGCATCCATCTAAGGTTTTCAGTGAGCACTGCAACATAGCCCTCTGTAGGGGTGATATTCTTTCCCAAAACATTGCTGTCACCCTTGTGCAGTGATACAATGCCACAGTCACTCTGTACTTTACTAGTTCTTCTTTTGACAAAGGACAAATTGCCAGTGTTGCTTTAGATTCCATTTCAAAGTAAGACCAAATGAGGTCGTACCATTAGCCCCTATTTCTCACTGTTGCTTTCAGTCTATTTCTCCCATCTCTCCCAAGTGGCAGATTCCTACTTGCAGCTTCCCCCTGCTGTTCCTTTTGCTTTGCCATGACGCTCTTTGGATCTCTGCTGCAAGCCCACAGAACAGGAACATGTTTCTGGGGTACTGGAATGCTGGACCAGGTTCTCAGCTGTGTCTGGCTTCCATGCTGGGTGCAGTGAGGGCAGCCAAAAGACTGATGGCAACTCCCTTATTCTGGGGCTTGTTCTACACTGGCCCAGATTAGAACAGCCTGGGTACTGTTTTAACCTACTCCATCTGGTGATGGCCCCCAAGGAGCCAGGAATAGCTAGAATGCAGTGTACCTCAACACACATGCTCCCTGAGGAGCTGCAGGGGGTTTGTGATGCTGGTTGTACACCTGCGGGGACTTTCCCATATTGGGGGAATCCCCAGCAAGTGAGGTGCAGCTGCCATCCTCTCCTTTTCAATGTCTGGAATGCTACAAAGGGAGTGGGCCAGAGGAGGAGGAGACTACGTATATCGTTGTTGACTGGCATCTGGCAGTCGGTGGTTTTCCTTCTGTAACAGTGCACAGTGGAATACGCAGTGGTGTTGTAGTCATGGTGATCCCAGGATATCGGAGAGACAAAGTGGGTGAGGTAATATCTTTTATTGGGCCAACTGCTATTAGTGAGAGAGACAAGCTGTTGAGCTAACACAGAGCTCTTCAGATCTGGGAAATGTGCTTCCTGTCACAGTTAAATACAAGGTGGAAAAGATGGTTTAGCACATATTTCAAGGGACCGTTCAAGGTGAAGTGGCCCCTTAACATCACAGAGGGGAAAGAAGGGAAAACAAAAAAGCTGCAGTGGGGTATAGTGAGTGATAGATGGTTGTAATAAGCCATAAATCCAGTGTCCCTGTTCAGTCCATGATTTTTAGAATCTAGCAAAGTCCTGAATTTAAGCTCCCCAGCTTTTGAAAGTGTTGTGCAGGGTTCCTTTGAGGATGAGGATTGAGCGGTCAGAGATGGTGTGATTGCTTTGTGAAAAGTGTTCACCCACAGGTGATAGAGTGTTTTTGTCTTTGATCATTTTGCTGTGTGAGTTCATTCAAGAGTGGAGTGATTATGTGGATGAAACGAGGCAGTTGTTATTGGGGCATTTAATGCACTGGATGAGATACATCACATGTTGTAGAGCCCATGGATCTTGAAAGGTGGTTTGTGGGGGAGGCTGATCATCGTAGCAGTGAAGCTATGTCTGCAGGTTTTGCATCTGTTGTTCTGGCATGGTCTGGTGCTGCTTAGTGTCCCCTAAGCTGTGGGGAGCTTGCTTCTGATAAGCTTGGGGAGGTTGGGTGATAGTCTGAAGGCCAGAAGAGGGGGTTCAGGAAGTGGAATAAGCACATGAGCCATTTTTCCTCATCTCAAAATGCCCAAAGCACAGCAAGAACGTGTACTCCTTATGAAGTAAAGGAGAATCAATAATCACATCCTGAGATACATTTATCTTCTTAGCATGGAATAATTCCATCTTCTGCTTCACTGATAGGTTTGCAAACATCCTTTGATATCTGTTCCTTGGTATTTTTATACGTCTCAGTTCCCCTCATTGTTTGGTACATCTTTGAGATGGGGTGTGCGTGTGTTGACGTGGAAACAATACACTCCATGCTCTTACATAAGCCTGCTGATTCTCATGATAAATAGAAGACTGGGGGAAATAACATTAGAATTTTAGTCAGCATCATAGAAAACCCATGATTAAAATCAATATCAGAATAACTAATATCTACAGCATGAATGAATTGGTGAATATTTTATTCCACAGCATTTGGGTCAGATCTATTCAACTGATGGCATAAGGAATGAATATGAGTATGGACTGTAATATGACCAAATGCCTTTGTAGTTCCCCATCTGCAAAACAAGTTCAATATGAATCTAGGGGCCTTTCTGTGAATGCTGAAGTCTCATCTTCACTAACTCGAATAAACATGATCAGCAGCGTTCATTAGTCTTAGTGACAGAACAAGCCGCCAGAAGGAGAGGGCCCATTATCAGACTCAACACAGTTCTCCTTATTGCAAAGAAAAAGGAAATAAATAATGAGGGAGAAGTGGACATTTCCCAGCAGTCTGGGAAGAATACTCTGGTGAATTTTGATGAAGAATAACACAGTGCTGTGCAGCAGGTGAAGCCCTTAAGGCAATGCAAAGATAGCATACATTTGGAAAGGCTGAATATGAGACATTTATTTAATGCATTATCTTGTTTGGCTTGGAACTTCTCAAATATTCCCTGTCACGTTAAGGATTTTTAGCCTTTGAAAATTCCCCCAATCATGGGTGTGCCTCAAACGTATAACTGCAGATTTTCTATTGTCCCTTTACTTCTGAAAAAAAATTCAGTGTGTGTTTATATATGTGTATTGCACTAATAATTGCATAGTTTGCTTAGAGTCGCAACAATGTTGAAGGGGCAGTCCCACCAGCAGGACAGTGAGCCCGACAGGATAACGAAATGGTCCTAAAGTATCTTGGAGGCCAAGGGACTTAGGGACTGAACTATTGTCATGGCAACATATTGATATGACAAGGTTTGCATCACATCGTTGTAACACAACGTGTGATTTTGCTGGTGGCTGAATGCAGGCAGAAAAACAGAATTATTGCTCCAATTGTCAGAGCCATCCCTCAGACAGAAGAGGACATCAATTATGCAAATTCCATTTACACTTAGCGTTCCTGATGCCTTTTGGGAAACTTTGAAGAGTATTCTACTCAGAGGCAATCCTGCTTCTATTCTATGTTTTCCTGTAACTCCCTATCATAGAGCTGATATGCATGAGGGTCCTGGTTTGACATAATGAGCTGGTGTGTGGCATTATTTGTTTAGTGGTAACTGGATCTGGTGCAATTAAGCCGTAGTGCCAAAGCAGTGCCTCCAGTGTTCTTGAAGATGTGTACACAGCAGGTGTCACCCTCCCTCTAAGAACAACGTCAATTAGAGCTGGTTGAAAATTTTCCAACAGAACATATTTCAAACAGGAAAATGCCAATTCGTTGAAAGAGAAATGCATCATGGAAATGTGTCAATTTCAATGACATCTTATTTTGAAAAAATGGAACAAAGCATTCTGATAAGGTTGAAACATTCTATTTTTATCTTTTTTGGAATGGAATGTTTTGATTTTTTTTTTTCTGTTTCAATTTTTTAAAATTTCTTATTACAAAATCATCCAAATACTCAATTTTATAAAAAAGAGAAAGAAAAAAAGTCTTTTGACTGATCTGATTATTTTAAAATTTCATAATGTGGGAAATTTTTATTTGTTTTCCATTCCATGTCAGAATGGCGGGACGGGGGGGGGGGATTACAATCATAGAATGTCCTTTGAAATGGAAATTGAGTTCCAGGCTCATTCTGATCTTAATGCGCAATATACGCCGTGCTCTAAGGATCCAAGAAACCACTTAAGATGCAAATAGAAGAACTTAGTTCTAGAATGCAGCTGTCTTAAACAATAACAGGATTCCACCAGCTAAGTGCTTCTGGTATATATACAGCCTGTAGTAGGATCCTTGGTGGGCTGGGTGACCTAGTGGTTTGTGTCCACTCAGTGATAGGTAGTGGTGGGGGAGCCTGGGCCCGCCTACTCCACTGGGCTCTGACCAAAGGCCCTAGGAAGGTTGCCAGCATGAGCTGCTGAGTTATCCTCCGTGGGTTTCTTCCTACCATGACGCCTTCTGCTTCTGGTCCCGGATAAGGAAAAAGAAAAAGGAAACCAAACCCTCTGCCCCCAGCCAGGCTCCGCAGATAGTCCTGGTACTTGAAGGAAACATCTCTAGCCCCTTTTGTCAGGAGTCTTCAGGGTGAGTCTGTGCTCCTCTCCAGCCTTCTGGCTGGGGTGCTCCTTTTCCAGCAAGGTCTCCAGATAGAGCAGGGATTGCGAGGTTATTATGGGGGGTCACAAGCTGTCAGCCCCCATGTATGCCGTGGCTGTGGCTGTCAGCCTCATACATGGCTGATAGCCAGAGCCCTTCAGTGCTGGGTGGCCGGAGAGCAGCAGCTGCTGATTGGGTGCTCTGAAGGCAGCACCGCTTCCAGCAGCGGTGCAGAAGTAAGGGTGGCATGGCATGGGGAGGTCATCACTTTTTGGGAGGGTCTTCAGAGACTGAAATAGTTTCAAAGGGGGTCCCAGCAAAAAAAGTCTGAGAACCCCCGAGTCAGAGCATGCTCTGCAGGGTTGGAAGGGTAGGGTTAGCAGGGCCCAGTAGTTTCCTTTAACCCCTTCTGTCCTAGTGTGGGGTTTGTATACCCATCACACAGCCCAGCACAGACATTCAGGGCATTTGGGTCTTGTACAGAGCACAGTCCAACACCCAGGCTGTCCTGTCCCATGGGGTTTCTCTGAACCTAACTAACTAAACAGACAATGATTTGCAGGGGCATCTCCGAGCACACTCACAAAAGCAGCCACAAAAAAGATACAGGGCAGCTGGGCGTCTCCGCAGGCAGCCCAGTGTTAACTCTGCACAGGAATTAAAACAGCAGTCAGCCCTGGTCTACACTGACTGGGCGATGCAGCGGCAGTCGACAGGACTACACAGAGTAGCTTGCATGATTCCCATCAACTGCTGTGCTTCCCTTCTGCATGATGTCTGCACTGCACTATGCCACTTGAGGGGGTGGTCTTACTGCGTTGACTTCTGGATCGATTGAGCAGGTCTTCACTGCCCACTCGATCCAGATAGGTCGATCTGATGGTGGCGACTTTGCCGTCGTTAGTGTAGACCCTCAGTGTCTGCGCAGTGAATCCTCCTTTCTCAGCTGGCCAGAAAACGTTTCCTTGCTTGGAACAATGGATCAGGGTCAAGATCCAGAAGGCAATTTGCTTCTTTTCCCAGCCCTTCGAGTGTGGGAATTGGCTGAATGGCCAGCAGGAAAAGAGTGAGAGGTTTCAAAAAAGCTCCCTCTCAGCTCAGCCTCTCTCAGAAACTGCTCTGCTGTGTCCGTCCTTTCGTGCTCAGTTTTATCCCACCCCATTTGCTCACTCAGCATTGCTTAAAAGGTAGGAACAACCGGCTGCAAGAGCAAATGTTTCATTTCTCAGCGATTCCTTTGTCTGGTATGGACCACGTCACTCCACAGCTAAGGACTGACCATCCAATGCCTCTCATAGAAGAAAGATAGCTAGATGGATGTGCAGCACTGCTATATTTTTACTGTGTTCCCCTTTAATACTCAGGGTGTTTCCATAAAAAGAGGATCTTTGTTATGTGGGTGTGAGTAATCAGCCCAGAACTGCTCATCCATTTGAAACTCACGGCACCCTCATAACGTTGACAGGTACCAGCCTGGTACTGGCCAGAGAAGTGCAGTTGTACTTCCAAACAGGACATCATTAGACCAGTCAATGATTTCTAAGGGTGGTACTTTTACAACGACAGCCATACAAGCCTTACTTACACTGGGGCAGGGACTGTCTTTTTCTTATGGTTTGTATAGTGCCTAGAACAATGGGGCTGAGACCTTTTGGAGTATTTAGTGGTATTTAGTACAAATACTACAAGTTGGCACCATTAATCAGTTTGAGGAGGTTGGGCTGCAAGGTCAAAGGTTGAACATGCTTCTGGATAGGTAGCATTATTTGGAAGTATTCCAAGGTTTCTTATAATAAATAGTCTCACTACTGACAGCTTTTGTCCTCCAGAAATGGATGCTGGTTGTGGTCTTGCACAATCTGCATACTGCTCCATTCAACCACTACTAAGTAGCTGAAGCATTGTGCTGGGAAGCAAAAGTTAGAAGTAGAGGAAGAACCTAATGGTGCTTCAGATCTGGGAGCAGCAATTTTTTAGCTCTGCAGCAAGAGCCAAGGAGAGGTGATGAGAGCAAGAGAAATCTGACAAGCTGAGGAACCAGGAGAGCCGAGAAGAAGGAGAGATAGGGCACAGCCAGTCTGAGGAGGAGACAAGACTGAGATAAGGAGCTGTATCTAGCTAATACATATTCCTCCCTTAGTTCTATCTCTCTGAGCCTGTCAGTGAAACCTTATCCACCTCCAAGGGATATGCGGTTTTGCAGAAAGCGGACTCCTGATGACGTCAAGGTCATTCTTGTCTCATCAGTGAGAAGGCAATGGCCACTGTCCCTCTCCTTCTCTCGCAGAGGCCGAGAAGGGAAGAACAAGTTGAGTGACAGGTAACATTTCTGAGATGTAGAACAGAATTCACTTGCTGCTTCTTTCTGACAAGGAGAGTTTAATTCACATTTCCAGCTGCTGTTTATTCAGTGTGACTCCTCTGTCCTCTACAGAATCCAAAACAAACAAGGGAGCAACTTCTCCACGAAAAAGCAAAGATTATAGAACTGCTAGGAGATACTTCTCTACCCATCTTATGATAAACTGGAGGTATTCACTGCCAAGGGAAATCACTGAGGAAAATGGGTTATTTGTCCAGAAAAGGAGATCAAATAAACATATGAACAAGTGTATAATCAGCTTCACTAAGCCTGGAGTTTCAATCAAAGACTCTATCACAAGGGATGATAATCCTCATGTTTCAGGACATGAATGATCACCTGTCAGGGTCAGAAAGAAATTTCCGTTTCCCTGCCTTTCCCTAATGTTATAGCATTGCACATTTTGGCAGGTGCATTATTGGTTTTATTTCTTTAGCCTTCCTCTGAAGGAATATCAGTGAGCCAGATCCTCAGATGTACTGAATTTACGCTAAGCTGCCTTTCTGCTCCTCTGTTGCTGAGTGGGCCAGGGGCCAAAACAGCTCCCAGTGTAATTAAGAGCAGACTGAGGGCTGCTCTAAGTCATATTAACTTCAGGAACCACTGTGCCAATTGGGGATTTGGTGAAAAGCCATGAATTCTGGTCCTTCCTGGGCATGCTTCTGTCTCCACACTGACATACCTGCTATGTGGGTGCTCCTTTAGGACAGCTTTATGGGTGGGGTGCGTTGCATCACTGAGGCAATGCAAGGAAGCTGGAGGAAGGGCTGAGAATCTGGCTCAGTCATTGTGTGTTACCAGAAACAGAATAGCAGATTAAATTCACAAATGGTCTGCTCCAGTATGGAAACTCACGTTGCTTTGGGTGATCAGATTAGTTAATAAGAACTCTGAGCCGCAAATGTAATGAAAGGAAATCACAGCTCAGAAAAAGATCCAAGGAGAGAACAATGATAGCTCATAACTTCAAAGTCTCAGCAACACGTAACTAACAGCAACAAACCTTGCAAAGTTTAATACACTTCTAATCCCAGAAAGAAACATCAGTGTAAAATGGCTATGGTCTGAACGCGCACCTATTCCTTTGGCGACTGTTGATGTTTCATGCCTGGGAATATAGAGGGGTGAGTTAATCCATCCCAATTCATGCCCTACTCTCATGTTTTATCCCTGTAATTACACTGCACAAATATAGATGATCGGCTACATTTAAAATGCTGCATTCTGTTGTTATGGCAACTGATGTTCTAAATCTGATGCTTTTTAAAAAAAAGAGAAAAGAAAAGCTATATAGAAATAAATGCATCATGTTGTTATAGCAACCATTTAATTCCAAGTAGTTATAAAATGTAGTTGCAAGTATGTTAGAATAAAAGCTGCTCGGAGCAATGCCTAAGACTGTGCAAGAGATAATCATGTGATGCTATGCTGTATGTTGCTCGCAGTTAAACCCTGTTGGAATTATTGTATGTAAGTTAACATTGGACCAGAAAATGCAAAGCAAAATGGAATGGTTTTGTTTCTGTTTTGTTAGACCCAAATAGTTTAATAAATATTTACACGAACTCACAAGATTTTGTATAAAAATCATGAGATGCTCCCTGGAGCATCCTTTATTCTCTCAGCCCTTTCTCACCTCCTCACACGCTCAAATCTGTTTTGTCTCTCCTTTCCCCTTACTGTTCTCTGTTCTACCTCCGGGTTGTCCCCCACTTGTCTTGCCCCTGAGATTGGCACTGCACTTTCTGCGTGGCAGACGTAACGTTAAATTTACTAGAATACTAACCTCTGAAGGGCTTTTTCCCAGATCTTAAGAAATCAGGCCTCATGTCAGTTTCACTTTACAAGTGGAATAAAACATCGGGGGAAGAATGAAATGTTGTGAAGAGGTGTTGTGTGAGTGCAGGACTGAGCTAGTAATTACACCTTAATATATAAGGAGACATCAGTCAATGCACATATGAATATCCTGAAAGAATCCCGGTGATCCAGTAAGTGCTAAAGACCCATAAGGAGCACTCCTCCATTATAAACACAGTCTGACACTCCTATCAGTTAGAGCAGTTTAAATCAAGAATAACTCCATCACATACAATGGTGTTCCACCAATGTAAAACTAGTGCAACTGAGAGGAGAACCAGGCCTGATGTCTTTCTTTACTTCGGGTTCCTGCTGTTAGACCACAGACAGGGCAGTGTCACCAGAACTATATAGTTCCCTTTAAAAAGCAGCTGCTTGTTTAAAAATTTCAACCTACTTTATTATTATTTTTTGCAGGGCAGAATATTAACCACTGACTTTCAGCTCAGTGTACCTGTGATGCGCAAGCGTAGATTAAGGTAGGATCCCTTGGATCTAGGGCTCTGGATGGGAAGCTCACCCCCACACGTGTCCTGTAAGGGTTAATATAAGCTAAGAAGGGGGCCAACCAGACAGACCCAGACAGGTTGCAGCTGGGTGGAATCAGGTGGCTTAAGTGAACCTACAAAGGAACCTACAGTTATTCCCTGGGAGGATGGAGTTTTGGGCTGGCAAACCCAGAGAAAGGCGGGGAGCCAGAAGATTAGGAAAGATTCAGGGAAAAGGCAATATAATCCAGAATGGAACAGACCTTGGCAGCTGATTAGAAGATCCCTGATCTGAAACCCAGAGTAGAAAGTGGGCCTGGATTCCCCTCCCAGCTGCTGGGGAAGTCACACCAGATGGGCAGCGAATGGGAAGACTGCCTCAGCCTGTTTGTAAGAAGAGACTTTGGTACCCCAGAAAGGGAGGACACATGTGACTTGGTCAGAGGGCTAAGCCACGGGCACAGAGCCTCTTGCCTTGCTGAGAGCCAGGAAGAGAAGGCAGGGCTGTGCAGCAAGAGGTGGAAAGTACATGTTGAACCTGGAATCAGCCAATTCCCAGTGTGACCAGGAGGAGGTGCACTAGCAGTGAGTGGACCCCATGGTAACCCGCACGCAGTCAGAAGTGGTCTGAACTCAGCAGTGAGTTAGAAACAGAGTACTAGGAAGCAGTTCAGCACACAATTTGTTGCTGGCAGCTGTCTGGCTATTGGGATGGATCTAGATTGCCTCCTTTGGGAAGGTTAAGGGCTATATTCGACTCTGGTGCAACTCGAGTGGTTTCAAGTTTCCATGAAACCAAACAGGTTACACGCAGTGCTTTCATCTCAGAAATGGTGTGTGGTACAGCTGTGATTGTCACGTAAAGGTGCAGGGGCCTGGCTGCAGACACCAGAAACCGTCTTCTACAAATAAGGCACTCAGTAAATATTAGCCCCCCTGTGCCTTAATAAACAGAACATCACAGCTGGAGAAGGGGGCAGTGTTCGGATAGGAGAAACGTTTGTTGGGAGACTCAAACTTTAGTGGCTCCAAGTCCTATTGAATCTCAAGTCACCTTTAGATGTGCCCTAGGATTCCAGAGGTTTCACTTGAACATTTGTGATTGACAGCTGCACAGCAGAAGTGGGTAGGTGACCATCAGAAAGCGGGTGCTGCTCTCCTGCAAGCAGCTGGCACACACTGTGTGATCTGTGAACAGCGATCTCCAGCCTTAGTTTCTGTGGAGCCCCCGTTTTCTACAAATCCAGTGCAGAAGAACAGAAGTGATCACTAGGACTGCGTGCGAGGGGCTAACTGGGCCTTAGGCACAGCCCTGTGCGAGAGTTGGCACATAAGTTGCATTGCACGAGACAGAACTGAGAATCCGAGACACCCTTCCGAGTCACCGTTTAGAGCTGCTGGAAATGTTTCATTCTAAATTTTTTTTTTTTCAACCAAAACATGTCTTATTCACCAAGATGGAAATTTCTGCAGGAAAACAACCATCTCTAATCACATTCCTCCACTGCTTCTTCCTTGTTCCCAGGGAGCATCAAGGTCTTGCACACACGAATGGTACCACTTTAACTAGAACGATGTCCTTAAAGCAGTACAGTGTCTTCCACCTCTGCCCCTGGTGCATGGAACTATATCAGCATAAATGCCTTATACCATAATTTATACTTGTACGGGCAGGGGAATAAGCTATCCTAGTATCAGGTTCCTTTATAGCACTATAACTGCATCCCCATTTGGGATTGTTTAACTATACTGGCAGACAAATCACACCCCTAACTTAAATAGTTAAATCAGTACAAAAACAGTGGGTAGATAAGACCTATATCAGTGATGGAGGAGGTTCACCCTTCCCTATTACTCCCCACCCACTTGCTCTGCAGCAAAAGTATGGAGCAAATAATCCTACTTAGTGCCGTGTGCCTGGACCCAAGGTCTGGATTGCTCGTGTCAGAGTGTAGTGGGATTCTCACTCCTACTCCTTTGCAAAGGCAGGTAGATGTGAGTCTGAATCTCCGGCTATAATTGTAATATAGGGAGAGTGTATAATTAGCCAGAATACCATTTATGCAGTAAACTTAGAAAAAATAGAACAATGATCTTGTTATGTCTGTACTGAGCACGGCCTGTTCTCTCAGAGCTATTGAATATATTAAACCCCAACAAGACGCCTCTTCTCTCTAATCAGACTTGAAGGATTAGTTTCTGAAAACAAATGGGATATTATTTTGTCATAATGGGGTTTCATTTTCATATCACTGGGTTTGAAAGTAATTACAAAAATAAAAAAAGGATGTCCTAAATGGTTAATGATCCTCAGCAAGCAATCTGTCCAAAGAAGGAAAGATTTCTTTCCCAATCTGACTACTGATCTATAATCTTGTTCCACTTGGTTGGTGTCACTGGCCCCTCCCCATAATGCCCTGTAGGGTTTCTAGTAAACTTCATGGAAACATCCAATTCAATTACTCATTGCGTCTCCAGGCCATTGTCAACACAGGCCTCAGCCCATCACTCAGACAACATTTGTTAAGTGCAAGGGGAGTGATGCCTGGATGCAGACTTCAGGACCAAGTTCAACATTGATAGATGGACTGAAGATTATAGGACAGATCCCCTGCTGTGATCTAGAAGCACTTGACATAGCTGGGGGGAATGACCCAAAAGTACCTCGAAGTCACCTTGGAATATCCCCATCTGTGATCCTGGGACCAGTCTGTGCTTATTCCTTTCCTTCAACTCTAGTTAGAGCAGTTTGAAGGCTGTCCTAACTTATGCCAGCCACCAGTAGCTCCCAGAGAACATTTGGACAACGGGTTATCACTGGGGCTCAGGGATTAAGTCCTCTTACTTCCGGCCAAGCCCTGGGGATGGTGGTATAGGAGCCACTACACTGGGTCCGCACCAGATGGTTATCTTCCTGTGCAGTGCTGGTTTTCCTGTGGCCATCTCAGATGGCTTTAGAATTGCTTTGCACTGATGGAGGATGCAAAGCCATCCTGATGCAGGGGAAGATCTGGCTCTATGTACGTTTGGTAGGTGTCTGATGTCAGCAGATAGACATTTTGGGGGAGGGCTACAGAAAGAGTCTCTGAGTTTCCTTACATTTCCCCCTCAATGTAAAAACAGAAATCAGGCCAACCTGTCCCTCCAGCTGAGGAGAGCCAGATATGATTCCCCCTATTTTGCTGCTGGACGGGCTCCTCAGAGACCATAGTGAAGAGTTTCTTCTCTACCACATTCCCATCCCCTGCCGCTGCAGTGGGAAACTGCTGCTTTATTATTCTTTTACTGTTTACACATATCTCCTTTGACATCCTAACTAGTCCTAATGAGCTTCCGAGGGGGAGCTACAACATCTGAAGTGGATGCAAGGGGACAGGTATGAGAAGGAGAAGTTCTTCACAGCTACCTTCCTTTCAAAAAGAGGCCATATAAAAGGGAAAAGTTAAGTCCACAGGGAGTTTAACAACATTCTCTACCCTCATGTCAGGCTTGATTCTGATCCCATTGACTTCATAGCTACAGGATCATCATTTTGTAGTGCTCCAGCATGAGGCTGCTGGGAGACGTGAGATAACCACAGTGTCTTGCTGAAGGAAGGGAGCATGAGTGTGGACAACCTTCCTTACCACAATCCAGATGGCTCTGGAGAGCTTCTATTATGCTTTGTTCCACTGCAGCAACATTTCCCAATAGTGTTTTTGGTTTGTTTAGTTATTAGGCTGTGGAGGCCAGGAAGCACCTGTTTATGCTGTGTTCCTGATGTACGCAGTTCTGTCGCCACCCATGTCACCCTCTCATTCCCAGGGCAATGTGCTAAACACTACTAACAGATGTCTGTTACAGGATTAGGGAGAAATAACCCTGAAGTTCAGCATCCCTGAGGGATAGCAAATGGTCCCAGCAGGAAGGTGTCAATTGAGCTTTACTTTCCATGTGCAGCTTGCCTCTTCTCTTTTCAGGCTTCTAGTGAACTGCAGCCTCAGCAAATGCCTACTGCTCACAACAGGGGGCTTTCAAATTTTACCCAAAGCCCTGCTTTGCATGTGCAAGAATATTAAGAACAGTCGTTAACGCTCAGCGCTTCCACTAGCAGCTTCACAACAAGCGAAACCCAGTTCACAGAGCTGGACAACATCCTGCTGCATATTTCCCAGGCCTTCACCTTTTGCTCTCTCACTGCTTTTTACACAAAACTAGAGATGGGCATAAACTCAAATCCCAGACCTGAAACACTCACTGATTTTTCAGAAGAGTCCTGCTTTGGCAGGGCTCATCTTTATCCAAACCAATGTCCAATTAGAAACAATATATCAGTATTTCTTCAGTGAATCTGAACCTCAGGACCTTCTCTTTTAAATCCTATGGATAATGCAGACATATATGTATCCTCACCAGCATTTGACTGCAAGTTGGAGAATGCCAATGGTCTACTCTAAACATTAAGCCTGTTTCCTAAATGCAGTCTCAAAATTTTTCACACAGCATGACATTCAACCCTTTTAACAGAACGTTATTATCTATCATAAAATGTGACTGTTTTTTTCTTAGCAGCACGTCCAAGCATTGGTTTGTATGCCTGGTGTACTGTATTGTTCTTTCCAAACTATGCTATTATTTTCTAGCACTACAATTTATTTTTCTGGCAAATGAGGAAGCACCTAGAACACAGGCAGCTTCCCATCCAGCCAAGTGAAGCGGTCCAAGCAAGCACAAGGAGCAAAGGTCATGGATATTCCAAGCAGGAGATAAAAGGGGTGGTAGTATTACAGGAAATACTTATCTTGAACAAAAAACAACTAACAGTGCCTACATTTTAAAAAGTAACTAGTGATTTTGAGTTCTCAAGCTGAGAGTCCTTAACAGCGACTCATTGTCAGAAAACAGCTGCTCAGCACCATCAAAATCCAGCCCCTTCAAGGTCGCTCAAATTGTGCTCCCCAAAATGAATAATTTAAAATCACTAGTTGAATTTAAAAATATAAGCCTTGGAGAAGATTTCATGATGTATCTCACTCAAAAGTATCCAATGACATCTGTGTTTTGGATGAGAAATAAAATCAAATGCCTGAACATTTGTGGCAACTGAAGATCCCATAGCGCTTTTTGAAAGACGAATAAGCCCCATGTTCTGCCCAAACTACATTTTGGGTAACTGCATTATGGTTGACTGAATTTCTCCTGCAATGTGTTTGGAAACAATACTATATAATTTTTTCTGGCAGTTAGTACAAACTGAAGATGCAACACTAACTCGTTCTGGAAAACCTGAAAAGAATTTGAGAGAAATAGACAGAACCAAAGTCCAGTAATCCAGAATTAAGAAAATCTGGACAAAACACTTCCAAGACCTCTACAAACCCAGAAATCTGAGACAAGAAAAAGGCAATATCATTGGAAAAATAACTACATTGAAAATAGCATTTGGAACTACAGTACCACATTCCCTTGAACACCAGGAACTAGAGTAAAATCTTTACAAACTCAAGTCTAGGAAATCATGTGGTCCAGACAATATATCCAATGACATTCTGAAACTTCAGTCTGAATGTATCCAGAAGGCCCTTCTAAAATTATTTAACCTCAGTCTTCAATCCTGACACTTCAATCCCTGATGACTGATCCAATGGACTAAATTTCCACAAAATGCAGAAGTGGAGATGCTGTCAACACAAATAATTCCAGAGATACCTGTGTTATAGCAGCAACATGAGCAAACTATCCTTCACAAAAGAATAATACTATATCTGACCAGGAACAGCATAATTAAAAAGCCAAATTAGTTTCCTCCCTGAGAAATAAATCATGGATCACATTTTAATCCTATACATGCTCATTAACAAATGTGAAAAAAACAAAACCAGAAGGCTATTTGCAGACTTTTAAAAAGCCTTTGACTTGATCTGGCTCCCAGGATGAACTTGGAATTGCTACGAAGTCAAATTGATGGGCAAATGCAGCCCCACACCAATACGCATCCTCACCAGCATTTGACTGGCAGGCTGGAGAACGCCCATGGTCTTCTCTAAACATTGAGCCTGTTTCCTAAATGCAGGAATGCCAATGCAATCACATGCAAAATAAAAAATAAACAAAATGCAAATGGAGGGCTACAAGCAAGAAAAGATAGTACAACAGGGATGTAAGCCTATTTTAAATCTCTTCAACCTATCCATCGATGACTTGTCAATCTGACTGGAACAACCTCCAGTCCCAGACTAAAATTCTTGCTCTACGCTGATTATCCAGTGATAGTATCACCCTGGGTGAAACAGTCTCCAAAGGAACTTACACCTTCTAGAAAGCTAATGGGCTCTAGGGGAAACAGGGATAAAAAAAGCAAAAATGATATTTCAGAAAAAGCATCAAAACACACAACTTTTTTAAAGGCTTTTTTTTGGTGGGGGGGAAGAAGGGGGAATTTTAACAGGTTCACAAATCATCGCCCTGTAAATATCAGACACGAAATGATGATCATTACAACAGTGAGCTATTTTTAGAGAAACATCAGCCAGTAATATAATCATCCAATCTCTCTATTTAACAGGATGTTACCAGATTGCAGAGTGAGCCTCCTTGCTCTACACAGGACATGTTGTTCCTGGTGATTTAATTAAACTGACTAAAACCTTGGATTACACAGGTTTATCAAACCAGGAATTTCTATCATGTTCATATATTTTTTTAAATTGACAAGTGTGCTGGTATTTTTTTTTTTTTTGGAGGTAAATGTACTTTGTCTGACTATTGAATTATTGGTAACCAAATATCTAATCTTTTTACTACAAGAGGCACAGAAATTAAACGCATGCTACACTATACATACCCAGGGTTTATAATAAAAAGTAACAGGGAGTCTCAGACTGGCTATGGAAGCATTCCAAACAAGGATCTGTAACCATATGCTGTAATCAAGTATGATGGAGCTGCTAAGCAGGGGACTACAATTCCCAACAGCTCCCTACCCCACTACACATCGTCTTTCCCTGGCCAGATCAGGTGAAAGGTCCTGAACCACAACTTGGCTTGGCTCTGTTTTGGAAATGCTGGCTGAATGGTGAGTCAAATCAGAGAAGTTGGAGGCAGAAAAGATTCCCCGGGAACCGTATGCAGAGCTATTGAACTATCCAGATTCACAGAAACCTTCTGACCAAAAAGTGATGAGGAAAGATGGTGCCTAACCCTGGGAGAAAGGAGGGAGGTGCCAGGGATGGCATTGTGCTACGCAACAACCTGCCACTGCGTCAAGTGCACCCAATGCCCAACTGGCCAGATGCATTCTAGGGTGGATTGATCACAGCTGGCGAGAGGACACCAGATGGAGCGGGCCAATACTGTGAGGCTGTAGAGAGAACCCTCTTAGATGCCTGGCTGGTGTGCCTTGCTCTCATATTCAGGGTTAACAACAGATGGGTGACAGGAAGGAATTTTCCCCAGGTCAGAGCAGCTGGGACCTTGGGGTATTTTTTTGGTTTGTTTTTGCCTTCCTCTGCAGCATGGAGTATGAATTGCCTGCTAGGATTATCTGGGCATATCTCACCTAAACAATTCTCTGCCATGGCTGGGGCCCCAGGCATTGGTAGGACCTTGAGTCTCTTCTGTTCTCTGCCGATGACACACAACAGTTCGATTTTCTGAGGACTACAGTCAATACAGAGATGTCTGAGTGAAATGTAATGACCGGTGCTATATAGGAGGTCAGGTAAGATGATCTACTGGTCCCTTCTGGCCTCAAGTTCTATGAAACCTCTATAAAATCTATGAGAAAATTACCCGTCCTGCACAGCAATTTAAAAGATGTTGTGACAACTCTCTTGGAAATATTACTGGCTATAAACTGTATGCAACTTTGTGCTTTGCTCTCCTGAATTTGCTTTGTTTATTGTCATGCATATTCTTTAGGCATTTGTTCATGGTTCACTGATGGTCTCAGTTCAGTTCCTAGTGGACAGGCATCCGCATGATCTATCATTGCAGTTGTCACTAGTTGGCCATCTAAACAGAGTGGACAAGGATTAAAAGAAAATCAGATAGGATGGAATTAAATATTCTCTCCTCTTTCCCCACTATGAAATAATTGCTGGTTAGATCCATGCATGTTGTATAAAGTAACAACAAGCATACCTGTCAGCACAGATGACTGCAGTTTTGCTGTTTTTCCCTCCATTCTGTAACACATGAGGGGCATTTCTGAATGGTAAACGCTGTTGTTATTTTAACAAGTTGCTTTCACAGCAAGCCTTGAATACTGTCTGTGGGATGAGAGTTCTAGAGCACACATGATAGCAATGACAGATGCACGGATTACAAGCTTATTTAATGTCGCACAGTGCTAGCCAACAATACGAAGAGCTCTGCCACTGCCACTCTTCACAGAATGTATGACAGGATCATGATCAGACCTATGAGCCTGATGGGAATGAAAATTTGGGAATCTGACTGGTTGTTAATTTGCAAAGAAATTCCCACTTCAGCCACAACAACCTTGAGAACATCAGCTCTTTTAGAAGGTCATTAAGCCCAAGGAAACTCCTTAGCTGTTGATTGTCACAGTCTGACAATTTAAAGTATGGCTATGCTCTGAGAAGCTGCATGGCTGCATGGATCAATAACACACTGCTAGTTCAACGCTGCTGGGGGTACAGAGTGTAAACTGGGCAGAGACTGAAAGTGGCTTCCATTGGACAGAGCTGGCTTTTGGGTGTCCTGTGAACTGACTTGGTGGGCTCAGTTCCTAGAGGATAGGTGTTGACTCAACATCACAATTGGCGCTCGTTGACTCTCTCAGCAGAGTGAACAAGGACTGAACGGGGCATGGAGACTTAAACTTCTTTTACCCTTAGAGATGGCCCCTTTGCAACAGGGTCGACGCACATTAGCAGGGTGATATGGGAAGCATCCACTACCTACATTATACTTCTTTTGGGGATACATAGAGGACCTTACTCTGGTGGACTGAGAGTGGGGCACCTTTCAACACTTAAATTCACCCCAATTTCTTTTTTGAAGTGTGGTTATGGTCTGAAAAGTGATTCTGTAAAATGACCTCTTGGTTTTCCCTATTTATTCCTCCTCAGGGGCTTCCATATAGAGCATGCTCTATTTAAAACTCAAAATAAGGCTTTTAGCTGCCAGCAAGTACAAGTTCAAAGTGATATCTCACAATCAAGCTGTGTTCTTTCTGCTTCATGCATCATCACTGACAATAATGATTCGGGGTCAAAAGGCAGGGGGCAGCATGGAATACAGCTAACTTTTCCCTAACTGCAGCGCCAGCACTAGGGAGATTTTGTTTGTGCCAGTTAACCATGGGCTGTAGCTCAGACAGCAGGAGCCAATGTATGGTACCGAAGGGCTATTTTTATGCTCACTTTCCTGGTTGTAACCTCACTTTAAATGAAACAAGCAAGACAAAATGCCTTCCCCATGCGGCGTTTAATTTAGGTATGGTTAGCCAGAGCACAAGCCTCGCCTCTCATAGATGAGGTCTTTGTTGTCATGGTATTCTTGTGACCCATAATCAACATGTGATTTATTTCAGGTTTCTGATTATTTCAGGTTCAGGGGTGATTTCAAAGGCAAACAGATGGCAGATGGCACACCTCCCACTGAGTTTGTGCTTTAGAGAATCTCCTTCTGACATGTGTATTTCTGAAATTGGAGTCACTGCCATCATGACTTTATTTTTGGTCATTTCTAAAATTATTTTTAGTGCTCCCTGTGATCTGTATAATAATTCCTTGGAAACTTGAAACAAATCTGCGTCTCAGGGGATGTGCAAACACACTAGTTTGCGCCAAGACAGTTCTTCCTAAGTGCTAGGTTTGCTGGCGCTGATATTTTGTTTTTTCTCAAATAAAAAAGAGCATTAAATAAGATTTGTTTTGGAAAAAATAATTATATGGACTTTGCCAACTAATAAGCTCTGATACTGCAAGCTGTTGCATGCTGTACCTGAGCGGATTCCCATTGATGTCAGTGAAGCTCAGGGCATGCACAGGGATCCACATGCATCAAACAATTTGTAGGATCAGAGTCATAATTTGGGGAGTCTTCATCTTGCAAGAACTTATGTGAATAACCCCAGTGTGATCAATGAAACGATGCACATGATTAAGGACAGCGAGGGTTTGCAGGTTCATGGCCTCACATTAAAGATCGTCTGGGGACAGTCCATGTCTTCCCCTATATTCTGTGCAGCTGTGAGCACATTGCTGGTGCTCCATAAGTAATTAAAGTACGTATTTAAGAAAATAAAATTAGGCCAAGTTTCAGGGCTTCCAGCCCTGGCACTGCCCCTTTAAAGGAAAGACCTGCCATCAAGCGCTTAAATAATGGAAAAAACTCAGAATTGCTCACACTGCTTATAATCGCCACATCCTTGCTTCTGCTTAATCAGTTTCATACTGTGAAGTGAATCAGGACCAAGATTAAAGGGTGCCTATATCAGAGGGGTGCGCGTGTGTGTATTTAATTTAGGGTTCAAGGGATAAGGAAAAGTGAAAAATGAGATTGTTTTAAATTGGCATTCTCTGCTCAAAGTGTTCTGTCCAAATTAGGTAAATAGATATTCCAAGGTAAAACTAAAATCCCCAAAAGCATCTTATTAATTCAGAGGGTCCCTGTTCATCGTGATTTCAATGAGCAACTTTCCTTAGTACAGAACAAAGAAGGTGCTGGCTAGGTACTGCCTAAAAGTGCTATGATGTCATGGGTTACTAGCTATATGAAATGAGTTGGTGAGTTGCATGTAGTTAGAATTGGTTGGAAAATAGCCAAGGCAGAGAGAAGGATGTCCATCAAAAATTTTGATGTAAACAAACAAACAAAAAATCAGTGCTGTTGAAATTTTCTATGGAAAATGTACTTTTTTATTTAAAAAAAAGAAAAAGAAAACCAAATCCAAAACAGTTTAGCAGAAACCTGAAACATTTTGATTCTGAAATGCCCCTCCAGTAGCTCATGCTTCCATTCTCTTGTATGGGCTGATTGCCCTGGTAAGACTGCATTTCCTATGATGCACCACAGTCTCTCCTGTTGGTGAGAGGAGTTCATGCATCATGGCTATCACACGGCCACTGTGGATCATGGAAGGTGAAGTTTAGCTGAGGAGCCCAGTCCACAGAGGAGAATAGAACATGAAGCATCATGTTGGCATTTCAGAATTAAAACAGTTTGTTTTTGGACAAAATAACTGGACAACAAATTTTTTCGAAAGTGTTGCTTCTTCAGAAATTTTTTTTTGATTTTGCTAGACTGCTTGAAGCTGAACACAAATATAATTTCAGACTACCTGTATCACGTAGGAATTTGGAGAAACAAGAAATTGACTTTTATTGAATGTAATGTGTTTAATCGCATAACAGTGCTGACGCTTTGCAATAGTTCAACTGAGCTAAAAATGTTTTGTTGATGATTTTCGTTTTTACTCAGTGTCTGTGGCTTCTCGTTTAAGTGTCCAGCAATAATCGGCCAGCATTGATAGATTCCAGTTGCCCTGATACCATTTTTCCATGATCGCAATGTCCTGTGAAACCTTTCACCATGCTCATCACTGACTGGGTATTCAATGGATTCCTTGTTTTTAGCAGAGAACCCAGACACATTGGTCAGACAGAAGTAACAGTCTGTCACATGATCCTTCGCTCTCGCCATATCATTGGGACAGCGAATGGTATTGACTTCCGAGTACCTCTGAGCCAAGCTCTAAGATCGACAGCGCATGTTGCGCAACAAATGTGAGGAGCCCAAGCTTTGTCCTGATCACCAATTTTACAGCCAAAGTAGAGCTCATACGGTTTCTTAATACGTGCAGTCATGCGCCGTCTTTGAGATTTAAGCGTATATTTGCCACAAATGTAGCAGAACGTATCACGGCTGTTGCGACATTGGCAAGACATTTTGCTATCATGAATCCTTCTGAAAATACAATTGTGTTATTATTGTGAGTACACACAATATGCTATGTGCATAGAGCATGTGCATCAACATGAATGGAAACTGGTATAAATGCAATGCACAGAACGGTGTGTACGAAATGCTTTTATAGCCTTTCTAAAACCTGTCCTGCCAGCATCCGCCCTGGCTAAGCCTTAGCATTCCCACTGCATGTTTTGTGGCCTACATTAGGTGCAGTGTCACTGCATGCCTAGGTGTGCTTGAACACAAGATAGAAAACTTTTCAGCTTACATTGTGGGCAACATTTTAAAAGACTTAAATTATGAACTGAAATAACAAATCTAGGCAATTTCAAAAAAATGGTATGTGATAGGGAAATTTCATGGTGATTTTCATAATCAGCAGCCCAAAAGCCATAAGATACAACCAAAAGTATTAAGGAAGCAAAATCTTTGTTGTCCAGTGATATTTCCAGTTTTGATTTTATGTTGAAAAAATATCTAAATTTTCCATGGAAAGCAGACACTTTTCAAAAGGAATTCTGTTTCATTGAAAACCATATTTTCTTTGAAAATCAGTTATGGAAAAATTTTGATGACCAGCCCTAATCTAGGTCATAGTGAATATTACACAAACCAACACCACAACTGGCAGCAAATGGCACTTTTGTTGACAGATTCAACACAGAGCCCAAGGACTGTAAGGGCTTTTGGCCTGACCCGGATTCCATTTTGGTTATTGTAAAGAGCGCGCCTTGTGACCCCAAACCCAGTGATGATATCCCAAATTTTCAATAACCAGTTCTATAATGACAGGTCATGTTTAAGAACCTATTCTGAACTTCCGACTACTCTCCACCTGAAATTGACTCTGCTTTGTCAATTTCGGCGGCGGAGCTGGGGCATACTCTCCGCGGTGAAATTGACAAGACAAAGTCAATTTCGGCGGCGGAGAGGGAGACTTGGCATCGCAGCCGAGAATCTCCGCTGTGAAACTCACTCTGTGCTGCCAAATTCGAAACCCCTCCAGCGCTC
Source organism: Mesoclemmys tuberculata (assembly GCA_007922155.1). Lineage (NCBI taxonomy): Eukaryota > Metazoa > Chordata > Testudines > Chelidae > Mesoclemmys > Mesoclemmys tuberculata. The sequence goes on along the minus strand of ML675616.1, from coordinate 85,855,275 downwards.
CGCAGAGCGCAACGGGAGGACGCTAACAACCGGTTCGCTGCCTTTTTTTTATTTTAAGAACCGGTTCGCGCGAAACTCGCCAGCGCCCCGCAGAGCGCGACAGGGGAGGACGCTAACAACCGGTTCGCTAAATTTTTTTAATTTTAAGAACCGGTTGGATATCATCACTGCCCAAACCGCCTCTCAGCTCTCGAGGCAGTTCCTCCAAAACAGAAGAGATGGACAGTGGAAGAGAGGACTGACAGGAGAAGGAGCAGCTTGCAGTGCTGTTCTGTACTTGTTCTGAGAGTAAACAGAGAGCTTCAGTCTCCAGTACTGTCAGTTTAGTGCTCATAAAGTAGGCTAAATGTACTTTACATCTTTTTTGAAGCAGAAAGAGCATGAAATGTGGCAGTGCAGGGTTTTAAACTAGTCAAAGCCTTTGAATAACAACTTCCTGCCTTCCAAAATTTCAGTCTTGTTCCCTTTACTCCACTGATTCATTCTTTCAGTCTTTGCATCATTTCCCTCTGGCTTCTTGTATCAGTCATTCATATGAATGAGGGACTGGGGAGGAATGAATGCTGGAGCTTAGCTGGTTGTTTACTTTCTATATTCTGCACTCTCTTACTTAGTCTCTATTTAGGTGACAATCCTACTGACATCAAATGAGTATTTTTGCCTGAGTAAGGACTTCTGGATTTGGTTTACTGAATACTGTGACTGCAGATCCCATCAAAACTGAAGCCCTCAGTCTTTGGTGAGGGCAGAGTTGATGAAACTTGATAAAAACCAATTGGTTGGCTTGTAGCCCCCTTTGGGGTACAGTTTACTATTGTAAGAGGTATGGTTAGACTAAGGAGTGGAGTGCTCTCTGGACCAGTAAAAGTGTTCCCTGAAAGTGGAAACAATCGCTCTTGTTGGTCCTCTCATCCCTCTCCCGATTCCCTGCCACCCTGTGCGATGCTGGAGAAGGAAATGGCACTGAGAGAGCGAATGACAAGAGGAGAGAGCAGTCAGATGTTTTTTTGGAGGGAACACAGAGAGACAGAGTGGAAGGAGAGTTTCCACAGCCCATTGTCCTCTCTCCTGCTGGCTCCCCATCTTCATCCAGTCAGCGTTCTCTCCTTTAGAAGAGGGAAAACAGCAAATGCCATGAAGGGCTGGTCCCAGAACACAGATCACCTACTGGGGTCTGGCTAGCATGCTTGCCTTTTTGAGATGAGCACGTGGCTCACGCTGCTTCTAGCTGCTGTTGTGAGTACACCTGGGGGTGTCCCTGCAACTGTTGTTTATTTCGTAGGGTTGACAGAACCTTTGTGGGAAGAAGAGCCTAGATGCTGCATTTTGATTCGTGTTCGACTCTGACGCTGTGGAATTTTGGCACAGGAAAGCTGTGTTGGACTATGCATTTGCAAGGAGTGCTATTATTGTGCTTGGATACCTGAAAACTGTAGCTGTTCCTGCTCCATTAGCTGCACTTTCCAGCCCCAAAACCAAAGAAAGCGGGTGCTCTCAGAAGTGGTATTTGGAAGGACAAACCTCTGAGGCCTTAGGGAGCAGGGGGATTTCTGGCTGAGGATGGGGGAAGTGTGGACTGTAGAATTAACTTTTCCCTTGTACACTTTTCCTCCAATAAAGCTTATCCTCTGTAGTACTTTAAACTCAGAATGATTGTTTGTGGCTTCGCTGTGCGTGTTTTTGCTGCTTAGCACATGGCGTATTGGAACTGTTCCCTGAGCCAAGGTGAACCCATCTGTAACAGGGCCTTCGTGCTCCTGTCTCTGCTCTGGTCCACAAATTACTCAGAGACCCTTGTGCAGTTTATTTACCCAGTGGATTCCCACCACCATCACACTGCCTGGCCTAGCTGTCCCAGGGGGGCCCAGCTCCTGTAACAGGTAGGAAAACGCAAACTTCCTTCTCCTCCAGCTGCCTGTTTCCCCTCTTTCCACTGCCTTCCTGTCTGTGCCTCTTTGTAGGCTCTGCCTAATGGCTTAATTAGCCTTCCAGCTCTGCCCCACCCACAAATGAGGCACCGCCTGCTTAATCAGCTCCATTCTGCCTTGCTTGATTGGAGTTGCTGTGAACAGAGTGCTGACTCAGTTCCTCATGCCTCCCACTCTGTCACACCACCAAAAGAGCTGGTGTGACACCACTGGTCACTTGGCTGAATTCTAGTTTGCTGCTAAATGGATGACATCGCAAAACCGCTCAGCACCACCTGACTTACAAATCCAGGCTCCTCATCCTCATTTGGTTGGTGCTACCAAATGGAGTAGTAGTTACAGGTGTGGTAAGCAACATCACAGGTATCCTTTAAAAGATTCCAGGAGACTTTGGAAACGTGGTGGTTGGGGTAAAGTTCATCACCAGCCATCTTGCCTCCCTAGTGGCACAAAATGCCATTATTGCATGCCCCTGGTTAGAGCGGGGGTTATTTCTCTCGGCCATATTTCCATGGGAGAAAAGTGGGATTTGCTTGCATTTGTCCCATTGCAGCTGGAAGCATTACCTCTGGAGGGCATTGTGCCATGGAGGACTGGTTCAAATATTGGTAATAGACAGAGTGGGTGGATCGGTCTTGCATTCAACTTTCTGGTAGCATTTCAAAATCACGTCTTAACTCACATAAAAGGAAGAACCTCTCTCCTTGTTTTGCGTTATTTCCACAGTGACCCTCCACTGCTCTTTTAATGGATAGACTTACAGCAACAGCAGCATTTCCTCGTCTTGTAACTTAAAAGTAGGCAAAACGTTGAAGCTGAGTGAATTGACAGCATCCCGTGAAATAATAAACATTAGTTCATTGCCAGGTTTTGAAAGGGTCATTTAAAGAAACAGCAGCTCCTTTTACAAGAGACTCTGAGACGGTTCAGAAGCACGTCTGCCAGTCTAAGACTAGCAAGTTGCCAAGTATCCTAGTGGAGATAGTGCCTCTGGGCAGAAGAAAAATCCTACTGAAGAGGTTGTGCCAGTTCACAACATGCCCTACTTCTTACGCTGAAAAGCTGCAATATGGAGAAGAACATCCCCGTGGATATTACTCTTTAAGGTCCAAGGAGCAAGAGTGCAGCCAAGTGCCCTGGGCTGACAAATTCACTCAGAGTGCCTGTATTTTCTTCTCTCCAAACACAGAAAGTTTTAAATATTCTTCTAGAGGAATTATTCAAAAGAAGAATGTGCAATGTCAGTGTGCAATCAATATGGTGTTCATATAGCATATATACACACAGTTCCTTTGCACACAAGGGCACACAAATTATTCACTTGCAGGCCAAAATCTTCCAATATAAGTGCCTGTAGTTAAATGTCTAGGTCCATACTTAGTCACCTAAATAAATGGCTTGACTTGCACCCAGCAGCTCCCATGGGGAGCCCAGTTCTTAAATTTGGGTGCCGTTAGCAGGACATTGAGCATCCCAGATTGGGTAGCTCAAACTGGCCCAAATGTGTGTAAATATTCATTTGGCTTAGCTAAGGACTGATTTCAGTGTCAAGAAGTAGGATTAAGACGTCAGTCTGGATCCTTGCATTTAAAAGTTGGGCCCAAAAATGTACATTGAGTTCAATATGGTACAAAAAGGAATTCCAGCCAGACACTACTGACTGCTTACACTTATGCCAAAAAATCCTCAAGTGCATATGTTTAGACATGTCATGCATCAGCTAAACTATGTACCAGTAGCACGGGGGACAGAAGCCAGAACTTTCAGTCCCAAGACCACAGCACTAAGTCTGATCACTACAGGAGATGTCACCTGAGGTGTCCAGAGCATAGCAGGATCTTCATCTTCTTGCCTCTGGAAGGCAGTAATAAACATTGATATTATGCAGTACATTACACGTCTGGCCTTCAGGTGGCACTTGCAGATGCAACGGAAACAACAATTGCTCAGTAAAACCCTTGTGTTGCACATGGAGTTCGTTATTTGGGTGATTTCATTTCTCATGTGTACTTGCTGGTTTTTTTAGACTGTCTGAGGTGAGGCATTTTCAATCACATGAACTCGGTACTTCTTCCTGGGTCTCACTTTTTCTGGTTCCCCTCTTGGCAATTCTGGGGTTGTTGCAAACATGTTCTGGTATTAAATTGCCCCAGGCAGGGATATTGTTAACCACAGACAGCCTCTGTGAATTCCTAAAGGGCCCTGAAGAGAGAAAAAACAGTGGTACGGAGCCTGTAGAAATAGTCCTGGCCAGGAGGGGGTCCTCCTGTAAGCAGCAGTCCAGCCACAATCTGTAACCTGGGCTGTCAATCATGCGCTTTAGCAAGGTGCACATCCATGTTCCAGCTTTACAAAATCAGTTGGCTGATGAAGTCTGAAAGATTTAAAAGTTCACTTGCATTCAGGCAGCATCAACCAAGATTTTTACATCCTGCCACCAAATTGACACTGAAGTACAATAAAGTTTTCATCTTATTATCTCATAACTAAATGCAGCTGCTTGTGCTTTTTACCTTAATGGCTATAATATAAGATTCCATACTCCACAAGAGAAGTCTCTAAGGACCCAGATGGTCCAACCGGAACTTGCAACCATGATTTACCACTTCTCCACAGTGTCCCTCTTAAATACTGTCTCACTACCTTTGAGTCAAAGAGCTAAATTTTCAAAATACAGCTTCGGAGATTGCATACACAAATCATAGCTCTGACCCCACTAATGCAGGTCCTAGCACTGCTGCAAAGTCCTGTAACTCTGCTTTGGGAGCACCAGATCTCACTTAGGACTAGGTTATTGTGAGTGCCAGACACATAATTATGCCTCTATTCATCTGGTTTGCCCATGCAAATTGCTGTTTGCACACCCAACTTGCATCTGACAATATGGCAAATCTTCAAACAAGTGACCTAAAAGTTGTGCCCGTGTTTTTCTTTCCAAAGGTACCTACTTATAGCTTTCAAACATGGACCTGTAGTGTATGAGGGGTCAAAGCAGTCACAAACATTGCCTTCTGTGATGCAGGGCTAAAGAGAGAAAAGTAGAGAAATCTGGTTTTTATAGCTCATGTCATGCTCAAGACATCTCAAAGTGTAACATATACAATAAATGGTAACACATATCTAGGGAAGCAGGGGCCTATTTAGATTGCGGCTCTGGAGACTTGGGTTCGGTTCTGGCTCTGGCAATGCCAGACCTTGCACAAATCACTTTGCCTCTCTGTGCTTCAATTTCCCCATCTGTAAAATGGGGATAACGATATTCACCTCCATTGTAAAGTGCTTTGAGATCTACTGATGAAAAGTGCTATATAAGATTAATAACACGTATTAATACAAGTATAGAACACAAATTGAAGTTTGTTGAAGGGTTTGCTACTAATTCAAGCAAACATCTAATTTTACTGTTGCCTATTCTGCCACCTCACCTCACCTCTTTTTGTCACATCAGAATCCTAGATTGGGTGTGCCTGGGGTACATACTGTTTTTGTAGCACCAAGAGGCTCTCATCACTGCTGCTACCACAGTATAAATCATTTTCACTGAATGTTCCTATATTAAGGAGAGAAAATGGAGGGGATATTAGCAAAATTCCAGAGTTATTAGGTTTCTCCAACAAAGCTTTTAAGCCTCTCTTTTTGGAACTGTTTAGGTTAACGAGTCCTGAATATAGTCAGTGCTCTCCTGCAAATTGTCGTACTAGCAGTGAGTGTGGAGAGAGAGTATGTTCACTGTGAGGTCACAAAGGGAGCAGGGTTCTGTGGTCTGCTGAAAAAAATCTTGGTTGATCCTGCTTGAATGCAAGTGAACTTCTAAATCTTTCAGACTTCATCAGTCAACAAATTTTATAAAGATGGAACATGGATGTGCACCTTGCTAAAGCACATGATTGACACCCAAGGTTACAGATTGTGACAGGACTGCTGCTTACTGAGGACCCCTTCCTGGCCAGGGCTATTTCTACAGGCTCCGCACCACTGTTTTTCCTCTCTTCAGGGCCCTTTAAGAACTCAAAGAGGCTGTCTGTGGTTAACAATATCCCTGCCTGGGGCAAATTTAATACCAGAACATGGTTGTAATAACCCCAGAATCCCAAACTAAAGTTCATACTTAACTTTGGCATTGTCTCTCAGCCCAAGCACTTCTCTTCCCTCCTAGTCTGACATCCTAACTCTCCCTTACTGGGGCTCTGACATCCAGCCCCAAATACAGTCACATTTTCCCAACTCCAGGAGCCTCGGGCTGACTGGGTTTTACATTCCAAGCTCACTGGTATCAGATCCAAACTTCCACATAGTTATAACTCCCTGGGTATCTCCCTGCCTCCTTTTACTGCAGCCATTTTCTGCTCTTTAGAGGGAATTGCCTGATTGCCTTCAGATGGGCTCATTTCATAATCAGGGTAGGCCATCCCCTAGTACTTCAGATAGTACGGGGGAAAACCACCCTGTTACTTAGAGTTAGATGCTTTTTCAGTTATCTGTGTCTGGGGTTTGGGGGCGGAGGGATATATTTCCATTTTTTCCCCACAGCAGTGGAGTTTTTTTAGTTTCGCATGGGGCCCAATCCAAAACCTTTTGAAATCAAAGGAAATACTTCAATGGGATCATACCCATAAGGCACAAAGTGTTGAACAGGTTCTCCTCAAACTTTCCAACAAAACATCACCTGTCAGCTGAGACTGAGCATGAAAAATATTCATCCTCAAAAGCAACTCTTTTAGAATGTTCTAAGCAAGTGAAAGGAGGGAGTTAAATGGAAACACTTTTGTAACTGTAAGTCTAGCACCTGAGTGCGTGCAGACACTGTAATTTCTATCTTAACAGAGTTAAGTATTAGGTACTGCAGTGCCATGCATCTTTATTTTGCTAACTTACTTTGCAAAACTGTCAATTTTCACTTAATCTTTCTTAACAGAAGAAATTCAATTTCTACTAGTGACTATATTTTCACAGCGAAAAGTGATGGTCTGTATTTTGCACGCTGCACATTTTCAAAAGCTAATTTTGATGAAAATTTGACATTCTTTTGGGGGGGGGGGAGAAAAACCCAAATGAACAGGTGGTAAAATGAACTAAAGAAGTCTATTCCGCTCACCTTGTGAAAGCTGCCCTAGGTTGGTTTCTAAAGAACAACATATCTGCCAGATCTACCCATTTAGTCATTTTATTTTGAAACGTACTTCTGCGTAGATTGTTGTAGATACAGGTGAAATTGCCTCTAAGAACTAATGCACTGAAAGCAAATGGAAAGAGATCTATTTCCCACACTTTCCCCATCCCTTTTTGTTTGAGGAGCACAGACACCCATGAGTCTGTGATTTTCATGATCACAAACAATGTCTGGAATGATAAACACATACTGGTTCTAATGGCTTGCAACTTTTGGCAGGCTTTTAAGGGATTTTTAAACAATTCTTAATCCATTGCAGCTGTGACTGAATGTGGACCAAAAGAATTGGGATTCCATCCGCATCCTTTCACTTTAAATATAATCGGTGGTGGTGATCATGATATTGTTTTAAAACGGGGGGAATTAGCTTTAGTTTAAAACACTGATTGCAGCTTGGCTTTCAGAGATTCCTGATACAGTTACTGTTTGCGCATCCCTTAGCCCTCTGAAACCGGTATTAGAAGGAGAGCAATGGCGTATTGGCCAGTGCAATGGATGTGTAACTTTTCACATAGGATACATCTACAGAGTAAAAAAAGACCCTGTGGCAGCGAATCTCAGAGCTGGGGTCAACTGATTTGGGCTTGCCCTGTGGGGCTAAAAAGAGCAGCATGGACAGGCCAAAGGCTTGGGACAGAGCTCAGGCTCTGTAAACCCGGTGGGTCTCAGAGTCCAGCTCCAGCCTGGGCCCAAACAGCTACCTGGCTATTTTTAGCCCCTCAACTCCAAGTCACTTGAGCTGGGCTCTGAGACTTGCTGCTGCAGGATTTTTAGCGATGGAAGTATCCTTAGGAAGCTAAAAAACACTTTGGTTTAATGACTTAGGAAGAACTGGACCTTTAACGGTGTCCCCTCCCACCTGGCTCTGGGTTCATACATACCTAACACAGTGCAGTAGTCAGGTGTCACACTTTATGGCTATATAGTCTGGTAGCCCTGGTTGGTCACTATCACCACCATAATTGCCTCCCTATTTTCTCTGATTCATAAAGGTCCTGATTCATGGAGATATTTAAGTGCATAATTTCAAGCATGTGTTTAAGTACTTTCCTAAATTGGGGGCTGAAAAGGACTCCTAAGAAGAGCACAGGTAAATACGTGCATAATCCATGCTCAAAGGAACCTAAAGTAGTTACAATCATTGCACAATCAGACCATTTTTATTGATTTATAACATCTCAGGGCAAAAACTGCTTCAACTGGGCTATTTTGAAATCATTACCCTACTATTTCCTCTATCCCCTATACTCAAACTCCTGCCGAAGCTCACTGTGAGGTAAGTTTCTTTTTATTAAATTACCATTTATAACCAGATGCTGAGCCTTAAAGAAGCAAGAGCTTTCCATTCAGACTAAAGAGACAGAGTAACTAATGCAAGCATTTTATAATCTTGAGCTTTTTCTAGTTACCAGGAAATACAAATATGATTTAAGGAACAACATCCTTATTAAAGAGAGAAACAAGGCCTCTCTCAACCTGTCTGCTTCACCCATTCATAATCCAGAGCACAAACCTAGACAAGGATAACCTAGATGTAAGAGATAAAAAAACAATCCCCAGTCAATCAAGTTTAGGAGCTTTTCCCAGTCAACACTTCCAATTAGCCCGAGAAACCACCAGGTGCAAACTCTTGTGATTGGGGAGGAAAAAAAGAACTGCTGCCACCTGGAGCAAATTAATCTCTTATATATAATTAACATGCCAAAAATATTGTGAGAACAAACACAAAGGAACAACAAGAGCACAGAACAGATTAATTGAAAGGGGATTGCATGGCAATGAGATTCAGAGTCTCTTCTGCCTCTGAGAGAGCTCGGATGGATAGTGACTGAAAGTCATTACCACATGATACAGTTCCTAATGGCTTTCCTGTGGCCTGTATGAATCAGCATTGCAAATGGGTGCTTTTGGGAGCTACTCTGATTTATTTCCCCTCCCCCCACCCCAAGAACGAGCTGAGCCCCGTGCGGAGGGGCTCAACCCAAGGAACCCAGCCAAGTTGTGATCACATTTTGAACATCTGCACAATCTACTGAAAGGCGTTTCATTAAGGCTCAAGTGGGTGAAGCTTCCTTTATGGGAAAGAGCTAAGAAAAGTACGGCTGTTTTCCCTTCCCCTGTTTGACCCCCTGAGTTTCAGGGGCCTGTGTGAGTGGAATTGTCTATCTCAGCACAGCTCTTTGCACTGAGGGACCCCTCTGTCCTTTACAAGTGATCCCACCAGATCTGGGCTTGTCACATTTTAGTAGGCTAAAACTGCACTGGCTCTACCTGTGAGATGGTGTTGTCTAGAGCTGCATTGCATCAGCATTCAATGTGCTTGGGAATAAATGAGCAAAAATAAATGGATGCATTGAAAGAAAAATGAAACATACATGTATAGCTGCATATACACCTGCTTATATAGACATGTGTACTGACACACTCACCGCATCCCACCTGGCACAGCAAGTGATGTTCTGTTGGATGATGTTGTGGTGTCAAGTCACATTATGCGAGGACAGATGTGAAAAGACAGCTTCTAATATAAAGTGCCACTTCTTTATCTCTTTAACATACTGTCATATTTGGCAATTAATGTTGCATTTCATAGGCTCTATCTTCCCTTGGGGGCCGCTGCAGAAACTGAGCTATGTAAACTCTGTGGGGGAAACCCTCTCCATTCTTGGTTTCAATGTCTTTCCCTGTGCCTTCAAGAGCAAGGAAGGCCTTCTTAGGCTCTGGCTTTTGAAAACTATCTTGGGGCTCTCTGTGTGGTAGACTCCCCACTTCTTCAGGCCTACCAAATGGGTCTAGTCAGCCAGTTGTACGAGACTTCCCTAGTGTCTGGGACAACTGATAGTAGTGTGTTAAAGTGTCACAGCCCCTTTTAGTGGGAGTAGGAAGGGCTGTTCTCATAGGCTCCCTTTGCATAACTTCTCTGTAGTGCAGGCAGGGCCTCCACATGGGTGGGTAGGGTACACTCTACCGGGGTGCAGAGGTCCTGGCAGGCCCAGCCCAGGCTGCAGCTCCCATCAACCCCATTACGGGAGGGGGCCCATGTTAAAAGTTTGTATGAGGCCTGAAAAAATTATGCTTGGGCCGTGAGTGCCGCTTGTCATTAGTAGGCTTTTCCGTCCTCTCGGATGCTTCTCTTGTTGCTGCGGAGTTGAGCTTTCCCTGGCCCCTTCTGGCTTCTGCCCACATGGCTGCTCACTTTCTCGTCCTGCCCTCTTCCTGGGTTGGCTTTACTCCCCTTTGGGCATTTGCAGCTGGGTCTTTCCTTTACAACTACTGCCTCTGTCCTTGATGGTTGTCACAGAAGTTCCGTGGCAATTCTCACTTCATTGGTGTCTCTTTCACTAAGCATCCTTCTGCTCTCGAGAGTGGCCTAATCTCTGTAGAAGATTTCTTTAAAGGCAGCCGGAGTGGATGGCACTGTGTTGCTCCAGCGGCAGAATCTTCACACCACTGTAAGTGGTACAGGAGGCAGACTCTTTCCCCTCACCCTGGTCCCACCTCTTGCAGCAAAATAGTCCTGTCAGCACCTTATTGGGGTAGTAGCTGAATCAACACATCCCTTGAAGGGCTGGCGCACAGTGGCAACATCTTTTCCCTCAAATGACAGCAGGCCCTGGCAAGATGCAAAATCAAAAGGAAAGTCTCAGGGCTCAAGGTAAAGTATCTAAGCCTCAAACTGTCCATCCCATTCAGGTGGGTTTTCATTCGCCGCTTCTGCTGACTCCCTGCTCAACTCAGGGGCGTGCTCTGCTCATGCAACCTCCCCCTCAGTGTCTTTTGGCTGAGACTTTTAGGATTAATGTTTCTGTCTCTGCACATTTCCTGAAGCTGGCCCTTTTAATAAATTGTCATATTCTCCAGTCATTTTTACCCTAAAACCTTGAAAAATAAGAGTCCAAAAAAGAAAAACAAGAGAAATGGTTGTTTTCTCTTTATGGTGTATTGTCTGGGAGGTAGAAGGATTGGTTTTGCTAAACTGTGCAGTCTCAATGGTTGGCCAGCAGCTGTGACTGTTGGTCATGCTTCTCCACCTCCACTAAGGGCTGTCTCTATTCCAGGAGACCTCTTTTGCGTGAGACCACAGCTGCAGCCAAAGCCTTCCTCTGGCTTTCCTGGGGAATGCAACCCATTTTGTTCTGCTTTCCTCCCCAGGGTTCAACATTCCTTCTTTTAAGAGCATGCAGGCACCAGCTGTGACCCACCCCAGATCAAACAAATGGCAGATTCAATTAAAGATGGTGCTGACTGGTTAAGAAAAACAGAGAAAACAAACAGATTAAAAACAAAGAAAAGAACTTAATTTCTCCTGCTAGGTACAGGCTGTGACGTGCTAGGTACAAGAACCGGGAAAAGTTCTTTACAGGGCTAAGGAACACGCATTGCAGAAGTTTAAATCTGGTAGCATTCTGAGCTTTATCAGTCTAAATTTAGCCTTGACAACCGGTTGTAGGTTCTCCTCACTGGTCTGCCCACGAAGTGACTGGCCCTTTTGATATTGAAAGCAATATCTTTGGTTTTATCCAAAGGCTTTGTTCTCTCTTGTGTTTAGAAGTGTTCTCCCAGTGCACATTTGTTCCGGAATGTGCTTTCTTCCTCCTCTTGATGGCTATGTGGTTCAGGGAAGAAAACAAAGGCCCTCAGAAAAACAATGCAGAATGACTATGGACAAAGGCATGTCTCTCCAGAATAAGGGCTGTCTCTCCAGAGCAGTGTTGTTCCTGAGATTTTCTAGGCACTTAAAAGTTAGGCTCTGTGATGTTCAGGATCCAGGCCTTCGATAGTGCAGTGAAGGAGCTCAATCCTGCTAGCCCCCCCCGAAAAGCACTTCAGTGTGTTTGACTAGCCACTCAGCAATAAGCAGGATCAAACCCATGGGTGTTACAAAAATCCTGAAGGTTAAATGAGTCTTTAAAATTGCCCTGATTTGAAATTTTGACTTGAGTTTAACTTCCTTTGTGCCCCTCTAGATTAAGAATGACTCTTTCCTATCTGAGTAGATAAATCTCCTTCAAAACATATGTGTACACTGTATTTTAAAGAAAATAGGTTGGCATTAAACAAAGGTATTAGTAACTATTTCATCTAGTTGCAGTGAGGATCATTTGCAGATTCTCAACGAAACGCTTTAGTTGAAAAGAGTTACAGCTGAAGCATGTTTTAGTGTAGACCAACGAATACCCAAAACGCAATTCTACAGCTTGTTTAAAAAAAAATGACTTGAACAGTTAGAGATCCAGGCCCAGATCCTCAAAGGCATCTAGGCCCAATGGCACTGATCTGCCTCAGTCTGTTCCTATATATCATGCACCATCACCACACCTGATTTACACAGCCCACAAAACCTTAACTTGGTCCTCTGTTTTGTTCTGTAATGGAAATATAATATTGGATTTGTACTGCAGTTTTTATATATTGCTTAGCAAATGTGCTGTAAAGATTTTGAAAGGAACATAGTCCCAGGTGCATTAAGTTATGTCAGAATTCAATAAATTCTCATAGTGTTGTGTATTGGAGCAGGAAAATATTTTTATGTTTAGAACTGGAATGACTGATCCATTTGGTGTTATGGAGTATGCAGATTATAGGGTCTCCTAGGTCTACATAAATGTATGTACAGCTTGCAAGTTTCTGTGTCTAACTAGGTGGTTAGCAGCTAACATAAGGAAACTGGTGTTTTATGCATAGTGAGTAATGTGACTAGTGTTATGGGCTGGGATTTTCAAAGCAGTTTAACAGAATTATGCTTCTGGAGGGGAAGAAGACGCAAGGAGCTAGACCCTCTGCTAGTGCAAAGTGGCATAACTCAGTTGAAATCAATGGAGAGCCACAGATTTACACCATTTGAAAGTCTGGCCCCAAGCTGCTGGTGTCTCGCACTAATCATGTCTGATGACCTGGAGGATGTTCTGTGACCCACATGTGGCGGATGGGTAGTGATGTGTTAAAGTTTATAACTGACATTGCAAACGTATTTGATGTATGTTGGTTGAATTTAAGATTTTTGAGGTTGGATTAGGGTATGAAAGCAGTTAAGGCTGTTTTTGGAGTAGATAATGTCATCTTACACATATTATTTATTTAGTAACTGTAGCATCTGTGAGGATATTTTAATCTCGTATCTTTTCCCTTAACCATTCCCTTCTGTAGTCGTAAATGCTTAGGTTTTTATAACTGTAACTTTCATTAGCATATGCAAGGAATGGCAACCTTAACTTAAAGTTAAGAAAGGTCTTTTCTTTTTAAATTAGAGTTCCTGACCTATCCATCTGTCACAGGCATAAGAAGGTGAAAGATAGCACTTGCTGCTAAGTTGATTTCATAATGGTAGTAATGCTAAGCAAGCAAACTTTCAGTAAAGTACTGAACACATTTTAAATAAATGAATACAAAGCAGGCAGCTGAAATTGCATTCATTCTAATGCTCTGTGTCTCTTTCTTCCCATCTGGTCTAAAAGCTTTCCTTTGGTTTCCTCTTTCAACAGGCTCCCTAAATTCCTCCTGCAGCTGGCCAAGTGTATCTTGTGTGTTCCTCCACATTTTCTTTCCCTCTGTCTTTCTCGTGGGGTTGACTTCCTCACTCTAACCTCCCTAAAGGTTTATAGCTAAGCACTAAGATGTTTTTGCTGCAGGGTTACAATCTTGAGAACATGGCATCATAGGAATTTAACTTGGAAATGAGAAGCTTGCTTAACCACATCCTGCACATTTTGTAGGAACACTTATTTTTCCTTGTATAAATCTGAATACTTTAGTTGTAATTCTCCATTCAGAGTGGCTTCCATGGCATGCTCATTTGCATTAAATACAGGGAAGGAAGGACAGTTTAGCATCTAATCTGTGACAGCTAAGGGGTTTGGATTCTTGGTGACCTCTTGTGAACAGCTGGGCTTCAGCTGGGATTTTGATTAGTGGACGGAAGTAGCCTCTGCATAATTAACATTGTAACCAGCTTTCCTTCATTTTAAGCCTATCTTAATTTAAAATTAATGTTACTTAATTAGTTAAAGTGTCCAGGCACTTCAATAGAGCTTATCATCATATCTGAGAACTTACATTTTGCCCCACTCACCGACTGTTCAGAAATGGTCCACTTCAAATTTCATACATTCAGTCTGTGGAAATTGGATAATTATTTTTGGCTTGAAGAAAATTGGAGAAGCAGTTTCTGAAATAGGGAGTTTGAAACATTAGGCGTAAATCACATTTGGAAAATTCTTCTCTTGCTCCTCTGCCATGCTATAGCTCAAGAATGGCTTGGCCTAGAAACTTCAAATTTGATTTATTCTAAGGATCCTAGTTCTTTTTACCCTGAGAAAAGCGGGAATGCATAGCTGGGACGTTATTCACTGCCAAATTAGAGGCATCGAAACAATCTGTTGGTCTGTAGAAGATCTAATGTTTGCAACAAGTATGATAGATTTCTGTGGCCTACAAATTACAGGATGGAAATTGTAGAAACTTCGCAAAAGACTGGTAGACTTTTACATTGCAGTAAAATCATTGTTACAGTTCTGGAGTAAGGATGTCAGTCTCCCCCCAACACACTGTGCCTACAGTACACACACCATCACCACATACACACAAAGATACAACCTTCCCGACACCACCATCATCCTACTCAGAAAGTACATATACTCACATATAATCATGGGTTAATGTACTGGCTCCTATGGAGCTTCTAATTCATGCCTGGACCCCACTGGAGCTATATGACTAGACTTGTAAGGATGAGACTTTTATCGTTAAATGTTGGTAAATATCAGTTTAATCGTGCACGCAGTAACTGATGAAAAAATATTTCCATTAATAATAATCAAAATTTACAGATAGGCAAAAGAAAGAAAATGCTGCTTGAGAACTTATTAGAGTTTGATTTTAGGATAATACTTTGTATATTTTGACATGTGATGTTGACAATTTGTGTTTTAAGGTTACAAAGCTTTAACTTTTTGAATCTCAGTGCTTGTAATTAAATACTTGTCTTGCTCCCTTCTTCTGTTGTATGGCCCCCCTCCATAATTTCTCACAACAGTGGAAATGTATATAGATAAAAATAGAAAAAATGCTTAAAAATAAGCATCAATATTATCCATCAGAATTATATTTAAAAAAACTTGAGTTCTGCCAAGCCTGTTAATAATCTACTATCCACTGGTGAACATTTTTACCTCCTTGTGGATTTTTCTGGACTTTTTCAGCCCTGCCTCTGATGTAGCTTAGAAACAACCTGACTCACTAGAACTAGGTGAAGGATCTTCCCCTACCATGTACATACACCACCAGTGCACATTCAAATCTGGGTTAATGAACTCACTGCCAGGAAGCAAGGAAGTGTAGCTTTGATAACATTCTGTTGCAATTGTAGCAAACAGGAGACCAAAGCATGATGATAAAAATAGCTGTGTCTACAGTGTAACTTATTTACATAACTCCATATGGCAGGGCTTGAACATATTCTTGACAACTTTATTTTAAAACAAAACAAAACAAAATCCGATAGAAAAAACTTTATGATTTAAGTTTTTAAATACAAGTAAAAACTTCAGGGGGGAAAAATCTCTTAATGGAATTCTGAAGTTTAAAAAAACAAAACAAACACTGAAAAGCCAAGAAACTTTTAGTTAAAGTGAACAAAAAAGTTGCAGAATATGAAAATATAAAGTTAAGGCAATCAAAGCAATATTAATTTTCCTTCCGTGTTCCTGTTGCCCTGTACTTGCTTTCTAAGATAGATACATGTTTCTGATAATTATCAGTTAAGTTACATTTTAAGCCCTCTATTTCTTTCAATTTGGCTATGAACTGCTGTGGCTTGGGGCCTTTTAAATCCTGTATGGTTTGGTAGCTTGCTTAAAGATTTCAATGTCTCCAGCAGCTGCAGATATCTTTTAACAATATCCTACATGGTTTATGAGATATGGTGTACATAGCTGAACTGTGAGCATATACAGGCTTCAAGATGTTTGCAATTGCAGGGAATCTGACTGTTGTGGTTGATAAGGTTGAATGGTTGAAAACTCTCTAGTAGCTAGAAACAGGAAAACTATATTGGTCAGATGGCTTCAGAGCTACAGATGTCTTTTGTGTGGATAAGAGGTGAAAAACTGGCTCAACTGAAGTCAAGGACAAAACACCCATAGACTTCAGTGGGGCCAGGATTGTTGTAATCTTCCTTTGTACGTTGAAACAGTTTCACTTTGTTTACAGTTGTCTCTGATCGTTTTTCATCAAAAGTCTTGGGATGGAGCAAGGCACAACAATTGAGCCTTGCTTTTCATCCCTGACTAACTAGGGCAGGGTAACAACTCTCTCCTGCTTGAATGGGCCATCACCGCCATGTTAGCCCCCTGGTGACTAACTTTTTACTCCAAGCCCATAAAGCAATGTCATGGATTCACAGAACTGGTGCTCTGACCCCAGCATTGGAACAGAAACCCCGTCAGTGAGCCAGACCCCCTAGGGGTCTCACTCTTCCTCTGAGGTGAGCCACTTGGCTTCACCACCTTTTTTAACTGAACCTTAGAGCCTTCAGTGCCCCGCTTCACACGGTGAATTCTGTTCAATGAGTCCTACTAGGATAGACACCTGAAAGAGACTTGTACATCCCTAGAAAGCAATGCACCTCCTCCTCCTTAAGCATTTGCAGAGAAAGTAGAGCTTATTAGTCAGCTGGAACACAGCATAGAAAGTCCTTGGTTAGCACAAAGAAAAGAAAGTTACAGCATGGCCCATTCTGGTTAGCCCAGAGCCCCAGCCAAGCACTGTGACCCCACTGGGTCCCACACTGTCCCTCTGTGCCCACTTTGTTCCAGTTCCTAGGCTAGTCCCACCTGGCCACTCCTCAGTCCTTTGTTCTTTAGTTGGTCAAACATGGCTGGCTTCCTGCAGTGGGGTGGGCCATTCATGGTCATTAGTTGCTAGACACCGAATGTCCCAGTGATTGGATTTGCCATTGTCTTCTTTGATATGGGCCCCCAAACCTGACACAGCTAGATGCCATTCCCACTTTTGTTGTAGCCTGCCTGAGAGTGAACAGCCTTTTCCCACCACCTAATTAGCCATGTAGCATATAGGGAAAACTAAAGCACACACAATATTTACAGAAAATTCCCACTCCATTCCAAGCACACAAGTTACATTATGCCTTAAATATTATCCATCCATCCATATCACAATGCGTTTGAGTCTTGATAAGTCACAAGTTTTCTATAGATACCTTACGTGTTACCTTTTAAGGATAATTATACTGCAAGATATATATTTGGTGTTGTGATTTTGTCAGGTCTGAGGTGAGAGCTGTTGGCAAAGAACTTGCCAAGGAACCTCTGTGTCACACCAGATAGCTCTTTTTTGCTTTGCATTCAAGGGTTACTTACAAAGAGACTCTGAAGACAAAAGACAGTCCTGTCTGAAGTATCAGATGCACCCTGTAACACAATGTCCTGTTTCTCCTGCATAGAAATCTTTGGATCTGTGAATCTCAGAATCAATAGAACTGAGATGGGTATGGTGCCATCACATCCTAAGAAAGCCTCTGATCCTTAGGAATGGGCTAGGAGCCCAAGAGACTCTCAAAAGTTCCTCCCCAGAACTAAGGGAACTAACAGTTCCAGGACCAAATAAATTGGTTTTTGCAGGGTCTGAGAGTAAATGAGTCTAAGAATGGACCAGTTCCTCTCTTCTCGCCTGCCAGGTAAAGGTCTGAAGATGGAGCACTGGAAGGGAAAACCTCTCAGATAAGCAGGGCATCAAGTATGAGCATCTGCAAATGTGTGAAGCACAATGTGAAAACACTATCCTGTAACTGAGAGAGCCACCATTCCAGATCAGAAGTTTGTAATGTATTTCCCCTTGCTAGAATTGTGGGGACCCACGCACTGATCTGTTTGTTTATGCCGCTATGTTGGGCACATAATCAGCAAGGCAAGCAGTTCTACAAAGATCATGGTATTGGAAATGCAGTACTGGACTGGGTAGATCCAGGGCCTCAGTGGTACAGAGGCACCTAGACAAGTGACTCTCAACAGTCAAAGATGTCAGATCCTCATGCCGGCTGGATTCCAGGTAACTGTGTCCCTTCTTGACAACTGTATTTGGCAGTCCTTCATGTTTGCTGAGTTGGGATTCAGGTTCTTGTCTCTGGATTCATATAGAACTAAAACCATACTTATAACCAGATCCTGTGGAAACTGGATCCAACAGCCATAGAGTCACTTTAGGCATAGTTAGGTCTCCTAGGTTAACTATGACAGACTCAGGAATCTTGGCAGTGACCAGCTTGAGATGCCTCCCCCATGCAGAGGTGCAAGAGACAACCAAACCTGCTTTGGTGTGAGAATCTTTGAAACTGTCATTGAATTTACTCAGTGCTGGTTTGTCAACTGGGCCTAAGGAATCTCTCCTATGAGCAGGAGCATGTGAGGTGGCCAAACCAATCCTATGGGATGCTTCCCAAAGTCAACACTGAACTTATTCATTGTCTGCTTAGTTGTCTGGTGTGATGCATTCTTGAGGTACCCAGGGTTGTGAGTCACCTCATTACCTCCCTGCTTCAGTGAGAGAGAGAGAGAGACTTGCTTATGTTTAACTCGGTGTCATCTCCTTGACACCACCAGTCTGATAGCCACCCAAACAATCTCCCCAGGGACTCTATCAGCCCTGATTTTGCCTGGTAGGTTAGCAATAGGTGTACTTCAGCCCATGGACCCCTCTGAAAGCATCCCCCTGTAGTTATTCAGCCCCTGTCAATGGACACTCACAGAAATTACCAAGTTTGCTGCCTCTAAGGGAACAGTATATACAGCTTGACTGGTTCAACTCAGGATCAGGTCCTTCATAACAACACAGCACTGAGATATATTTATATGAAAACAATCAAAGGTTTATCATCAAAGGCTACGTTTTAAGAGATAGTGAGTAAGGAAACAAGTGGAAACAGAAATGGCTACATATAAAACAAAAAGTATAACACTCTTCCTAGAGTCTAAACTTAACTTTAATAGGCTACAATTGTTGTCTACAGCAGTTTCTCACCTTCAGCAATTTCCCAGTGTCCCCAGCCAAAATGGCTGGGATCATGTCTGAATGCAAAAAGCACTCTCCTTTTTGCTTCCTCAGTGAAGGATAAAGATGTATCCTTTTGCTCCAAAGTTCATTGTTTTGACCCCGGAATCAGAATGATCCCCATGGTATATTCCCTGGTATACTGGTTGCAAAATGCCTTCACGTACTCCAGCTGGTGTTGGAGGCAAACACTTCCATTGCGTTGGCTTTCCATGCTTGTTTTACTTGTGAACCAAGGCAGACAGGTGAATATACAGCCCTTTGGCAAAACTTGTTGGTCAATCCTGCCTGAGACACAAACTCAGAAATGTATTTTCAGTACATATACGCAATTTCTTAAAAACATCCATCCATCTCAAAATGATTATGAAGATCAGTAGGACATAAGCTTTCATTAGATACCTCACTTGACCTTCTTTGGATAAATACTATGAAAGAAGTGTGCTACATGTAGTGAGTTTGTCAGGCCTGGTAAGAGTTGCTGTTATAGAACAGTGTACCCTTTGTCAGTTGGCATTGAGAGTTCTTAGGATCACAACTGGGTCTGAGGAACCTCTTCCATTAGTAGGGCTATGTTAGGTGGCTCGCCTGCTCCTGCAGGTCCATACAAAGCCCATGCTGGATGGGCATCACCTCATGTCTTTTAAAAGAAAAATCTAAGTGAGAAACTAACTATAAACAAAACATGCCTCAAAAGGGCAGAAAAAAAAGAGTGGGGAGAGAAAATGTTGAGGACGTCATGGTCGGAGCTCATGCACCTTCAGTGGTTAGAAAGGAACTGAGGATGGTTGGGGCCACTTCCCTTTTTAATACCCTCGGAGCCCTGCAACATGGCAGCAAGAGGAAGAGGGAGGAGCATATGGCCCCCAGTGGACATTGCTTTCCAGAAGATTCCAGAAACTCATGAAGCAAGTGCTTTGATCCCATAAGTGGGAACAGGCTTCCAAACAAACAAGGTATAAAGTAGTCTCATGGATCTGAATAGAAGACAGATGAATATGGAGCAGAATTAATGTTGTTTGGAGCATTTTGCCTCTGTATTTCTATACTCAATTATTTTGTGTGTTTGAAGAAAATTTGCTTCCCTTCCACTTTTATTTTTAAATTTTTATTTTTTTTAAAACTTCCATTAAACCATCAGATTCTTCTGCAAACTGCCATTAAGTTCCCCAAGACAGAGGCAATTGTTTTTAAACTCTTCAGTGGTGGCAAGTGAGATCATTGTATTCATGTCATTGTTTAACAAAGTTGTTGGTCTGTAGGTACATTCTGAAGCCTCAAATTATATAGCAATGTTAAATGAAAAAACACGTAGCATTATATGCAGTAACTGACAGTGGATGCTGTCTGCAGCAGCTAATCAGTAACGTTCCATTGACATTACATGTCTTGATTCAATTTAATATAAATTGATATTAAATGGGAACATTGGTAGTGAAGTAGTGCAAAGTGCCCTAGTGCGTGGAACCATTTTGTAAAATGAGTGATCATTTCAGTTATATGGGCTGATATCTGTAAATTTTACACCAGCTGACATTTTGCCATATTTTCTTCAAAGAAACATGGGTATTCACAGTCATATTCTCATTCTGTGGTTTTGTGTGCATTTTCCTTAGGCAAATGTTTACCATTTTCACTTGACTTTCTTTTTTTCTTTTTTTTTTTTTTTTGCTTGTGTCAGAAACAGCTGTTCACAGTAATTGTGGAAACTGCCAACCATTTTGTGAAAAATTGGAGACAAGAATGACAATAGTTTCACTTTCCAGCTGGAGGGTTGTCTAGGAGGTTCTAATAGGCATCTGTCTCTACAGACAGATCTTTGAGTGGTATCTGGATAGATTTGTATGAGAGGAAACAACTGGCAAGCAGGCCTAAATCACTTCCCATATTGTTTACTGTTCCCTAGAAAGAGTTACATTGTACCTGGTGATATTGCCCATCCTCTCTTGCTAAGTTTTATGTCACTCCCTCACATACATCCCCGACATTCTCACCGGCTTCTCAGACTCTTGAACACGTGCCTCCACGCCTTCTTCAAAGCAGCCCCATTCGAATGGTACAGCCTCCTTGATCTCATCCATGAGGCAGCCTCTACCCTCCTAACTTCTAAACTCCTCTTAAAAGTCCTTCTACCTTGCGGTCTGTGGTGGATCTTGTTGGTTTGTATAGAAAATCCCTTTTGTTGTGCCCTTTTCCTGACCTCTGGCTACCTGCCTGTCTGTCCATCCTTGGGCTGTGATCTCCTCAAGGCAAGGACCATCCCTTGTATGTCTGGAAAGCACATAGAATATAACAGGTGCTGGTGCAAACAAGTAAATAAATAATGGTGGAGTTAGGCACCTGAGCCCCCTTGAAATTCAATGCACCTAACTCCCCAGGATTCCTTTGAAAACAGTAGTCAATATCCTGAATTAACATTTTCACATACCGCATGGCTACTGCATACGTCCAGCTTCTGAAGTTTAATGTATACCGGTATATCTCATTTCAAATGACAGATTTATATCTATTGATTCACACAGACAGGTAACCAGTGACACATACTTACACAGCATTAGATGGAGAGAGAGGCAGAGGTGAAGGAAAAATCAAGATGCTGTAAATAAATATAAATAGGCATAAATATTCTAGATTTAGATACATAAAACCACATGGGAGGCAGCTCTCTAGACAGACAGACAGACCGTGGCTATGAGCAGCTGGCATTCCTGAAAGAGGGGGCTAAATGACTTGTGACTTAACAAAATGTAACCTGTCACATGAAAGCTTATCCGCAGTGACTCAGGGGCAATACCCTGTTGAAAACTATCCAGCACTACTACTTACCATTTTGCCGGTGGGATGGAAAGGTATCTGACTGGTTACAATGAGCAAACATGAATGTGGATCCCCAGAGACGTGTCAGCACTCCGCAGCATTCAAAGTTCATTGTCAGACCAAATTAGGAGACGCCTGCCACGTATGAGTAGGCAGAACAGCCTGCAAGATGTTAAAACGTCTAAAGTGAAATAGGCTCCCTCCACTGCACTCCCTCCTTCCCAATGACTTTCATGTGATGGTCCTGAAGCTATTACAATGTCAGCTGCCACCAGGAGCTACCGAAGAGTATTTCAAAATGCAAATCTCAGATCTGGTTTACTCCCCATTCTCTACGCTGCCTAATTTGTACCCCAGCAAATATGTGCTTGTGTCCTCTGGCTATAAATAACCCAGGGCAAGGATAACACCTTTGGGGGATTCTTTTTTGTCCATAGTCCTGTGAAGGCTGCACATGAGCCACTGAGCTATTCTCTCTGCTCCAGGGGCTATTGCTGGAATTCTGGAGCAGCAGATGGAATCAGTCTAAAATACTTACAGGCAGCTTTCAAGTGTGACTATTGTATGTGGGAGAAGAAAAGCACTGAAAGGAATTGTGGATAATGTATATTCTTTGCTTGTCCTCAGACATCTCCTTGTGGAATCATCTTCTTTATCTCTCCTGTGTATTAATGAACGTATTGGTTTGTGTGCCTAGCTGTCTGTCTTGTGCAGCGTCCCATCCAGTAATTTTGAGATCGTTTTAACCGTGTTTCAATATATGGCTGATCTCTCCATACTTAGCACTTGGTCACTCCTCTGAAATTCCTCCTTCCCTGTAATCGCTTTCATCAAGGTGAACTTTCATCAAGTCACCCTCTTTGCTGGGCCATGCCATCTCCCAGTGGAACTTTTGTCTGTGCTAAGGTGCATTCCAGATCATGTAGGACTGTGACTGGAAGCATCATAATTTCCACAGTGGAGCGACATGTGCAACACTAAAACAGGGAAGCTCCATCCTGGGGCCCAACACACACTCACCAGGGCCCTAACTTCATCTTAGAATGTAGGAAGTGGGTGTCAGGGGACAGTTCAGAGGGAGGAAGCTTGATGGTCTACTCCGGGTGTTAGAAAAGCCACATGGAGCCAGAAACATGAGTGAGCGTCTTTCCTGGTGGCAAGCCACTCCCATCCTGTCCTATTGCTTTCAGAACTCTCCTGCACCCCTAGTGATAAGCTCCCCTCACTACTCTACCTCCCAGCTGCCAACATTATTTGCTTTCCTGCGTGAAGCAGCGAAAGGGTATGCCCTTCCCTCATCTCTGACCCATGCAAGAGTGATGGTCCTCTTATTTATTTATTTCAGTTTTTCACAGAGAGAGCTATGTTTTTTCCCACCCTGGCAGCAGAAACACTGAGAATGGCATGTTTGTGGTAATTCTGTCTATATTGGGCTAAATATATATTTCCAAGAAAACAGTGTACAGCCCTGATAGGAATGACCTTAAGAAGTGTGGGTAAGTCATAGGAGCCCTCAATGCTCTGCTTTCTCCAGCTCTGATTCCTCTCCCTTCCTAACAAAGCACACCCCTACATTAGCGAAAATGCCCTCTGCCCATGTAGAGCCCCTCTCATTCTCAGGCAAAAATACCCCTACCCCACACACCACACACAACTTGGCCAGCATTCAGAGAACCATTCTTCTCAGCAACCGGCCTTGCTGGAGATTCTCAGGAGGGTAAAGAATTAAATGAAATGTATTTTTAAAAGAAGAGCAAGAGAGCCCTCCCTTTGGAGGTGAATAAAGTTGAGACAGTTCTGTCAGCCACATCTCTCCGCTGTGCAGGGAGCTGTCACTAAGCTCTTTAAAGTTGGGGAGTATATGGAGGCAAAACAATCATGTGTGTCATTTGCAATCTCCATGCACAAATTATGTTCTATCGAAAGCAGGGGAAATCATCATTGTTTATATAAGTATATCTTGTAGATTTCATTAAGATTAAGTTGGGCTTGAGAGTTATCACATACAAGCTTGTTTGCAGTTTTGTTAATCTCCATTGGCAAATGCTGATTAGTGCCATAAAGCTCTCTCACTGTTTACGGCAAAATGCCTTTCCGTTCCTCTTCTTGTCAGGGAAACTCGGAAGGAGCATTGGAGGTGGGGGAGAAGAAGAAAGTAGCTTCAGAGCTGGAGCCAAAACTGCAGGGAATGTGAAGGTAGATGTGCTTAAATCCGGAAAAAAGCTAGGTGGTATTTCAGAATGTTGTTTGGAACAGCCAGAAACTAGTCTTGGTGCCTCTGTGGTGTGTGAGGACAGAATGCCAAGCTGGAACCTGCTTCAAGGGGCCAAACTTCTATTGGAATGGAAGGTGGTGAAGGTTGGAGGTGTTTCTATTCTATTCTGTCTAGGTTCTTATACCATCCTCATCACCCTAGTATCTGAGTACCTTTCAGCAGTGTATTAAGTGATATGACTAACCTGTGTCATGGGTGGCTTGTTCTTTCTTTTATCCTCTCCCCCAAAGGAGAGAATTGTGTGTGCAGTGCAGTGTTTTGTTTTGGTAGGGTGTGAAATACATGGTGTACCACCCAGACTAATGACTAGCTGTGTCACCCCTGTCCTTTAACCTAAGGTGTCCTTTACAATGTTTTGCCGTTGTAGCTTCCAGCCTAACCTGCTCACAAACAGCCTCCAGCGTACAAGTCACTCCCAGCTACGTCTCTGTGTGTGATGCAGTCAGCCAGTCACACCTTGGCTCTTACCAATCTGGGTTATACTGCATGGTGACCCCAACACACCCCAGCCCTAGATTTTCTCCCAGAAATGTATGTCCTGTACTGCACAGCCCTCTCCTGGACAATACATATTATATAAAGTCTGTTATTTCTTTAACAGAAATAATATGCACACCATCCCAAATGGAGATTCCCAGACACTTCAGTTTAAACACAATGGATTAGATAAAACAATAAAACAAAGAATCTTTACTGTAAACTGGGGATTTATCTGTTGGAATAGACAGAGGAGGAGAAAGACCTGGGTGTATTGGTTGATCAATGGATGACTCTGAGCTGCCAGTGTGATGCAGTCGTGAAAAAGGCTAAAACAGTCCTTGGGTGCGTCAGGCGAGGTATTTCCAGTAGAGATAGGGAGGTGTTAGTACCATTATACAAGGCACTGGTGAGACTTCATCTGGAATACTGTGTGCAATTCTGGTCTCCCATGTTTAAGAAAGATGAATTCAAACAGGAACAGATGCAGAGAAGGGCTAATGGGATGAGCAGAGGAATGGAAAACCTGCCTTATGAGATGAGACCCAAAGAGTGTGGATTGTTTAGTCTAAAGAAGTCTGAGGGGAGATATGATTGCTCTCTATAAATATATCAGAGGGATAAATACCAGAGAGGGACAGGAGTTATTTAACTTACATGCCAATGTAGACACAAGAACAAATGGATATAAACTGGCCATTGACAAGTTTAGCTTGAAATTAGATGAAGGTTTCTAGCCATCAGAGGAGTAAAGTTCTGGAGTAGCCTTCCAGAGGAAACAGTGAGGGGCAAAAAACCTAACTGGCTTCAAAACTGAGCTTGATAAGTTTCTGAAGGGGATGGCGTGATGAGACTGTCTGCAATGGCATGTACTGATCTGCAACTGATAGCAGCAAATATTTCCAATGGCTAGTGATTACTACAGAGAATTCTTTCTCAGATGTCTGGTTGGTGGGTCTTGCTCACATGCTCAGGATATAATTGATCACCATATTAGCAGTTGAGAAGAAATTTTCCCCCAGGTCAAATTGAAAGAGACGCTGGGGGGGTGGGGCTTGCCTTCCTTTGCAGTGTGGGCATGGGTCACTTGCAGGTTTAAACTACTGTTAATGGTGGATTCTCTGTAACTTGACGTCTTTGATTTTAGGACTTCAGTAACTCAGCAAGAGGTTAGGGGTCTACTACGGGAGGTGGTGGGTGAGGTTCTATGGCCTGTGGTGTGCAGAAGGTCAAACTAGATGATCATGATGATCCCTTCTGGCCTGAAAGTCCACAAGTCTATGAGATAGATTTTAATTGAATACAAGTAATCAGGCATAAAAGTTAGAAACGGTTACAAGAAAAATAAAGATAAAACACAACCAATGCCTAATTTAACAAAATACTTTAAAAACACAGTTTTCCCACCACATGCTTCATCAGTCTTACTGACCAAACTTCTTAGGTCAGAAGAGGGCAGTGTTTGCCCCTCCTTTTTATAGTTTCAGTCCCCTTTTTGGAAAATCATTTCCAGCTGAGAACCAGGAGACAGAAAGTCGTTGTGGAAGGATATTCCCTGCTGATTTTTTCTCAGCTGTTTAAGCTTCCTTTGTCTCAACTTCCTGTTCGATGACTCTGTTTACTGCTTAAATGCAAATTAAGCAGAGTACGCAGTCCTTTGTTTAGGACAGACTTGTTTGCCAGTTTCTGCTTGGGTAGGGCTGTGGACATGTGTTCATAACATCATACAGGAAAATCTTATAACTTCACATGCAATATTGGACAATAATGACCAGCAAACTATGAGTTTTCAAATGACACCTCGCAAGGCATATTTTGTACAAAGATTATTACAGTTGTGTGTAGGATGGAGAAGTATGTTCTATCACAGATGATTTGGGGGGTTGCTTTTGTTTTTAAATAGTGGATTGTTGGCTGGTCTTTCTGACTTACAGGCCCATGATCAAATCCTACTTAGGTCATAACTAAAAATGAGTTTGCTGGTCTCAGCCTAGTCCCTAATGGACATTTGTTCACATTACAAAACCCCTGAATGCTATGACACAACAGGTAGTCTGTGCCGGGACAGGAGAGGCCCATCATTGAAATAGCAAAGAGCACAGCAAATGAGGACTAAGGCCTGGTCTACTCTACCTGCGGATTTTGATGGCAGTCAACGGGAGATATGCAAGCTATGTAGAGTAACTTGCGTATCTCCTGTCAATTTTCTAACGTCTACTTACCATGGCATTTCCACTGTGCTGCGCCGACAGGAAATGCCCTCCCATCGACACAGCACTATGCTTCTTGCTGAGGTGGATTAACAGAGTTGACTTCCAGGTTTGATTGAGTGAGTCTTCACTGCCACTCAATTGAACCCACAAAAATGGATCCTGCACTGACATACCCTGTGCATACCCTGTGGGTATGTACTCAGCCACTGCCCATGCTACCGTAGCTACACCACTATTCTTAAGCTAGCCTGAGTATGCCTTCTGGAGCTGGGACTCATGCCCCCAGCTTTCAGTGTAGACATAGTCTAAGGTTTTGGACACAGTACAGAGAAGCTGGCACATACCATCTTTCCGTTATGCTTTTCTCTAGCCTCTGCTATTCAACCACTTATTTTATGAGCACTCCTCTCCCCTTTGCACCAAGTCCCACACAAATCATGAGAGATAAAATCCCGTCTCCTTCCTCATTTGCTTTGTAATACTTTCATATCCTTTACATACAAGTGTCTTTCAGACTGATTCCAAATGGCATCTGATAACTGGGTTAGGTTTTTAGCCTCTAATTGTATTGTCCAAGTACCGATCAAATACACCAGAATATTTAGATAATATGCATAATCAGCAATCAGATTCCCCATACTCCACTATAGAATAATGGGGGCCTGAATTGGTTTTGCTCTGGCTGTGCTATTACCTTAAGGAGGGAAAATAAAACTGCTTTGCAAAGATCCCAGAGGTTGGAGGATAGAAGAAATGTGTGCCAGGTTTTCTCAAGAAAACACTAACAGTACTTTTCTTTTATGAGTAATATGCCTGAAGAACTTGTAAGTAAAATTATGAACTTAAATATGGTAAATATACTGAGGGATAGTCCTTGGAGAAACCTTATCTATCCTGAATATTCAAACACATCGGCTTTGTGTGCATGATGGCAATTTCTGCACAGCATATATTCTATTTTTTCTTGTATCTACAGTATTATCTTCCATAAGGAATGGTAAACTGCAGTACGGATTTCAGTAAATACTATTTTTAATCAGCAGCAATGGCTTTAGTGTGCACTTTGGTGCATAATAATGCAGCAATGCAAGATTGCCTTTGCACAGCTGCGGTGTGGAGTGAAGATCACATTCTCTTTGGCAGATGGTCCAGGGTCTGCAGGTCCATCGCTGAAGACTATCAGGGAGAGTGGGAACTGCTCTGCTGATTCTCAGTCTGTGGGAGAGACCAGGCTACCTCTCATTCCGAGGTGACTGAAGTTAAACAAGAAGGACAGATAGTTTTCTTTTTCCTCCAATGCTGAGTGAAGGGGGTGAGAGGTGAGTGGAAACCTATGATGAAATATCAATACAGAATGTGAAAGCCCTCTACTGGGAGGGGGGAGCTGAACAGCAGTAACTAGAGCAAAGCATAATGGAAAGATGGTATCTGCCAGCTCCTCCATACAGATGTCCAAAACCTTAGGCTATGTCTGCACTGGAAGTTGGGGACATGAGTCCTCACTCCAGAAGGTATACTCAGACTAGCTTAAGAACAGTAGCGTAGCTGCGGTCGTATAGGTAGTGGCCAGCAGTAGCATGCATTAGTCACCCTGAGCACATACTAGCAAAAGAAACAGCATATGACACCAGAGTGACATTTGGACTGGATGGATCACGTGATGACTGCCTGTTCTATTCAATCCCTCTGGCATTGGCCACTGTTGGAAGACAGGACACTGGGCTAGATGGACCAT
Source organism: Mesoclemmys tuberculata (assembly GCA_007922155.1). Lineage (NCBI taxonomy): Eukaryota > Metazoa > Chordata > Testudines > Chelidae > Mesoclemmys > Mesoclemmys tuberculata. The sequence goes on along the minus strand of ML675616.1, from coordinate 85,826,597 downwards.
TGGTCTGACCCAGTATGGCCAGTCTTATGTTCTTATGGACTGGAAAAAATCATTGCTCCAATTACGCTATCCTCTGCTTTTTGGACCACATTCCCTGCATAAACACTGTATACCACAGGGCAGAAAGTTCCAGTCACACTTTAAAAGCTTTAACAATTCAGCCATGCCCTGTGAACGTGTGACACGTTTTTGTGAGAGTGAGAAGCAGCAGTGACATGCATATCAAGGATCTTTTTAAGCATGTATGTATGTGCTTTTTTAAAAACATATTTACAGTATGGTTGATTTTTCATTCTAGAGACTAGTGCTCTGCTGTAAACAGGCAAACCTCCATTGCAGTAAGCTGTGCTGCAACTGCATACACCAGTCGAGAATTTGGCTCTGGGTCCTTCTTTCCATGCAGGGTGCCCTCTTCAGATCTCTTCATTCCCACTGCCTCCCTTACTAGCTCAAACCCTCACCACCATTCTCTCTGACACCCACATGACTGTGGAGTCTAGAGGACTGGATGAAGTTATTAAAGAGTCCCTGTGGAACGGGTTACAAAGATGGCCTGATCCAAAGTTCACTGGAGTCAATGGGGGTATTTCTATTCACCTCAGTGAGTACTGGATCAGTCCCATCATCTTCTTTTATCATGTCTACTTCCATTATTGGTTCAAAGCCACCTTTAGTTCTGTCACAAAATACAGGGAAAGACTGTGCTAACATGATATTAGGGATGAGGTACTGCATGCAAATATTGTAGGAAATTTGAATGTCTGATTCCCACACAAACTACCTGGGACCCTTGGCGTATATATAATTTGTATTTCTATATAATATATAAAATATAGTTCCTTAATGTTTACATGTAATGTGGCTGAGTTACACGGAGTATGGGAAACATAACTTGGAATTTCCTGTCTCGTGTGTGTGCAATCACTTATCTATAACATCACAATCATTCCTGCCCCCCACATTTATATTTATTTTTTCTTTTTGTAAAAAGGAGAGAGAATTGGGACTGATCACGCTTTCGTATCGGGGGCGGCAACTTGTGCTTTCAGTTGTACCCAGCCACATCCAGGGGTACTACTGAGTGCAAAATGGGACACAAAGTGCCAGAGGCTGTACGGTGCAGTGACTAGAGCACCGGAATGGGAGTAAGGAGAGTTGAGTTCTGTTCCTGGCTCTGCAGGATGATCTTAGGCAAGTCACTTTGCCTGTGTGCGCTTTAGTTTCTCCTCTTTGTAAAATCAGGGTAATGACACTGACCTCCTTTGTAAACTACTTTGAGGTCTATAGATGAAAAGGGCTGTATAGGAACTAGGTGTTGTTATTTAAATGATTTGCTTTTTTCATAATTATTTGCTCATTGCTGTACAAGACATATACACACTCACAAAAGTAGCCACTGTCTTAAGGATCTTACAGTCTAACAGACAACACTCAGAGGAGTATTATCTCACTGTTTAAAAAAATGTATTATTGAATAGAGTGGCTGTTTGTACTGACACAACTAAGGCCACAAGCTATATCAATGTAAACTGACTTGAGGGTCTACACTAGGGGGTTGCACTAGTTTAAATCAATTTCTAAACCAATTTATTTAAATTGATGCAACGTTTGTGTATAGACAAGACCTAAGTGTTGTGCTTTGTGAAGACAATGAGTCTCCTGGAGAGCACTGAAAGAAGAAAGGACCATTGAATTATATCCCATCGGGATAGGGAAGAGAGTTCCAGATATAAGATTAGAATCTGGCTTTGTCTGGCCCTTTCATATTCAAGGTATCCCCAACCACGCTTCAGTAATAAGTTGGATGCTGATGCTGCTGTGACTGCATAGACAAACACAGTGGCTGTGAATTCAGCAGCAATAGCTCCGACAGAGCCTTGGACAGAGGGAATGTTGGCAAAGTGCCCTAGAACCTGCTTCTTCTCGACATCCCTGAATCGCCTTTTGCCCTTATTAAGACTAATTCTGAACTGACATGACACCCCTGCACTAGTAATGTTGCTGTTTAGGAAGCTGCATAACTTCTTACCTGTAGGGGCAGGTCCTACAAAGTTGGAAAGTGACACTGTGCCAGGATAGGCACAGAGTCTAGAGCTGGTAATGGGCCAAGATATCTGGCATGTGTAGCTGGTGTGGAATGAGCTTGCTCCAGTAGATGCCAAGATCAAGCAGTGGTGAAAGACTTCATATCCTTTTGTAAGCTGTCTTGATGCTTGACAGCTAAAAAGGGACTAAAGGCTGTAGTCAGATAAGCAAACAGACAGAACCAGCATTCAGTGGTGACACACACAAAGACTTAAGTATCAGTACATCACCTGAAGGCATCCCAATTAAGTGGAATTACCATCCCCACTAAGCAGCAGCTATAGCTATTAAATGTCATTAAACTTAAATTAGATTTGTTCCAAGAGATGTCCCGATTAAACGGATTTCCTGATTAAGTACAAGTGAAATGTACTTTAATATACTATTTTACAGTATACATATAATTTTTTTCAATTGTATTGTTTCTTTTACTCCAAATCTCTTGCTATCACAGAGTCAAGTCCTCAGTTAAACCCTTAAGTGCAAAAGCTTTATATAAAAATCCTCTTATCTCTGTAGCCTTGACGTTGTCTGTCATTGTGATCTCTTATTAGAGCTATGAGAACTGGTTGTAAAAGGCATGCAGGGAATACGGCATATGCAGAGTTCATGCTAACCTAGTCCATTTGGGGATACTGAAAAGGTTTCTTTGGCAGATAAGCTGCTGAATGGGAGGTGCAAACGCATCATGTGAAATTGTTAAACATGTGTTCACATAACACAAGAACTATGGGTCACTCAATGAAATTAATAGGCAGCAGGTCTAAAACAAAGAAAAGGAAGTACCTCTTCACACAATGCACAGTCAACCTGTGGGATTCATTGCCAGGGGCTGTTGTGAAGGCCAAAAGTACAACTGGGCTCAAAAAAGAATTAGGTCAGTGCATAGAGAATAGGTCCATCAATGTCTATTACCCAAGATGGTGAGGGACACAGCCCCATGCTCTCAGTGTCCCTAAATCTCTGACTGCCAGAAGCTGGGCGTGGACAACGGGATGGATCACTTGATAATTGCCCTGTTCTGTTAATTCCTTCTGAAGCATCAGGCACCAGAGACATGATACTGAGCTAGATGGACCATTGGTCTGACCCAGGATGGCCATTCTTATGTTTGTATGTGTTTTTAATTCTTTGTAACAATTTCTCTTTATACAAACTCTACATCACAGATGATGTGATACAAAAATGACAGCCCCATTTCAGGCACATGCTTATGTTCAATCACTGTCCCTGGAGCATGGCCAGAACTTTTTGCTCAGCTGGTTAATTTTTTTTCCATTTTTGGTTGCCAATAGCCAAAAAAAATTTCATTTTCAGCAGTCAACAATAAACCATTTTCAGGTTTTGGTGTTTTGGCTAAAACTTGAAAGATCTGTAGAAAACGTTCATCAAAAGTGAACATTTTTACCTTTTAATTGAAATTTTCCAGGGAGGAACATCCTCCCATTTCCCATCCAGCTGCAGTGGAGAAGGTCCAGTAGCTGGGCTCAGAGAACAAGAGCTGCATGGACCAAAGCTGGATTCAGATGGGAAATTTTTGCAGGGCAATACTGATCACGTCAGTTGTTGAATAGTCTAATGATATCTAAATATGCTTCACCCGGGTAAATTCATCAGTCTTCTTTCTGTGTTCTTTCATTAAGCTGTAGTGACTCCTAATACTCCAGCCATGCCGTTTGGTGTCTGAGGAGCTTTTGTGAGGAGCTGCTGTAATAATTTATGGCAATATACTCCCAAATACCATTATTTGGGAGTAGCTAGCCATATAGTTCTTCTTTGAAATCTATATATGGCTTCAACAGACATGATCTCCAGGCTTCTGACTTGCAAACGTGCATTCTGCTTCCCCACCTGGAAAGAGGCAAATACTGCTCAACCAACTCAGGTTCCAGAGAGAGACTTGTTATATCCGAGCAGGTCCAATTCAGTCCACCAGAGGGTAGTGCTTCAACTAAAGTGAACCAAGTCAATGCATCCTTCCTCAGCAGAGAGTTGATGTATCTTGCGAACACCCAGAGAGAGAGATCTGTGTAAGCCACTGGCCTGTTTGTGATACAGCCCACGACGACGCTGAATAGAGTCATAGAGTGTAGGACTGGAAGGGAACCCCGAGAGGTCATCTAAGTCCAGTCCCTGCACTCAAGGCAGCACTGCATAATAATTAGATCATTCCTGGAAGGTGTTTGTCTAACCTGCTCTTAAAAATCTCCAATGACGGAGATTCCACAGCCTCCCTAGGCAATTTGTGCCAGTGCTTAAATACCCTGACATTTAGGAAGCTTTTCTTAATGTCCAACCTAAACCGCTCTTGCTGCAATTTAAGTCCCTTGCTTCTTGTCCTATCCTCAGAGGTTAACAAGAACAGTTTTTCACCCTCTTCCTTTTATGTACTTGAAAATTGTTATTCCCCCCTCAGTCTTCTCTTCTCCAAACTAAACAAACCCAATTTTTTTAAATCTTTCCTGGCAGGTCCTGTTCCTTTAATCGTTTTTGTTGTGCTCCTCTGGACTTTTTCCAATTTGTCCACATCTTTCCTCAAATGTGGCACCCAGAGCTGGACACAAAACTCCAGCTGAGCCCTTATAGTTCAGTTTTGCTTTGCTTTTCAAACCTTAGTAACATCTGAAGATGTAGTAAAGAAAAAGAGTATTGTGTGATGCGCTGAAAAATCAAATGATAATGCCTAGCTTTTGTATAGTGTGCTTCATCTGTCGATCTGTGGCTATGCCTACACTAGGAGACGGGTGTGATTGCCAACTCACATAGACATACGCACAAGTAAATAGTGCTAAAAATAGTAGTGTACCAATGGTAGCCTGGGCAGCTGTGCGTGGTAAAACATGTTAGCTGCCTCAAGTACAAATCCACCCAGACACCATAGGTATGTACTTGTGGCTGTGCTACTGCTTGCTGCTGCTGGTGGTGGCAGCATGGCTACTAGATCAAGGCTAGTGCCAACTATATTTACTCAAACTGGGAATCACACTGCCAGCTCCAACTATAGCTGTAAGTACTTTATAATGGAGATCAGTATCATTATTTCCATTTTACAGATGTGGGAACTGAGGCACAAGGACAGGAAGTGACTTGTTCAAGGTTACCCAATAGCAGAGCTGGGAATAGAACCCAGGTTTTCCTGAATACTAGCGCAGTGCCCAATCTGAAGAGCATAAAACTAGTGCAAAGAGTTTGAGCAAAAGTATTCATCTTCTGATGGTTACACAGAAGCTGATGAGGAAGTCACTTGGGCTAACACTGAGAACAATTAGATGAAATATCTAATGTATTTCTGGTGGAAACATAAAATATGCTATGTGTCACTTTGTTGTATGGAGGAAACCTGCATAGCACATGTGCATGGCCCTAACTAGAGCTATCAGTCAGTCACAGACTGCAACTAGAAATTCTAATATAATCTCTTGAGTCATTTGGCCTATATTATTACTTTCGAGATAGGCTTATTTATCACAAACTTTCCTCTTGTGTAAAAACATAAGCTGAAGTTTCCCCAAATGCCCTTGTACTGCATAAAAGCCCTTTCTTCTTTATGATTTTCTACAGCTGCCTCCGATAGTTATTTGAATAGATGTGAACAGTGATTAGAGAAAGATGAGGTTGTCTGTCAGGCACACATCCAGGAATGCCGCTCTTATCCCACCCCTTTCTTACCTTCATGCCTATACAACACCCATTTCAATAGTCAATTACCTTGGATTAACATAGTCTCCCTTATGAACATAAACATGAATCATTCAGGAATTGACTTCAGTGAAAGTAGCTGTGTACTCGGCATTTCTGAAATTCAGGCCACTTATTCAGGTGCTTAAATATGGATTTAGGAGCCCAATTTAAGGCACTCATTCTTTTCTAAATCCTGACCAAGATAATGAGAATGCTCTTTGGGTTAACAACCTCTTTTTTCCCTCCAGGATCATCAAACTACCTCACCTATAGCTGCCTGTGCTTATTTTAATCTTCTTCCGCCTTCTCTCTCCTAGCTACTACCCTTGTCTCCTTCAACTACTTCTAGCTACACACCCTTGAAAAAACAGCCTTCATTTAAACTTCTCTTAAAGATCTCCTTCATTCAGGAAGCCTGCAGACAGTAATCACTTTACTCATTAGGACTCCAGATCTCTTTGCATTTGATGTGTCTCTGGCATTTGTGAGATAAAGTGGGGTAATATCTTTCTGTTGGTGAAAAACACAAACGTTCAAGCTTACACAGAGCTGTTCTTCATGGGTTTTATTTATTTTGGATCTCTTGTCTGATGTCCAGGTAGGATTTCTGATTTTTTTTCCCCATCCAGTGTGTGGGAGTGTGTAATGATTTCTTGTTTGAGGTAGTCCCTTTTGGAGTATGTGAGATGCAAGAGATGGTTCTCTCAATTTTTCAGAAGTCCTTCTGAAGAGCTTTTCAATGTATTTAGAGTTATATGTTGTGGTTAGAGGGTTATAGATGGTGAATCTTCTGGGGATGATGTATTGTTCACATTTGCTCAGGAAATAGATGTTACCATTAAGTTTGGCTTCCTTTATGTTCATGTTGTGGTGTTTCCATTTGAGGCAGCTATGTTCGATATCTTCTATTGTTGTTTGCTGTGGTGTTGTACCAGTGTTGGTGCCAAGATATTAAAGAGAAAAGGTGGGTAAAGTAATATCTTTTATTGAATCATCTTCTGTTGGTGAAAACAACCACCTTTGAAACGTACACAGAGCTCTTCTGATTTGTGGCATTTGTCTGAATTAGATTACAATAAAGTCGCTGCCCAGAGGAGAATACAAAGTGCTGTATCCAATTACAGTACTCTAAATAATAAGATGCCAAACTCTGCTTTCTGTTGGACTAACAATGACGTGAAGTGTCCATGTCAGGACAGTTACCAGAGTCAGATAGGAGTCCAACTCACACACCTAACCTCTAACAGAAATGCACAGTAAAGCATGCTCAGAATTGGTCCTACTTCATAAAACTGAAGAATGATCAAAATATTACCTTTAAGCAATGTTGGACATCCCCCCTCATTATTACCATTGCCTTGCATAATGTTCATAGTAGGTGGGCCACACAGAAACTCACTACCACCATTTTCTTAGGACACAATTAGCAAGACTTCTTTACACTGAAGATTTGTACTTAAAATATTCAGCTACTGCATCCTGACACCTGCAACTCATGCCAAGCGGAGCAGAGGGTCTAATGGTGTCTTTCACAGATCTGCTTCATTCTCTTTTATGTTCACCAAGTCAAAAAGCATTAAAGCACTAAATGAGTCTCTTTCCCATCATCATTAGCTTTTTATGGGACGCTCTTACCATTGTTTTCCTTCCAGGCTCAGTGTGTGACCTTCCCAAAAGGGCAGTCAGCAGGAGGAGACATGTGAGGAAAGATTTTTCTTAGACAGAGAGGCTCTTGGTTTTTCCATTTTTCCACATCCACCCCATTTTGTTTAATGAGTGGAAATTAATTATGTGGAGATATATGGAAGGACAACAAAAGGAAACTTTGCATCCCTGGATATGTCAAGTGGAACAAAGAACAGACGGCTGGGACAAAAACAAATCCCACCCCTTATAATTGTATGCATAAAAGACAGCTACAAAATAGGGTGATGTCTCGTTATGGTGCTCGGGGGTCCCATTGCCTCAGAACACTACGCACAGACGACAGATGCAATATCTTTATGATTTCTTGAAAGATTTTCCCAGTGAATGAATGGAGATATATAAGAGGGCATATGCTACATTTCCCCAGTCAACAAGATGTAACTGTTGCTATTATACAAGTCCTCACTTTATCAACTATTGGGAGTACTTAGCAGCCACTCCTCAGTTTCTGGACAAGGACTAGGGTTTGGACAGCACCATTTAATGATTTGGAACATTTGGTTTTGGACCGCCAACTGGTGACCCTGTGCTTTGTGTGACCTATGGATAGAGGGTATAGCAATTGGAATGTAGGGCATGGGAATTAGCTAATAATTGTTACCCATCTAAATGGTACAAAGTACTGAGGTGGCCTAGACAAAGGACTAATGACTGGGCTGTCAATACAAATTTTATTCTTGATATTCTTATCTCTATATTTGTCTTGATTCATAATTTTTCATTGTTGAAAGTACACTTTCTAGCATAACTTGAATGATCTTATAATATTTATGAGGAGACTTCAAGGGATTAGTCACTGAGTTCCATGTCCAATTATAGTTGCAGACCTAGGGGAGAAGTAGAATCTTGGGACACTACTGGGCTCCTGTCAGTGTCTTTATTATTCCAGCCAGTGCTTCTAGTTAATATAGAATCCTGCCATGGGACTGGTATGCTCGCCCTGAGGAGACATGAGGCAGCTGTCTCCTCATCTCTCCAACAAGTGAGGTGCGCTAAGGGCCCAAGAGAATGACTGTATTTCAATGGCTCACCTAAGCACTGTGTCTCTAAACCAGTGGTTCCCAGTCTTTTCTAGTGTGCGGACCCCTTTTTAACCTCCAAACATTTTGCGGACCACCCCGTGCTACTAGTTGTATTTGAAATTGTACATTTCCTTGGTGAGGATGTTGTTATTTTTCTTTTCCGTGGACCCCCTGTAGTAGCCTCACAGACCAGCAGGGGTCCACGGACCATAAGCTGGGAACCGCTGCTCTAGACTACTTCTGCAGAACTTCCCCATACAACTGTGCTTTCCCAACATGGCACAGCAGCAGCATCCAGTAAAAATCCTGTACAGTAGGCCTGAGCAGGATTCTTCAAGGAGCACTGCTTCATGCTCAGATTAGATTAATAGATTTTTAAAGCTAGATGAGACCACTATGATGTTCTCTTCTGACCTCTTACATAACACAGACCATACAATTTCACCCAGTAATTCCTGCAGCAGAGGGAATTATCCATTCTAACTACATAACTGAACACTATCAAGCCTAATAGCTTGTGGTGGCATTTGAGAATAATCCTAGCTGAACTAGCCAGTTAGTATGTAGTTCCATGGCACGAGGACAGAGTATTTCCATCACCTCTGAAATTGAGAGATGCTCCCACCAGTCTACTAACACTTCCATTTCTTACTGGCCCAGCCTGTATTCTAAGGATCTTCCCTTTGGAAGTACGATATGCTATCACAGAGCCACTGGGATGGCCTGCCAAAAAATATTAAACTACTCTAAATCAGCCTTTAATTGTGCCATCATCTGTTCAAATGCTGAAAATGGAAAACCAGTTGATAGGACTAAATGAGCATCACACTTTTGTGAGAAGCGCCTTTGAGAGATTAAACTTTTGAGTGTAGCTGATAGAGTTCATCCTCCCCTTCTGCCATGAGATGACTCTCAGCCCTGGCTTAGAAAGACACTTCTGAAGTGCAATATTTTTGGCTTTTGGAATGCACCGAATTGCAGTGCATGATGGGTATTTTAAAACAGTGTGCTGGGAGAGGTTATCACTGGCTCTTCCATCAAGTATTCTATCTCCACCTCTTGCAAATAGTTCATTCTGTGAAATGATTATGGATTGTGTGGAGATGTGAAGAGAGGGAAATACAATATTCATATGGGCCAACCAAGTTGGCTACTGTCAATAAGCAAGAATGGAACACAGTCCCTCTGGGACCTTTTCAGACATCCAGTGAACATTGACCTGATGGCAGATAATTACAATTGCCTCAAGAGTTGCAGATGATAGGGCTGGAAAAGACCTCCTAGATCATTTGGTCTATCCCCTTGTATTAGTGCAGGATTCTCCTTTACATTCAACTCCTACTTGTCTGTCTATTTTGTTCTTGGACACTTCAAGGGATGCTGCTTCAAGAACCTCTCCCAGCAATGTCAAGAGCAGTGTGTGTGTTTATGTGTGTGTTAGTATAAGAATGCATATCTGTGTGTTAGTATCTGAGAGGGTGGGAGATGGATGCCAGAGTTGGTGTATATTTGTGTATGCTTTTGTTTGAGTGAGCGCAGTAGAGGGTGTATGTCATGTGTTGATGTAAGAGTGCATATATGTGTGAGAATGAGTGGGATGGTTGTGTGTGTCCATTAAGCCCTGCATTGTTTTTTACCCTACTTAAACAGCATTTTCATCACCGTTTAATGAATGAATTTAGCAGCCAGCATTGGGGAGAGGACGTTTTTATATGCTGTGTGTCTATTTCAATCTTATTTATTGTGCTTATCTTGTCTTCCGTGCTGCAATCATTATTCACAGTTGAGTGACTTCCTGCTGTTGGCAAAACTAGCATCAATCCAGGCACGCGTGCCATTCCTTTCAGCTGTTCCTCGCCTCTTCCAGTACCCATGGTATTGTGTGGCCCACAGAAGGATTAAGAGTGTTTTGCATACAGAGACGGGAATTAGGGAAACTGATCAATAGCCTTGTCAGGGCACCCATGATGTCTTTGTCTAGTGAAGCGAGTAGATGCCCATGTTGATATGATAGTTAGCAACAAAGGAGAAGTAGGTCAAGGTTATCTGTGGTAAACAGGAACAACAAACACAAAATATTGTTAAATTCAGTGCACAGCTGTTGGTGCAGTCTTCCTTATGGGGACTATGAAGCGACGCAGAGGGAAACATCGCAGAGATTAGAATTCTTTTCTCCATTTTACTTCCCCAGGAAGCTCAATTCTGATGCTGACTCTCTCTTTCACTAAAGCTCCTGCTTTTTGCTTCCCAGGTTGGTTCTCCCAGATACAAGGAGCCCGATTAACCATCTGTTTTGAATGCAATATACAAGAGGTTGTGCAGTCTAATGGCTGGAGCAGAGGACTACAAAACAAGAGGAAGGATAGCTAGAGGAGCGTTATAACCTGATTAAGGCATTGACCCACTGGGGATCTGGATTCAATCTGTGGCTGTCCCAGGGATGTCTTGTGTAACTCTATGTCTCAGTTCCCAATATTTTGCCTGTATAATTGTTTCCCTTTCTCTATCTTGTCTATTTGGATTGTAAACTCTTTGGAGCAGGGATTGTCTCTAAGTATGTTTGAATGGCACCCAGCATTTGGGGTCCAAATTGCAGCTGGAGCCTCTTCAGCTCCACTGTACTACTACCAAGAAATCCTGGCTGCAGACCCTGGTGTTGTACTCCAGAGCCTGCCAACCATACCATGCAGTATAAGGCTTTTGTGATTACTTGATCATCTATTAGCTTGCCTAGAACCACCAAACTCATTCCACTTGTGAGCCAACGATCTGAGTTGAGATGCCGAGTAATGAAAGCCTTCCTGATCAATCTTTTTTTTTTTTAACATAAAACAGCTTTGTATCCCATGAAAATTAACGGGGACATTTAAGGTAACTTGTATTCCATACATTCTCAATTTTTCCCTAAACAAGGGGACAAACATGCTTTCACGCTGCATTTTCACCCACAAAATCTCTTCCGTTCATTATTTTAAACAATCAGGCTTGGCTTTGTAAATCTCTTCATTCAAAGTTGTCATGGTTCAGCCTTGAACCACAAACTGGAGTATTTACTCCTGGAGTGATTCCTTTCTCACGTTTTAAAAGCTGTTTTAAAGCTAAAAGCTTTCTAACGTTTTAAAGCTAAATGCTTTATTTCGTCCTTATCACGGCTCTATGAGATGATCTGCTCTTTCAAAGGAAAAAGAGAAGCACTTGATGCAAAATTAGGCCCTCAGAACATCAACTGATTTACAGTTTTTGTATCATACTGACTTAAGGGTCAATCCCTCTTGAGTTATTAAAGGTTGTATTAGGTCTGGGGAAGGAATGGCATTTGTCAAGTTGAGATTTCTGTGAGTAAAACCAAGACACACAATTTCCAAAGTACATCAAAAATAGACAGCCTGTGGGGGAGAAAGTGGGTTTTTTAAAATTGCAAGGGGATGAAGGGGGAATCAGAGAGGGCAGACTGATTGCAGAGAATCTAAATGACTTATTTGCTTTGCTCTTTACCCTTGGATGTGATGGAAAAAAATCTACCCTGCAGTTACTCTTTACGGATGTCAAAGGTGAAACACTATCTGAGATGGAAGTACCAAAAAAAGTACTGGAACAACTTAACATTTTAAATTGCAATAGATCCCCAAAGCAGGAGGGTATTTATCCAGAATTATGCTGAAGGGACTAAAGAATCATGCTGAGCTATTTGTGCTAATGAAAATAATCTTTCCTTAAAACAACTACCCTGCCACATTACTGGGAAGTGGCCAGAGCTTTACCATAGTTGTATCTAGCGAGGTGCAGATAGCTACACCAGTTTATATTTGTAAATTTGTTACTTAGTAGTCCCTTGGGTCCAGGAACTACAATTTCCAGGGTGTAACCTGGGGAGCAGAGGAGATGGGCTGGGAGAGGGGGGAGGGAGGATGAGGAATAAGAATGGAACTCTATGAAGGAGCCAGGGGAATGAACCTTACCTTTGCTGTTATGTAGTTTCCTAAGTCTTCCTCACTGTGGTTCAGGTAGAAAACCCATGTTTTCAAATACAGCTAAGTGTGATTTTGGGAATTTCAGGTGGATGTGCCTTAGTACCAGGGATAACAACTGAGATAATTATTTAAGCTAAAATGACAAAGCTTGATAGGGACAAACCAACATGGTTTGTGTCAAGGTAAATCATACCTGTCTAGCCTGTTAGAATACTTCATATGAATTCATGTCTTAGATGAGGAAAGATCAGTAAAAACAGTCAGAGATGTTCAAAAGGTTTTGATAAAGCTGTTTGCAGGAGAGTATTCAAGAAGTTTGATAACCATGCAGAGAGGCCAAGTGTTGTCATAGACTTAAAGACTGATTGGGAGTAGGAAACGAAGAGTAGCACAAAATAGATGACCCTCAGCGCTGCTGTTGTTTCAATTACAGTAGCAACCAAAATGTGTGAAGTATTCTTGAAACACACAGTCCCTGCTCTCAAGAGCTTATAACCTATAAAGACAGATGAAGGATGGAGGAAAGGGGTGTAACATACAAGGAGAGGGCCAGATTCTACCACTCCGACTTGTGAGGAGAGGTAGTTATTTTATAAGCAGCCTCATTGACATCAGTGGAAAGAGAGAGGTTTCATGGCAGTATAAATGTGGCAGGATCTGGCTCCAAGTTATTAGGATGAAAACAGGGATGTGGGTTTATTAATTACATGTTTATTTGTTCTTTTTTTATGCTTCGTATACTAAGTTTGCTCCCACTATACTCTCTCCAAAAGGCCCTGATTCAGCAAAACATTCAAGCAAGTGTTTAATTTTAAGTACATGAAAATTTCCATTGAAGTCAATGTGGCTACTCCAACACAGCCGAACACCCCTATATGCTTTGGAAAACCCCCAGCACCAAGGGTTCTTGTGAGGGAATTAGCTGGAGATCTCATGTTGCCAGTACTAAAACATCCTTAGAATTTCTAAATATTACAGATAATTCCCTAACTCAAAAAGTGTTGCATCCAACACAGGGAAATTCTGTATTGGACAATTTCTTAACAGAGAAAAAGGAACTGATCACAGCACCAAAAATTAATGGTAGGTTAGGTACAAGTGATTATGACTTGGTCACATTTTTAATGCGCAAACAGAAAAAAGTCCAGACCAGTGATTATATATCTATTTGGTGCTTTAAAAGGGCCAGTTGCACAAAGCCGAAAACAATTATGAGCCATATCATCTGGGAGGAAGAATTGAATGAGAAAAATGTGAATTATAATTAGGAAGTGTTTAAGAACACTTTACTATATGCCCCAAACCCTCATACCACAACTGAGGAAGAAAGTTGTACCTGGGTTAGAGGGGAAGTGAAAGCAGCTATAAAAAATATTATATATATAAAACAAATGGAAGAAAGGAGAAGTTTAAATTCATGACTATAAACCAGAAGCTAGGAATTGTAGAAAATTGATAAGAGACACAAAGGGACACAAGGACAACTTTATGGTCAGTAGAGTTAAGGACAATAAGAAGGAGTTTTTAAAGTATACTAGAAATAAAAAGAATCATGACAATGGTATTGGTAATTCCTAGATGGAAATGGTAGAATTGTCAATAATAATGCAGAATAGTCAGAAGTGTTCAATTAGTATTTCTGTTCTATATTTGGAAGAAACAGCTGATGTTGTCATATCATATGATAGCACGCTTTCCATTCCACTAGTATCTCAGGAGGATTTGAAACAGCAGTGACTAAAGTTAGACATTTTAAAATAAGCAGGTCCAGATAACTTCTATCCAAGAGTCTTAAAAAGCTGGCTAAGGAGCATTAATGTTGATTTTCAATAAGTCTTGAAGCAATGGGGAAATTCCAGAACACTGGAAGAAAGCTAATGTGCCAATGCTTAAAAAGGGTAAATGAGATGACCCAGGTAACTACAGGCATGTCAGTCTGACAATGATCCAAGGCAAGATGATGTTACAGCTGATATGGGGATTGATTAATAAAGAATTTTAGGAGGACAATATAATTAATGCCAATCAACATGGGTTTATAACATGAGAAAATAGATCCTGTCAAACTAAATTGATATCTCTTTTTTTAAAAATGAGATTACAAATGTGATTGATAAAGGTAATAGGGTTCATATAATATACTTAGACTTCTGTAAGGCATTGACTTGATACAGCATGACATTTTGGTTAAAAAACTATATTTAAAAAGCTGGATAACTGATAGGTCTTAAAATGCAATTGCAAACAATGAATCATCATTGAAAGTGTGTGTTTCTAGTGAGGTCTTCCTGTGATTGGTTCTTGGTCCTGTGCCATTTAACATTTACATTAAAGATCTGGAAGAAAACATAAAATTGTCATTGATAAACTTGGCAGAGGCCACAAAAATCTGGGGAGTGATAAATAATGAACAGGATAGATCACTTATACAGAGATCTGGATTGCTCAGTAAACTGGGCACAAGCAAACAATGTATGTTTTAATATGGCTAAATGTAAATGCATACAGGGAAGAAGAAAGAACGTAGGCCATATTTACATGACAGGTGACTCTAACCTTGGAAGCAATGACTCTGAGAAAGCTTTGGGGGTCGTGGTGAATAATTGGCTCAACAAAAGCTCCCAGTATGAGGTTGTTGCGAAAAGGGCTAATGTAATCCTTGGATACATAAAGAGGGGAATCTTGAGATTGGCACTGGTGCGACCGCTGCTAGGATACCATGGCCGGTTCTGGTTTCCACAATTCAAGAAGGATGTTGAAAAATTGGAGAGGGTTCAGAGAAGAGCCACAAGAATGATTAAAGGATTAGAAAACATACCCTATTGGTAGTCTTAAAGAGCTCAATCTATTTAGCTCAACGAAGAGAAGGTTAAACTGTAAGATTACAGTCTATAAGTACCTGGTGACTAAATAGTTAATAATGGATTCTTCAATCTAGCAGAGAAAAGTATAACGTGATCCAATAGCTGGAAGTTGAAGCTAGGCAAATTCAGACTGGAAATATGCCATAAATTTTTAACAGTGAGAGTAATTAACACTAACTGTTTACCAAGGGTCATGGTGGATTGCCCATCACTGACAATTTTTAAATCAGGATTGGCTGTCTTTCTAAAAGATATGCTTAAGGAATTATTTTGAGGAAGTTCTATGGCCTGTGTTATACAAGAGGTCAGACTAGATGATTGCAGTGGTCCCTTCTGACTTTGGAATCTATGAATAAGATGCAGAGCCAGTTCTGCTAGCAATACACCTGGCAGAGAAGGTCTTTGTGTGTCTGAGGTGTTCCTTGCAGATGCCATTTGACTGCATTGTATCACCTTTTCGCCGGCTTAACCTGCTCAAAGAGGCCTGAACTGGCCCCTTCTGTTCATGTTTCATTTCCTTCAGTCCAACGATTCCTGTTCCATTTCCTAGCATCCCACTCCATTTCCCCAGGAATTGTTCTCTGTTGTTCTATTTATTGGCCTGCCTTGCCTTCTCTCTAACGCTCCATCCCATTCCTTTGGTTCCATTTCAGCTTCTGTTTTTCCTTAGATTTGATAAACAAGGTGACTTTTGTTCTTGTTTCCCTGTAGTGATTTTTTTTTAATTTCTCCATTTTTCTCTCTAAATAAAATTAGTTGATGAAATTTTCAGTGAATTCACTGTAGGCAAAGGGATAGGACCAAACCATGCATCCAGCCTGTACCTTCAGCTGCTCCAGTTAGAGGGGCAAGCAAGGAGTAACCCATCATGCAAGACATCAAGCTCATTCCTCTGTATCCCTCCAATGCAGGGACAGATGAAAGTCTGATGGAGCAGGCTGTGTCAGGATAACACTGCGTTCTAATGGTAGTTCCTCCTAAAGATAAGAGAGAATTCCCGAGAGGAGGACAGTCAAGTCGGTTATGGTGCAGGGAATTCAGTCATTTTGTTTAACAAGCTGAGGGGTATTCCCCGGGCCTTGGTGAACATGGGGTTCATTTCAGCTCAGCATGCCGTCTGCATGTACAGTGTTCCTGGAAAGGGCTAATCGTTGACTAGTTGGGACCTAGAGCGCAAAGAATGCCTCTGAGAACTTTGGGCTGCACACCCAGGGGTCATAGCAGCTGAATCCCAAGCCGGGGAGTTCTCTGTTTCCTAATTGTTTTATGTTAACTTATTCTGCTTTCCTGCTACAAACAAATGTTTTCCCTTGAGGGAAGAACCATGCAGATTGCTCTATTTCTTCTGCTGGGCCATTCATGCGAATACTTTGCACCTTCATTTTAGAATATCATTGTTGCTTTTTCTTCTCTTTCAAGTCTGCTCAGTCCAGCACCCAAGCATGTGTAGTGGGCTCTGATGTGGAACGTGTATACTAGTTCACCCACAAGAACACTATGGTCCAACTTCTTTTGCTAGTGTTCATTTTGCAGAGTCCCATTGACATTAATGGAGCTACACCAACAGAATGCCCCAGCAGAGAAACTGAGCCTTTGACGATAGTTGGAAGGGCCTTTCCATACTAAAAAGGGAAGCAGAGAGAGAAGGCATGGTCATTGTATTTGGGGAGGAGGGCAGTGCCAGACAGGAGGAAACATCTCTTGTTTCCCTTTCTGGCTTTAATTCTGCTGAGCTGTATTCTAGCTGCCTTTCATGGCCCACTTGCTTTTGTTTTAATTTCTTGTTTAGACATGAAACGCTTTGCCTCCTGCTAGTTCCATTTAAAATAGGCACCATGAGCTTGAATCCAGCTCTAATGTAAGAGTTGGGCCTCTCTTCCTCTGCTCACAGTGACTTTTATTTAGGCCCTTTGCTTGTTTATGATTTATGAAGCTTTCACTCTGTCTCTCGCATTTAACAAGTGTTCTGAAGAAAGGAGAAAGATTTTAGCTGTGAGGCGAAAAGGGGAAAGCAACAGCTTTCTCTTGTTTGTTAAAGCAATTTAAAGGAGAGTTGAATGTAAGGCAAATAATGGGGGTAGGAGATCTGGGGAAGCTCCAGGCACTGCTAATTTGTCCCAGAGGAGGATGTTAGAAAGACACAGATAGTTTTTCCCCTCCAGCCACAGAGCAGAAGTGCTTCTCAAACCCTAAGATTGGATTTGCACCTTCACTGAATCCTCTGATGGGGCCTGAAGAGGTAAAGATACCAAATGCAATTCTCTCCTCCTTTTATTAGCTTGCCGAAACCAAGTTAGGGAGTGATTGGCCAGGCCGCTTGGGGAATAACTGCAGACTCCCAAGGTGCTTCACCGGTTTACTGAGGCGCTGCCAGGTTGCGGGGCTGGGAAAGAAGAAATAGAGCATGTCAATAAATTATCTGCGGCTCAGAAACCTATTCTCCTGGGAAAAGTGTGTCGTGGGTCTTTACACAGGACGAGAGCAGGGAATCGATACTGGGCGGGAGATCTGAGCAGACTCAGGGCTGGGAGCCCCAGGGCACTCAGATATGGAGATGAAATCAGCTTTGCGGAAGTCCCAGAGACAAGGAGCGGAATCAGCGACTGCACTGGAAAAGGTGGATAAAGACTGAGAAAAGTTCAGAAGAAAAAACTTTGAGCACATGGCGCCTTCTGTCCCCCTTAGTGTAAGGAAGGTTTTAGTGGAACTTCCCCCTGCTCAGACAGTCTGAGTGGTGAGTGGTGCTCCCTCATGCTCAGTCTGCTGAAAGGAGGGGGGGCACTTTGTAGCATGGGCGTTGTATTTGCAAATTAGCACACCTAGGTGCTGAGCATAATGGGAAATGGTTAGCATGGCTGGTTTTGGGCTACAAACCACTTTTGTGTTAACTGCTGGGGTAAGGAAATGTTGTCCTTCAATTGTATGAACAGATGTCAGCAAAACTGTGCCTAACTTGTTATGATAAAATACTTTACCATAAACTAAATAGAGTGCCACAGAGGTGGCGGACAGATGTTTTAGCATTGTAAAGGGGGGGGAGATATGATGAATTGCCTAGGGGGACTGCACCAGTCCTGGGAAAGGGCTGCTCCCAGGCATGGAGTGATGATCTCCTCCCATTGTTAAAAGGTAGAATTAATGACTTCTCTTGGAGCCTTTTGTTTCCTGAGAACAGGGACATTGCTTCTGTGCCAGCAGAAGGTTTACCCATGAGCTGAAAGTCACTAAGAGCTGAATCACTGCAAGCTGAGACTCACTAAAGAGCTGAACTATTAGAGAGCCTGGGAAACCTTGCCTGATGACTGACAAAGCTGAGTCAGTCGGCACCAACGGTCAGCAGGAGCCTGGCGTGGTCGGCGCCAGCCAGGTGTGGTCAGCAGGAGCAGGTGCAGTCGGCACCAGCGGTCAGCGGGAGCCTGGCGCGGT
>ML675616.1:85607683-85807831 GCA_007922155.1 Mesoclemmys tuberculata | reverse complement strand
TGCAGTCGGCACCAGCGGTCAGCGGGAGCCTGGCGCGGTCGGCGCCACCCAGGTGTGGTCAGCGGCTGGGGACTAGGCAAGCCCCGGAGGCAACAGAAGACAGCTACGGAGGAGGCCTGGTCAGCCGGTGGCCAGGGGAAGTTGCAGAGGGGCAGACTGAGCCCCCAACTGGACATTGACAGTACGATGGTCAGTACAGGGGAAGGCACGAAGGGGGAGGCGAAGGACATGCCCTGTACTCTGGGGTGGGTTTTAGCTCATTGAGTTCGTGAATTCTTGTTCGCACTGGTTCCCAAACCAGTGCTGTGTTATCTCTCTTCTGTTATTAAAAGGTTTTCTACACTCAGACTCTGTGCTTGCGAGAGGGGAAGTATTGCCCTTCGGGGCGCCCAGGGGATAGTGTGTGATTTCCCAGGTGACTGGGTGGGGGCTCGAGCCAGGTTGTTGTTGTATCATTGACAGGGACCCCTAGATATAGAACCCGGCCCTTGCTGCTGCCGACTCTGGCAGAAGGGTTACATTAGCATCAGAGCTTTGAGCATACTCCCCAATTTTCTCCCTTTTAGTTCCCCCATGAACCCTTAAAGGTCCATTTTCCATCATGATCAATCCCACTTCCACCTGTTTTTTTTCCTGCAAGATGGATTCCCTTTAATAGCCATCCTCCAACTTCTCCATATAATACCTATTGTTACTGCATGCACATCTAAAGTGCTATTCACCAAAGAATCGAGGGGGGGGAGGGTAGGAGACAATAGGTTCACTCTTTCCATACATTGGACTTGGATCAATACTCACTAGGACTGCTGATTCAAGGCACAAGGGAAGATAAATAATCAAATACAGGGCTTGAAGCAGACTTCATTCTCTAGATGCACAGAGTCCGTCTCTGGACTTGATGGTATAAAGTCTCATTGGTTCCCGCTCTTTAGATAGCTACGTCCTGATACTGTACTGATCATCCTCAGCTCCCATTCAAAGGTAGAGGAAGAGAGGGCACTCCGCACGTTGCAAGATCAGGACCCTCAGAGGTCTATCCTGCGAGGTCTTGACTCCTGTTTGCTTGCTGTTCACATTAGGAAAATCCATCCTTGATTTCCCTGTTTTTACTGAAGGAGTCTTTCAGAGGACTGGAGAGTTGGTTAGGCTGTGGCCTTGATTCTGCATTCTGACCTGTGCAGACAGATTGCTACACCTGCACAGAGCCACACTGAAGTTGGTGTGATTCCATGCAGATCCAGCAATTTCCCCACATGGATCTCAGTAGCGGATGGGGGCAATGACAAGGGCCCTGATCCCAAGGCTGTTGACATCAGTGAGGCAACGCCATTAAATTAGGGTATGTCTGCACTCACCACAGCACCGTCGGCGCCATCGGATCAATTCTTTGGGATCAGTTGAGAGGCAGTGGAGACCCACTCAGTCGATCCATAAGTCGACGGCGTTTATCCACCCCCACAAAAAGATTAATGCTGAGTTGATGGGAGGACTTTTCCCGTCGGCACAGCATAGTGGGGACACCATGCTATTTAGAAGTTAGGGAGTGGACGGGAGATATGCAAGCTACTCTACATAGCTTGTTTATTTCCCATTGACTGTCACCAAATTTTGCAGTGATTGTAGACCAGGCCCTAGTGATTGAGAGGGGAAGGGTTTTATAACCATATTCCTTAAAATTCTGCTTTTGTTTGGTTGTGGGGTTTTTTATGCCTATCTGACAAACTCCTGGCAGATACCTGGGATAAAAGGTATCGATGTTAAAAATTCAATCACCAAAACACATTCAGCCGTAGAATGCGTATATTTCCTCCGCAGCTCTTCAGAGATGAGAAAACATATGCATTCTACAATAGTCGTGATATTTGTAAGGTAACAAATAAGCAGAAGAAAATCCCTATAGCATTTCACATCTTCATCATAAAGGAGAATAAAGGGCCCAAACACAACTGTTTTTCATTTGCAGATCAGCTTTGATCTTTATGAACATAACAGTTTTAAGCCCAAAAGGTGTTATTTTTTTTCTAAAAGTTACATTGTAAGTGCCTGAAAAGAACGGCATAGGATGAAAGTGCCTCCTCGACCATAATTCACTATAATTAGTTCATGAAAGTGGCCAAAATATTTAAATGAGGTTTAATTATAAAGATTGAAGAGATGACTTACGGAAAATGAAGCAAGCTGTCCAGGAATTAAGACAGCAATAAGAACCTAACCAGCAAGGGAAAAAGTAGCTTGACTCATTAATATAATGTTACAGTCTTCTGAAACTGATTGCAAAATGTATGTTCAGTGGCCATTATCCACACACAATGGCATTTGGGATGTAATGTGGTTGCAGCTTTTCAACTATGACACCATATGATAAGGTTTGGCAGTCTCATAGACTCATAGACTCATAGACTCATAGGTCAGAAGGGACCAATATGATCATCTAGTCTGACCTCCCGCACAAGGCAGGCCACAAAACCCTACCCTACCCTAGTCTGATCTAAAAGCCAAATGAAATCAATGTAGACTCCCATTTACTTTAATGCTCTTTGGATCAGGCTATACATGAGAGGAAAACCAGGAATAATGAAAACATATTACTTTTATTCAAAGTTTGTCATACTCTTGACCAAGCCTAATCATATCATTTGCTTTACATGTAAGTTCCTGCTCAAGGTTTCTGTTCTCTGGCTGATTTATTGCTTGGTTTGCCATCTGTGTCCTCCACAATGGCGGAAGGCTCTTCCTTACGCTCCTGCTGTGCCTGTGTTTCTCTTCACACTCTAAAACACACTTAAACCAATCCTTTTCTCTAGTTATTTCTTGTTTAGTTTTTCCCTGTTATGTAATTAGATTGTACAGTGCCTTGATACATGTGAACGGTGATTTATAAATCAATATGTAATAGTAATATAATGATACTGTGTCCAATTGAAAGTACAGGGAAGACATTCAGACTATCCTGAATGTAATTATCCGAGTTGAGAGACAAGATGGGTGAGGTAATGTCTTCTATTGGACCAACGGATGCTGGTGTGAAAGAGACAAACATTTGAGCTTATAAAGACCTGAAGAAAAGCTCTGTGTCAGTTCAAGAACTTGCCTCTAATACCCTGTGACCAACACAGCTACAACAACAGTGCAAAAAATTATCCAACATGAAACTCAGCCAGGACGTCTGGGCTGACTAACACCAATTTTCAGGAGAGAATGCTTTTTAAGGTCTACAGCACAGGACATAGCATGTCATCTTGAATCTATTTCTGGAGCTGCCACTCACTTGATGTATGCAATGTTGTTGGAGCCATGTAGATCCCAGGATGTGGTGTTTATTCACAAGATTGGATCTCCGTCAGAAAAATATCCCAATGGTTATAGCTGCCTGTTGTGACCTGCATAATATCTATGAGACAAAGGGGGAAACATTGCTGCCAGGGCAGAGGTGGAAAGGCTGTTTACTGAGTTTGAATAGACAGACACAAGGGCCATTAGAAGAACTCAGTGTTGAACTGTAAGGTTGAGGGTGGTTTTGAAAGTATAGTTTAGTGGCCAATCACATTAATATGCTGTGCTGGACTGTACTCTGGGCCTGAAGGTTTGGAATTGTGTAGTGCTTCGTGTATATTTATAAATATTATACTATGTCTTTTACAGAACCTATGAATTATGTGGTGCTTCCATTTACATACATGATTGGGTGTTTTCTTGAACCTATGAGTTCTGTGTTGCTGTACACTTACAAGCAGTGAATGCTTTGAGTACCATTGTGCATTCTGCACTAAGAGCTGTGAATCAATAAAGATGATTCTATTTTCAAAAAATGGAAATGTATTGATTGACAAAAACCATGCAAAAACACAATGTGCCATTAAAAAAGATGACACAATACAAACTTCTAACATAAATCAATGGAATTTTAAATTTAGAAAGGCAGCAAGCATTTCTGTGCATTTCGGTGCCCAAACGTAGTCCATTGTAGCTACACGGACACCAGCCGTGGCCCTCACAGGTCAGTGTATGTGAAGCTGTGGTTGTCTTTACTGTCCTTTGATGTGTAGTGATAGGGGTAGGGACACAGCCTATGATGACATGTGGAATGTAGGGGGCTACACTCATGCAACTGGTCAAGGACTGCAAAGGGTGGTGAGTCCATGATTGTTGGACCTATAAGTCAGCCAGAGTCTTTAGCATTTGTGTTTGCTGCCTGAGAAGCCCAATTCGTGCCTGGTGCATCTCCCTCTTGCTTTTCTGGGTCTTTCTTCATTTTCTACTGTCCTCTCTGTCCCTCTGTATGTTATCTGCTATATTAGCCCATCAGGCCCTTTGTTCATGGTCCGATGCAACACTGGCTTGCAGGATCTCACTGAACATATCCTCCCTAGTCCTCTTTTTTTCTCCTTCTCATCAGGGTCAGGCAGTGTCACCTGTGAAACAGGCACCCTTCAAAGCTGTAATGGAGCAGCTGCAGATAAAATAGACAGACGTATTATTGGATTTTCAGTCACAATGGAAAAGGAAAGATAAGTTTCAAAACTCTCTTCCCTTGTTCCACTATTTTTTTAATAAGAAACGCTTATTGATACTTCAGCTTTTGGAGTGCCTCTGCACAACGCTGTTCTCCAGCCCAGCCATGGCAAGTGTGACCCGCCAGGAGCGAGGCTGAGCCAGGGGGAGGAGGGTATTAAGATTTTCGATTGCATGAAACAAAGTTTTGGTCCTTATTCCATGTGTACAAGTACAGGGCAATGACACTGAGTACTGGCACTATTTTCCACAGGCTGTGGTGGTTTTAGCTGATATCTCACTCCTGAGGGTAGCAAAGGCACAGAAAGTACAGATGCTCCTGGCATCCCGAAGCCACCTAGGCCTAAATGCCACTAGCCTGTTTACTGCAACGTGGCCTGCCAAAGTCATTATGCTTGGCTTAGCTGCTTATGTTGGCTGGAGGCAAATTTGAGTGTAGACACATGCACAAATAAGTTGACACAAAGCAACTTTATGTTAACCTAACTCCATTGTATATACCATGCTAAAGAAAGGACTTTTGGTATAAAATTGGTGGGATTAAACTGGCTCCGGGCCTTTTTTCAGAAGCAGCAAATGGACAGGACTTCCTGTCCAAAAGGGCCCTCAATCCTTGCAAAATGGTTGGAAAGACTTTGGCATACTAGGGCCCTATAAGACTGATGTGTGTTTAAATCTGTTTGTTTTTTGTTTTCTCTGTAGTGCTTTTTCCTTAAGAATAAATGTACTTGCTTAGGAGGAGCTGCGTGATAACTTGTAACTGCTGTCAGTATTCTGTTCATTGTCCTTGGAGAAAAAGCACAGCCCAGTTGCTGGCTTTTAGGCAGACTTGCTTCCTGGGAATATCACAGTATGTGGCAGGGACTGTGCAGCCTTAAAACCCGCAGGTCAGAAAGGAGTGCGACAATGGTCTCTACGCAGAGACAGGTGACGACAGGAGACCTAAGTGCTGGCTGGGAACTCCTGGAGTGGATCGTGGAGGTGGGAATACAGGTGCAGTTACCCCGATATAGTGATACTACAGCAGCAGCGTGTGTGGGATCTATGATAGTATGAATTGCCCAAAGTGTCAGCAAGTACTATAGAAAGAAAAAGTGCTGAGTAAAAAGGGTCTCATAGTCTTTTGGGAGAAAAGAAAAGCAAAATGTGAGACAGAAGTAGGAATTAGCAGCAAGTGAAGAAACAGCTGCTGGTGACCTTGTCTGAGCAGTAGGATTTGTCTGCAGAGGATCTGAAGAAATCGGAAGTGATGAGCCATGCTGCACTCTGACATCAGAGGCAGGATGGGTACCCTTTCTGGACAGGGGACCAGGGGAGTTCCCTTTTCCTCTGTGCAGGGCATACAGGGAGCTGAGGAAATGGTGCCATAGATGATTCAGCAGAGGTAGTGGCGATAGCGAGAGGTCCAGAGATGTTGAGACTGCAGGGAAAAGGCTGCTCAGGCAGGAGAGATGGATGGTGCTGGAAGCAGAGCTGGAGTGACAGCAGCTTGCTGACCAGGATAAAAAAGCTCGAACAGGAAAAGAGGATCAAGTCATGTCCATGGGACCGGGAAGAAAGAACACGAGGGTGTACCTCTTCAGGGGTGGCAGGCAACCCAATGTGGGTGCGGTGAACCCCAGGGCTCTGCTTGTGGCCTGAGTCCATGTGGACACCAAGGAAGGTTGTGGGACTAGGGGAGGCTATATCTTGTGGTGTGTTATTTTGGAAAATGAAACTGAGGCTTTAAACTCAAATCCAGCTTTTTCTCCAGGAGAGGAAGAGAGGGTGAATCGAACTCCCTCCACATAGAGGGAGGTGTCAGCCAGAACACAGGGTGGGAGAGGATTGGATTCCCCCTTGCAGGTAACAAAGAAACTGATACCTGATACAATCAGGAAGAAGGGGAGCTTCATCCCTTCCCTCTCACCCTGACTGCCCTAAAAATGTAAAGGCCCCTGAGTTGGGTGAAGGGGAGCAGCTGCTCACCTAGACTCTGGCCGGAGGGGGGGAGGGGCAACAAAAGGCCACTACAGTGTGTGGGGGGGATCAATATCTTCCCTATGGGCTCTAGGAAGCCAGGTACAAGTTAGGACAGCCGTCAGGGCTACGTTAATTGTAACGTGGGGCTAAATCACCCCTGGCAGCTTTGGGATTGGGGGCAGAGATGGTGAGCTAAGAGGGTACAAGCCACCCCTCTCAGTCACATCCACCCATGCACCCACTCACTCTGTCCCTGTGGCAGGCTTTATTCTTCCCATTTGATCCTACATGCCACCTGCAGATTGAGGGACCAAATATCCCAATTTTATAGGGATAATCCCAATATTCGGGTCGTTGTCTTATATAGACACCTGTTGCCCTTCCAGCCCCTTTCCCGATTTTTCACACTTGCTAGCTGGTTATCCTACCTGCAGAAGGCCATTCTAGCCACACAGCACCCCCTAGTCTCACCCTGGGCCCTAGCCTGAATGCTGACTGTTCCATGGTGACTTACCAGATAGCGTTTTCATGGAGCTCTCTGACCCAAGCACTGGCCAAGCCAGTTTAACTATATAATCTGTAAACCTTTTTTAACTATGAGATCATCTGCTGGTGATATGGCTGCAGGCCATAATAGCTGCCAGTTATTATATTCATCTTTCTTTCACAGACTTAAAGTGAATACACTTAAAGAAGATGAATTAAGCCTTTAATTCCCCCCAAAATGATATTTAAATACTTCTTAAGACTGAAATGAGCAATTTCTTTGGAGCAGGGGGATGGTGGAGTCCTGCAGGAAAGGGACACGGCTGAGTAGACTAGGTCCTTAATTTGAACTACTATAAAATTATTACATTCCTCTCCCTTCACCTGGCTGCACACCTAGTTACCTGTGCTGTTACCTTCTGTGACTGGCACTGTATGCTCACCAACCCCTTTCCTGATTGGTCGCTCAGCAGCTCACTGCTCCACCTCAAGGAGCTACCTGTAGAAGAGGTCCTTGTGGTTGACCTTGTTAATGCCTTCTCTTCCCATGACCATTGCTGCAGCTTCTGGAGAAGCTCACAGGGAGATAAGGCCATGGGGGGGGGACTGTAAAGATGGGAGCACAACTGCAAGGGGGGGATGTGCCCATATAATACTCTGCTCTAATGCAGTGTCTCCCTCTAATGGCTGGTTCCAGACACAATTCAGCCTGCTACTTTTCCACAGTTTAAGGAACTCTTTACCCTGACATGGTAAAAGCCAGTCTTTCCAGTGCTGAAGGTCTTGGATTCAATCTTTGCTGATGACTGGGATGCCTGCATGTATGCAGTGACAACTAAGTTATATACATACCTGAGATGAAGGAAAAAATAGAAGCATATAACTTAGTTTACCAAATTAAGGCAGGGCTCTTGTGGGGAATAATAGTATGTGATTATGTAATTCAAAACTGTCTAATAATGCAGACACACAAGGGAACTGAGGTGGCATAGGCAATTCTGGCATTTCCTAATTGTTGAGTGTGCGTGTGTGTGTGTGTGTGTGAGAGAGAGAGAGAGAGATCTCATTGTCCAGGCCACTTAGGGCTTGTCTACTCTTAGGCTAGATCTAAACTGACGGCAGCAAATTCGCCACCGTCACATCGATTGCTCTGGATCGACTGAGCAGTCTGTATAGACGCGCTCAGTCGATCCACCAAGTGACACAGGAAAACCACCCCGGTAAGTGGTGTAGCACTGCATCGAAGAGAACGCTGTTCCCTTCGACGCAGCACAGTGTGGACGCCGCGCAGAGGAGACGCTGCAAAGTCGATGGGAGATACGCAAGTGATTTACGTCACTTGCGTATCTCCCGTCGACTGCCGTCGAATCGCAAAGGTAAGTGTAGACCGGGCCTCAAAGTGCTGCAGCGGTGTTCCCCCATCAGCTTGGGCAATGCACCCTCCCTCCCCGCAAGAGGTGGTAACTAGGACGACAGGAAAATTCTCCCATTAGCTTAGCACTGTCTACACCAGGGGTCAGGTCAGTTTAACTTCATCTCTCAGGTGTGTGGAGCAAGGTAGTTACACCGACCTCATTTCCAAGACCTTAATCTCTAAATTCCCTTTCTGAATAATGTGGATGTTAATCCTTTCTTTCTCCTCTCCTGTGACCTATCTCTTTAGATTGTAAGATATTCAAGATATGGGCTATCTTTTAATATGTGCTTGTAGAGCACTCAGCACGATGGAGTGTGATCTTGGTTGGGGTCTCT
Source organism: Mesoclemmys tuberculata (assembly GCA_007922155.1). Lineage (NCBI taxonomy): Eukaryota > Metazoa > Chordata > Testudines > Chelidae > Mesoclemmys > Mesoclemmys tuberculata. The sequence goes on along the minus strand of ML675616.1, from coordinate 85,799,119 downwards.
AGGTGCTATTGTAATACAAATAATAATACTTAGCTCTTACATAGTGCTTTTTGGCTGTAGAGCTCAAACTGCTTTATGGAGGAGGTCAGTATCATTAGTTCTGTTTTACAGCTTGGGAAACTGAAGCACAGAGCAATAAAGTGACTTGCTCAAGGTTGCCCAACAAACAGGTGGCAGAAGCAAGAAGTGAACCTAGTGGATGGGAAAATTTTGATGGGCCAGTAAAAGGGCCAGCAACCACTACCAATAGTGTAATATTGATGATCATACTTGTTGCTAACAGCAGCCGAAATCAGTAGGCCTTTCTGCAGGCCTGTGCATTCTTAGCATGTCTAAGCCAGGAAGGGAGAGGGGGCCTCTTACCCAACCTTTATCTGATTCTACACCCCTCTTGATGATGTATTTAGTGGATGTGCTGGGATCTGTGTTTCAGGAGACAAACAAGAAGCTTATCTATATTTGTCCTCTGTGAGGTGTTTTTCAGGGCCTCAAGTCGTGGTTTCTGCACGAACATATCCAGCTAATTAGTGATCTGAGGCAACTTCTTGATTGGCTTTTGAAACTGCTTGCAAGTTTTATTCATTGACATGTTGTTGTTACACTACCCCAGTAAATAAGGGGACAAAGTATGGGATGGGTGGGCTCTTCAAGGAATTTCTTCTTGGACACAGCTTGGGGTCCCCACTTGCAGCTGAAAAATGGGCCAATCAGAAGGCTGCCTCTGAACCACTTGAGAGCCACCCCAAACTGAAGTAATTATTGAGTCTACTCCGCTGAGGCGGAGGGTTCTTAATTTATTGTCTGGTGGTGGAAAGAGGTAGACTGACAACGTGAAGTGCTTAAATAAAGTGTTTTATTATACTGATGGCTTAGTAAAAGCTGGGCTAAAAACGTCTCCCACACCAGCAGACAGACCTGGTGAATGAGAAGGACAGTTATAGACACAGCCAGGATAATAAACAGTGTCATGGCTTCAAAAGCAGTAGCAATAGCAACCACCCTCTACAGCTATCCCGAAGCATAGGAAGAAAGCACATACCAAAAGCAACAGAGTGGGGAGACCCATTATCCACTCTAATAGTGAGCCGCAACCAGGGAACCGACCTGTCCGGGGCATCTGGTAAGGCCTTGACGGATCCACGGAGAGTCTCTCCAAGCGGTTCCCGGGGGTGCTTGTTATACCCCTGTCTCCCTTTGCCTTAGCAAGATTTTTCTCCTAGCAACACAATACGTTGCTCTCAATCTCGACTAGAGATTGGGTCTTAAACTTGTTTTTCATTAGTCTATTGGTTAGTGATTACAGGCAGCTAGGCTGGCAACATGAAGAGGGAAGCTGCCCTTTGCCAATGTCTGCTTTAGTTCTGCGGTTAGACGTTTTCTGGCTTGTGGTCAGTTACCCACTGCTTATTTCAGACAATTTTCGCACAGCCAACGTACTTAATGCAGGAATAACAGACAAAGGTTAGTTTCACTTTTTAACGCAGGAATACCAGACAAAGGTTAGTTTTACTTCTTAATGCAGGGGGCTGCCCAAACAGCTACACGCCTAGTTTTGCTCACAGCCTAAGCTAGATTTTTAGGGCCTAGCCTTGCCAACTGCACTGGTTCCGCGTGACAAATTCTTCCGAGCCCTACATTGAGGATTGAGGGTATTTTACTAACCTGGTGTGGAGGTGCTTGAGACCAAGTAAAGTATAACTTTTAAGTGAGAGCACTTTTGTGTCATACTGTTACAACAGTCATAACAGCCCATCTATCGACCAGATGGCGGTGGCTCCATTGTTTTATTTCCTGACACCACCTCGCAGAGAGTACGGTTACCAAGAGCTTTGGGTTGAAAGAACCCAGGGTAACACTAAGTCTCCTGAGTCCTAGTCTGGTGTCCTACCCACTAGGCCACACAGTTTCTCTTTTAATAATGCCGTGTAAGATGCTCCCAGTTACTGTGATAGATTTTGTTATGTGAGACACCAGGTCTAACACCAGCAAGTCATTTCACAGAGTCTACCTAACAGCCGTCAAATCGTAACAATTTTCAGTCACTGCTATCCTGGATCTGGCTAGAGATGAAAGACTCCTTAGCCCGTTATCAACCCCTTGAGCCATCCGGTTCTCTTGTAAAGAACTGCAAAGAACAAATAAAAATAAGAGAATGCTTTGGGGTTATTTGCTATTTACAGCTGACAACTCCATCCTCTCCTTTCTTTCTTTTTTTTTCTTTTCATGTCCATCCACTAAGATTTTTATGATTCTCTTCAAGTGTCAGCTAAGAATTGAACAGTGTTATGAATTAGCGTCAAGTTTTGGGTTGAAAACACGTCCCCAAACTGTAATGAAGATGCACATCAAAGCCCACGAGATGGATAGGACTTAAATAATCATCAGGAATGCAGCCCAAGATGCAATATTTGCGTTTGAAAAGCAAGGACTTGGGTCATGAATATTTTTCATTACTCTTTTTTCATTAGGTGGTTGATTTGTATGGAAAGTTGGTGACTGAAAGCCATGCAGTTTTTAAGTGTGCTGTTATGTTTTGTGCATAATGTGCTAAATGTTCAAATAGTAAATAGATCACAGAGTGGGAACAATAGAGATGATATGAGATCAGATAGTATCGACCGCCTGTTACAACGCAGACAGGTGTACGCAGGCAGTTGGTTAGATGTTATGACAAAGACATGTTGGTATTGAAGTGGCCATTATATGAAAGAGAAAAATGATTAAAGACATGCTGAGACTGAAAAGCCTGAGTCAATTCTGAATCATAAAGCTGGCACTAGCATTTGTGGGGAAGGGGAGGGCTGAGAAACAATAGCCCTTGAACACAGTCTACCTTGTCAGTAGTCATAGGGCTGGGATTTGGAGAGAGAGAGAGAGAGTGTGTGTTTTCTGCGCCATCCCTCTCTTGCCCCAGCGACTTGGTACTCTGGCCATGGAGGCCAGCATGGTTGCCATCATTTTCAAAGTTTTGCTAGAGATATTTGGTCAAAGAAGCTGTGGCTCTTGGGACTGCTGGTCCGTGATTCATATTTGAATTCATCATGAAATGCAGAACTCTAGGGACTTCAGGGTAACTTTGTATTTCATGTGTACTTCACACACCGCTCATGTGCAGCAGCTGCAGTGGTGCACGTTTGTAACAGGAGATTCCTGAATAAAGGGCAGTGCTCTGAGGGCTTCACTATTATTATGTAAAAGTTCCAGAGGGGTAGCCGTGTTAGTCTGCATACAGCAAAAACAACCAGAGTCCTGTAGCACTTTAAAGACTAACAAATTTAATTTCTGCAAGCATAAGCTTTCGTGGGCTGTAACCCAGAGGTCACATCTGACGAAGTGGGCTGCAGCCCACGAAAGCTTATGCCTGCAGAAATTAAATTTGTTAGCCTTTAAATTGCTACGGGCTCTCATTGTTTTCACTGTTATTATTCTTTGTGCTGCATGCCCTAGTCACAGAGCAGGGCCCCACTGAGCTAGGTGCTGCGCAGACACAGAACGAAAAGATGCTCCTTGTCCCCAAAAGCTTACAGTCTACATGTGAGCCTTCTCCCAGGAGGTTAACAGCAGCAAAGAGAGCTGGCGTCAGTATGACTCGGGTCCCATCCGACAAATAACTAAACCACCTTAAGCACCTGCCCAGAAACCTGGGAAAATTAAATGCACCCTCCCCGGATGCTGTTAACAGGCAGAAATTCGCCACTCACAAGCCCTCTGAGACTGTACCAACAGGGAAATTTTTATGAGGAGAAGGAGAATGCAGTGATAAATCTGGGAAAATACAGCAAGAGAATATATATGCAAAGAAATCATAACAGCCCCCTGCCCTGATTCTTGGTGACTTTGGCAGAAGTCTGCGTAATCCCTTCGCACCCACCAGTGAGACGGTCCTTTCACTGCACCACTTCACCCATCCAGCAAACCTCACACATGGTTTAGGTCAGTGATTAGCAGCAGACGAAGGATACGTTTATACTGCAGCAGGGAGTGAGCCTCCCAGTCTGGGTAGCTCAGCTTGAGCTAGCATGGCAAAAATAGCAGCGTGGATGATGCGGCATGGCAGTGGCTTGGGCTAGCCACCCAAGCTCAGACCCAGGAGGCTGAGCAGGCTTGGACTCGGGTGGCTAGCCTGAGCCGCTGCCCCGCCACAATGTCTACATTGCTATTTTTAGCATACCGGCTGGAGCAAAGTTAGCACAACTGTCTACTCAAACAGGGGGTCTACACTGCCAGCTGCAAGGTAGACATACCCCAAGTGTCTCTTCACTGGTCTGCCTTCAGTCCCAATGGAACTGCTTGCCAAGATGCTTGGAAATGAGTTTTTTGTCCTCCTGGAGCCTTTCCGAGAGCCCTTGCCATCCAAAGTGTTGTTTAGCTATGAGGACTCTCCGATACGACTTTACGGTCAATGCAGACAAGAACCAGTTATATTTAATATCATGGCAGCTGGCTGTGGATAAATTGTGTTAAGTGAGATTATGTTAAACATGATTCGTCTCTGTCTACACTGACGGAGAGTCATATTTAACAACCTGTTAGTTAACAGGACTCATCAAGGTCATGTTCTAGCTCAACCAAATTTTCTACGGAAAAGGTGCCCAGAAACTATGGTGATGGGTGCTTTAGAAATGCTAAACAGAAATAGGCAGGAGTCCTTCAGTTTCCAGACTTGTCAGTCTGACACCTTTTACTAGCTCCAAAATCTCACTTTAAGAAAGGAAAAGACTTCTTTTCAGAACAAGAATAAGGCACAGCAAGCTGTCATTGGACTGGAGGTATTTCATCTTTAGCTTCCTGCCTGAAACACCCTGAGGCATGGAGTGCTAGGAAATAACACGCACACACACCATGCAGTGTGTGCTGCAGCAAATCCAGCATCTCAAGGCACACATTTTTTTCTGACTGGACAAATTTAAGACTCTTCTAATCATCTCAAAAAGCTTTGTCCAAGGCAGCAGCTTTCCTGTAAAGAGCATGTCTGCTCCATCCAGGACAATTTCCAGCCGTTTTCCTGCCAAGTCACTGCATTCAGGAATGTCAGTGGAGACTTACAGCAGGGCTGAGCTTGGGTTCTGGTTTCAGCTAAGGCTTTTGCAGGGCCCTAATGCCTACAGTATACTCAAATAAGGAATAGAGAAGATGAAATATTGTTTCTCAACTACTGTCCCCAGCACACAGACACACTCTCACTCTCTCTTTCTCTGGTTACGTCCACGCCGCAGTGAAAGACATGTTCATAAACCGTATCAGCTAACTTGGATTAAAGGAGCAACAACCTGGCATTTAACTCACATTAGTCACTTGCATGAAAGCCTATACGGGGGCCTGCGGTTGAACTCGAGCTGTTAACCTGAGTGAAAAGCTGTGTTGCTATGTCTTCACTGCTATTTTAACTGAGTTATCTAATACAAATTAGTTAACCCGGGTTAAGAACACCTCTTTGCAGTGCAGATGTACCCTCTAACACACACTCATGCTTTTTCTACTTTCTCACTGAAGTATTAATTTTAGCATAATGGTAACTTCTAACTACTCAGAAATAACAATCTGTAAACTCCCTGTTCCGTTTTTCAGATTGCGGTTGACCCACAAAACACTGGCAAATAATGGATACCACTCACAACAGGCGATTTTCAGGCTTTTATTACAAGGTGGAGATTACATTAAGGACTGGTTCATAGCCCACTGAAGTAAACAGGCATCTTTCCACGGACTTCAATGGGGTTCGGATCAGGCCGGAAGAGCAATCATTAACCATCAGCTTCAAAAGAACAGAAATAAAGACCAGTCATTGTATCCCTCTGGCTCATTTATGTATTTCCATGTTGAGCAACACACCCTTTGTACTCTTGCAGCATTTGATATACATACGCACACAAATGTTCAGTAAGCAACCTCGTTTCCTCAGTGGACTCACATTCAAAGCACTAGGTCGAACATACCTAAATACTGATTTCCGTACTGTGGCTCTGCAAGGAGGGGAGGACTTCAGCTGAAACCTTAAATAACCAAAGGCTTATTGGGTCTGACCCATAGTACCACTTCCTTGTTACTTTTACAATTAACATGGAGAAAGCAATGTGTTCTGATTACAGTGGAGATAAGCACATGCCCTCTCATCAAACCCATTTTCTGATACAACCTTCAAGCCTTATCAGAGAAGACAGTATTCAGCAGATCCAAAAAAAAAAAAAATCAGGCTAGCCCATCTGGGGCAGGAGTGGGATAGAAATATTAATGTTCACCTCCCAGAGTTCCCAAGGAATAATCCTCTTACGTGAGAGGGACTTTAAGGACGTGCTGGTGGCAGAGGGTGAGATCTCCTGGTTCTGTAAATCGTGGGGAGCAGTGGGTTAACTTGTGGATGAGTCTTCAAGGAGAACTGGCTACCCTGTGCGAGGCTCCTCTTTCTTGGAGGAGCAGAGTAAATCCCTGCACAAATCGCTCCAAGCAGTTCAGTGCTCAGTGAAGCCGCATTAGCACCTTCTGAGGTTTGTATATGGAAGTCTGAAAGATTCACTCTGGGGGCAAGAGACCAGTTCCCTGCTGTCTTCTCTTTCCCCTGGTGACAGTCCCCTAAACACAATACTCCATCATCTCCAAGGAAATTGAGAGGAGGAGTGTGTGAAGAGACCCAGACAAGCAGTGACTGTCCCATAAAGCCACATTTCCCCCTCTTCTGTGGCTGCACCAGTAGGCTGCATCCTCTCTATGGCCTGTCTATTGATCCCTACCATTACCCCACCCTTTTTGGAGAAGCCCAGCTGTGCCCTGTAAGCTGCATGTTCAAGCAAGAATTTGACCCACTATAAGCAACAGAGGAAAAGGGATGGAGAAGGTTTAACAAAAGCCTTGTGTCTTAGGCAGCCCCTCCCCCCAGGAAATTTTCACTCTGCATCCCTCTCAAGCAAACATTTATATTATGTTGGCATCTGGCATCTTCTATATTTAGGAAGGTTTTCCCTGTAGTGTTTACCTAGGGGAAGTTCATGGCTCCCTCAGGTTTTGTTCAGCTAGATGCTGAGGTACCACATCACAGTGATGGGCATGTTATGAGAATCTGAACAGAATAGAATAGCAAGCCAGCTCTTAACCCTTTGCTACACTGGATTGCTCTTCTTCCCCATTTAACTCCCCATCTTGGCCTGAGTCCAGTAGACATTATCATTTAATGAAAGTTGGTAGAACCTTCTCATTACTCGCCACGGTGCACTGCTCACACTCGTACGAATGCCTACCTAGGAGCCAGTTCTGTCAATGCCAGCTGGGTTTATTGCACTAATTAAGCATACAGGACATGAACGGAACATTCAGCCTGACTGTCAGTGATGTCATAGCAGTGCCTATAATCCTCAGTAGCCGCACAGGTTTCTCTCATTAGTTTTTTTTTTTTTTTAATTGAATATAATTCCTTTAAGTCTCTCTGGGGCATTGTGTTTCATGGGGATCATTTCACGGCTCAGGTGGCTGAAGACATTGATCCTTTAGCCTCGTGCCTTGCAACTCACCTGAGGCATGCAATAATCCCTTAGACTTTCAACACTGCCTGTTGAGCCTCACCGTATGTAAGGTACAGCATTATTACCAGCTCGCTCTCCCAACTCCAACTGATTTCCTTACTGTGCCTTACCGACACAGATGAAAAGATGCAGCACTTTCCTCTAGCAGTGGTGAAATGGGATTTTGTGTTTGGGAACTGAGGAAGGTGGGTGGGAGACTAGACTGAAAGAGGATGAAATGATTGTGAAAGTCTTTAAAGTTTAAATAGCTGAGTGAATCATCTCACTTATACTTCATAAACACTTATCCGGAAAAAAAGAAAAAACAAACAGATATATTGCTAGAAATGGGAAAGCAGTCAATGGTAACAAAATTCACTTCAGGCTGCTAATTTGTAAACTAATGAACTCTTCCCGAACATAAGAGCTACATTAGGCATCTTTTAAAGCATTAAGTAGCAAAAGCAACTAAGTCAGAGATGGCACTATGTCTTTATTTCCCATGCACCACATACAGGACGTGCTTGAGAGCGTGGCATAATATTGCCATATTATGGGTAATAACGGAGAGAAAATTAGATATGAATGTGCATCTTGAAATAATGGCAAAATATTCCCTCTGCAACAACGCCATGGACCAGGGAGCCTGAAATACTGAAGCAAGTGCTGTGCTGGGCCTCCTGGGAGGTGCATGGAAGGCACAGCCCAGGGGAAGATGGGACAAAAGTGAATTTAAGTCACCACTATGCCACCTGGATTCTGGGGAGCTGCAAGAACTGAAATGGCCACTGTAGAAGAAATCTATAATTTTCCCCACAGCTGCCTATAGGCCACATCTCACTCCTTCCTGTCTTCACACCTCTCCCTCTCACCCTAAGCCCTGCCCTCGCCATATGCTTTACACTGGCCACCCAGGGGGTGGCAGCATAGGGCTGCGTATGTTGCCCCTACACTGCTCATACATGATGGGGAATTTTCCCCCAGCCGCTTGCTGCTCCTTCATGTCCCCTGTACCCCACCAGAGGCAGTGGCCAGAATAAGCCCTCCTGTTTTCAAACTGGAGGGAATCCAGAGAAGGACAACAAAAATAATGAAGTGCACGGAGGGATGCATTGTCTTATAAAGAAAAATTAAAACATAAAAATGGGCCAAATTCTGATCTGGTATTAGAGGGTGCAATTCACAGATGCACAGAATCATAGACAGATAGAGGGAAGCAGCAGATCATCTAGTCAGGCCTCCTGCACATCGTAGGCCACTAAAACCTACCCAGTTATCCCTGCATTGAGCCCAATCAACTGGACTTAAACTAAAGTATTAGAGTCAGGCCTCAAAGATGAAACAATTGTGGGCTACAGGCAGAAAACAGATCTTGATGGGAATTTCACTTATCTACACCAGGTTTGAATGTGAAAACTAAAGGAAAGCAGGAGAAATTAGGGCAAATATCTGAAGTCTGAAAAGGAGAGGAACTTTTCAGAGCAGGCCAGAGAGGTACAGCATAACCAAGAGTAACTGAATGAACTGGATAAAGAAAAAGTTTGGCTGGCTATTAGGAAATGTGTCCTAACAGTGAGAAGCATTAGGCGGTAGAATATTCTCCCAAGGGAACCGGTGAAAAAATTCACAATTGGGGAACACACTATAGGAAGACATCCTGCCCTGGCCAGTGGACAGTCTATATGACCCAGTGAGCCCTTTCCCTAATTTCTAGGGTCTGCTTACTACATTTTGTAATAGAATTTTTAAATCCATAGTTTTTAAGGTTTAATGCTGGGGCATGACTTCAATCCCAAAAGTATATGTCAATCACATGACAATATACACTGTGATTTCTTATCTCCAGTACATCAACATTATCATAGCATTGCAGAGAGTTTTGCATAGTCATTAAGGTCCTGAGTCCACAAAGCACTTAAGCACATACTTAAGCCTGATTGACATCAATAGGATTTAAATACATGCTTAAAAGTTAGGCGCAGGCTTAAGTACTTTGCTGAATCGGGGCCTGAAGTCATTAAAGTCATCTGAAAGAAAGCCCATTTCATAGAACCCCTTGCAAGCAATACGAATAGACTCCGTACATTTCATTGGCAGAGAAGCAGATGCCCCTTATAGGTGACAGTCTTATGCCTCTGTATCATCCTCTAATAGTTGGAAGGAAAGAACCCCTTGGCTGAGCAAGCCAAATCAAGCCAGGATAAAGGAAGCCTTGAGGTGAAGGGAAGCTTGACTTGATTTGGAGGCCTCAGAAGACATTTGTGCTCAGGAGCTCAGCGTTTTCTTTCGACTCCTAGAGGGGATTTCAATGCCGTACTAGAAAGGCCCTTAGGGTTTTCTTGGAGCTTTTGTTCTTTTCAAACGCACATCTTGTCCCTTCAGTTGTTGTCATTCAGGCAGCAGCCTGGAGGGAAATGCTACAGACAATAACAGAGGATCTGGAGAGAGATGATGCAAGGGTAATAGCTTCACAGGAAAAATCTACATTCACTCCAGTATCTATTTGTCTACAGCATCCATGTTTCAAAGGTTTGTCTGGGGAGAGTGGGGAGAGATGAAGGAGGCTCTTTGAACATAGTTGCTATTGGGGTTGGGAGGGCATTTATAGGCAGGTCACTGGGTATGTCTGTACTGTAATTAGACACCCACAGCTGGCCCGGGCCAGCTGACTTGGGCATGTGGGGTTCGGGCTAAGGGGCTGTTTAATTGTGGCGTAGATGTTCAGGCTTTGTCTGCAGCCTGAGCTCTGGGATCCTCTCACTTGCAGGGTTCTAGAGCTCAGGTTCCAACCCAAACCCGAATGTCTACATCTCAGTTAAACAGTCCCTTAGTCCAAGCACCACAAGCCCTAGTCAGCTGGTCCCAGTTTTTAATAACAATGTTAATATATCCTATCAAGGAGCACAAAATACTTAGAAAAGAGGGTAGTATGGAAGCATTGTGTGGCAAGGCGGTATGGGGGAGGCATTACATGGGGCACTGTATGGAAAGGAGAGAGAACTACAGAAGATTCCATGGATGTATAGGTTCACTGTATGGATAAGGCACTATGGGGGACATCTTAGGGAACTGATTGTAACAGGACCCTTTAAGAACAAGCCCGAGAACAGGGAGTCCACTTACTGCCCTGACCCCAGGCCAAGTCATTGTTGGATTTGTGGCTCCCAGGCACTGATGAGACCTACAGACTAAGAGCCAGTCTTGCAGCGAAGGGGGAAACAGGATATAAATGAGCTCCTTTTCTACACCTTATGGGGTGCTCCATCGAGGAGATGGCCAGAGACCAGTCAGAGCCTGCAAAAAGCACCTTGCGGAGGGGAAGGCCGTGGAAGGGCCAAGGAGGAGCACGAAGAAGCAAGCCAGCACAGGAAGTAGTCCTGGGGGGAAAGTGAGGCAGGGCTGGTCTGAGCTTGCAGCAGACAGCTGCTTCATTGTCTTGGGCCTCAGGGTTGGAGCCCATGGTGATGGGAGTCTGTGGGCTCCCCTATGACATTAAGGGGCCACCTAGAGTAGTGTGGTCAGACCCCCCTGACATCCAGTGTCATCTTCCCAGCAGAGAGCTTGAAATGGGGGGAAATAAAGAGCAGTGGATTATGCAATTGCCGGGAGAACCCCGCAAACTCTGTCGTCTCCAACAGGCACCACGGTCACCCTGTCATGACTCAGAGGAGGTCAGAAAATGCATTTGAGGCAAGAAAACACCCAGCTTTGAAAGTATGAAAGGAAAAGGACATGCAGGCTGGGTGTCGGCATTTCCCCTTCCTCAGATCAGCATTACCCTCTAGTGTGTGGTTCCTATCCAGAATTCCCCTGGGCTAAATCTCTTACTTTGGGAAATTAAACCTGCTGAATGGTTACTCTTTAACAGCTAAATCCAGCACCTGACTTCAGTGAGCGCTGGGTTAAGGAGCCATAGACCAGGTGGAGAGGAAAGGTGCTGGTCTGGGTTTTTATTTAGCCTAAGAAACAATATGTAAGCTGGGAATGGATGAATGGACAGAATAAATACCAAAGATCCAATCCTCAACTGGTGTAAATTGGTGTAGTTTATTTGAAGCCAGTGGAGTTGCACCCATTTACATCAGCTGAGATCTGGCCCCTCAAGAGCCATACTGCTTCTACTTAGTTCTTATGCCTTGCTTTTCATCTTGAAAATATTTGCAAACAAACAACCCTCAAAAGGCCCCCGTGAAGTAGAGGAATATTATTACCCACATTTTAGTGCTGAGGCACGGAATGTAAACTGCAGTTACATTCACTTTAAGGCCATTCTGCACAGCCAGAGTGGTGTAAAGGTGCCGTAGGGTAAATAAGACTCGGGCACAGAGAATTTAACCGCTTGCATATGCAGGTGTGTAGATGAGGGCTCTGAGAGAACAATGCTGGACCACTGCCACGGTTGCTGGCCTTGGTACTTGTTTGTTACACATGATCCACTAAGGTGAAGTAAACTGAGGGGAATGATTGCTGGGAAGGATGCTTTGCTGTGTGCTCAGCATATGTCATGAGGTTTCGAGCAGCTGGGTGTGAGAGATTGTTTCATGGGAACCAACAGAAGCATTTCTCTGTCTACATCCAGCTGTCAGGAGAACCTGTGCTTTCACTTTTCGCTAAGGCCAGGTTTTCTGTGCCCCCTGGGAAGACAATTCTCCACAGAGGCATTAGGAATACTTGACGTGATTAAATCAGCCACTCTCTGCACTGTTTGCCCATGCTTGATTGCACATGTAATCCCCCTATTCTCCACGTGCCTCGTGGCTGTTCCTGACATACCCCCCTCACACCCTCCATCCACCGCTCATTTGTGCTCCTCCCAGCACAGGCAGACTTGCAATGTGGAGTTCTGTGTGCACATTTCTCTGCACTGGTGGAAGCCTTTCTGGGCAGATGCTGTGCAAAAGCTGCGTGCTCAGTGGTCACTCCTTGCCTTCTACCAGGTTTCAGCAGCCAGCAAGATTCAAATTTGGGGCCAAAGTGCTCAGCTCACATTTAGTCACCAAAATAAGGGGCCAGATTTGGGAGACAGTCTGTGTCTGCAGTGCCTGACTGAACCCTCTGAGCAGTATTGGAATACAAATATTAAATAATATTAGGAGAGAAGGCAAAAATTATTCAAATTGGATACTAGCAATAAAATGAGGAGTAATAGACTAAAGCTGAAAATGTTTTAAATTTATATTATTTAATACTATAACTGTATAATTTAACTCAGTAAAGTGCTTCAGGGTGCATTTTTCATGAAAAGTGCTATAAAAACTAAGCTTTATTGTTTCTCATTTATCTTGGCTATTTGGAAAAGTTTTCAGATGGTAATAAGGACAATCAAAGAGTGGAAACTTTTCCTAGAACAGATATCCAATTCTGAAGATGTAATTTGTGTAAGGTTAGATAAGTATTTGCATATAGTAAGTGTTGTGGTGAGACTTTCTCATTTAATGCAGGAGGATGGATTGGATGTCCTAGGAAATCCCTCACAATTCCATCAGCTGACAGTCTATGGATTACCTTTGAGAGTGATTTTTGTCACCCTTTGGTGTGAGGAGTGTGTCACAGTTCAGGGCAACTGCACTTCCCCTCTGTGGTCTACCAAGGGCACCCGCTCTAGGCTTGCAGCTTCTTTACTCAAGAGACGTGATGGTTGAGGCACAAGTCTCTCTCACTCCTGACTGGGGTTTATCCAGGCTTCATAGTTCTCTATCTATATTGTGGGCTCCACAGCAAGCCAAGCTGCCTAGACAGGCCAGCGTCTACATTTGCTTTCTCTGAGCAGCCTTCTCAGAGAAATTGTCAGCAGTCATAAGTTACCACAGAGCTCTTTCTAAGCAAGCAAGTTTATTCTTACAGTGAAAGCATTACAAAGAAAACATTTAAATGGATAAAAGAACCTCCAAGCAACAAGGGCTCTGGTACAAGTCAATCCTTCAAACCCCACCAAGGAGTTTTTCTGTGGTTACAATCTCATAACAACCTTAGCTCAGAATTACACTCACCCCCCCATGGTTAGGTCAGTTTTTTTCTTTATACAGCTTGGGCCTTTGATCTTGAGACACCAGGGACAGGTAATCAGCAGATAATGGCCTCTCCTCAAAGCAAAGCTTCAACAGTGTGTGAAAGCTGTAATGCCAAGCACCTTACATCATGCAGATAGAACAGACTTATGGTCATTATACAGAGCTCTTCTTTTAAGCTCAAAAGCTTGTCTCTCCCCGCAGTAGATTGGTCCAATAAGAGATATGACCTCACCCACTTTGTCTCTCCCCTTATTCCTTCCTCATTCATGGCCCATGTGTTCTTTGTGGGCCCTCTCTCCTTCCCTCTAGTAGTAACAGATTCAGAGTCAGGACCTGAAACTGGGTGTCCCATCTCTCAGCCATCAAACTACTGGCTAATCTGAGGTGGGTCGCATCAATTATATAGACACTGTCTCTATAGCTGGTGGTTAGGGTTGCCAGTGAGGCAAAGCAAGGACTTGAACCTGGCACTTCTACATGCCCGGTGAGTGCCCTAACTACCAGGCTATGAGAGACAGGTGTCTGAGTTGGTCTTTCATTTTGACCAGTAATTCCATCCGGAACGTGAGCTACCTTCCCAAACCTCCCCCCCAATATTGTTGGAAAATTCCCAACCAGCTCTAAGCGTCTACTCCTCTTGGAAGCCCACTTCCTGCAGCCGATTCTCTTTCCCCAAATACTGTGCCTCTTCACTCAGCACACACGTTTGAGCGGTCCCAGCAACGTGCAGGCTATCTGCTATCTGCAGTTGGTTGCCTGGACATGTCAATCAACCTCCTCACCTGTTCTCCACAGGCTGTTTTGTCTCAGGCACCTGAGTAAGCAGGTCACTGGAGTCCTTCTCTGCTCTGGAGATTTCAAAATTGCAGGGGATCATGCTTGGATTTCCTGGCTTTTCAGTGACTATAATATTCTGTTAAAGCTTGTGTGGAAAGATGAGTTTCCAGGAGCAGCTGAGGAGCTCTTGTTTCTGATGGAGGGTACTAGGCACACGTATAGCTGGTGGGGATGGCTGAGGGGAAGGATGAGATCCAATTGTTCCTTTTTTCTTTTTAATTTTTCAGAAAAGAAAAATTCCTTGTTTCCCACGAGGAAAGGCGATAGAGACTCTTTTAACTGAAATCTTAAACCCACTGCAGTCATTCTGCACCCTTCAAAAATCTTCCAGCAACCTGTCGTACCATTTTGAAGTTTCTGGTTTGGTTCTGAGAGTAGCCCTCCTGAGTGTGCCTTGCCCTCTCTCACAATCGGTTGCATGCACTAGGTCTTCCCAAGAGCTTTCAACTAAACTTCATCTAAAGTTTCTAGGGCAAGCTGGTTTGGGGAAAAGACATGGCCAAATAAATAAATAACTTAGAAGAATTTTTCAAAACACAGCAGTGGAGGTATTGACATATATTCAGAAATCCAGACAGAGGATTTAGCAAATATGGTGACAATCAGAGGGTTCACCTTTGCTCCTTGATAAAAAGCTTGGTGCCTTGACAATAGCTAGAGGTGAGGAATAAAAAAACCGATGTAGGTTATTTGCTTTCCTGTAGTTGCCTTCCTAATCCATTCCAGGTAAGAACAGAAATCTAATGCAAGGATCTATGTTCATTCCAAGGCCATAAATCCAGCTGGGAGGTCTCTCCATCCCGTGCTACTCTTCACCTGAGAGTAGCTATTGGCAAATCTTGAACCAGAGCTGTTGTATGCAGCTCAAAAATGAATTTGGGCAAGTGTAAATGAAGCCAGGATAGACAGACCCACGTGGGAAAGGAGGGAGTTACAGTTATAAATCAAAAAGAAGAACTAACGGATAAGGAAATCCAGTGTATTATGGGATGCTAGCATCACATGAATGCACTAAATGCTGGAACATGCCCCCTGCTCTCAGAATTAGCTGCTTCATTAGCGACGGCTTTGCTCAGTCAGGGAAGTTAATTAAAGTCTGCAGCCGGGCATGTACTGAGGGAGCAGCAGTGATGTTGAAGCACTAGGAGAATGCTGCTCCTCCATGTATGGCTGCAAATTAGATTTTGTCCTCTCTCTCATTTCCACAGCTAGCAGGGAGACATGCAAATATCCTGCCTTAAAGAGGCATGGAGTCATTTATTTTAAAACTGCCATATTGCTAAACTCAGTACTTATACCATTTATTATACCACATGGAAAGCATTACCAAAGCAGGGGCATGCCCAATGCATGTATGAAGCCAGAGACACTTCATGCAGAGTGATGGCACTTGCACAATTGAAGACACATGCTATACTCATCTGGATTGATAAACAGCACCAAATTATCTCTGGCGAATTCCACTGGCTTCAGAGCTGTCACACTGAGGAGGAATTTGGCCCAGAATATCTCTTACACTAACAAAAGAAGGGGTAAGGTTCAAGATTTGACATAGAAGAGACACATGAGCAGAAAGAAAGAAGTCCAGTTGGAGGGGGTGTGAATCATCTGGCCCCTAAAAAACCAGCACAGCATTCCAGTGGTGGTAGCAAGAGCAGAGAAGCAAAAAGGGCTCTGAATGCTCTAATCAATATTGGTAGTGGTGGGGTTTAACTACTGAGATCAGGGCATCCCCTGGAAGTTCACATTTTATTTTGGATTTTAAGTAGGGGGTGACAGAGAGTGGAGCAGCAATAGAGAAAGAGATGGAGGCAGGAAGGAGACAGAAAGAGAAAGAGGGGCAGAGATAGAGGGAAAAAAGTGGAAGAGAGGACAAACAACGAGAGGTGAATGGAAACAAATGACATGACCAGTACGAAAATCCCATACACCTTCCTGCTGCCTTATTCTGCAACCTTTTTTCATACTGAGTACTAGCTTGTGTGATTAAGTGCTGCTTTTCATAAGGAATGCAGAACTGGCCTTCTGTTAAATCACTTGAAATAAGGATGTCTGCAAATATGAGTTAGATTTCTGTGTCCCCTGGAGATGGACTCTTGTCTTAGATCCCATTGTGGCCATGTCGGTCAAACACCTGATTTTGCTATACTTTAGTTTGCTAGTCCCATATCTTCAGGGACATCAGCTCTATATTAGAGATAAGAAAACACAGTGGAAGTTGACATTTTGCAATTGCAACCCCTCCTAAGTTTTTAGTCAGCAGTGAAACTGTGACACATAGAGGTATTTCATTAAAACCGTTTTGTGGTATAAAGTATGACCTATTTAATTTCACCAGTTTGCTGTCAGTTTTGTAAAACTTTGTCATATTTCACATGTTTTTGCTAGCGAAACCAGCTTTTCCATTGACAAGAAGGCAGGGAAATTTGACAAACTATACAGCTGACTTTGTTTTGTTACTGTTTCAAAAAAAATCACAAAGCTGAAATTTGACAGTTGAGGTTCATGAACAACAATTTTACCCAGCTCTGGTTTAGACCTTTTTGGGTTCTTTTTTTCTCAGGTATATTAGATGGATTTGGGGAAAGATATTGCTAAGGAACTTATAGCAGCTAGTGGTGATACCTGAAGATGAAGGAGTTGCAAAGAGTAACTTTGGGCTGAGGTAAGCTCACTTCATCCCCAACTGATTTCTGTCAAGTGCTTGGCTCCTTTCGGTCTAATGTGCTGCTGCTGCCTTCAAAACACCAATGAGGGCCCAGTTTAAGTCTTGCTTGCAGTACCATGCAGGGTGAAAACTGCTTAAGTGGTTACAGTGTCCTACCACAAGCTGGCAGACACAACGGCCACCTGAATGTTTATGAAGGTGGAAAGCACTGTAAGTCGTGAAGCCAGATGAGTAATTCAGCCTCTGTATTTCAAAACAAAAACATTCATGACAATGGCAGCCAAATTTTCCCACCAATAAAAATACCATGAAGATGGAAGGGGAAGTGTAACAAAGCACTTCAAAAAACTGTTGCTGAGGGAAACGACAAAACCTAAGTGGAGCCATGCTGTGGCAAAGTCTCTCTCTTGCCACCCAGATTCTGACGTGAATTCTCTGTGGTATGTCAAGACAGTGCCCTGCAAAGGACTGGACGAAGAGTTCCCCCTTCATGTCTGATTCTGAATGGAGGACAAGACTCCTAAGACTCTGTAAGGTTCCTAAGGCCACAGATGGGCCCCTGCCTGATTTTGGAAAGTGCTGAACACCCAACACTTGCTACTGAGGTAAAAAATGCTGAACATTCACCAGAGGCCTCCTAGACTGGACTATCCCTACTGACTCTGTGACATTTCCCAGGGGAATAGTCCAGCCGCGGTGGCTTTTGTTGGATGCTCAGCATTTTTTACCTCAGGGCAGCTCTGGGTTGCCGGCACTCTTGAAAACCAAGCAGCTGCTTATATATTGGACATAGGACATCAAGCTCCTATTGAAAATCTTGGCTCTGGCCTAGTGGGAGGAGAAATGCATTATCACTGTAGCAATCTGAGCCCCAGCCAGCCAGTAGGTGGCAAGGGAATGGGATCAGAAATTTAAGCTTAGCTTTCCACATGGAACTGTTATATATTATCCACACAGGACAATGTCAAACCCAGATGTTTGACGCCAAATAACACTTCAGTTAAGAGAAGTATAAAATGATCTCACACAAAACATCTGAAACCAGAACGTTTCTGTAAGTTTAAAAAACCCCTAAACCTATGTGTTCCAGAATTTGTAAAAATTAATAAATAAAAATGCCCTGAAGGCTTTAAGCATTGCCAGGTTTCACACCAGCAGCTCAGTCCAGCTGCCTGCTGACAAACGGCATTTCTAAGGGGAATGCTAAAAAGCTGTTACACAGCAGGGGGTTTGGCTGCTCTGCAATCGGGTGTGTTGAGGAATCTGGGTTAGCTGACTCCAGCCATTGTGCTTAGTTCACTGTCCTGCAAAGAGGAAACCCCCCTGTTCCTTTCCTCTCGTCTTCGTCTGAATTATTTAATGGGGGTGTAGCGCAGGTGAGAGGTGCCAGCCTAATAATTTTTGGAGACTGATGTTAGCACTTCATTCACAACCTTGGCAATGGTGGTTCAGACTGCCCCCATCACCTCTAGGTGTCTCAATCCTGACTGGGGGACCTGCCGTAGGTAGTTTGGTCTCCATGGCCTTGGTGTCTCTGCTGTGACTGCTAACTAATTGTGATGGTGGGTTTAGTGAGGTGGATACCTACCTATTAGCAACTGAACAGCAACTCTCACACTGATTTCACACAGGGCACCAAACAGCCATCAGATAGGAAGAACTTGAAGTCACTAGGAACAGGGGCCTTCATTCAGCAAAGCACTTTTGCACATGCTTAAGTCCCATGATGCACAAGCACATGCTTAAAGTTAAGCATGTGCTTAGTTGCATTGGGACCAATGCATTTAGAAGTAAAAAGGTGCATGTGCTTTTCAAAAAGCCTTCAATGGTTTACAAGCACAAGTCCCATTGACTTTCAATAGGATTTATGCTCCTAAATCACTTATCCCACCCACTATCTCACAATAGCAATCCAGTTCCTTACCCAGTTCTATTCCCAGGGATGACGTCTCTCATTCCCTAGACCAGCTAAGAGATAAAGAAGGGCCTCATTGTTGCTCAGTAATAGTACTGGGTAAATACAATGCAAATGTTTCATGAATGTCCATTGGATTTTTTCTTTAGGATCCTTTTTCTGTTCACTTTCCAGAAATAGTCTAGGAACCAAACTTCCTCAGCGTGAATACTCATAAAAAACGAATGTAGAGACTGAATCTGCAAATATTCATTGAGTAAATTTCTCATTGTGCATGCAATTATAAAATTCATTATTTGCATGGTGTTTTTGTTATACAAATTGTCCCAATGGGGCCCTATCCAATCAGGTAGCTAGCCAATACAGTGTGTATTCCAAATGTTCTCAATAGATTGTAGGTGAAAAATCGACTGACCAAAAGTCATTTGCTGAAGAAATGTGTGAATCATTTCAAATAACAAATACATCTGAGAAAACCCTAATCTATTCACAGACAATATGTAAATAGGAAGAGAGAGTCAAAATTTATTGACCAAAAAATGATTTAGCTCTACCCAATAGTGAATCATCCATGTGCTTAAAAAAACAGCATGGATGCGCTCTAAAAGATGGTGTTCTTGGTGTAGGGACGTGGCAAATATGAAAGGGGATGCACTTTGGCAATCATATCGAGGGCAACCTGAAAAAAATGAACCTTGGAATGTATATACAAGGAATGTACTTTGTGTCAAAAGAGCTTCTTCTATGAGATAATCAGACACTATGCCGGTCCATAACTGCTTCATTGCTAACAAACTGTCTGATCACAGAGGCAGTGTGGGTTGGTGAATGGGGCATTGGACTAGAAGTCTGTAGCTGACCTGCATGCTGTTCCTGCTTCTGCCATGGAGCTACTACGACTCCTTGGGCAAGGTACTTCATCTCTCTCTGTGCCTATGTTTTAAATCCACCCCTGCTCCTGAGCCATACCCTTTGTTTTCTCTGCTTAGATTGAAAGCAGTTTGGGGCAGGGATTGTCTTTCACTATGTGTCTCTACAGCACCTGGCACGATGGGGCCCAGATCTTTGTTAGGGTCTCTGTGTGCCACAGTAATATAAATAGTAAACAATGACAGATGACCTAATAATAATTTGTACTCCCATTATGCCTTCCATCCAAGTTTCTCAGGGGATTAAAAAAAAAAAAAAAAAAAAAGAACTATTTTTCACATCACTCCTGTGAAGAAATCTCACTTTTTCTGGTGGGGAAATAGAAGAACAGAGATCCAGGCCAGGTCTACACTTGTGGCAAAATTCAGCAGCAGTCGACGTTGACATCCGAAATTCCTTAGTATCTCCTTTCGATGTCCTAAATTCTAATTAGCACGGCATCTACACTATGCAACGCCAACAGGAAATGCCCTCCCATCGATGCAGAGTTAATCTTTTTGCGGGGGTCGATTTACTGAGTCGACTTCTGGATCGATTGAGTGGGTTTCCACTGCCACTCAGTTGATCCCAAAGAATCAATTTGGCGGCGCTGACAGAGCGGTCCATGAAGACATACCCTCAGACTGCAGTGATGAAAACCCAGGCCCTTAGCCTGCTGTTAGTTCCCAATGGGCACGGGATGCGCATGGCGGGGTCAGAGTGGATATGCAAACATGGCTGAGACTTGGTTGCGACTGGAGGGGACAAAAGGAGGGTGTGAAACCATGTTCAGATGGGCATTGCAGAAGCAGGTTAAGCACACATGGTTCTGTCCATTACATACACAGATCCCAATTGGCTTACAAGGTCACTCAGAAAGTCTGTAATTGATCCTGGAACAGAATCCCAGTCCTCTGATTCTTATTTCTGTTCCTTAGCTCCATCCTGACTGCACAACCTTCTTGAAATGAGTCCTTCCCCACCAGGACAGATGCTGTCTGCCACACATCCCTAAACGGAAACTCAAGTTGGCTCCCCCTTTTTTGAGTTCTCCTGACAGAATCTGCTAAGAAGCAACTTCTTCCAAGAAGGACAGAGATATCACAGTCAGGGCTGGACTTTGCTATCAAGGCCCATGGAAACGATCCAGCCCAATATTCACAAATGTGGCAGGCTGCCAAATCAGGATCCATTAGGCGAGTGAGCTCACCATTAGTCAAACACACAGAGCTGAGCTGTTATTTTTTCCACGTAAAGAACGGTCCCACATTTCACGTCCACAGTGCAAAATTACATCTGACATGTAATTTAAAACCCAAGATGCCTTGATATAAAGAGTTACTCCAGTAAATGGGATCAAACAGCAGGGCATTTCCATTTGACAGAATGGATATTTCTAGTTTTAATATTACATTAACTTTTCCTTTCCACGCCTCTCATGGATTTTTCATTCTGCGGCAGCAGTGCCTGGCTGCTAACGAGTCGTAAGTCTGATGGAGGGCTCCGCAGAAATGCAGAACAGTTTCAAGGACTCCCCTTTGCGGGCGAGTGGGTTCCTTATGCAGGCAAGATTATCTCCCTCCTTTCTCGTTCACCTTCTTTAGTTCATGCTCCGCTAGGAACTTTGTCTGTAAGCACATCACCACCTCCTTTAACCCCTATCGCAGCTTCACTTGTTACATACTGAACCTGATCTGCAGCAACTGCGTGGAGGATGCTGGAATTTATCTTCAAGGAAAAGGGATGACCTCATCACTGAAGGGCGATGTAGCCTTAAGTGGACAATAACAATGAGGAGAACCCATTCGACTACAGAGAATGTCTAAATCATCAGTATAGTTATTACAGATTCGATGCACACCACTCTCCTTACTGTATGTGCTGTAAAAAGCTGCTTTGATTTTTCAGTCCACTCCCTGCTGCAGTTTCTGCCACTGGTGGGAAAGTTGGATCTCAAAGGTGATAGACTCAAAAAGGATTGGCACTTTGGCAGGGGGTTTTTTTGGAGGGGGTTGGGAGGTGGGAGGGAGTGCATGTGGGGAGGAGGAACTGGACTATCAGAGGGTCAGGAGAAGTAAACGGATCACACAGAAGGCTGATCCTGCACCCATTGAAGTCAATGGAAAAGCTCCAATTGACTTCCATAGTGCTGGCCCTCATCCACTGATTCTGTATCTCAACCATGTGTCTCTGGGGTTCCCATTGAGTCACTGTCCTCCAGAGTGAGTGGGGTCCCTCCAGAATCGGTGGTGTTCCGCCATGTCAGTCTTGCTAGGTCCTACTAAGTCACTGGGTTTCTGTTGTGTCCCTGGAATACTTCATAGTCATGAGGAAAGTCTCTAGAAGACAGTACTTGTGGGGTAACAACTCTGCATTTCTGGCACTGGATTACCATCCAGATTCAACTAAACATACTTTAGTATTGTTCCGGATATGACTGGCCATGATATGAATAGTCAAAAACCTACCCTAGACACACTGGATGAAGGTCATGGGTGGGCACTACATTATGATAGACAGTAGCACTATATTTTAATGCCTACCTCCCACACGGAAACATGCTTAATTAAGGTAACGGAAGATGCCTTTAATGTTGATTGAATGAACTATAAATTTTACAATTCTGTGATGCAAACATATACAGATTAATATAGATATAGCTATTCATCTTTGGGGAGAGCCCAAGCATGGGAAATTTAGTCTGAAAGTTGAATGCTTTGTGAAGTTATGAATTCCTGACAACAGAGGGTTATAATGGAAATTGTTATGGAAAAATAACAAACTGACCTGGCCAGGAGCAACCACATTCCCACTTATATAAATATATAGTGCCAGGTGGGGGGGTGCTGATTCTCTGCTAAGGCTAAAGTGGTGTAACTTTACACTTCCAGAGCACCATAAATGAGAATCAGATCCAACGTTGCTATACCTGTATACAGTAGCTGCAAATCTAGCCCATAGTGCATCTGAGAATTCACCATATGATGGATTAGAATCTTTTAGCCATATTCCAGTTGTGATTTTCCTGTATATCAAGCCATAGTTATGTATTTCAATGTCCAGAATTATACAGAATGTTCTTGGTCGGACTTTGTTATTCCTGATAAAGAGTAATGGTAAGAAAAATAAATTCTGCTAAAAGACAGAAAGGAATGAAGGAGTCAACTGAAAACTCCACTTGCATATGCTGTCTCTGGCTTTACCAAAAACATTCATGCTCCAGGTGCGTTATGTAGAGCAAACACACTCCCTTCTCTTTAAGAAATCCACAGGACCTGTCAGCCATGCCAGCTGATCACCAATTGATCTGAAAAATGAAAGGCACATGGCATCAACATAAGACGAGTTTTCAAATGATGCATCCTCTATTCATAGTATAACTTCTCTGAGTTCATCTGCAAGGCCCCTACCCTGTTCTCACAAAAGTTCCTCTTGAAGATCCATTTGCCATGTTGCATACAGTGAATCATGTTGACTTGTATAAATTGCCTATTGATAGTCTCCCTTCCCTAACCACAGTCTGTTTTTCTGTATCCTTCAATTGTCAACTCTGAGAAACAGCTTTTCTTGAGTGTTTGGAAAGTGGCTAGCACAACATAACACACTATGTTTAATCATAAATAATAAGTTGTCCACATTGGTCCAGTAAGGAATGCTAGACATCTTTGGGTAGTTCACAGGATGGATACAAATGTTACCATAAGAATAAATTATATGATTTTAAATGGATATATTTTCTTAACAACCCTAACTCTTCAGATATTATTGAAGTAAAGTAGCCTCTCCATAGGAAAAGTAGTGACTGGTTTTGACTGCCCTCTTTTAGCACTCCAATAAGTTGGCTATTGGAGTGTATGGGGGGATATTAGGGAGAGATAGTACCTCTGTTGGAGGAACACGTCATACCCCTTAGGGAGTAGGCCATCACCTTTGGTCCACACCAATAGTCAGCTCTCACCTGTAGCTCCAAATAGCTGTTTGCATGCAACAGCATCCACACCCCTGTAAACTACTTCAACAAGTGGGCTAAACTGTGTGAGGGTAGTCAACGAGTCTTTTACCCTCAGTAAGTTAGGGAAATTGCCTTGCTCTAGCATGAGAAGACTGTTCCATAGGAACAGGATAGGACAGCCAATAGGAATTTTATCATTGACTTCAATGGGCACAGAATGAAACCCAGTCTTCCTGATACAAGGTATTGCTCATATTCACTAGCTCACCATTTGCAATTTTAATCAACCCCCCACGTAGTCTCAAGTGAATCCTCATAAAAACAGACAGAAAACCCCCACATTATACAGTTTTGAAACAAAATGCAATGTGATACTTTCACATGCGTTTTGCTTTGAGTTTCAAGAGTTAAATGAAGCAGAACTTTTTGGGGGAGGAGGGGAAGGGCTACATAAAGAAAGATGAAGCCACAGATAGAAAATATTACTACAATCTCCTGAGAGGAAAAACAATCAAATTTTGCACGGTTCCAGCCACAAGTTGAAATGGGAGTGGTTTCTCTTTAATTGTTTCCTTCATTAAAAAAAATAAATAACCAAACAAACACCAAAACAACAGGACAACCGCAAGACACGGTGGCGGCATGTTAAGTATGATAATTCAGCTCCGAACAAACAAACCCCACTCTTTGGATCCTCTCCAAAAAAGCCAGGAGAGAACAACAACAATACAACCTGATAAAAAAGCCAGAACTTATTACAACTTTAACTTTCATTAGCACCTCGCTAATAAGGATTTTCAAACTGAAAAGCATTTTTGCCATCTATTTTTAGTTTTTATGATTAATTCAGTGTGGCACTAGCTGCAGCATTAAAGGAGACCCATGCGGGGCTGAGCTGATTAATGGAGATGGCCAGCCCACGGGGTTGCTTGAAAATTCAACCCATTCGTTACTTAGATGCCATGTCTTCTGCTGCTGCTGAGCTCCGCTGCACTGAATCTTCAAAAGTTTGTGTAGTGTGGCAGCTTCCGTGGAGAGTTTTCCCTTCTTCCAAAATGGAAGCATATGAGAACTTGTCCAGGGTAGAGGAATCTGATTAAATCTGAGTGCATTCTCAGCAGCAAAAGGGCTCAATATAAAGCTTAGATTTCATTCCATAGCTCCAGTCTCAGGGTATTCCTCCAAAAATTTTCATTGCATTGGCAAAGGAAAAATCTAAGGAACTCTCCTTTTAGGAGTGAGGTAATAAGTGTATCTTCCTTTACACGAACCCCCTTGCTAGTTGAAAGCAAGGGATAAAGATGATTGCTTATCTTACCGTGACCAGAACTAAATGCGCTAGCTTTCTCTCAATGAGTCCTTCACAGACACAAAACAAGCTATAAACATAAGCCAGTTAGTTCTTCTAGAGGCTGGAAGAAATTGAAAGAGATATTGCTATTTCTATTTTAAATACCTTGGAGGTACTGAGATAGAAAACTACACAGACTGATAAAGAGCTAATAATAGATGACCTCAAAGATACTCCACTGGGTTGCATGACCTTTTTGCCAAGTCCATAATTTTATATTTGGGGGAAATGGAAACGTATTTCACATCATGCTGGTGCAGGGAAGACCTGGAGGTCATCATGGGCAAGCCCAGAAAATCCTTGGCATTCTCCTTTATGATTTTTCTGGCCACTTTTTCTCCCCAGTCACTCTTAGTATTCATCAGAGATCTGGTGTTTTCTCATTATCACCCTGTACCCCTGGGTATCTGTCTGTTCCCACCAATTGACTCTTATATACCCACTTAACTTTACTATTGTAAATAGGCCCACTGAAATCACTGAGACTGCACATGGTAGCAAAGGTAAGCTTGTGCATAAATGTTTGCAGGACGTAGGCCTTGCATTCTAAGTTCTTTTGGGCAGGGACTGTCTCTTTATGTGTTTGTACAGCACCTGTCACAGAGGGTCTTGGCCTATGCCAGGGCTCCTCAGAGTTACTACAATACAGATAATAAATAAAAATAATCATCTGTTCTACCTGTATTCAATATCCTAGATTCTGTAAAATTATTAAGTGCTTTGCAAATAATTAATTACAGCTGGCTGGATTTTTTTTAAAGTAACAGCAGTTTTGGGGTGAAAAATTGTTGTTGCCGTTTTGAAAACTAAAAAAATAATTAGTTTGGGTGGTTTTGTTTTTTCTTCTTATAACAGGACCATCCCAACAGCCAGCTACCCCAAAGGTCAGGAAGCAGGGGTGGGAGAGCCCAAAGTTGGCTTAAACCCAACTTTGCATTCTCTCATTAGCTGGGTCAAGCTTAGGATCTGGCACATAGAATTTAATAGAATACAATGTAATTTTTTTTTATCATTGGATACTGCCCATGGCACAGACAGTCTGAATTCAGAAGCAGGGACATTTTATCCATCTCTGGGAAATGAGATTGTTGGATCTGCTGATATAGACTGAGGTGACGTTTGCTAAAGACATGAATGCCAAAACAAGATCGTGGAACCTGAAACATGTAATTGTTTGAAGCATCCTATACACTAAAACCTATAACATTCTATGGCAGGGATCTTATTTTCTATTATATTCTGGATGCTTCCTAAACCTATAGAAAGGTTTTAATTTTCTATTATGTTCTACAGGACTGTTCCACAGAGATTTATAAATTCAAGTGAAACAAACTAGCCGTTTTCATTGTCCCAGCTGAGGAAATTGCAAAAAGTAAAGAGATTGGGGGCAAGGATTGTATCTTCCAGTATGTGGAAAGTGCCTGGTACATTCTGGGCATGATCACAATATAAGGAATAGCCAACGATAAACAGCACAGAGTAGATTAGGTCTATATTTTCAAAAAATCTTGCATATGCACAGAATGGAGTTTGCAGGCATGCACTGTTGTACATGCCTTGGTTGATGTCTATTTTCAAACATTAATGTTCATGCTCAGGGTGAAAATCAAGCCAGAATTGTTCACAGCTGTGGTCTAAATTCACAAAGATTCAGCACTGGGAGTTTGAAGAGTGATTTGTGCCTGTTCCCAAATTGCCATATGCTGTTGAAGGATCTTGGTGTGCACAGAAAGGACAAACTAGTAGCTGAGGCAAAGCCAGCCTGAAGCAGCAGGAGTCATTTTCAACCACACCTAAGCAAGATGGGTGCTTAATTCTCATTGATTTCAATAGGCGTCAGGCACCTAACGAGTTTAGGCACTTTTGAAAATCCCACTAGGCTCCCATCTGCACCTTCAGCATCAAAATACCTTTGAGAATCTAGTCCTAAGGCACTTAAAATGTATTCCATGTCTAAAACCTTCCATGGTCTCATCTTTCTGGAAACCCTATTGTTGAGCAGCCAAAGACAATGTTAGTAAACAGAGCAATTAGTGCATCCATATGCCTCTTAGGCTGCCTCTCCCAAGCTGTATCAGATAGCCCAGCAGTAGATAGCTAGCTGATGAGAGATCACTTCCAGCTGTGCACCCTGGCTTGCCTCCTGTGAAGCCCTGAGTACAGAGGCTGCTCGAGACAATCTGTTGCCCTAGGCAAAAGTTCAGCATGCCACCACACCCAGTCTGTCTGAGTAACCCTCCTGACATTTGAAAAATGGGGCGGGGGGGCTATCCAATGTGCCACCTCCACAACTCAGCTCATTGCACATTCCTCTCCACAGCCTTTGAAAATCCATGCATGCAGATGGCAAGTGGCCATGTGGATATTAGCAAGCACACACAAGTTTCTGAAAATATAGGCCTTAGAGTCTTCAAATTATCTGTTTTAATAATACCTCAGGCAATCTCAAAGCACAGATCCAAATCCATGTTACAGATGGGGAAACAGAGGCACAGAAAGGTGACATGGCTTGTCCAAGGTCACTCAGGAGACCAGAGCTGGGAACAGAAGTCTGGACTACTGAGTCTTAGGCCAGCATGCTGACCACTAGGCAACGCTGCCTCACTCATATACTTTAACCTAATGTGTTCTTTGATTTTGCACATAGAAAGTGTGATTTTTTTCCCTCTGATTGTACTCTTTTGATATCCATGCATAAGGGGATTGGAGCTAGGACCATGGTAAAAAGTACCACGTTGTGGCAAGGCACTTAAATAGGGGGATGGGACAAGAAGCAGAGGCCTGCCTGAAAACCAGGAGGCAAGGAGTTAACTCCCAACTCAGGTCTCCAGCAGGTGTAAAGAATCAGATAATAAAGCAGGACTGTGGATTGAAAGGCCAGTTAGGAAAACCAGGGCACACTTTAAAAACAGCTTCCTGGAAGCTAGTATGGAGGAAAATTTGGGGGTGGGTATGTGGGGGCTGGTTGGCTGGCTGGCTAGTAAGTAGACTAGCGAGGAAAAAATGGTTTCCTCACTCACCCCTCTCCCCCAACAAATCATTAGAAGAGAAACTCCCTGCTTTGTAGGTTTTTGGTGTAGGTGACCTATTCCAGCAGTTATCTCTTAGCTGAAAAATACCATGATGCAAACTACTTTAGAGCTGGATTTTTCTATAAGAGTAGGGAGGGCAAGCATCCTAACTTGTTTTATGATGGAGTTGTCTGTGACACCAGGGTCCTACACTCCATGACCCTGGTGGTGCCTTTCAGTCTATGTCCTATAGCTAGTTA
This sequence comes from Mesoclemmys tuberculata, assembly GCA_007922155.1. Taxonomy (NCBI): domain Eukaryota; kingdom Metazoa; phylum Chordata; order Testudines; family Chelidae; genus Mesoclemmys; species Mesoclemmys tuberculata. The sequence continues at coordinate 85,770,712 of ML675616.1, read as the reverse complement.
GGCTTTAAATTATAACAATTTGCAGTGAAAGCTCAGGTTGATAAAGGTAGGGGAAATATCCCCCATTCTAACCTGTGAAACAAACTATCCAATAACTCTCTCTTGAATTTGTGCTGGGTTTTCCTAAAGCCAATGTGAGTTTTCTGTCTAGGTAACTTACTTATTTTTATTTTTTTTAATAAAAGGAAAAAATAAAGAGAACACAAATATAGTTTCCTTTGGTTTATTGCACCCAGAAGTGGGTGAGGTGATTTACAGGGCAAAGAGAAAGGAAATCCTTGCAGTCGTGAAATCTAGAATCACAGGTCACCTTAAATGTCAGGCTTTGGCAGTGATTTTCTTTAATAAACTATAGACAAAAAAGGCTTGAGTTCAGACCTCTTTTGCTGGGACTAAACCATGCCTGAAGTTCTACATAGCATGTCGATATCTAGGGAACGAATAATCTACTGCAAGAAAACCTGTCATTACATCCAGTTCATAGTCTAATTTTAGATGTGGCTGATGAGGGGAAACAAACAATAAGGAGCTGAATGATCTGATTTAAAGCCATAGTATTTCGCACTCGCTCAGTGTATAGGGTGGTGGCTTGCTTTTCTTGTCATTTAAAAAAAAAAAGAAGAGTCTTATGGAGGGATTTGAATGAAAACAAGGTAGTAGATTTGAGAGCACTCCTGTGTATCTAGTTCTCTCTTGCAAGAGGAAGAAAAGCAGAGTGTCAGTCTGCAAGCTTCTCCATCTTTAATTTCCTGACAACACATTCAATCACACAGGCAGAAAGCTTTGAAGCTACAATACAAAGAAACCAGAACTGCAGCATCTCACAATTACATTACCACATACTTTGGAAGCTAAAGCTATGGCAAGCTTTCCCTACTGGTAACCTTCACCTTCATGGATTGTGTGTGTGACTGTACACCACTCCCCTTGATGCACGGGGCATCTATATCAACCAATCATGAGCCCTAATGAGGTGAAACAAATGTCCATGGTTGCTCACCAGGCCCAGATAACCCTACGGCAGATTTGGAAGCTGTGGCAGTCCTAGCTATAGGAATACTGTAAAATAAGGAGGAAACATGCTGTGCTTATTTGCATGTAATTATCCAGAATGCATTTCCAGCTCACAGCTATTTCCTAGCAGTGCTGGGATCTGAGAAAAGTTTATGCTGTGCTTGTAGATTTGCTATCTTCACTGTATTTTAAAAACTGGCTCTCCTTCCCCCCATGCTCCTCCAGAATGCATCACTGGGCTCACTATTTTGTTCTTCCTTGCTCCTGGGTACCCCGGGCACCTAACCCAGTGGGCTACTACCAGTGAGAAGGTGGGTAGGGAGCATTTCACATCCAGCAATTCTTTCATTGGAACCACTTTTTTTAAATCCAAGAAGCAATGTGCTAGTGACTCATAACAGCTCCCAGTTCTTTTTTGTTTCTTCCTCTAGTGTTCTGTCAAAGGATTGCTAATTAGCTCCTTTTTTACTTTTCATGTTCACTTCCAGGCCTGCAGCAGAGTCCTTGCTGAGGCCCTGCTAGTCCTGAGCGAGGAAGAAGAAATTGCAGCCCCTCATCTACAGGGGAATGGTGGCAGCCAGCCTGGGTGGTTCTCGAATGCATGATGCCTTGCTAAACATTATCAACAGGCATCCCTAATTTGTGTACAGAGAAGAAACGGGAGTCGCACAGAGCTGAATGTTCATTAATTCAGCATCGTCCTTGCAGTGGGTCTGTCTATGGCATAGAATCAGCTATTTCAAATAACTTCCTCATGCATCCAAAGTTATCACAGTCAATGATTTTTAAAAAAAGAAGAGATCGGGATGGTAAACCTTGTACTTCAGGGCTTAAACCAATTTCTAACTATCAGGGATCAGGGTGAGTCCTTCATGGAGGCCAGATTACCCCTCATCAGACTGCTGCAGCTTCCTCTGAAGCATCTGGTTGTTGGCCACTATTGAACTTAGGGGTGGTGGACAAGATGGGCTGTGCATCTGATCCAGTGTGGTAATTCCTGTGGAAAGCTGTCTGGTCACAAAGTGCTAGTTCTCCTTAAAAAACAGCCAACACCAATAAATACTTTCCCCATATTACTTTCCAGTACTGGAGTTGCCACAGGCATGTTATATAGTTATATATAGTTGGTCTTCAGCCTGCAAGCTACAGAGCTAGAGAAATGACAGGGTCTGTGTGCCCCAGGGCCCCCAAATTAAGGATCCCTCTTTACTACACCTGAGCCGTTTGTACACAGTGACAAATACCGTGGCAATTTACCTGGATTGCATTCAATGATTTTGTGCAGTAGACATGACATTTTGTGTGAGGTTAACTTATACTAAAAAGGATGGATTTAAGAAATTAATTATGAAACTGAAGAACTCAATACAATCACCTCTCTTACTTATTTTAACATTAAATTCAGTGTTTTGCTTTTCCCACAGCTCACTATGCTGCAGATTTTTGTTTTGATAATGCATAACTGCCTAGCAGAAGCTGTCTGGAGAATGTCAGAGGTTTTGCCAGCTGAGGAGGGGGAAATTGGGCCTTTTGGCACCAAAGGAGATGTGAGTTCATGATTGTGGGATAAATACATTAGCTGGATGTTTCTACCTAAAAGTTCAGCAGTGAAATAGTTAAGGATGATGAAAATGAAACGGTCATCCTTAGGTTTCAGAGTTAGCAATCCACTGGCATGAACAGGGCAGTTCACACATCTGAGTTCTTGTTTCAGGATGGCTGAAGAGGCAACATTATGATCTGGTTTATACTTGATTTATGTTTTTAATATTTTCTTTGTAGCCATTAAGCTGCTAGTAATTATATGTACACACATATATACACACACATTCTAGAGCACAATTCACCAAACAATAGATAAGGTTCTAAGGGAAATTCTGTGGCTGTAGAAATGCGGAACACACAAAGCCCTCACAATATTGTACGTGTAGGTTTGCACATCCGTGTCCAGCGAGAAATCCATGACTGCACTGAGGGACCCGACAACTTTGCTGGATCTGGGACCTGTTAAGTCTCAGCCTGCCGCTGAATTTGATAGTAAAACTGGAAGGCTATGTTTTTGATCGCAGCTGGTTCATGCCAAACCTCCAGAAACACGTAGAAAAGACAACGAGAGTAGAAAAGACACGTAGAAAAGACAACGAGAGTCCTGTAGCACTTTAAAGACTAATAAATTTCTGCAGGCATAAGCTTTCATCAGATGCATGAAATAGAAATCACAGATAGGAGGTGTGTATGTGTGTACATTCAAGGGTAAGAAACAACAACGGGGAGGGTAGGTGCTAAAAAAGTCCATTCAGTTAGAGTAGATGAGGTCACTGTTCACACATTCTCACCTTCTAATCAATGGTTCTGAATGTCCACTTCCTTTTTTGAGCCACCAATATCCTCTCTCTCTCTCTCTCTCTCTCGTGCACAAATGCTGACTCAAATCCCAATGAAAAGATGTGTGTTGAAGCATTAATTATTAATTGTCCATTAAAAATCTCATCAATTATACAGGAGAGCCATGTTTTCTTTATTCGTACCTTACTCTGACCAACAAAGTTCAAACAGCTCCATTGTCTTTCACCATCTCTTACTGCTTTAAACATTCAACAGGAAAGGGAGCTTGAGTTGTGAAGAAAGGAGAGAAAAATCTCTGCAGGTTTCCTTTCCAGTAAACCAAACATGCGAGCCATTACTTTTCATCTCTATTTCATTTGGATGGTTTCTCTTTTCAGGTTTTCAGATGGTTTCTGTAATATACATAAGTGGCAATGTACCGTCTTCACAGTAAGAAAATCCAAATGGAAAAAAGGACATTGCTGATTGATGGGATGGCTCCTAGGTGCTATGATGATACAAATAAGAGTGGCCAAATGAGGATGGAGGGGGTAATGTGGAGAAATGAGAGAGAGGGCAGACAAAGGAAAAGGGCATAAACAGAGAGGAATGTGAAAGAAGGGGAGCGTTTCTTTAATCATCTTAACAGGACAGAAAGGTTTCCAACCAAAAGCGATTGCTCGGAATGAAAAAGAATAGTAAGAATGACAATTACAGAGGACACAAATAACTTGATTTACCTCTTATGCAAATACCATGTAAGCACAATCCAAACCTTATTTAAACTTTATATTACAGTAGTGCCAGAGCTCACATTGTTCTACGTGTTGTATAAACATTGTAAGCTAAGTTCCAGAGGGGTAGCCGTGGTAGTCTGTAAACAGCAAAAACAACAAGAGTCCTGTAGCACTTTAAAGACTAACAAATTTTAATTTCTTCAAGCATAAGCTTTCCTGGGCTGTAACCCACGTCGTCAGATGGAGGGAATGCAGCTTAGTAAGCTAAGGTCCTTGTCCCAAAGAGCTGGCAGTTGAAATTTAAGCCAAGGCATGATGAGTGGGTGTTACAAATAATAGGAAGAATGGAGTGAAGGTGGATAAGGGAGACATCAGTGTGAACACATGGATGGCTACATGTGATACCTTGCCTATGTGAGCTGAATGAAAACTTTTCATTTAAACTTTTTGGATGCAAATTTGCATTCCTCCCTTCCCCCTTTAAAAAAAAAAAAGAAAAAAAAAACCCAAAACCAAAAACCTCATTTAGCAGACATTTAGCCAACAGGAGTTCGGGGGGGGGGCTCACTGAAAAAAGCAGAACCCTATTTAGTTCAAAGACTGGCACTGTGAGGGAGGGCTGTGCCTTACTTTGAACATTTTATTGTCACTGAATAAAGACTTAATCTCTCTATATTTAAAAAAAAAGGTGACTGTTTCCTTAGATACACCGCCCTCTAGCATCACATTTATAATACTTGCACAGGAGACTCCAAGCCTTATTTTACATTTGCCTATCATTAAAGAAAAACATTTAGTCTTTAAAGACAACTTTGCCTTGGGGTATCTGTCACCCAACTTGGTCATTGGGATTGGTGGGCAGAACCCTCAAAAGCAACACAAAGCCTTACCGTCTCATGGGAGTGAGGGGTCATGGACCCCAGAAATAAACAGATCACCGGGGGACCAAAAAGTAAAAACAGGGATGGGGATGTAGGTCACAGGGTCAAATCAAGAGATCCAGAGTGGGGAAACCGAGCAGAGGACTCCAGACAATGGCCATGGTTTGGAGGACTGACAGCCCTGGATGCTGACACCGTCTTTATCCATTGAATAGCTTCAACCAGACTTGTGGAAGTGTAAGCCTTTCAAAAACAGTCATTTCAGTGCATTAGATGGATGATTTCTGTGGATGGAGACAAAACTGTAATAACAATGATTACTAGAACTTAACAAATACTACAAAAAATCCACATGTGCTTGGTCATATTTAGAAATGAATTCATTTTGGCTGTATTCCCCTTTTGTGTTCAGTCCCATTAGAAAGATCATAGTTTGCTTACATGGATGCTTGAGGAAAGTGATTTTTAGCTCACAGATAGATTCATAGATGTAAAGGACCAAAAGGGACCATTATGACCACCTGGTCTGACCTCCTGCAGAACACAGGCCATAGAATTTCACCCAAACATTCTTGCATCAAGTCCATAAATTCTATCTCAGGTGGGAAAGCCATAGCTGAAGACTGAACCCTGCTATCCCCAGCCGGGGTGGGGGGATGGCGGCACAAAGCTGAGCCCGAGGGCTTCATCCCTGGGTGGGGGGATTATAACCTTAGCCCAGTCACCCAGGGCTGAAGCCTGAGCCTCAGTGCCCTTTGGCTTTAGCCCTGGGTCCCAGCAAGTCTAATGCCAACCCTGGTGACCCCATTAAAATGGTGTCATGACCCACTTTGCGGTTCCCACCCCACAGTTTGAGAACGGCTGAGGTAACTACATGGAGCATCTTAAACTTCTCCATGTAAGGCAGTCTTTCCATTCACTGAATCTGTCCTGCAGCGCTTTTCTGACCCCTTTCCAGTTGGACAACTTCCTTGTCGTAGTGTTGACACCAGAGTTTTCATGGGTAGTGGAAGTGGCAGGTTGTGATGACTAGTCTTGTATATGCCTGGGGCCTAAATATGCCTGAGAGACATTTCTTCATCCGATGCATGACTATTCCACTGTGTGATGATGACTAGTACAGACAGAATATATTTGACTAATTGACAGCTGTCCAGTCTTTGGGTGAACATAGCTATCAAAATTAGCATTTTGTGGTGCACCCCCACATCTTTAATAATTACCTCAGGCAAAATCTCATAAGCAAGACTGATATCTTCAAATTATCTTAATTGCTCCAAAATGAAGGCCTTGAACTCAGCACGAGCACCTCACAAAAGAAACTAACGATTTATAAAAAGATCTGAGAGTGATGGCTCTTTGACTTAAGGCAGAAAAGTCAAATTTTAAATGTTTCCCCTTCTAATCTCCTGAAGATTAGAGGTCAAAAGGGCAAATGAGCACCTGAAATCCTATAATACTCATGACCTACTGGTCACCTCTGGGGCTTGGTCTACACTGCAGCGTTAGGTTGGCATAAGGCAGCTTATGTTGACCTAATTACGACAGTGTACACACTAAAGCCTTGCTCCCACTGATGTAACTGCCCTACTACACCGACATCATAATAACTCCACCTCCATGAGAGGTATATGGCTTATGTCGGTGTAGTTAGGGTGACGCAGTATCTGTGTTGACGCTGTGGGTTATTTAAGTGGGCTGTTGGCTGTCGTTCTTCTCAATTTCATGGCTCCATGCTAGAGCTGGGAAATTGACAAGAAAGTCAGGTGGGGAGGAGGGGCTCTTATTAGAGCCTGGCTGACCCCTGGTTTCACACCAGACTGATGCCCAGGCTCCCCACACCAAGCCAGGATACAACAGGAAAAGTCAAAGTTAAAACTGGGTATTTTTTTGGAATTCAGCAGCCTATAATGAATGAATGACCAGTTTACAACATTATAGATCAGTTAGAACATGGCAAGTAATTGTTGGTGACCCAGTTACAAGCATCTATGATACTGTATTGAGAGATATGGGACACTGCTGCATTAAGGGAGATGGGACACTTAACCCAGCAGGAATTCAGGGTACTATAAATCACTGAACCCTGGAACAGAGATAATCAAATGGGCTTAAAAGGGGTCTGTTGTTCTTTTCTGCACCTCGGACCATGTGTGCACACAATTATTCTGTTTGAATGCAACAAGGGACATTTAAACACTTCAGCCAGCCAGTAATCTTAGCCTGATTTTCTAAGAGCTGTGCCTGAGGCAAAACCTTTGCAGCATACGAAAGACAAGGTTTAAAATTTTCTGTACTTTTTCTATCTGGTTTATTGCCCACCTCTTTAGCACAGCTTCTTCAAACCTGTTCCTAATTATAAGAGTTGCATTGATCCAATCAGGAAACAAACAATGCTACATAACTTCACGTGACCAATTACAGCTATCAAAAATGGTTTGAGTTGCAAAAGTCAAGCACCTATGACTTTCAGTGAACTGTTTATGATGAATCCACAGAGTAAACAAACTCACCCAAAATATCATTGGATAAACTGGAGAGTTGTGCAGAGAAGGGAAGTTCAGTTTCATGGAGGCTTTTGACATTTGTTTTTGTTCTGATTAGAAGTGGAACCCAGAAATTTCAAAGTTCTCTGCAAAAGAAAATTCTGGAGGGAAAAACTGCTTTGGTTAAAATTTCATCTTGGTTTTTGCTTTATTTTATTACAATTTAAAAAAAAAAAAAAGGAAAAATTGGGTATTTCCACATTGTCACAACTTCTTCCTTTTTTTTCCCTCTGAACCAAAACTTCAGTGAAATTGACACAATTTCATGAAGCAGTCTGATGAAACTGCATTTTCCAGTAGAAAATGGTTCTGTCAAAGTTTTTCTGACTAGCTCTAGTTAATTCAAATAAAGAATGATCCTGCACACACATTCCTCATGGCAGGGTTTGGAAACACCTCTGGGCTTAGTTTGGCTCCCACTCAGTGAAGCTCAGATGCTCTATGCCTTAGTTGCGCTTGGCTTCTTTATTGGGGAGAAAAATAAATAATGGTATCTCGCATGTGTAACCCTCTTCTGGTACAAAAATGAGATCTCACCTACAATAAATTGTGCAGCTCTGTGGAATAGGATCTACTTTCTCTCCTTTCTTAACTTGGATCAACAGTAAAATTGTTATCATTGGGCATCTGGGTTAAAGCCCTGTTGAGATGAAAAGGCGTAATTCATCCTTCTCAAAATGATAGTTTCAAGTTTTCTGCTCAGTAAGGCCAACATCATTGCATCAGCAAAGCTTGGATCATATTTTGAAGATCTCCTTCACATCCAGAAGGGTTAAAGTCTTCTAAAAATGAAGGCTGGCAATTTGGAGCTCAGAATCTCCACTGGGGAAAGGTTGCTGATATGTTGCACCCCACCCCACTGTGTTAATCTCAACTTGAGCCCTGACTTTCTGCAAGCAGGAAAAGCCTCAATTCACTGAGTATATTCTATCTAAATCACTTTGAATTGTTTTCTCAGCTCTAATGACTGCATGCTTCAATCCCCATTCCATGTAAAACCAAGATCACCAATTTGTTTCACACAGGCCACCAAGCAGTTGTTAGCAACCAAAAACCATTACTATCTATCAAACCAGCCAAACTGGGAATCGAGCTTATGACTTGGAAATAAAAATGTTCTGTTTCAGCGATTCCCAAACTGTGGTACATGTACCACCAGTGCTATGCAGGCCCCTTCCAATGGTATGCGTCCCCTGACTAATTAAGACTGCAGAACGTGGGTCTGACTCCACCAATATCTGTTATGCTGGGGATTCAGCCACGGAGTTTCCAGTGGTGTGTGGCCCTGCAGAGGCAAAGTGCAGTGGCCCCCAGCTCCCAGGTTGGCCCAGCCATTCTGTCCCCTCCCTCCCCGGACATACTCCCAGCTACTGGCCAAGAGCCACTCCTGCCCCAAGCAGTGCAGCAGCTGTCCACATCTAAGATTTCACCAGGTAGCCACCAACTTAGTGCTGTCAAGCAAGTACATCCCTCTCATGAAAGGCACACCAGAAATCTCAGATGGGGAAGGTTTATCATGCATATACATAGTCTGTTTATAAGAAATTAGTGGTGGTATTAGAGGTGGTGGCGTTTTATGTTGCTGGTGTGCAACGTGGCAGAGTTGGGAACTGCTGCTCTATTTGTTTCTCTCTCTCCAGCCCCCTTCTCCATGTCGCCTGGTTTACATGGTGTCCAAAACACTTTTCAATGTGGTTCTGCAGATTGAGCATGTCTGCTGTTTTTTTTTCTGAGGTACAGGCTGATCTAATGATCAAGACCTCCTGGATTAATCCCAGCTTCACCCCACTTGCTGTGTGACTTTGGTCTAGTAGCTTACCCTCTCTATGCTTCTATTTCCTCATCTGTAAATTGGGGATGTTGATGATGTTTACCTACCAAAAAGGATGTAGCGAGGATTAATTAGTTAGGTCAGTGCTTTTGCTGTTATAAATTACCATTATGATTTTCAGCTGACAACAGTGTAATGATCCAAAGTGTCCTTTATAAGCAGAGTAAGTTTCTGGCCAATAAAATTCCCAGAGAAATGAAAAGCTGTAAGTCTTTTTTTCTAGCTCAACCAAGAAAACCCCATATTGTTCTCGGAAAGAAATCAAAAGAAAGCTGCACAGCGTTACGAGGGTTGGAAAGTGTTCCGATCGAGTTTGTGATTTTCAGGAAGTAGAATATATTTTGAACACATTGCAGCAGCTTTGTTCTAGTTCAGACCCTTAATGGCACTATTACGGGAGATGCTGTTGCAAAGATATATCTCACTCATTCCTGAGTCTAAATTCATTTCTTTGGTAAATGACACAATACACTGTAAACAATCTCGGCTGTGTAAACAGATTTTGTCCCGAAAGTGAAACCAACTGCAATTTGACTTTTTTCCTGGTTACGCAATTTTGCTAGTCAGTTACTCAGCATTTTTACATAAAGTGAGTGTTCTTTTGTTTTTGTTTTTTGTTACTGCAGTAGTTGTATGAGAGGGGCACAGGGAACAATACTGAAGGGAAAGCAGTAGTGAGAGAGGGGGGCTGTGAGAGAGAGAGGGGGGCTGTGAGAGAGAGAGGGGGGCTGTGAGAGAGAGAGAGAGAGGCTGTGAGAGAGAGAGAGGGGCTGAGAGAGAGAGAGAGAGAGAGAGACCCTTTAACATTTATCTTAAATAATACTTGAGATCAAAGAGAGGTTTGATGTGACCATCCACTGTGCAATTAGGTACAAAAAATTGGATGTGAAGTATATCACAGTTGAGATTTTATAACTACTGGATCATCACCATCAATTTTCTGAAGCGAGGAAACATTGGGACTTAATTGGGTGTCTCACAACAGGAATGAACAGAGACAGAAGACTCAGCTCTCCATTGAGCAGGAGGGGGGATACAGTTATTAAAAGAAGTTTGCAAAGATGTACAAGTTTGGAAGGCAAACTGAATGCATTGCTGGCATTCTCTGGATGCCTAGCCCACCTTTAAAGGATGTGTGCTTGGGATGTGGGGTCCCAAGTACACAGGGGCCAAAAACTTATCCTCCTATGTTGTTTCGGCATGCGACATCTCATCGAAGACTCTTCATTTTAGACCGAACGTGTGTCATGACTTTAAGTTTCTGATTGTCAGATGCACATCTAGTAATAGGGACAAAACAGCCACCACAACCTAGGTCACATGAGATTTCCCATGACAGATTGGGACACTGCTAGACACCTCCCAGAACAACTGGTGGGCAACTGGCATAGAAAAAGGCAGCAATAGACTAAGGACTGTGACTGAGCACAAACTGTCTTTTAAAAAAAGTGGCATGGAAGCTTTGTATATAAGATATTTACATACATATAGAATCTATTTCTTCTCTATATATTTTCCAAGACCCAAGAGCTAAGTTTGATTACCATTAGGGACATCCACTAACATCTAGAGGGAGAGGGGTGAAAGGAGAGGCAGGGAATGCAGCTCCATTAATTGTTTAGTTGCTTGTTGTGCCTTTAGCTTCTGAGCAACAAAGAAAGAACCTTGAATTCATGTCCTGGTGGAAGGGGCAGAATCTCCACCGCATGCTTTGTTTGAAGGATTGTCCCTTATTTGGTGCCTAATGTAATGTAACCCAACTTCTAGGAAGGAACAGTCAGTTGCACACATACAAAATGGGCAATGACTCCCTAAGAAGGAGTGCTGCAGAAAGGCATCTGGGGGTCATGGTGGCTCTCAAACTAAATATGAGTCAACCGTGTAACACTCTTGCAAAAAAAAGCAAATGTCATCTTGAGATGTATTAGCAGGAGTGTTGTAAACAGGACACAAGAAGTAATTCTTCCACTCTATTCCACACTGATTAGGCCTCAATTGGGGTATTGTGTCCAGTTCTGGGCGCCACATTTCAGGAAAGATGTGGACAAACTGGCAAAAGTCCAAAGAAAATCAACAAAAATGATTAAAGGTCTTTAGAAAACATGATGTATGAGGGAAGATTGAAAAAATTGGGTTCGTTTAGTCTGGAGAAAAGAAGACTGGATGAACATAAGTTTTCGAGTACAGAAAAGGTTGTTAAAAGGAGGAAGGAGAAAAACATTTCTCCCTAACTTCTGAGGATTGGTCAAGAAGCAATGGACTTAAATTGCAGCAAAGGTGGTTAGGTTGAACATTAAGAAAGCTTCCTAACTGTCAGAGTAGGTAAGCACTGGAATAAATTGTCTATGGAGATTGTGGAATCTCCATCCTTGGAGATTTTTAAGAGCAGGTTAGGCAAACACCTGTCAGGGATGGTCTAGATCGGTGGTTCCCAAACTTTTCTCTGCCATGGCACACCTTGATACCTTTTAATTATTTTGAGGCACACCACCATATAGTCTCCAAATGAACTCATGGATATTCATGAGCCAACTCAACTCTTCAAGTAGTTTTTCAAGAAATTCCATGGCGCACCTGCTCAGGCCTGACAGCACACCGGTGTGCCATGGCACACTGGTTGGGAAACACTGCTCTAGATAATGTTTAGTCCTGCCATAAGTATCGGGGACTGGACTAGAAGACCTTTTGAGGTCCCTTCCAGTCCTATGATTCTATTATTCTTTCAAGTTACTGTAGGTCACTCTCTGTTTTTGTGTTTTTAGCACTAATCGTGCAAAGGATACTCCATGACACAAGTGATTTTGTACCATGAATAAAGCACTGTAAGGTGATGTCCCACAAAAATAAGCCTCATCCTGGATTTTTCCCATAGTTGTCATTTATTTCCTTGAAACATAGGGGAATACCCTACATACAGTTAAAATGCATATAACCACACCTGTAAGGACCTGATTAACAGGACTTGTGAGAAATGACCATAATGGTGTACCCTGAGCACTCAAATAGTTAACGTGTGTTTGGGGAATCATCTGGCGATGAACACATAACATGAGGCAAGCAGAGTAGAGTGCTGACTGTAACATGGCAAGCCCTCCCGTTTTCAGTTTCTCTCCCCTCTTAGAAGGGAAAGGCTTAAATGCTTCTCAGCTAGTCTCTAGACTGCACAAAGGGTTGCTGTCTGATCAATTATAGACAAAAGAGGAAGAAGGCCCTCGAATCTTGTGAACCAAATGGCAGTAAAGATTTAAGCCTATCCCTGCCTAGAGAAAATTGGACAGCTGCATCCAAGATTTGTGTTTGTAATAAGTGGGAGAGAGAGAGAGAGACGGTGAGTCAGTCTCTCTGCACCAACTCTTCCCATAGCAATATCCGTTTGCATTTAAAACTCCTGAAAACTGGAAGTGTTATATCTAGTGCGACAGGCCCAATGCCCCATCCAACTCTGTGTGAAGGCGGTGCTGCTGGGACCTTTATACCCATCGTTCCATTCAACACAGAGGCAAACATGCCAGTTATAGACTAAAGCCTGCGTTGGATCGACATAAGTCACCTTGTGTTGACCTGGTTGTGCATGGGTCTATGCTCAAATCTGACATAAGACACCGCTAACATACGTGCCCTGTTAATGGTGCAATAACATGCACCTCCCTGAACAGCATTCAGCCATGAACACCATGTTGTCATCAAGGTACCTAGAGTTTAGACACTGGGTGACCTACATAGTCAACCTTACAGTCCTCCAGAAGCTCTCCCAATGCCTGATAGTGACTGCTCTGGTCCCAGTTGTGAACTCCATTGCCTAGGGGGTCACAGAGTTTGGAAGCCTTCCCCCTTTAAAGCCCCTGCATATATTTGAAATGCCTTTTCCTGATTGTCCACCTTCGCAAGCACACGTAGCAGCTCTCCCTTGCTGCGTGTAACTGGCTGAGCTGGCTCCATGCATTAGATGGGCTCCTGCCCTGAGTAGAGGGGGGGATATGGGATCTCCTGGGCTTATGGGGAGGTGAGGTTGTGCAGGCACAGCTATAGACCAGTTATAGAAACGTAGACATCAATGAACAGATTGTACAGGGAACGCAGGCAAAGTGTCTGATGGGGATCAGCAGCAGTGCCGTGTGAATGTGAAGGATTTGCACCAGGCGTACCTCAAGACCAGGGAGGCCAACAGTCTGCTGAACCGCAGACCTGCTGCTTTTACAATGAGCTGAACGCCATGCTTATTGGAGACCCCACCAGCACCCTACAGGGCACTGTGGACACCTCTGAGGTGCCCAAGATAGAGACCTCTGCCATGAACAGTGGGGAGTAGAAGGAAGAAGAGGAGGAGGGGGACACGGGGCAAAGGGATATCCAGCTATGTTATGTGACTGGACCTGTTAGAGACTCCACTTCTGTCTTGCTAGTCTCATCAGCCAATCCAGGGGAAGGAACCTTGGATAAGCATACACGCTCATTTCCCTTGGGTGTAATGGCAGCCAGCCCCTCCCCAAGTTAGCCAGACATAGATATCGACTTTTCATTGTTTTACTCAGACGAGAAGAGGTAGCTGTCTCACAGAGGTAGAGAGTTCTGCTTTTCATTCCCCTGTACAGTTAGGCAAGGGGGCCGTGCAGAGCAGGTGGTTTGTGTACACAGGGATGTCCCTTGTGTCTCCCTGAGAGATCATGATAAAACTTTCATGGAGAGAGTCTGCAATCCCCTCCCAAAGGTTTCTAGGGATGGCAGTCTTATTTCTTTCTCTGTGGCAGGACACTTTCCCATGCCACTCTGCAATGAGTTCAGCAGGCACCATTGCATGAAACAGGCTAGCAGCATATGGGCCCGGGCAGCTTCAGGATGGCAGCAGCAGCTGTGCTGTCTGTGCGTTTTGTTACCCTCAGGAGTGAGAGATCAGCTCAAATCACCACTGCCTGTGGAAAATAACACCAGTGCTCAGTGTCATTGCCCTGTGCTCATGCCGCCGACACGGGAGCCTAAATCTCATTGTTTTACACAACAAAACATTTCCCTGCTCGTTTTCTCCCACCTCTGGTGGGCCATATTCTCCATGGCTGCAGCTGGACAGCACCCCAAAGCTGAAGTAGCAAGCATGTCTTATTTAAAACTCTGGTGGGAATAAAGCTTAGTTTTTGCTTTCTGTTGTAACTATAAATACAACGATACCTCTGCCTGTTTTATATGTATCTGCTGCCACTGCAGCCTTGAGGGATCCCTCTGCCAAATGTGTGGAACTCCTGACCCTGGTGAGGAAGAGAAAGGAATGGACTAGAGAGGACATGTTCACTGAGCTCCTGCAAACAGGGCTGGTCTGGACTGTGATCAAGAGTCCTGGAGGATGAATATAGCAGACAGCCTGGAGAAGGGAAGATCAGACAGAAAAAATGCCCAGAAGCCCCATCATGAAAAGGAGTGAGAGATGCACCAGGACATAATGGAACTTCTCAGTCAGCAGATGCAAGTACTGCAGACTCTTGCAGGTCCAACGGCCATGTGCTCACCTCCCCCTGCAGTCAATAGACGACCCCATTTCAGCAGCTCCCTATACTCCCCTAGCATTACATGTGGCATCATGGGACTCATGTCTACCCCACCACTCCATGCTATGGGACAGTAAGGGTAACTTCAGCTTCACATACACTGACCATGGTTGGCGTATGTTCGGCAGAAAAAGACTGAAATGGATGCACACGTTTTGTACTGTTCTATTTTTAAGTTCTGTTCCATCCATTTGTTGTATAGGCTGGCACTGTATTGCTTTTTTTAATTGCACATTATTATTTTATAGTGTTTTTGGTATGCGATACATTGTTATTTTTCAGAAGTAAATTCCTCTTCACATACACCACAGAATGCTTAGCGCTACTCAAAGCGCAGATTGCTTGCAATGCAACGGGATCGCAGAACTCGTAGGTTCAATGAAGAGCACAGTATAATACTGATCATTATAAATGTACAGCAAGTACTGCATAAGTCATAGGTGCATTGAGAGAGAGAGAGATTCATAAATGTACACCAAGCATTACATAAAGCCTAATAACGCTCAGAACTTCAAAGCTAGATAGATCCCTGTACAGCACAGCGCACTGCTGTGGCTGACCTCCCCCAGCTGCATAGATCTTTTAATGGCCCTTGTGTCTGGCTGTTCAAAGTCAGCAGACATCTCCTCCCTCCCTCCCTGTGAAAATTTTCCCCCTTTGCCTCACAGATATTATGCAAGACTCAATAGGCAGCTTTAACTATTGGGGTATTTTTCTCACTGAGATCTAGTTTAATGAGTGAATACTGCCAGCATCCCTTCAGTCTACCAAAAGCATATTCAAATGTCATTTGCACCTGCTGAAACAGTAGCTGAATCTTTCCTGGCCCATGTATAGCTTCATGAGCCAGGGGACCAAAGGGCTGGTTGAATCCTCCTCCAGGATCGCTGTTGGCGTTTCAACATCACCAGTAGTAATATCCTTAGCTGGAAAAAAATGCCCCTACTTGCAGCTTTATGAATACTCCTGAGTTCTTGACAGATGCGAACATTATGCACCTTCCCTGACCAGCCCACATTGACATCGGTGAAGGGTCCCCAGTGATCCACCAGTGCTTGCGAAATCATAGAAAAGTATCCCTTTCTGTTGATGTACTCTATGGCAGGACAGGATTGGGGCAATGTAGGGATGTGTATGCCATCTATCACTCCGCTGCAGTTCGGGAACCCCATTGCTGCAAACATATCCACTGTGTCCTGCCCATTGCCTGGAGTTCCAGTCCTGCACAGCAGGATATGATTAATGGTCCTACGGTGGATTTTCTAATTCCCAAATGATTTCCCACTGACTTCCTCTCCTCTCACAGGCTTTGATGATCAGTCTAATACTTAACAATGTTGACATTTACAATATCATCATTGGCGTCTGAGTTAGCACTGTGAAATGAATGGGGCAGTTCACACTCAGACCTATTGTTTCAGGAGCTCTGCAAATTCAGGCAAAGATGCCTCTTCACTGGTTATATTTGCTTCATGTTTCTTCACTGTCATAACAGCTGGAGACTTACCCCATTTTTTTATTGAAAGTTGAAACTCTGGGGACTGATTAAAACATCTATTTATAGCTCCTTGGCTAGTCCTTTTTGTGACTTAGCAAAAGTGAGGGTTCCCCGTACTATGGGAAACACTGTCTTATGGTATAAATCACCTTCATTGTTTCACCCACTGCACATTAACTGCTTACTAGATATATACCCTGCTTTTTATAACATTTTAAAGGAACTATTTCCAAGCCCCGTCACTGTTTTGCACTTTTACTTTCTTCATCCCCCAAATTAAAGTCAAACTTTTTGTTCTTTAAGGCTGCTATCTAAAAGTTGTTGATTGCGGCTGACAAAAGTGAAACTGTTCACCTGTGTTAAGCAAGAGCTACAAAAAGATAGAGAGAACCGCCCCCCCGCAAAAGCCAGAATCAGTCCCCCTAATGGGACTGCCTGGCAGGCAACCAGATGTTATTTCCATTGATCTTCAAGTCAGGCCTGAGAGGTTTCCTTAGCAATGTACATTGCTTAGAGCCACCCAAGAGAGGGAATGCAAACCACCCTGGCCAAACGATGTAGATTCCATGATGAACACTTGTATGTAGTGTGACATAGCATCATAGAAGTGTAGGATTGGAAGGGACCTCAACAGGTCACCTAGTCCAGTACTCCGCACTCAAGGCAGGGCTGAGTAATAACTAGACAGAGGAGTGCATGGTGTTTTACAGAGAGAGATGGTCCCTGCAATGAGATGGCTTCTATTGATTTGCAGTAGCTGTAGCAATTCTAATGCTGTGCCCCAGATTAGCTTGTTGTGAGTGGGGATGGAACCTGGGACCTCTAGTTCAAAAAGCAGTGACCCTTTGCTGCCACATCTAGAAGAGCCAGTTCTGTCAGCCAAGGTTGTAGCAGCTTAGCCACCACTAGAGTCGAGCAGAGCACCACACTGACTGGGTATCGGTTACATAATGACTTGATCCTTACCGGAAGAAGTGTTTGCCAAGTGGGGAGCTGCTTCTGTGGAAAGGTATTTGGGGGATTGATTTCTGGCCCTTTCAGATTGTGCCTGTTGGGGTACATGGAAATTCTGCTGAATAACGCCCAGGCGCAGCCCCTTCCTGAAGAATAGGAGGAATTTCAAAGGGTCGGGAACAGCTTATGGGAGGGTGGAATTGTTAGTGAGCCATGCTGCTCATACAGTTTCCATCATGTTACAGAGAGAATAGTGGGGTTGGATGCTCATTGCTGGTCTATGTACAAAATATCCCTCAACTTTCCAGGATCTGTCATTCCCCTCAGCAAGGACCCCTGTGCTGGAGCCATTCTTTTGCATTTTTTTAAAAATAGGAAAATAATAGAAATGACCCCCCCCAAAAAAACCCCAAACCAATCCACACAGAGGAATTTAGTAAACATTTTGAACCCACTCCCCTTTCCCTGTAGGTGAGAGACTAAAATGAGCTGGACTGTTGGTTTGGCCTTGGATGGCAGGCAAATTGCACCTGGGTGGGAAGGTTCTCTGTAGCATGAGAATTGCTTCCTTTTCTCAGGCCCACAGTGTTGGGAGCAGCTGCGGAGAAGAGAGAATCTCTGACATAATGGTAATAGGGGACCAGGGCTGTCGCTGGGTGAGTTGGTGCTAGAAATGGACATTTCTGAGCAATTTCAGTTGAGCCTTTGGCCTGACTTCAGCAAATTCTGCAGAATTTCCTTGAAACTTCACACAATTATGTGTTTTCTTTTCTTCAGAGTGAAATGCTTTTTCTTATAAGGGGCCAAGTTGCTTATGACAAAACTCTTGTGAGCTGTTCAGTTGAGAAGGGAGGGTCCCCCCTTCCAGATGATTCCCCCCTTCCCTTTCATGCAAATTTGGTGAAAGCCACCATGTGGCAGTTGTATATTGTGTGGAAAAGTCTCCCCCCACCTTCCACCCCCTCCCCAGCTGCACAAGGTACTGGCTAATCATAACAGCAGCAAGCATCTAAGTGGTAATAAATGATATAGCACTTTCCTTTCTGTAGCTGGCAGCTGTAGCCAGTTCTCCTGTGGCCATATAATACTTCATTACACACTATCACACCACCCACTCAGCCTTAATTTTGCCTCCATGTCTTGTTCTATAATGTAAATATCCTGAGGGATGCATACTATTGATTTGTATAGCCAAGATCCACTGTGTGCAGCAGATGTGTGGGGAGGAGGGAGGCCATCAGGAAGTCTGTTATGACTCCCTGATTCTCTGCACAGCTTTATCCCAGCCCAGATCCAGGCAAAAGTTAGAGCAGACTTGGGGCTGCTCTGACCAACACCAGCTGGCAATTATCCCATCAGCGACCCCTATCCATCAGTCAGGAATAGCCAGAGCACAGCATGCTCTAGTTCTGCTTCCTCCACACTGCTCCTTCTTTATACACCACCAACCTAGGCATAGGAGCCTGCTCTTCGTAATCTTTGCCACCAAGGATTCTTTCATGCTGGAGGAGTCCACAACAGAAAAGAGGCAGGGACTTTCCACTCCTGGCCCTGCCAGAGTATGGCGTGCAAGAGAGAATCTAAATACGTAGCAGTGAGTTTAAAAGGAACAGAGTCCCCAGATATGTCACATTATCTCAGGGCCCCTTTGGTTTCCGCTCAGTGGAACAGGCTGATGGAGCAGAAGCATACCGGTATGATCAAAATTGGAATGATTGACCTGTTTTGTGCTTACGTCACTTTGGGTACGTCTACACAGCAACTTGGGCTCGCAGGGCTTTTTTCACCGCTGGATATGTTTGGGCTCAGGCTGGAGCTCAGGCTCCAGGCCCTTGAGAGGTGGGAGGGTCCCAGAGCTCGGGGTCCAGCCTGAGCCTTGAGGTCTACCCAGCAGTGAAACAGCCCCTCAGCCCGAGTCAGCTGGCACAGGCCAGCCGCAGGCTTTTTCTTTGCTGTGTAGACAATAGACACATTTGAAACTATCACCCAACAGTCTACAGACTATACCTTCCAAGTGAGTCGCGTGCAGGGCACAGACAGGCACCTATGTACAATCACCTATTTCTGTGAGGAGAAGGAAGATCAGGAGCAGCAGCAGGAAAGACAGGAACCTCAACTTTTTATAGCCATCATTCCACTACCGCTGGACTACTCTACCCTTCCCCCGACATTTGATTGTGGGAGTGGCATGGATCCTACCGCCATGAGTGCTTTACAAATGCCACTCTGATGCTAGACTTCTCCATCTCTGAGTCTCCACTGTCTGACCAGCTTCTGTCCTTCAGCATTGCTCAGCATGGCACAGGAATGTCTTGATGTCCCTGGCTCCCAGCTGCCCCATACCCCCACCGCACTTCTTCCGAAGTAGTGAAATGGAGCTAATGGTAAAGCATTCTGTGTTCTGATTAGATATAACCTCATTATCGCCCTCGCTCTTACAGCAAAACTCTTTTGGATAATGAAATTTCACTCCAGAACAAACGAGTCCCTATTTTACAAAAAGAAAGGGGTTCTTAGTGGAGTGGTTTATCGTGTTATTGGGGGGGCAGGAGGGGTTGCGAGAAAACAAAGGAAAACTCTCAAACCCAAACAGCAATTGCTATATTTCAAAGCCAGTGAAAATGAGACTAAGCGGCAGCAGATGCCAAATGGAAATCATAATTCTTCCGTTTCCCTGGCCGCTCCGACACGTGTAATAGGCTTGGCACAAAGTCAAGGAAAACAGGGGCCAAGTCGCAGTGTGTTTAGAAGAATCCAAAGGCGGCTCGTTAACAGGGAGCCAGATCTCATTGCAGTGCAGAGGAGGGAAGCCTGAAGCTGGCTCTGCAGCTTTCCTCTTAAGAGGAGGAGGAGGGGAACTTTCCGAGCAGGGTACTTTCCAGCTTGGGAAAAAAACCAGAGGCAGTACAGTTACATCACATTTATTTCATTTCATTAGATTTAACATAGTGCTTCTCTGAGCCCTAGGTGCTGGGCCAAATTAAAAACACAACAAGGGTAACTATCCTTAATGGAGGTAAAATACAGGAATGCTCTGGCAGGCTCATGTAGCCCACATAATAACACAGCAAAATAGAATACAATCAAGCCACAGTCCTCAGTTCTCCTAACAAGTTCTTATAGAATGCACCCATGAAAAATAAAGCTGACAGGAGGCTCCCATTGAACTCAGATCCCTCACCCAGCTCCAGCCAGGAAGGACCAGGATAACAGAGGTGAACTGAAAGTTAACAAATCCCAGCTCCTCTCATGCGCCCCGACAGCAACTGCCTCCATAGTAAATCAGGAGGGTGTAAGTTTCAGTGCCCAACAACTGCCATGGCCTTCCCTGAAGGGAGTGGGGTGATCCGTTGTGTAGTTGGGTCCCGAACCATTTAGAGTTTGTTTTAGAGATCATTCTTAAATTCCACCCGCAAAGTCATCATAAGCCAGTGCAGATCATGCAGCAAAGATGTAGCTTCCAGACAAAAATGTGGGTTTAGATAGAGAATACTTATGAGGAGCTGCAGAGTTAAAATAAACCTTATTCATTCCCCAATTCTCTCTTCTGCAGTCTGCACCTCCTCTCATTCAGCCCCTCCACTTGCACCGCACTTTCTAGTCTCCACTTCCTCTTCCCCCTTCCTTCTCTCTTCAGCCTTCCACCCTCTCTCCCATTTCATCCCTGAGTTCCTTTCTCTTACACACTGACCCTGGAGGATTACTAAAGTCTAGAATTGGGTAAAAAATTTTCAGTGAGTAATTTACTCACTGTAAAATGCAGTTTGTGGTTCACCAAAACTGTTTGTGAAGTCAGGTCGAAATTGGCAAATAGTTTCAGCAAAAAAAGGAAAGTCTGAAATGTCAGAACCTTTTGAATTTGTTTTGAAATAATGTGACATTTCAAAAATTTAGCTAGATTTAACTAACACACACTGCAAGAAAATGTTTAAAAAAAAAAAAAAACACCATTCCAAACCACAACCAAACCTTTTGTCTGAAGTCAAACGAAACATTTCATTCTATCCAGAACACGTTTTTTGTTTCAGCAAGAAAAACTGAAAAATTTTCTTTTCAGGTTGACCTGAATGAAATTTGTTCTTGCTATTTTTGGTTCAACCACTGAACTAAAAAAATCATGAGTTTTTTTGCCCAGCTCTTCTAAAGACTTCTATAGAGATCCTAGAGAATGGTAGCAAACTGGTATGGCACTTCCCATTATATTGAAATTGATTTGTTTAGGTCAGTCCCTTTACACTCTATAGCTTTAGTCCCTAAAGAAGAGGATACTTAAATAATTTTAATTTTGTAGGAAATGCTCTTATTTAAAGCTGCACTATTCCAGAGTGAATAAAAAGCTAATGTCTGTCTGGGAGTTCTGCAAAACTGTTGCGTAGTAGAACATGTGGGCTGGAAAAGAATGCCACAGTAAAAATATACAATACAGATAATTTTGGGATTATGTAGCATATAAACGTCTTTAATCCTCAATTTTCCATATTCTCAGAAATTTATTTCTCATGTCCCACCTAAGCATAACAATTTACAGACACATTACCAAAATTCAGAAGGAATAGAAAATAAAACCTAGAATGTAAGTCTAGACTTTCCCTTACCTAAAGCATCCTGACCTCCACCTCCATAATGGTTTCTGTGTCTAGTACTGCTCAATAAGCAGAAAATTTTAGTTTTGGAATGACTTAAATTGATGCCCGCTGTAGTGCACACTACAACGGTCTGATCTTGAAGTGAATGGCCCTGACAACTGTAGCAAAGCTTTCATCTGAAAGGAGAGGACTCACTTTTTTTACCAACTGCAGATAAAAGGAAGCAATCTGATCATTGCTGTTATGTAGGCATCCAAGAGCAATTGGTGATCCAGTAAGCCCCCTAAACTGTGAGGTTAATGTAAGAGATGGCAGGTGCATAGCCTGGAACTGATTCTGCTCTGCACCCTGGCCCTTTTGCAATACTGGGGCATCATAAAAGGACCAAACAACCAACAAAACTGAACCAGCCCTATATCAGACCTCATTACAACCCTTGTAATAGAGGGATGAAGGCGTGTCCAGAACACTATCATGTTCTGGCTGTTCTCAGCTGGAGAACTATTCTTGTGGGAATTGGTAAATTAATACTAATTAGAGCATCATCAGGCAATAAAACCAATGGATAACAGATCCTGAAGCCAGACTTAGTAAGGCCAAGGAAAACTCCAGCCCCTGGATGTTGCCACACTGGCCTAACTCCAGCTTTCTCGACCATCTTTCCGTAAAACAGGAAGTGAATGACAGATTGAGAATTGGTGAGGATTTATTGAGCAGTGGTCTAAGAATTGCCAGTACTGTCCCCTCTCTAAGGGAGACTGTAGCATGGTCTGCCCTTTAAGTGCCATGGGGGCTGGCTATGTTTTGGAGAGGAGCAGTCAGGTGCGGGGCATTATCTGGCCCAGCTGGACAGCATTTGGTTGACTGGGTTTGCTGATTCTCAGCTAGAGGATACAAATGAGGGCACAAGCTCTAAGAGGGAGCTTGGAACAGGGAGAGAACCAGGAGTACTGTCTTTTATGGTTGCTGCAGAAAGTTACAAGAGGCCAGGCAAGCCCTGTAGACCTTCTTAGCTGGAGAAGGTCCAGCCAATTAAGCTGAGTTATCAGAGGCCAGAGGTCCTCGCACTCTCAGTTGAGGACAGTATTATTGCTTCATATTATTGTTCCATGTTTCCTTTTTCATGTTAAAGAACAAACAGAGCTCTCAGGTAAAGGGCTACAAATTGAACTGGGCATAGCTGATCATTTTGTCCCAGGCAGGTGATTGGGTCCACCAGCCTACAGAGACATTGATGACCTCCACTAGCAGGGTCCTAGTGTCTCCCACTCTGGCCTGCAACAGGAAAGATGTGGCTCAGTTTCCTGAGGTTTGAGCCAAATCTCTCCCAGCTCCTGCAGAGGGCCTGTTCTCTCACTGGAGAAAACTGAAGCAGAAAAGATGAAGCATTTGTCTCCTGCAGGCATTGTTCTATCACCAGGGTAGCGACTGTTCTGAATCACCTCACCTGTAGGATAACATTGAAGATTCCTTGGGTGAGGAAAATGTAACCATTGTGGTATGGGGACAACATAAATTAACCAGGCTGTCAACCACCCAGAAGAGCCCTGCTGTTCAAAGCTTTCCAGAAGCAAAGAAGGGAGTGAAGAAACTCTTCACTTGGTATGAGACTTTTGTTAACAGTAGTCTGGCCACCGCACTCTCATTTTTTTTTTTCATATGACAAAAGAGGGGATGAGGAATGGTTTAGATAAACCAAGACCAACTTAGTGAGCCAGTAGATAGCTTCAGTAGTGTCTTAGTATAAGTCTGAGATGCCACCAGAAAATGATGAAAGCAGGCACTGATCTATAATATGGTACATAGTTTGTGATTGATGCCCCACTCGCACTGGACTTTGTTTCTCCTCTTCCATAAGTGTAAAATTTGACAGCATCTGCCATCCTCATTAATCTCCATTATATATAGATGAGCTGCAATAGACGAAACTAGGAAAGAGGATGTTTAGAAGATACCGTATCAATAATCCAGAACAAAAGATTATGGTGTAAACCCTTACCATGCCATGCATATGTCGTTTTTCAGTAATGCATTCCCTCTGTCAGAGACTCTGGTTCCCAGTGGGAGATAAGAGCAACCCATTTTGAAGGAGAATTCATTTCTTTGGGTTAAATAAGAATCTCCTTTGTTTTTTTTTCTTCAGTAAATCAGAATTTCATATGTCAATAATTTACAGTAATGCGTGAGGTAACTGTGAGAAAGGGAGGTAAATAATTTTCAGTAATAAACAAAGATCAGTGCCAGTCTCAAATATCCCTGCGCATACACACAGCCACAGAGTTCTTCAGGACCAGTTAAAGGCCTAGCACAGATTTTTATATAATTTAATGAGGCCATTTTTTCTTTCCAGTCTGTAATGTGTGTGTGTGTGTGTGTGTGTGTGTGTGTGTGTGTGTATGGTGTGATCACTATTATAATTGTTATTCTGGTATCACCCATAATGGGTGAGGCACCATCCACATACACAGAAAGACAGTCCCTGCCCACAGAGATGACAGTCGAAGGCCCTGATCCTTATGCACTTACCCTAATGACTTATATGCACATGCTTAACTTCACAGGCTGAGTAACCTCAGCGAAGCCAATGAATGTGTAAAGCTGTGTAGATCTTGGCACGACTGGGATCTAAAGAGGCAAATAACACAGCAAGGGCAGTGGAGAAGGCATATAGTCAAAATGTGAACAGTTCTGATATGCATTTGGTAATGTATTATATAGATTTTAGGTTTTCGTTGCATGAATATACACCCACTGTTCCTAACTGCCCCTCAAACTAGAACAGGGAGGAGTAATTGGCCTAGTAAATGAGACTCTAGAGCTAGAGGGAGATTTCTCTCCACCTGAAATCCCTAATGAGCTCTGATGGAATAACTACTCCAGCTTCTGAGTATAATTTGTCTCCAGGTATTGCTCTTCTTTTGCCTTCACTTTGCTTCCATCAGGAAAAAGAAGAGGGAAGCAGACGCATCTATCTCTGTCTAAAATTAGAGTGTTCCCCTCTCCTACTTAAGATCTGCATCCTCAAATTAGGACTGGCATGATCTAATTAAGACAGACATAAAAGTAGGAGAATGCTCCAAAGGAAGGCTGGAATGGGAGGAACAGGAGGGAGAGGGTTGTACCTTTGATCCTGCCAGGAATAATCTGAGATGCGAAGCAACATGCATGCCTGTTCAAACAAGTGCTTAGGAAGTTAATTGTCGGCTCAGTTTAGTACTCTAATCCAATGCTACCCACACTGGTCAAAGCACACGACAGCTTTCTGCTCAGGTCATCCCACATTGCTGGATGGCAGCCTGCTGCTGGGGCTTCTCTTAAAGTAATCCGGGCCTGAGCAAGGCAAGTTTGGGAAAACGTGCCTGTCGAGAAAGGGAACCTTATTTTATAATATATATTTGGTGGGTCAATGACATTTAGGGTTGAATCCACCCTGAGTGCTCTGGTTGTGAAACTGAGTTGGATACTGGGAATTTTCCCCAAGGGAAAGGGGTGATAAAGGCATCTTCTCCCTTCAGCCTGCATGTAAAAGTTGCTATCCCCTCATGGCTAGAAAAGCTTGCGCTTCAAATAGCGGGCACTCCCTATTTCCTTCCCAGCAGCTATCAATCCCTTTGCAGAGCAGGGTTCTGGCTACGTCAGGGTGTGCCACTCCCTGGCAGCCACCTTAAAGCCTTCATTTCTTATCGCTCTTGATGTTTCTCGGTTGATGGTTGGTTGTGTTGCTCATTTTAGTCCCCAAGTCCTCAATGTTCCCCATAAATTTGATGCCCTCCAGTACTGTTAAAAATGATTTACATAGGAAACAAAGTACCCTGAAGCTGAGCCTACAGAGAGAGTTGTCTGCACTGAAGGAAATGGGTCCCACAGCATATGATGCTTTAAGCTGGTAGAATGCGTTGCGTCCCTGGTCTTGATCACCCATCATGTCCCATTGTGGCAGGTTGAGGGCAGTGGATGGCAGTGCATGGCACTGGCATGCCTTCTGTGCCTGGAGAGGGTTTGCTTCTTTTTGCAGAGCAAGAGAGAAGTCAGATTAGTGCCAACGAAACCGTCTTTATGAAAGAATGAAAAATCAAGGCAGTCCTCTAAACTATATCCTCCTTCCAAGTGCCTTTCTTGTGATAAATCTTTCCTTTGCCCTTCGCAGGGCTCCTTTTAGTCCTCTCCCTAGGTTCTTCCTGCCTCTCAAATAATCCAGTGACTTAATGGGGGGAAAACGAGAGCAGCTGTGCTAGGTGCTCAGACACTCCTGTGATGAGCAGCATATAAAACCCTAGGATGGGTAGAACGAATATGGGTAGGCATTTGGATGAAATAAGCAGGCAGAACCTTTGTTTAAGCCTCAAGATGAACCCAGCCTTGCAGCTCTGTGTGTGTGTGTGTGTGTGTGTGTGTGTGTGTGTGTGCGCGCGCGCGTGCGCGCATGCGCATATAGCAGAGAAGACGTGCAGAAGGGACCTCTTTCCCTGAAGAGGCTATTTATTAATTTATTGTGTTATGCTTGTCTTAGCCTTGATGAAGACGTGGTTCTAAGGCAGAGAGTTTACAGTCCTAAGAGGTCAGATTTGTTCCATTTAAATCAATAGTAAAACACCCACTGACTTCACAACCATTTAAACCATGATAGTCAAGTTATATGGGCAGGGTTTGCATATCGTCTTCTTGACTATATCTGCGGAAGGCTGCAGGCATCCTGACAAGGGTTGTCTATAATCTATATGGTTAGGTGTCATCTGATATTATGTATATGACCATGTCTATGCCAAGTACGTCATCTAGCTGGGAACTGTCTCTGTGCAGCTTTGGGTTAAGGTCTATCACATAGGTTGATAAGTGTTGATACTGGACATTCCATTCTCATCATGATAATTGGGGTCATCAAAACAACATCTGGTGATAAGAGGGGTGGTGTAAAAGTAAAAAAACACTGTACCCCCAGACATTCAAGGATGACTTGTTCCCATCACCGTCATCTATGTGCAGCTGCAAGAATACAGTAGCTGTATTTTGTCTTATGTGCCATGGTAAGCAGAAACTGAGACATCTACAAGGTTACTCAGTAGTCCTATTCATCTCTGCCACCTGGAAGATGTCATGCTACAGGGGTCAGAATAGCCAAGCAAGCAACTGAAGCTATGTTAGGCCTGTAGGACAGTGGTCAAGCAACTCAAATTGTACTGGGCCTCCAACAATAAGCCGCCTGACTACAAATAAAAACTGGACTCTACACAAGCAGTGTCTGCCTCCCATCACTCTGAGTCTCAGACTGCGATAGTCCTCAGTATCTAAACCCAGAGTTGGATGCTGTGATTGAAGTTGAGGGTGTGGAGAGCTCTCCCTCTGTTTTAACAGACGACTGGGAGCTGTGTTCCGCCTTTTACCCTTTCACTTCAACTCCTGGTTAGAAGCCACCCCTGGCATTATGAATTCCCGAGTTAAGCTATCCAAGGCTTGTGGCCAGGCATTCTTAAGGAAAGGCCCACATCTGTGAAATAGGATCCCTCCAGTAATCCAGCAGGGCCTTGAGTTTGTTAAATTTATATTTGTTTGGTCAGAGCGGTGGAAAAGTTTTGGTTTAATTTAATAAGACCTAGTGAAGGAGGGAGCGGAATTTCATTTCTGTCCTTTAAAGAGAAAGATTGGTATGTTCTGATTATATAAATAAGGTGCTATTATACACATCCAAATGAAAAAATAGTTCTAGCACTTTGTGTACTATCCCTCCCCTGATAACACGAGGAAGGAACGTTCCACAGGAGCCTTAGGGACAGGGAAGGGCTCTTTATTACAGACCTGACAAGGACGTTACCTGTCCATCTGATTCCTCTTTTATGCATAAACTGAAGTGTGGAGCAATCACTATTCTGCTGTGGCACTGTGATATCACACACCCTGTTATGATTGACGGTGGGCATCTTACTTGTCAGTAGAAATATCCAGAGAGGCCCACATGATTGATGTCAATGGCCTAATAAGATCCAGTGCATTTGTTTTGTACGTTGTCTTGTAATATTTCAGAAGTTTTTGACTGGAATCATTATCTGATGGGAAGTGGATGTTCCCGCTGCCTGGGGTTTTGCCGTAAAGATCTAACTGGACTAAAAGAAATGAAGAGTAGCAATAATAGGGTGATTAAGGATGTCAGAATTAAGATGTTTCCTGATGAGTTTGGCCCCAGACCTATAATCTGATACATACCGGTAGGCCCATGTGCCCATTCATGGCCCCCTTCACTTCAGGGAGGCTCCATACCGGTGTAAGGTTCTGCCTGCATGGATCAGATTGCAGGATCAGGGCCCATGTATCTAAGTAATATGAACAAATAGAGAGAAACAAAATCCCACCATCCAAGTGATCTAAAAATGTACTTTATTAGTAGCAGAACTAGAGGCTTCAGCCAAGAGCAGGGCTCCATTATATTAAGTACAAACACACAGTAAGGCCTGGTCTATACTAGTAAAATTTCCTTGTATTGGCACAGCCTTGCATGCATCCACACTCAGTTTTGAGTCCTGTCAACCAAACAATACCTGTATGAATACTGCATTACCCATACCAGTAGAAATAGTCCTCCAGCAGCAACGCAGTGACGGCGTGGGTCACATTTTTTAACTCTGCCGCCCAGGGGTTATGCCCAGCATGTTTTAGAAATGCCTCTCTTCCTCCTAGCCCACCCTGCGAGCACACAGGTATGGCTCCATATAAAGCTACAGCTAAAAGTCCAGCTAGATCTCATGTTGGTTCAGGAAAGAAGTTCTGGATTTCCTTAGCCTCTGGGAAGGAAGGGAAGGAGGGCATGGTATTTACTAGAGGCAGGCTTGACCAGGTAAAATTATGGTTTTAACTTCCCCATGGAAAAACTGGTTTTTAGGCATTTCCTGTTTTAAAAACTGTTTCATTAATACACACCACATTGCACTTAGTTTATTTACATATTCAAACTATGGTTACATAAGACTATAGATTCATAGATCTTATTTGTACAATCTTAATTAAAGCAAAACTGCAGTGGGCGTAATACTAATAAATGTAATTCTAATATTGAACATCGGAATGTCGGTATACACTTCGGTTTGGTATTTTCTCAGGGAAGTTATGTCATGACTTATTTCAGTTTTCAATATTGCATAAACAGTCCAAAACATTCAATTATATGAAAATGACAATAATGCAGAGTTGGAGGTTTGAAGCATTAAGCAATCAGAAGCATGCAGAGATACAGGCTACCAATCCAGGTCCATTTGGTCATGCAGCATCCTGTAGCAAACAACCAACTTTGATACAGTGGATTGACCAAGCCTACTTCTCCATTCTGAATGGATGTGTCCATAATTTGAAAAGATGCATTCTATACTTTCTGGATACTGATGCAATTATTTTTCCAAGTTGCCCAATTCAAACCGGGTTTCAGCCATTATTTACCAGTGCCCTGTCCTAAACTAGTTTTTCCTGGGAAACTGCCAACCCTGGGGGACGGAGAAGTGCAATTCCGGCTTTGGAATTCCCACAGAAAGAAAGAGGTTTGTTCAGGCATTGCAAAAGAGATGCAGAAGCGAGGGCATGCAGGAACTTGTTCCCATGCCGGGCACAGGAGAAGGAACTGTGGCAGTCCTACCAAAAAGCAGCAATAAACCCTGTGTGGCCACTTCTGTGTAGAGTTAGGTGTCAAAGTGAGGGGGATCTGCATCATCATCCCACATGTGACAACTGAAGAGAGCAAAGGAGACAGAAGTTCCTGGAATGAGTGACATGCCATGACATGGTAAAGATAGGTGAGGCCTTGTTAGTCCTTATGACACTATTTTATAGGTGGGGGCACTGAGGCACAGGGTGCTCATGGACGGTGCAGGGTGCATAGCACCTCATGCAATATGGGAGATTCTGGGCAGGTGTGTGTCAGGAGCACCAGCCCCGATGCAGCTATGGCAGGTGTTAAAGAGCTCAAGCAGGAAGAATGCCCTTTGGTGCACTGGGGGAGCACATATAGGGAAAGGCCATGGTTATGCAGGGATTGTCTTGTTCTGTGTTTTGAACAGCACCTAGCACAATGAGCAGGGCTCCTAGGCACCACAGCGATACAAATAATGAACAATAACATACCCTGGTAAAGGCCCATTGTGGGCACTCCACATAATAATTTGGCGTCTGCCAGGATAAATGCCCTACTGGGCAGCCGTTCGCCCCCTGTAAGGTGCTTCCTTGTGCTGCCAAATGATAGTCAAACTTACCTTAATAGAGTCTGTTGAATGCTGTGCATGGTGCTTACCTTCGGAAAGCGGCTTAATTCAACACACATAAATATTTCTGAGCAAAATCTCTTCCTCTGGTAAGCAGGACCAGCTTTCAGCAATCAGCTTTCTTGTTCCTTTTCTTCCCACCAGGAGTCTACCAGAAGCAAGTTCAAAACCAAGGGGCCAAGCTACTAGGATGGGGGTGGGAGCCCCTTATGAGGTCACATGGACGCATTTCGTTCACATTCTTCCCTTGAGCAGAGGGGTTGGGGGGTAAATGGAGGAAGGCTGAGGTGCAGCCTCTCAACTCTGCAGATCCCCAGAATTCACAGGAAGGGGAAACGGTTCATTCTGTGGAAAACTGGACCATTCTTGCTGCTTCCCTGCCTCCACCTAGCCCAGACAATATGGCTTCTGCGGGAACCAGGCTGCCATTGACCAAACACCTGCACCAGAGCACCCTGTGTGATGCTGGGGGATCTCCCAGGCACAGCCTGATTTAAAGCTGCTTCCAGCATTGTTAGGTTAAAGGTGGAGACTGCTTTATATGGCCCATCACCATGGCATTGGAGTACCTGGCACTCCCCTCCTTCTACCTAGAGTGACCAGGTGTCCTGATTTTATAGGGACAGTCCTGATATTCAGGGCTTTTTCTTATAGGTGCCTATTATCCCCCACCCCGTCCAATTTTTCACACTAGTTATCTGGTCACCCTCCTTCTACGAAGCCCAGGGGATTTCTTAAAGATCTGATTCCCCTCAGCTTGCATAAACAAAAGGGGCTGTTTGGCCAGAAGATGATGAGATCTTGCACCTGGATTGCTCCTTCCACCCCAAGAAGTATAGCATTTTACAAACTGATGTACGATGCATATGGGGAGCTTTTCTTCCCTCACTAAAATGCAACCACTACTGGAATACCGTATCGTGACATCCCCCCCCCAAATGGTTTAGGCCAGGTAGTGAAGAAGTTGGGTGGATCTTTAGGGAGACAGATCATAATTTCTTGAGTTGGAACTTAGCTAGGACAAGCCTCTACTCTTGTGAAAACTGCAAGGCAATCTTCGAGCACAAGATCGTTCCTCCTTCCCAGCTCCTTTAGTATTACTGGGTTGTCCAGGGTCCTGTCCCTAAATGACCCCTTTCCATTTCTATGGTCTTTTTTGCTGACCTATGGGCTTTAGGAGTTTAGGCAAAAAGGATTCAATGTGCATGATATCAGTAAACAAAAACAATTAGAAAGACAATGTCATGTCCTTCATGTCAAAAACAGCCCGGGGCTTCTGTGCAGCTTCTTTCTATAAAGGCTACTTAGGGGGCTGTTGTTGTTAGAATATTATTTATAGTAAGGCACTAAGTTCCAGGATTACAGCTTCCTTTGGATTACTTGAAGCAGAGGGCACTTGCAAGCACAAGGGGAAGCCTGCACGCAGGCCCTATTGCCAGGGAGCACCATCCTCAACGCAGAGTAAGGCTAAACAAGGCCTGTGTTCATCTGAATGTCAGGTGTTCCCCGGACAGACAGTCTCCCAGCCTAGCTCACCTCCTGTGGTTCTCTCTCCCTAGATAAAATTCCGCCTTCTTCCCATCCCCGAGCCCTGGGTTTTTCTAAGGAATCCTGTTGACTTCAATGGCTTCTGTATCAGGCTCTAAATAGGCAGCTGAGCACCCCACTCACCAGCTGGGATCAGTCAGAAGCGCGCTGCCCTGCCTCACGGGTGCATTCCGGTCTCCGCAGACCACAGGCCTGGCTCTCGAGTGTCCTGCCTTGCTCTGCTCTCCCATCTAGCACAGGGCGTCAGCAGACAGCTCTGTCCTCAGTTGCCACAGCACCAATCACTTCCTGCCCTGCAGTCGCAAAAAGAGGAAGGGCGTGGGCTTAATTTGTTTTATTGTGGTTTTTTTAAATTCAAGCCAGCTGTCTCTTATCACAGGGCAGGAGGCACCCCAGTGGCTTTTGCTATCCCCGCAGCTCTTCTCACTCTGCAATGCAGGGCTCAGCGTGGTGACTTCGTTTACATTTTATCCCTCCTTCCCCAGCTCCTGCAAAACAGAACACCACAGCTTGCTCAGAAGGAACAGATCTGAGATCTCCATTCTCCCTTCCGCATCCTCTTCTTGGGTCTTGTGTTCCCTCTCCCCACCACCCATCATCTCCCTTCCCCTGCTGACCTTCCCCAGCTCCTTTCCCATCCCCTTGGCTGGAGATCCACTGACTGCTGCTGATGATGCCGTGTGGGGGAGTGGCCTGCGGCTCGTCACTGAAGACAAGTCAGGCTGACTCCAGAATGACACAGGTAGCACAGAGTGGGACCAGAAAAGTCTCCTGGAGGTTCATTCTGTGCAGCATCTCCTGAGTGACAGAGCCCGGCAGGAGAGGGCACAAAGGGAGGGTGTAAAGACACCTTTGCACCCTCCACTTTCTGGGTTGGTCTGGGCTTGGAATAGCCCCTGGCATAAGTTAAAGCAGCCCTGAGAAGTCTCTCTAGCCCAGAATCCCCACAGTGCTATGGGCATGGACACTCCTGCCCCTCTAGCCTCGCCATGGGAGCATTGTCCCCTGGCTCTTGCACAACCTTTTATATGCTGCTGGGGCAAAGACAGAATTGTCCCCATGGTATCGTCCTCCTATGTTCTTTCCAGTCTTCATTTGCTAATAAGAACAAAAGAAGTCCATACTGAGCCAGACCCGTATGATCCATCTAGCCCAGTATCTTGTCTCTGACGGTGGCCTGTACCAGAGCTTCAGGGGGACTGTACAGAACAGGGCAATTTTGGAGAAATCCATCCCTGTTCTCACCTCCTAGCTTCTGGCTGTCAGTGGTTTAGGGTTGCCCCGAGCATGGGGTTATAGTACATACCCATGACCAACTTGGCTAATAGCCATTGATAGGCCTACCCTCCATGAACTTACCTAATTCTTTTCTGAACCCCATTATATTTTAGTACCACACACACACTTTGCTTGGTTTCCGATCCAGTCCATAATACACAGACAAACCCAGGCACAGCTGCCCTGTCCCATACCCCAATATTGTCTTGTTCCTCTGTCACAGCAAACCATGAGTGGTCAGGTATGTTCTGATCCCCTTTCTTGCATCTAAACTAGAGATGATCAGATAGCTTTGCTAAAGCAACTTTCAAATCAGTTTATAAACAAATTGCTGTCCATAGTTCAGATAGTCCGAGAAAGGAGCAAGCGGTAAGGACCAGAAAACCGGAGCATACGCACAATGTCTTCCTGGGTTTGAGGGGCCTGGAGCTGGCCCCAAAAGATCATACCAGAAGTAAGAAGAAGCTGAAGAGAGAAAACTCTCCTCTTATCTGTTGATGCCTCACTTCCATCTCTGTTCCATCTCCTTGTCATTACAAAGTCCTCCTCCTCTGTCCTCCTTAAATTCCCCAGGACACAATCAGTGCAGAATGCCACTGAACCTGCCATCTAATGCCATGCAAAAAGGCACAGTCACATCACCTTGTCCTCACATAGCTCCACTGGCTCCCCATTCATTTCAGGAGCCAGCTCCGATACCTACCTTTCTCCTTAGCCCTATGTGGACTTTCAGTGGTGTATCTTCTGGATCACATCTCTCTACCCCTTTCCCTGCTTTTTCAGTTCATCTAGTACTGGCCATCTTTCTGTTCCTAAAGAGGCTCCTGCCGTGCCTGTTAGGATGGCCTTTTCCCTTATAATTCCTGCCATCTGGAACAGCCTTTTTTCAATCTTTCTGCCTCATCGACTCTCCATCTTCTTTCAAATCTCATCTGAAAGCATCTCTTCTCCCTTACCCGTGCTTCTTAATTTCAATCTCCTTCTGCTATTATGCATTATTTAACTCTGCTAGGTATCTTGGGATGCTATTTGAATGAAAGACACTCTACAAAATAAAGCTGAAATGGGTTGTGCCAGCAGTGGGGATTATTTGCTTTTCCCTTCAGTCTTCAGTGGAGAGCAAGCTCCATTTTAGTGCTGATGGAGAGCAGCATTGTCTATGTGGGGAAGTACTGGTGGTCACTTGGCACTCAGAAGGAGCAGGGACATGATCTTCACTGCCCGGCTTTCCTCTTTAAAACCCTTATGTTTGCATGTTATGAGGGTACTGCTTTGTGTCAAAGAGCTCCCTTGCTGGATCCCAGTCTGCAGAGAGAAGCAGGAGTGATCCCTTGGTACGCTGATGGGAAGCCAGCAGGCTTATTACTAGTGGAGGAGTCTAAACACTGATCACTACACTACTGTAGTTACACTACAATAACTATCTCTTTTCTCATACAGCACACGCAGGTGTAAATACATGAGGGAGACTCTTCATAAAGACCATAAAGTCTGCACTTCTCAAGTGGAGGTGGTGGGCCCTGGGTGTGATGGGAAGGGGGCTAACTAGTCACAGCAAAATGCCAAACTTGTCAGCTGCTAAGACCCAGGAGGAGCAATGGTAGGGTAAAGAAGAAATGTTCTGGATCACTTCTGTGGTGGCTGCTGTCCTGCCACCGCTCCGGCTGCAACTCTTCACTCCTCCCTCCCTGGATGAGGACACAGCCATCATTCCAAACTCACACTCCACTAGCGACACCAACCCCTGACGCTCTCCCAACACCCAGCTGGCAAGCACCTCTATGCAGCAGCCCTATCCCTTCTCCCCAGCACCTCCAGCCAGCAGCCCCGATCTTTCCCCCAGCATTCCCGCTAACCAACTTCCTTCAAAAACAAAAAACCACCATTTGCTCAGCTGTGCCTGAATACTTTTGGGATTGTCTCTCCAGTATTCTAGTGAACAACCTTCCTGGCAGGAGCACTCATAGAAAAAGGACCCTTTAAGCAAATAGAAAACATTCTCAGTGGTGGCAGATGACAGATCTAGGAGCAATGGTCTCAAGTTGCAGTGGGGGCAGTCTAGGTTGGAAATTAGAAAAAACTTTTTCCCTAGGAGGGTGGTGAAGCACTGGAATGGGTTACCTAGGGAGGTAGTGGCATCTCCATTGTTAGAGGTTTTTAAGGCCTGGCTTGACAAAGCCCTGACTGGGATGATTTAGTTGGGGTTGTCCTGCTTTGAGCAGGGGGTTGGACTAAATGACCTCCTGAGGTGTCTTCCAACCCTAATCTTCTGTGAGTCTATGATCCACACACAGCAAAGTGGGGGTGGATATGGGGAGGGTGCAAGTGTGTTATTAACATGTCTTATTATCCAGAAAAATAAAAATTGTAAAAATTAAGTGTTGAGCCTAATTTGGGGGCTACTTGCTGAGAATGATTTGTGGAGAAGATCTAATAGGGAAGTCTATGAAGAACCAAGTATAGTAAATATAGTGAAATCCCAGCAATTTCATTGGGCAGGGCATGTAATTAGGATGACAGAAGGCAGACCAGATAAGCACCTCCTGGAAAGACATCCGTATGTTGTTCAACCTTGTGGTCAACCAACAAGAAGATGGAGGGATAACCAAAGCAAGATTAGCAACGCTTCATGTGAATTACCATAATTGGGGGAAAATAAGCCCTTGGCAGAAAGAGCATAAGAGTAGCTAAGGACCTCCATGGCCTACAGAGACAGGGAGTAGTGCAAGACACTCAGCCACTTTACTTAAATGCTGCCCCCTCCTTCCCAAAGTTGCAAATCCAAGAATTGAAGGCAGAGCTGATGAAACCCAAACCGGTGTCTCTTAACCTCGAGATGGTATGTATCTTCGTCTTTTGAGAGACTAGGCACTTTAAGGCAGGGGACCGTGCCTTCTTTTGTGTTTTGTATAGTGCCTAGTATGTTGTGGGCGTCACTAGAGTGTCAGTTTTGCTAGGTTAAATGCAAACATCCTCTTTGGAAACCTCCACCGAAGAGTTATGCTCATCCAGTCAAAGAACAAAAATAATGCTACGTGACCCACGTGTTCAGTCAAAAGAAGCCAACATAGAATCATCTGTAGACCACAAACTTTGTAGCAAATAATTCTGACAGATAGATAAATTTGAGAAAACAATAAACTTTCTGTTGGAAAACTGTGATGCAGAAAGAGGCTAAATTTGTTGAATAAATAATTTGCTATAAGTTATTCACTCAGCTCTAGTGCTTACAGCTATTTACATGAATGTATTCCCCTATTTACCATATAATACTGACAGCAATTACAGTGGACTGATCTCAGCAAGCCAGAGTGCAGCTGTACAGTTATGCATGACTGCATGACTATTTAATAATTGCACAATATGCAAATATAAGCAGCCTGATTGGCTACTACTAGCCCTTAGTCGGTCAGAGTGCAAGGGATTTACATGCAGGAGGTGTGATTATTTCTTATTTTTGCAGTCACTTTGCAAATCATTGTACGTTGGCTATTGTCCTGTGAGCGCCTCATCCTTGTGGCTGACAACATACATGACCACATCAATTTCTCACCCCCTCTGACCCCTAATTCTCCCACTCAGATACAAAGGGTGAAATCCCAGCTGCATTGAAGTCAATAGCAAAACTCCCACTGATTTCTAGTGAATCAGGATTTTGCCCAAAGTGCAGACCCAGTGTAAGGTAACCCTGACCTAAGTGCTCTTTGAAACCGGTTCAGTGGAAGTGTGTCAGGCCACTTCAGATTACCTCAATTTGTGTCCGTACTATGGCTTTGATACTTTCAAGATTAATTCACCTGACCTAGTTTTAAAATAGGTTAGGAAATGTCTCCAAGGTAGTCATCCCAGGGCACTTGACCCCCTCCCCCTCTGCCTTCTTCAGAACTGTTGGGGAGTCCATTGCACCCACGTTTAGCTCTCACGTCCAGTTTGACCAATGACTGTTGCTGCGAGTGGGGAGGGAGAGAGGTGCCAAATGGAGAG
This sequence comes from Mesoclemmys tuberculata, assembly GCA_007922155.1. NCBI lineage: Eukaryota > Metazoa > Chordata > Testudines > Chelidae > Mesoclemmys > Mesoclemmys tuberculata. The sequence goes on along the minus strand of ML675616.1, from coordinate 85,733,756 downwards.
CTTACAAAACAAGGATAACATCATAAAAACAAATAATTCAGCTAGGATTCTAAGAGTATATATTTCTTGGAAGCCATGAGGGACAAGGGATTTGAGAGGAGGGAACGAGTAAGGTGAGCATAGTCCGTATAAGAACTTCAGTGCTCCTATTTATGTGGTATAACTGTAACCTAAGCTAATAAACTTCAAGGAATTTCATGAGGAATTTATTTCCTATAAAAACTTCAGCCTCCATGTTCCACATTTATTTAGCTCCAGATATCATTCTTTCTCTCTCTCTCTATGGCCCAATGGCTATTTAAGTATTTATCCACAGTGGGCAAGTTAGTGAGAATGGCTCTGTAATCTGGTGGTTAGGGGCCCACCTGGTCAGTGAGAGACACACGTACATTCCACTCCCCCTACTCCAAACCCTTTTCCATTATTATTCACAGTGGAACAGCTTCAACAGGAGAACTGAGGGAGCCCCCCCACCAAGATATCCCATAGCTCCGTGGTTAGAGCACTCTGCTAAGAGGTGGGAGATACTTGCTCAAATCCTTGCTCCCCGCACCTCTGGCAGAGCAGAGGGGATTGAACCTGGGTCTCCCCACACAAATGCTCTACTCACTGGGTTAAAAGTTAGATGGTGATCATCTCCTCCTCCAGCTGTTTTGTGTGGAGTAAGCAGGTACCTAACTCATTCTCCCCCCCCTCCCACCGCCCAAGAAAGGCTTAGGTACCTAAGCTGTCTGACTCCAAGTGACTAGTTCCCATTCATAGATCACTAAGCAGAGATAGGTGCATCCCTGGACATAAGCACCAGTCTCTGAGAGGGACAGGGCTTAGCACACACCCCTTTGGTCACAGTCTGCCATTAACTATATTAGGCTGGGAACTGCCAAGAGTGCTGGCTTTTGTGGGTCACATACCAAGGCGCCTATCACTCCCCATTTATTGTAGAGTAACTGAAGTACTTAACTTGGCTGTGTGGATGACGGTGTTGTTCCTGTGATTTTCTAGGCACCTAAAAGTTAGGCACCACAGTGCAATGCATGGATCCCACCCCTTGTGACTGGGCTTTGGATTTTCTGTCTTAGATGCTGAGCTATCTTATCCAGTCCTTATCTTCGCCATCAACTGTAGCAGGTTAAGATGAACAGGAGGAAAACAAGAAACCTTCTCGCAGCTTGACACGCGTAAGCACATGCACACATAGGGATGCATGGACACGCTTTCGCTCGCTCTGCAGTTATTGTTAAATGCACTCACTACTGGAGCTTGTCAGCTGCAGATTTTAGGGGCAACTAACGCTGCTAATTACATTGCTTGCACTGGACCACACACCACACAAAGCCAACAACACAAATCTGAACTCTTGCTCAAAAGACACATTTAACGGTTTTTTAAAAAAAAGAGTTAATTAAAGCAAAGAAAAATCCTTAATAAAGTTAATGCAGTCCCTCCTGTTTCAACAAGCTTCATGAATAATGGATAAACAAAGCTTCATCTGCTTTAATTAATTTGGATTCAAAATTAATTCGACCCAACATAAAATTAGCAGGCAGTTAAAGCTCTGGTTGTGCAACAGGTTCACAATATACTGAAAGAGTTAGCAGAAAGCGCTCTGAACAGCAAAGGGCAATACTTTATTCCCCTACATAAAATACTCAATTAATTAACGAATTGTTAAGGTGGGGAATTAATTCCTCTTGCCAAAACGCTATGTTTATTTCTATGTTTTATGTGAGAATTTAAACTCCCAGGGCCAGATCCTATGTCCTACTGTGGGGAAAATAGCTGGATTTCCTTTACTAGGGATTTCTCCTCATCTGGATAGTCCTCAACAGATACAGAATGGATGCAGTTATCTTCTATGCCACCTCCCCTGACAGTCTCTGGCTTTGGGAGTGGGTAGGTGGCAAGAAGGGGGCATAGCCACAATGTGTTGTGCTCCAGTTATCCCAGGCTGGTGGTTGGACCCTTAGAGGTGGTGGTCAGCCATCATAGGTTAGAGAAGCCACTAGGCCGCTCTAATCTATGCCAAGACCATTATAGAACCAGCCTCTCAGGATCCAGGAATGGAAACTAGCTCCCTTAAATCACTTTGACCCCTACCTGCCCCCCAACAGAAGCTGGACTTCAGAGTCAGAATATTGTTTATTCCGGCTCTCCAGAAGTAACAAGTACATTTGTGTTTGACAATTTTCCCTTTAGTTACATTATTTAACTAATTTTGTGATAAATAAGTCCCTATTTGAATCGTGGGATGATTGTCAAATAATTGTGGCTGCGTTGCAGACGAGACATGGAAAATCACAGAAAAGTAATAACTGATCTTTATTAATTGTGATAATTTGGAAAAGCCAGAGAGGACCTATTTTCTTTAAGGAAAAATTGCTGGAACAATATAAGCACTCAAGTATTATATTATGCCTGATAATTTTTTTGATAACCAGACATTTTGCTACAACTGTATTATAGTCATTAATGCCTGGGGCTGACAGCCCAAGCCCCAGCTGCTGTCAGCTTGGATAAATGGAGTCCTACGGTATTAATGGAGAAAAAAGTGTGTGTTGCAAAACTCAAAATGTAGGCAAAATTGTGGACTGTGCAAAGTAAGCTAAGTAAAATCAAAATTGCAATGGAAGCCTAATATTGTGGGAGCTGCAATATCACAAATTAAGTAGGGCCTTAGTGATACAGTATATACTGTCACATGCAAGAGCAAGTACCAGAAATACTTAGAGAGGGGATGAGGTTTGAGGGCTAGTGCTCAGAGTACAAGTATGGGAGTCAGGAACTCCAGCTTTAATCCCAGCTCTGACACTGAATCCCATTGCAGCCTTGTGCGAATCTCTTATACCCAGATTGTCCAGTCTGGCCAAGCTGCACTCAGTATAAACCCTGAGAGGGTGTTGCTAAAGGTAGCGTTAGGTCACTTTTACAGTCTCTCAGTCCTCAACCAACTCAGTGGTAGGCTGAACAGATTAGAGGAGCTTCTGAACTGGGTTTGTTGCCTACGTTCCAGCAGCTGGGGATTGCCCAGGCACAGGGATGACCCCCTGATAAATCAGCCATGAGTCAGAGACTTTGGCAGTTGCACTTGCCTCACTTGTAGTAATACCCAGAAGGTGACTCGGCCAATGCAGGTGGAGCATTGTGTTTGTGCTCTTTTGAGTGAGACAAGCAGATTTAAGGCAAGATCCTCAGCTGGTGTAAATCAGGGTGGCTAGACTGACTTTGTTTGGGCTATCGTGATTTACACCAATGGAGGATTGCTGCCTTAGTAACTAGAAATAGATCTGATATTTGTTTGCCATGCTCTGCTTACAATTATGCGGTTCTATATGTGTGTGGTATAATTACATGTAATTAAATTATTATTACTATGTATTTTATATGCTGGAAACAAAGACATGATCCCTGCCCAAAAGAGCTTGCAATTTCAAATGTAGGCATGATACTACCAATGAGGGTGACAAACAATAGGGGAAAAGGGTGAAATTCACAGAAATACAATTACTCAGCCACTAGCCAGGCAGATGTACACCACTGTAAATTTTTTACATTGTTTATACACATATATGCATGTATAAAATAGAAGACAGTGAGTATCCTTGAGTTGCTTCTTATGGGCATAAAATAAAAGTTGAGTTTTAGGAGGGATGTAAATTAGAAATAATTTAATAATAATAATAAAGATGTACAATAGATACCCACTTGGTACAAGCAATATACTATTAATTCCCTGTATGAGGAATTGTTCATTCAGTGAAAAAATTCTGAGTATTTCCCAGGACAATTTATCACAACGTGTTAAGCAAGACCTGAACACAAGACCGGATAGTAATGGGGGACTTTAACTATCCAGACATCTGTTGGAAAAAGTAATACACCAAAACACATAGTTCTTGGAAGGTACTGGGGACAACTTTTTGCTTCAGAAAATGAAGGAAGTAACCAGGGAAACAGCCATTTTAGACTTGATTCTTACCAACAACGAGGAATTGGTTAGGAATCTGAAGGCAGAAGGCAATTTAAGTGAAAGTGATCATGAAATGATGAGAGTTCACAATTCTAAGGAAAGGAAGGAGTGAAAGCAACAGAATAAGAACAACGGAAATGAAAAAAAATCAGACTTTAACCAACTCAGAGAACTGGTGGGTAAGGTCTCATGCAAAGAAAATCAAAAGAATAAGGGAAAAAAGGGGAAACATGGACAAATTACTAAGAGGGAGTACAAAGAACAGCACAAACATGTAAGAAGAAAATCAGAAAGGCTAAGGCACAAAATGAGTTACACACAGCAAGGGATATAAAATACAATAAGAAGAGTTTTAAAAAATATATTAGGGGAACAGAAAGATGAAGGAAAGTGTAGGTCTTCTACTTAGTGGGGCAGGAGAGCTAATAAGTGATGGCATCAAGATGGCTGAGGTATTTAATGCCCATTTTGCATCAGTCTTCACCAAAAAGGTTAATGGTCATCAGTCAATATTTACAAGAAGAAAGGAACACAAAACATAATAGGGAAAGAACAGATTAAAGCAATCTTGGAATTGTTAGTAAGTAACTCTGAGAACACATGGAGGACAGGTGAGGTCCCAGAGGACTGGAGAAAAGCAAATATAGTCCCTATCTTAAAAAAGAGAACAAAAAGGACCCAGGGAATTTTAGGCCATTCAGCCTAACTTTGATACCTGGAAAGACACTGGAACAAATTATGAAATAATCAATTTGTAAGCACCTAGAAGATAATATGGTTATAAGGAATCATCAGAATGGATTTGTCACGAACAAATTATGTCAAACCAACCTAATTTCCTCCTTTGACAGAGTTAATGCCCTAGGGGCTAGGAAGAAAGCAGGTGATGTGATATATTTTGATTTCAGTAAAGCTTTTGACATAGTCCCCCATGACATTCTCATAAACAAAGTAAGAAAATGTGGTCTAGATAAAATTATTATGGGTGGATGCTCAACTGGTTGAAACACTATACTCAAAGTAGTTATCAATGGTTAACTGTCAAACTGGGGAGGCAGTGGGGTCCCACCAGCAATGGGGTCCCACGACAGTCAGTCCTTGTTCCGGTCCAGTTCACTATTTTCAGTATTATTATTATGGATAATGGAGTGGAGAGTATGCTTATAAAATGTGCAGATGACACTAAGCGGGAAGAAGTTGCAAGTACTTTGGCAAACTGGAGACATGATCTGCAATCATCCAGATGAAATTAAACAAAGTGCAAAGTACTACATTTAGGAAGGAAAAATCAAATGCACAACTACAAAATGAGGAAAAACTGGCTAGATGGCAGTACTTGTTAGGGCTGGAATAGTGTTGGATCGTGGTCACAAGTCACACCAAGGATTATAGCCGGAGTCAGAATTAGTAGCCAGGCCAAGGCTCAAACCAGAGTCAAACCACAGGGGTCAAGCAAGAGTTAATAATTGCAGTTAAGGTGAGGAAGCTGGAACAAGAAGTGAGGCGAGGTAACAGGAAAAAAGAGCAGGTACCGGGCAAGGAAGCAGGAACTTAATCACAAGGGTCTGTTCAGCAGCAGGCTTAGCAACTACTTGCATAGACAAGGGGTATGGCACTAACAGGAAGTGTTATGCAAAGAGGTGTCCGATCAGCAGTCTGCTGCTAGTCAGCTGATCCCATTGGCTCACTGGCATAGGTGGCAAGTTATATGGGCCCGTGGTGCCCATGCTCCACCAACATTGAGAATGGTGGGCCTGGCTCCACCAATATTTCTGTGGTGCTGGGGAGCCAGTCATGGAGATGCAGCGCGCAGCAGCCCCGAGGACGGTTGGCCGTTCTGCCTCCTTACTTCTCACCTCCCCAATATGCTCAGCAGCTGGCCAGGAACTGCTCCGGCACTGGCCCCCAAGCTGCACGGCACAGCAGTGACCACTCCTCCCACCTGGCCCCTCCCCTTCTCCTTCCCATCTCCCATGGGGGCCAGTGCCTTGGCCAGGAGCCATTTCTGGCCCCAATCAATGCCATGCAGTGGCCACTCTCTCCTCCCAGCCTCGGCCCTTCCACCCACTCCTTTCCCACGTGATCTGGGACTAGGGTTTTCGACTTCTCAAGGGCTAATTTCGAAGAGTTACGGAAATTAGTTAGGGAAGTGGATTGGACGGAGGAATTTGGGGATTTAAATGTGGAGAAGGCCTGGAATTACTTTAAGTCGCGGCTGCGGAAATTGTCGGAAGCCTGCGTCCCAAGAAAGGGGAAAAAAACCATGGGCGGGAGTAGTAGGCCAAGCTGGATGAGCAAGCAACTCAGAGAGGGGATTAGGAAAAAGCAGAAAGCTTACAGGGAGTGGAAGAAAGGCGGGATTAGTAAGGGAAGCTACCTTAGTGAGGTCAGAACGTGTAGGGATAAAGTGAGGAAGGCTAAAAGCCGCGTAGAACTGGACCTTGCAAAGGGAATCAAAATCAATAGTAAAAGGTTCTACAGTCACATAAATAAGAAGAAAACAAAGAAAGAAGAAGTGGGGCCGCTATACGCTGAGGATGGAACGGAGGTTAAGGATAACCTGGGCATGGCCCAATATCTAAATAAGTACTTTGCCTCGGTCTTTAATAAGACTAGTGAGGAATTTAGGGATGATGGAGGGATGATGAACGGGAATCTGGATGTGGTGGTGGATATTACCGTATCTGAAGTAGAGGCCAAACTTGAACAGCTTGATGGGACAAAATCGGAGGGACCGGACAATCTCCACCCGAGGATATTAAAGGAGCTGGCGCGTGAAATTGCGAGCCCGTTAGCGAGAATTTTTAAGCAATCGGTAAACTCGGGGGTTGTGCCGTACGACTGGAGAATTGCTAACGTAGTTCCTATTTTTAAGAAAGGGAATAAAAGTGATCCGGGTAATTATAGGCCTGTTAGCTTGACGTCTGTCGTGTGTAAGGTCTTGGAAAAAATTTTAAAGGAGAAAGTAGTTAAGGACATGGAGGTCAATGGTAATTGGGACAAATTGCAACATGGATTTACTAAAGGTAGATCGTGCCAAACCAACCTGAACTCCTTCTTTGAGAAGGTGACGGATTACTTAGACAAAGGCAATGCGGTAGATCTAATTTACCTCAACTTCAGTAAGGCGTTTGACACGGTTCCGCATGGGGAACTGTTAGTTAAATTGGAAAAGATGGGGATGAATGTGAAAGTTGTAAGGTGGATAAGGAACTGGTTAAAGGGGAGACTCCAGCGGGTCGTGCTGAAGGGTGAACTGTCAGGCTGGAAGGAGGTTACTAGCGGAGTCCCTCAAGGATCGGTTCTTGGACCGACCTTATTTAACCTTTTTATAACTGATCTTGGCACAAAGAGCGAGAATGTGTTAATAAAATTTGCGGATGACACGAAGCTGGGGGGTATTGCTAACACGGAGAAGGACAGGGATGCTATTCAGGAAGATCTGGACCACCTTGTACACTGGAGCAATAGTAATCGGATGAAATATAATAGTGAAAAGTGCAAGGTCATGCACTTAGGGATTAATAATAAGAATTTTACATATACGTTGGGGATGCATCAGTTGGAAACGACGGAGGAGGAGAAGGACCTTGGGGTATTGGTTGATAACAGGATGACTATGAGCCGCCAATGTGATATGGCTGTTAAAAAAGCAAATGCGGTTTTAGGATGCATCAGGCGAGGTATTTCCAGCAAGGAGAAGGAGGTGTTAGTGCCGTTATATACGGCGCTGGTGAGACCCCACCTGGAATATTGTGTGCAGTTTTGGTGTCCCATGTTTAAGAAGGATGAATTCAAACTGGAACAGGTTCAGAGACGGGCTACTAGGATGATCCGAGGAATGGAAAATCTGCCTTATGAAAGGAGACTCAAAGAGCTTGGCTTGTTTAGCCTGGCCAAAAGAAGGCTCCGGGGGGATATGCTTGCTCTATATAAATATATCAGGGGGATTAACGTTAGGGAGGGAGAGGAATTGTTTAAGTTTAGTACTAATATAGGCACGAGGACGAATGGGTACAAATTGGATATTAGGAAATTTAGACTAGAAATTAGACGAAGGTTTCTGACCATTAGGGGAGTGAAGTTCTGGAATAGCCTTCCGAGGGAAGTAGTGGGGGCAAATGACTTATCTGGCTTTAAGACTAAGCTTGATAAGTATATGGAGGGGATGTTATGATGGGATAGTTTAATTTGAGCAATTGATTTTGGATTATTGGCAGATAAGTCTGCTCAATGGTCTGTGGGAATGTTGGATGGGATGGGAACTGAGTTACTGCAGAGAAATCTTTTTTGGGTGCTGGCTGGTGAGTCTTGCCCACATGCTCAGGGTTTAGCTGATCGCCATATTTGGGGTCGGGAAGGAATTTTCCTCCGGGGCGGATTGGCAGGGGCCATGGAGGTTTTTCGCCTTCCTCTGCGGCATGGGGCATGGGTCGCTTGCTGGTGGATTCCCTGCAGCTTGAGGTCTTCAAATCTCATTTTTGAGGATTTCAATAACTCAGTCATGGGTTCGGGGTTGTTATAAATGTGTATGGGTAGGGTTTTGTGGCCTGCCTTGTGCGGGAGGTCAGACTAGATGATCATATTGGTCCCTTCTGACCTATGAGTCTATGAGTCTATGAGTGATGTGGGCCCAGTGCCCCCCTGGCCAGGGCAGGGCACCACCAAAAATGATAAAACCTTGATGCCCATGTCAGCAGGTGTAGCCTCTGAGGGATATCAGCTGCAGTTCTGTTGTTTAAGCTTACAGTTTGATGGCACAGAAGGTAAGGCTCTTGCTCACTGGGCCTCTGTTTGAGACCACTGGTGCCTGATGCTTGCCGAGAGTGTTCCTGGGTGCCATGGGACCAGGAGTTTCATGGTGATCCCTGTGGAAAGCCTATAGTTTTGCGGGGAGTGAACATGATGAGCGGACTCCCAAGAGCATTCTTTGGGCCCGTAATCTTCACAGTCTATCAGATAATACAGTACTTGCTCTTCAGCATATTTGGGAATCCAGGTGTCCTGAATCCTGAACTACATACTCCTAATGGTCCTGCACTTGAACCAAAGGCAGGGGTGGTGGATGTCAGCTGGGAAATGGATTGTAGAAAAAAGTTTTCAGGAGAGACTCATGAAATACTCGATGGATCTTCCATGACCAAGGGACCTGCAACTCAAACACCACCAGGCTGATTTGTTGAAGAATGTGGTACAGGTCTATGTATTGATGGTCCAATTTGTTTGTATGTCAGCTGGTCTATAGATACTTTGTGGACAGTCCAACTCTCTGACCAGCCTTCAGAGGTGGGGCCTCTTGGAGTTATTTATCGGCATGTTTATAGATTATTTTGGCATAAGCTTTCATGGACAGAAACCCACTTAATCAGTTGCAGCATTAAGCGAAAGTTTATGCCCAAATAAATTTGTTTGTCTTTAAGGTGCCACAGAACTCTCATTGTTTTTATACAATTATTTGTTTAAGCACCCTGTAGTCCATGCAAAGTCTCAGGGAGTCATCTTTTTGTTTAAAAAAAAAAAAAAAAAGATTACCAGCGCATCTGTGGGGGAGGTAGAGCAGTGGATACGCCTTTGACTAGGTTTTCTTGGATATGCTCTCTCAAGGCTGGTAACTCCTGCTTGGACATAGAATATGTGCATTCAATTGGAATTTTAGCTCTGGGTTGAAGGTCTATGGGATGCAGGGGTAATGTGTCTGCATATTTTTTTTTAAACAACCTGGAAATCTTGGGGATTTTTTACGGGGAGGTGTGGTTTGTCATGGAGAGTTGGTGTTTCTGGATCTGACAGAGTGGCTGCAATGTGGAGGGGACTCTGGGTTCTTGGAGTTGGGTTCTCTAGCTTGTGTTCTATGATTCTGGGTTCTTGAACCAGAAGGCAGTTATCTCTAGAGAGCCTGATGGGGAAAAGATAATGCATTGGGACCAGAGAATATGGGGATTATTCCGGATTAGCTAGGGTGCACCCAAAATGAAGATAAAATGTGAGAAGCTAATAAGATCAAACTGTAAAACTTCCTGTTGTTCCCCAATCAGCACTCCCAAAGATATGGTCTCCTGAGTAATTGAGCCTGACATTAGTGGGAACTCATCCTCTGTTTCTATTACATCTGGGGTGGTTTTGTGTTGTTTGGAAGCTGTGGACCTGGGCTATGGAAAAATGCATGAAATTACCCCCTGCTCCTGAGTCAATCAAGGCCTTTTACAAGGGAAAGGCTTGATTATGCTTCGAGATCTGCAATTGCCGGGGATTTTCTAGAAGTGGAGAGGAACATAACCTTTAGGTCATTTGATGGTGGTACCCAGGCTCAAGATCTCAATTGAGCCTGGGCCTAATTTTTTCCCATTGTAGGGCTGGTGGAGATTTTGGCAGGGCACATGGATAAGAACATAAGAATGGCTATACTGGGACAGATCAATGTTCCTTCTTGCCCAGTATCTTGTCTTCCAACAGTAGCCAGTACCAGTTGCTTTAGAGGGAATGCATTTATTGAATGATCCATCCCCTGTTGTCCTGTCTCAGCTTGTGACAGTGAGAGGCTTAGGGACATCCAAAGCATAAGATTGCACCCCTGACCATGTTGGCTAATAGCTATTGATGGACCTATTCTCCATGAACTCATCTAGTTCTTTTTTTGACCCGTTATACCTCTGGCCTTCACAATATCCCCTGACAACAAGTTCCACAGGTTGACTGTGTGTTGTGTGAAGAAGTAATTCCTTATGTTTGTTTTAAACCTGCTGCCTATTAATTTAATTGTGTGACCCCAGGTTCTTGTGTTGTGTGAAGGGGTAAATAACACTTCCCTGTTCACTTTCTTCACACCATTTCTGATTTTATAGACCTCTATCATATCCCTTCTTAGTCATCTCTTTTCTAAGATGAAGAGTCTGTCTTTTTAATCCTTCCTCATATGGAAGCCTTTCCAACCCCCTAATCATTTTTGTTGCCCTTCTCTGTACCTTTTCCAGTTCCAATATATGTTTTTGAGATGTGGTGACCAGAACTGCATGCAGTATTCAAAGTGAGGGTGTACCATGGATTTGTATAGTGTTGTTATGATACTTTCTGTCTTACTATCTATCCCTTTCCTAATGGTTCCTAATATGCTGCTAGCGTTTTCTTTCTTTTTTTTTTACCATCATTGCACATCAAGCAGATATTTTCAGAGAACTATCCACGATGACTCCAAGCTCTTTCCTGAGAGGTAACAGCTAATTTAGACCCCATCATTTTGTATGTATGGATGTTGTTTGTTTTTCAATCTGCATTACTTTGCATATGTTAACATTGAATTTCAACTGCCATTTTGTTGCCCAGTCACACAGTTTTGTGAGATCTCTTTGTAGGTCTTCGCAATCAGCTATGGACTTAAATATTTTGAGTAACTTTGAATCATCTGCCAATTTTCCCACCTCACTGTTTACCCTTTTTTCTAGATCATTTATGAATATTGAACAGTACTGGGACCCTGCTATTTACCTCCCACCACTATAAAAACTGACCTTTTATTCCTAGCTTTTAACCAGTTACTGATCCAGGACAGAGCCTTCCCTTTATTCCATGACTGCTTGATTTGCTTAAGAGCCTTTGCTGCGGGACCATTCTCAATGGCTTTTTGAAAGTCCAAGTACACTGTGTCCCCTGGATCACCCTTGTCCACATGCATGTTGAATGACCCTCTCAAAGAATTCTAATAGATTGAGGAGGCATGATTTCCCTTCACAAAAGCTGTGTTGACACTTCTCTAACATATCATATTAATCTATGTGTCTGATAATTCTGCTCTTTACTTTAGTTTCAATCCAGTTTGCCTGGTACTGAAGTTAGGCTTACTGGGCAATTGCCAGGATTGATCCTAAAGCCCTTTTAAAGAATGTTGGTGTTACATTAGTTATCCTCCAGTCATCTGGCATAGAAGCTGATAATATTGTTTGTGTATGTCATATTTGTATTGGAAGTTATGGGTATGGTTAGTATTTTGGTATTTCATCTTGTGCTGTATTTCTGGGAGACACCCCAGACAGGATGGTAGCAGCCAGAAGCTTGCTTAATGAACCACAAAGGGAACTCAAAGGTACAATGAATCCAGGAAAAGAACCCAGGGGCTATACCTCCTGAGTCACCAGGACTTGCCCAGGTGACCCTGAATTCCATCTTGTTTCTGTGAATTTCCACAAACTGCATGGCAAAAAGACATAAAAAGCAGCTGCTCCATCCCATGTTGTCTTCATTCCTGCTGCCTATCTCTGGATCAATTCATCTGCAACTGAAGTTGTGACACAAAGGACTGAGACCAATTCAGGTACTAGATGTACACCAGAGGGATACAAGCCTGCAAATTTCACAATTCTACTGTGAATCTGATATATGTGGACTTTACAGTCATTTGCATGTATCTGATTGCTTTGACCATTTAACATCTTTCTTATTTGTTTCTTTCCCTTTACAATAAACCTTTAGTTTTAGTTACTAAAGGATTGGCTGGCAGCATGGTATTTTGGGTAAGATCCAAACTTAAATTGATCTGGCAATGTGGCTGACGCTTTGGGCTCAGGAGAATATTTTGATAAAGGGAACAGCATTTTAATAACATCCCTTTACTGGACCTAGCAGCTGATTGGGAGCCTGAAACTGAAATGCAATAAGGGGGCTGTGTAGCTTCTTGTTTTTAGCTTCTTGAAGACACAAATAGTGCTGTGACTGGTTGGTGAATTTACTGCAGTGTTAACCACCAGTTTAGGAGCATCTGCTCTCCTTTTGCAGCCCACCCTGAACGTGGCATTTTCAGGTAGCTACCTTAGGCATGGATGAGTCACACTGACACTTCAGTCTTGGACAGTTCCTCACGTTTATCACCTAAAAAGAACGGCTCAGGTGTGGGAATCTCCCTCAAATCCTTGGCAGTGAAGATCAACGGAAAGAATTCATTTAGCTTCTCCGCAGCTCGCAAAGTCTTGTCTTTCTTGAATGCTCCTTTAGAACCTCAATCATCCAGTGGCCCCACAGAGAGTTTGGCAGGCTTCCTACTTCTGATATACTTAAAAAAAAATGTTTTTGCCCTTAGCTTGTGTGTCTTTTTCTAGTTGCTCTTCAAATTATTTTGGCCTGCTTAATTATACCTTTACACTTGACTTGCCAGAGTTCAAGTTTTATGAGTTTATGCTCCTTTCTATTTTCCTTGGTAGGATTTGACTTCCAGTTTTTAAAGGATGTCTTTTTGTTTCTAACCGCATCTTTTACTCTGTTATGCCATAGTCGCTTTTCTTTTTTTTTGATCCTCTTACTTTTTTATTTATTTATTTGGGTTGTATATTTAGTTTGAGCCTCTAGTATGGTGTTTTTTTAAAGGTTTCCATGCAGCTTTTAGGCATTTCACTCTTGACTGTTCTGTTTAATTTCCATTTAACTAGCTGCCTCATTTTTTGTGTAGTTTCCCTTTTTTTAATTTAAATGTTACTGTGGTAGGTTTCTTTGCTATTTTACCCCCTACAAGAATGGTCTAACTACAGTATGGTCACTATTACTGAGCAGTTTGATGATATTCACCTCTTTCTTGCACCAGATCCTGTGCACCACTTAGGGCTAAATCAGGATTTGCCTCTTCCTTTGTTGTTTCCAGAACTAGCTACTCCAAGAAACAGTCATTAATAGTGTCTAGAAATTTTATCTCTACATCCCATCCTGAGGTGAAAAGTACACAATCAATGAGGGGATAGTTGAAATCCCCCATTATTATTGGATTTTTTGTGTTTGTAGTCTCTTTAATCTCCTAGAGTATTTCACAGTCAGTTTCTCCATCCTGGTCAGGTGGTCAATAATATATTCTTATTGCTATACTCTTATTATTCAAGCATTGCATTTCTATCCATAGAGATTCTATGGTACAGTTTGATTTCACATTTTTACTATATTTGATTCTATGCTTTCTTTCACATATAGTGCCACTCCCCCACCAGCATGACCTACTCTGTTATTTCCATATTTTTGTATCCTGTTATTACCATGTATAATTGATTATCATCATTCCAGCAAGTTTCTATAATGCCTATTATGTCAATATCCTCATTTAATATCAGCCACTCAAGTTCACTCATTTTAGTATTTAGACATCTAGCACTTGTATACAAACACTTACAAAATTTGTCAGTCTTTAGTTGCTTGCCTTCCAGTGATGTAATTGAAGAGGACTTTTTTTGTTTGACGTTTCTCTTCAGTTCCTTCCTGTACTTTATCAACTTCTAGCCTCTCCTCTTCATTAGGATATAGAGTATCCCCTTAATAAATCCACCCAACGGATATCTCTGTCTGACACCACATGTCCTGCTCCTCCCCAGTAGAAAATGGAGGTTTCCTGTCTCCAGTGCTCTCACTCGCCCAGGGACACATGGGACAGTGCCACGTTTATCTGCATGGGCTCAACCAGGGCTCCATTTCCTTCAGTCTCAGGGCTGAAACTTGGGCAAGTGTAGAATGTAAATGGCAGCTTCCTATGTTCCTTTTGTCTGATGTCTATCCTGATACACAGGTCCATAAAAGTTTCCAATCCAGTGACAGGGTCTGCTCATTCCAGCTCATCCTTTAACTCATTACAGAGACCCAAGCCAAAACTAATGGAGGAGTGTGACATCATTCCTTTATCAAGGAATCCTTTATAAAGTCTGCAGGCAAGTGTCTAAATTGAGCAACATAGGAATGGATCAACTCCAGGGCTCGTCAAAGCTTATGTAAGGCTGTCTTGCCATACGAGTAAAATGCAGATCATCAGAAATGGTGGTGAACATTTGCAGGAAAGAATCCCACTTGTCAGCATTGAGTGGTCCTGCTCTAGAAGGGGAGAGGCCAATACTAGAGTCACCTGGTAAGCAAGCTGAGTACCAGCCCACCTTGACCTGGTCCATGGCATGTTCCTGAGGCTGGAGCATAACAGGAGTTTCACTGGGTAATAAATCCATGAAACTTGATGAGAGTGCCATCATATTTCTCTGGTAACAGAACGCTGTGGCTGATGACCCATTCTGTTGTCATAAGGGGAGCAGAATGAGTACCCACAACTAGTCAGAGTGCAGTAACTTGTTCCTACAGGGAGCAATTTTCCATTTGTAGGTGCTGTACTTGATCTCTCAGCCTTTGGTTCTCAAGCTGGTGGACAGTGATCTGATCCTTTGGACTCAGGCCTCCAGGGCATGGCTGAGGCAGGAGCCCTAGAAATGTCCATACTTGGTCCAGGGGTTCAGCAACAAATCTCAGAGGAGTCTGAGCAAACTGTCAGGGCCTGTAGCACAGGCAGTCTGACATAATGGTCAGAGCCTGGAGTAGTCAGGGTCATGGTCAGAAGCCATGCCTAGGGTTAAACCGGAGATGCAGCCAGTCATCCTAGGGATCCAGCCAGAGTCAATAACTGGTGTCAGGGCATGGGAACAGGAATGAGGTGAGGGAACAGGAATGAGGAGTGGGAACCAGGCAAGGAGGTAGGAACTTGGTCCCAGGGGGTCCAGTCAAAAGCAGGCCTACCAGCTCATTGTTCAGAGAAGGGATAAGGCTGGAACAAGAAGCTTTTTGTTAACAGCTGTCCAGTCAGCAGTCTGCTGCTAATCAGCTGGTCCTGCTGAGTCAGCAGGTGTAAGCCTTGTTTGAGAGGGTGTCATCTGCAGTTCTGGGGCCTGGTTTTGCAGTGCGGTAGAGGAGAGGGTAAGTGTGATGGTCTATACTGTGGAATAAAATCAAGACAGGAGGCCTTAGGCTGGAACCAAATCACTCCAGTCTGGTGAGTTATGTTATAAGACATTAACTCACCTTGCAGCCACCCCAGCCCAACCTGTCAGGAATCCCTGCAGCTACCAAAGAATGTAGGTGCCTCAGGACTTGCTGGCACCAGGAGAATCACCCTGACTTATTGACACCGGGAGAATCCCAGCAGGAGGTATAAGTGCCCAATATGTAGTAAACGACTTGTTAAGTACTAGAAAATCCACTATACGATCATGTATGTAATATGAACCTTTTGATAAATCTATATAAACCCACTGTAACTTGAAACCAGTGGAGTTTCCAGTGACCAGCACTAAGGTCTTCCTGGGCTTCCCATAGCTATGGTCTGTCTGTGTGTATTTGTAAAATTAAAGTTCTACTTGATCTTCTCCTGAATTGGAGTGGCTGCGTGATTCCTTCCATGACAATACTACTATGTTCACCACTTTTTCAAGACTATGATTCAAATCAGCGGGCCAGATACTATTCACTCAAGGGTTCTGAAGGAATTAGCTTTAAAAAGGGGGAAAAGGAGGAGCTGGGGAATATAGACCAGTGAGCCTGACTTCGTTACCTGGGAAGATACAAGCGCAATATATAAAGCATTCAGTTTGTGAATACCTGGAGGCGTAGGCCGCGGAATGGGGTGGAGCACCTGGGCCATGGTCTGACCAACTTTTAGTGCCTTAATTTATATCCTAGGCAACATCCGCCTCTCCAGTTGGAAATTGGAATTGTGCTAAGTGCTGCCCAGGACTAGGCACAGAACTGGCTCCCTGCCCGGACATTCAAACTGGTCTAGAAGTTACTGCTTGCTGACTCACCCGGCCGCCACCCTCTTGGTCACCAAAGTGAAGAAATCCCATGCAATTGCAACAACCTGGCTCTCCAGCTCTGTGGGGCTGCCACAGGGACAGTGGGTGGGGAAGGCAGCAGGAGTCAGCATGTAGAGGGAAGGAGGAAGGCGGCTAGCAGGAGCCGGTGTGCAGAGGGGAGACAATGAGGGAGCTGGACGGAGATCCAAGGCAGGCTAGGGGAGGAGGGGAGCAGGGAAGCTGGCTGGAGATATAGTGAGCCAGCGTTAGGTGGGGAGGGAAGCGCCGGCCAGAGAAAGTAGAAGGGTTTTCCCTTGGGCTGGGGGACTTGCCCCCCTTCCCCAGATCCCTGAGCGGTGGCTGGCCCACAGCAATAGACATTAGGTGTGGTAGATTTTCCAGGGAGTGGCCAAAGGATCTGGCCCATTGAGTGCAGCTCCTTTGAATGTCAGATCCATTCACTGCCTATTACAGAGAGGCACCCTCCAGTCCTTTGCTCCTTTCAAAACTCCCCCCCCTTTACAAGGGCCTGAGAGAGCCTCGAACTCTGGGGGAGGCTATGCATGGGGGTGGATGGCTTCACCCACCTGGTGCCTTGAACAGCTCAGTTCCTTTCCTTCCTGCTTGTCTAAGGGGACTTATAGACCTGTATGGTCCTATCCGGCCTGGCCGTTGTGGTCCTTCCTTGGGCCCAGGCTCCAAAGGTGGCCACAAGGCCTTCCTACACATTCCCCCCACCCCCCAAGTCCAGCTCCCGGTCTCTGGGGCTGGCTGGCTCCACCTTCTCTATACAGGACAGAGCATCTGTGTTGGCATGGTCCCACCCTGCGCAGTGCCGGATGGTGAATGCAAACGGCCGTAGGGTGAGGTACCATCTCAGCACCCGGGCATTGGTGTCCTTCATTTGCTGGAGCCAGCAGAGGGGGGCATGGTCTGTGACCATGGTCAAGTGGCTTCCCAGAGGTAGTATCTTAACACCTTGAGCACCCACTTCACGGCCAGGGCCTCTTTCTCTATGGAGGTGTACCGCTCCTCTCGGGGAAATAGCTGGCAACTCAAATAGAGGATGGGATGTTCTTCTCCATCAAATACCTGGGTCAGCACGGCCCTCAGTCCGACGGCCGAGGTGTTGGTCCACACCATGAACGGGAAGGCAAAATCTGGACTGTAGAGGACTGAGTCCTGGCATAGCGCCTCTCTCAGTGCCCAGAAAACCCGGTCCCGTTCCGGGGTCCACTGGATGTGGAGCAGCTGGTCCTTCCACAGGGTGTCTGTCAGGGGGGCGGCGAGGGGGCGAAGTTCGGGATGAACTGCTGGTGATAGCCCACCAGGCCCAGATATTGCCGCACCTGTTTCTTGGTGGCTGGCCGGGGATACTCACGCAGGGCCTGTACTTTTCCAATGAGGGGTTGGAGAGTCCCCTGGACCAATGTATACCCCAGGTAGGTGGCTTCCTGCCACCTAATGCAGCACTTCCGGGGGTTGGCTGTTAGTCCCACATCTTGGAGGGACCACAGCATGGCAGCCACCTGGTTGAAGTGGTTGTCCCAGCCCTGGCTCTCAACAATTACATCTTCGAGGTAGGCAGCGGCGTAGCTCAAGTGGGGCACCAGGAGCTGTTCCATGAGCCTCTAGAAGGTCGCAGGTGCCCCGTGGAGTTCGAAGGGCATTCGCACGAATTGATAAAGGCCACTGGGGGTGGCGAAGACCAGCTTTTCCTGGGAGTGGGCTTCCAGCGGGATCTGACAGCCCCCCTTTGTGAGATCCAAAGTGGAGAAATATCGGGCCTCCCCGAGTCGGTTTAGCAGTTCATCAATGCGTGGCATGGGGTAGGCGTTGAACTTCGAAATACTGTTAACCCGTCAAAAGTCAATGCAAAATCAACAGCATCCATCAGGCTTGGGCACAAGTGCGATGAGGTTACGCCACTCGCTCATTGAGGGCTCGATTACCCCCAAGCACAGCATGGCTCAGACCTCCTCCTCCACAGCTGCCTGTAGGTGGCGGGGCAGCGAACATGTGCTGGTTCGCACTACTTCCCCCGGCCATGTTTCGATGATGTGGTATACCTGTGTGGTCTTCCTAGGGGTCATAGTGAAGGTGGTGGTGAAGGTCTCAACCAGATGCCTGGTCTGCTGCCTCTGGGTGTCGATTAAAGTATCACCGAGTTGGGGTTCCACTGGCTCCTCTTGCTCAGGGATCTGTGGGCCCAGTTCGGGGTCTGGGGGGGGGGGTTAATCAACAGCCCCTCTTGCTCCCGCCAGGGCTTTAGCAGATTGATGTGGTAAATTTGTTTCTTTTTCTTTTGGTTCGGCTGGTGGATATCATAGTTTACAGGCCCCACGGGTTGGAGGACTTTGTAGAGTCCCTGCCATTTGGCCAATAACTTTGATTCCGTTGAGGTAGTAGGACCAAGACCCGGTCTCTAGGTTTGAAGAAACAGGCCCATGCCCCCTTGTTGTACATCTGGGCCTGGTTTTTCTGGGCTGCCTAAAGGTTTTCCCATGCCAGCGTCCCCGCCTTGTGAAGATGTTCCTGGAGCTTGAGGACATACTGGCGCGTTCCCTTGGTTGGTGACAGGGTCTGCTCCCATTGCTCCTTCATTAGTCCAAGATCCCCCTGGGCTGACAGCCATATAACAATTCAAAGGGGAAAAATTGCATGGAGGCCTGGGGGACCTCCCAGATAGCCAGGAGCAAGGGTGGGATCAGC
The DNA here is from genome assembly GCA_007922155.1 of Mesoclemmys tuberculata. NCBI lineage: Eukaryota > Metazoa > Chordata > Testudines > Chelidae > Mesoclemmys > Mesoclemmys tuberculata. The sequence continues at coordinate 85,714,511 of ML675616.1, read as the reverse complement.
TGGTCCTACGCCGCAGGTCCTCAGGGAGAAACTTCCTCAGCATATGCTTTAGGGTCCGGTTAAAACATTCTACCAGGCCATCAGTCTGTGGATGGTAGACCAAGATCCAGAGCTTCTGGACCCTGAGGATTGCACAGACCTCCCAAAGGAGCCGGGAGGTGAAATTTGTCCCTTATTCCGTCAGTAGCTCCTGGGGCAAGCCCACCTGAGCAAACACCTTGACCAGCTCACCTGCCACTGTTTGGGTGGTGGCATTCTTCAGGGGGATTGCCCCTGGGAAATGTGTGGCATAGTCTACCATGATGAGGAGGTATCGGAATCCGGCCGTGCTCCTCTCTAATGGGCCAACCAGGTCTATGGCCACCCTTTCAAAGGGATTCCCAACCAGGGGGAGGGGCATGAGTGAGGCTCGTGGAACTCCTGCTGGGGCCACTCATTGACATTCGGGGCAGGAGGCGCAATAGTCCCGAACCTCCCAGTGCACGCCTGGCCAGTAAAACTGGGTGAGGACTCGAGTGAATGTTTTGTCTATGCCTAGGTGTCCCATGGCCGGGATGTCATTTGCCAGCTTCATGATGGCCCTACGGTGGAGCCAGGGCACCACAAGTTGGGCGTGGGGTTTCTGTGTCTGGGGATCTCACTCTAGTCAGTAGAGCTAGTCCCTACATAGCTCAAATCGTGGCCACTGAGTGGCTCGTTGGGTGTCGGTTACCACCCCATCCACAGCGGACAGTTGCTGGTCCTGGCAAAAGTCAGCCAGGGCATCCTCCAAGGGCAGCAGGTCTTCTTCTGTTGGTGACACCTCTCCCCCTGACTCCCCCATCTCATCGGTTGGCTCTGTGGTGCAGTCTGTCTGGTCCTCCCCCTCCTGTGGGTCTGGGGCTTCTTGGGTTCTGGCTTCAGGGTCCTCAGCATTGCCTGCTTGTTGGAGGACTCCCGTGAAGTTGGGCCAGTCCCAGCTGAGGATCACCAGGTAGGGAAGCCGGGGCACCAGCCCCACTGATAGTACATGGGTCTCTGGCCCAATGGTCAGGGGGACTGACATGGTCGGGTAAAATCTCAGGTCCCCATGGATACATTGGAGACCGACTTGGCCTAGGGTCTTCCTGTCCTCGAGGACCATCCCCCATAGGATAAGAGTCTGACCACACCTGGAGTCTACTAGGGCCTCGAAGCTTTACCCGGCTAGGTTGACCATGACTGTCATCTTGGGGATGGACTGGCCACGGGCCCGCCCTTCTCCGGCGTACGCCATGCCATAGATGCAAGACAGGTTTGGGAACTGATGGTGTACGTGCCCCAGTTGGCCACAGGTGAAACATGGGCCTGGGCCCCCAGGTCCTTCCTGGGCCCCTCCCCGCATGACAGTGTTCCGGAGTTGCATGTCGCTGGTTGGCCCATGGGTCACTCTTGCTGGGGACCAACTGAGGTCAGACTCCAGACTCCAGACTCTGGTGGGGTCGAGTCCTGGGTCCCGGTGAGTGTGGAGCAGGCCCCCCAGCCCCGTTCATCCAGCAGCGTGGTATGTGGGCTTGATGGGTCTCTCAGCGGCTATAAAGTCCTCCATCAGGCAGACTGTCACTGCCAGGGTGGTGCCTCAGCACCCAGGTCCTCCCCTGACCTAGCAGGATCTGTAGAAACTGTTCAAGTACCACCTGCTCCACCACTGCAGCCACGGTGTGTTGCTCTGGCTGGAGCCAGTGCCAGCTGGTGTCCCAGAGCTCCTGAGCTATGGCCCAGGGACGGGCCCCAGCGGAATAGGTTTTCTCCCTGAACCGATATCGGAACTTCTCAGGGCTGATGTCCAGGGCATCCATTATCGCCACTTTCACCGTTGTGTAGTCCCAGGCCTCCTCATTGCCCATGGCCTGATAGGTCACCTGGGGGGCCCCTGTCAAATACAGGGCCAGGAAGGTCACCCATTGGGTAGGGTCCGACCATGCGGCAGTGGCGACGCATTCAAAGGTCACCGGGAACGCTTTGGGGTCCTCGGTGGGTCCCAGTTTCGTAAGGGCCGGCTGGGGTCAGGCTGCGGTTCGGGCCCAGACCAAGGCTTCCTCTCTGGACCCAGGGATACTGGTCCCATGCAGCCACCCATTTGCTGCATAAATTGCCGCTGCAGCTCCTGGTACTGGGCCCCTAGGTCTCGAATTAATTGCTGCTGCTGGGTGCCCAAAGTCTGTAAAAGTTGCTGCTGCTGCTACTGCAGCTGGGCCGCTTGCTGCTGCGGCTGGGCTTCCGCCCACCACTTGATCAGTTTCTCCGCCTCCATCGTTGGACCAGTCAGCGTCCGACCCTCTCTGGAGTGTCAGGACGAGCAGGCCCAATATGTGTGTGCCCGCATTCTCCACCATGTGTAAACTTGTATGGGTCTATCTGGCCTGGCTGTTGTGGTCCTTCCTCGGGCCCAGGCTCAGAGGGAGGCCATAACACCTTCCTGAATGGGGAATTGAGTGCTTGAGCGTGAGTCTATAGCCTTCAGCCTCCTTGATGGGGCGAGACTGGTAAGGAGTCTAGGGTCTCCAATCCTCTGGCAGGGTGAGACCAGCAAGCAGTCTGTTGCCTCAGACCCTCAGGTGCGGTGAGACAGGATAAGCAGTCTGGGGTATCCAGCCCTCAGGTAGGGTGAGACTAGCAAGCAGTGGTTCCACTGTCCATAGTGGAAAGGGAGAGTACTTCCTCCAGGGGTGGTTAGGGAAGGAGGGAAGGGGACACAGACCCACCCGTCTCCACTGCGTCCCAGCCCAGGGCCCTACCAGTGGCACAATGTTTGCCACTGAGTCAGCAGGGCTCCCACCGCAACACGCTGACAGGCGTCTTGCCCCTGACTCAGCCACTTGCTATGGCTTTCCTTGGGCCACTTCCTTCCCTTGGTCCCCGGGTACCTGTGGCCTCCGTGGCCTCCAGATCACTGGGGTACTCGGTACTCAGCAGGCTCACCAGTCCCTCGTTGTCAACAGGCGGTAGGTCGGGGAGCTCCTCTGTGGAGGGTAACTCCTCCAGGTTGCAATGCTCCTGGGGTTTGTCGGGCAACTCCTCCTGGTCGCAGGGCTCCGGGGGCTCAGCGTCAGGCAGCTCCTCCAGATCCCGCCTGGCTTCCGGGGGGATCTCCATCCATGGGCTTGGGGGGGTTGGGCCCAGTCACTCTGCCCGGAGGCCCTACCCAGTCCCGGGGGTCTGGTAACTTTGGCCACTTCAGGTGTCTCCAATCTAGGAGGTGATCGCTCCTAGCATCGGTTAGGCTAGAATCCAGCTTAGGCCTCAGCTAGTGGGACAGCACGTCTTCCTCCAACAGCAGCCTGTCCTCTACTGAGTTACGCGGCCTGCCTTTTGTACTTCCCTTTCCTGCAGAGGCTCTGCCCCTCTGTTGCTGGGCAGGCTGGCCTGCTGGCCCTATCACAGCCTGGCCCTTCTGTTGCCAGGCAGAGTGACTGGCCAGCCCTGATTCTATCCGTCCTGGGCGTTGCGGTCCTTCCTCGGGCCTAGGCGCCAAGGGACACCACAATGCCTTCCTACAGGACTTCTTTCCTCAGGTTTGGGACTATCTCTTCAACCCCCAGCTGCTTGGCAGACAGCAGTGTGCAAACGCAGAGGCTGACAATTTCCTTTTTTAAATTACATGTTTTTAAACTGGATTAATTCTTTAATAGTATATATGTATTACAAGAAGAATGTATGTAAGAAAGAATGACATAAGTGTAAATTTAAAGTAAGAAATCGGTGGTGGGTACTGAGGAAGGCAGGGGTTGGTTTTTTGGCCCCCCCGACTAAAAGGCATTCCATGTCCCCTGGCTGAAGGATGAAGCACTAGCAGCCAGCATGGCTTTACCAAGAACAAATCATGCCAAGCCAGCTTGATTTCTTTCTTTGGCAGGGTAACTGGTTTGGTGGATAGGGGGAATGCGGTGGACGTAATATACCTGGACAGCAGCAAGGCTTTTGACACAGTCCTACATGACATTCTGATAAGGAAGATGGAGAATTGCGGGCTCAGCAGAACTACCATTAAATGGATACATAACTGGTTAAACAACTGCAAACAAAGAGTAACTATTAATGGAATGATGTTGGACTAGAGGGAGGTCTCAAATGGGGTTCCACAGGGATCTGAGTGTGGTGTTGTTTAACATCTTTATTAATGATTTGGATGTAGGTATAGATGGCATATTGATCAAGTTTGCAGATGATGCAAAGCAAGGAAGAGGTTGCCAATACTTTGGAGGATAGAACTAAAATTCAGAGAGATCTTGATAAATTGGAGAACTAGGCTATAGACAACAAAATGAAATTCAACAAAGACAAATGTAAGTTGCTACAGCTAGGGAAGAAAAATCAAATGCACAAATACAGAATGGGGGAAAACTGGCTTGGTAACAGCACTGCTGAAAAGGATCCGGGAGTTGTGCTGGTTCACAACCTTAACATGAGTCAGCAATGCAATGCTGTTGCAAAAAAATCAAATGAAATTGTAGGTTGCATTAACAGAAGCATAACATTCAAGTCACTGGAGGTGATAGTACCACTTTACTAGGTGCTGGTTAAGCTTCAGCTGGAGTACAGTCTCCAATTTAAGACCCCACTGTATAGCAAGGGTATAGAGAAACTGGAAAGGATCCAGAGGTGAGTGACAAAATGATGAAAGGAATGGAATGCAAGCCATATGAGCAAAGGCAAAGGAACTGGCTACGTTTAGTTTGGAAAAGAGGAGATTAAAAGGGAATATGATAGAGGTCTTCAAATACTTGAAAGGCTGCCATAGAAAAAATGGAGATAAGTTGTTCTCTTTTGCCAGAGAGGGCAGGACAAGAGAAAATGGGTTCAAACTACAGCATAGCAAATTTAGATTAAATCTCCGGAAAAACTTCCTAACTGTAAGAACAGTAGGACAATGGAACAGACTACCTAGGGAGGTTGTGGCAGCTCCTTCCCTGGAGGTTTTCAAAATGAGACCTGATATCCAAAACAGATGCCTGATTTAAACACAACAAATCCTACATGTAGGCAGGAGGTTAGATTAGATGACCCTTGCAGTCCCTTCTAATCCTGTGATTCCATGATAAATTTTGTACAAAGTATGCCTTGTGAGGTATCATTTGAAAACTCATAAACTGCTGAACATTATTGTCCTGGTAAAATATGTGTATCGGTATGGTATATAAAGTTACATAATTCTTCTTGTTATAATATGCTCCAAGGTTAAGAAAAGCAGGGTCAAAACAGTTTATCAAAAACAAAGGACACATCAACATCAGTCATATATTAAAGGGGTATCACCTGCTTAAGCAGCCATTCTATAGCAGGGGAGAAGGTTTTACATTCCATCATAGGAACAGTTCAAACCTCATGTCCACAACAGACTGCATGTCACCATGACTCAGTAAGGATGTTTCTAGCAAAAGAAAATGAATTATAAAGAGGGGAGGAAAATACTTGACTTCACTTCTCATAGAATCATAGAATATTAGAGTCGGAAGGGACCTCTAGTCCAACTCCCTGCTCAAAGCAGGACTAACCTCAGCTAAATCATCCCAGCCAGGGCTTTGTAAAAGCCGCAGCTTAAAAACCTCTAAAGATGGAAATTCTACCACCTCCCTAGGTAACCCATTCCAGTGCTTCACCACCATCCTAGGGAAAACCTTTTCCTAATGTCCAACCTAGACCTCCCACATTGCAACCTGAGACTATTGCTCCTTGTTCTGTCATCTACTACCATTGAGAACAGCCTAGCTCCATCCTCCCTGGAACCCCCTTTCAGGTAGTTAAAGGCTGCTATCAAATCCCCCCACATTATTCTCTTTTGAAGACTAAACAGGCCTAGTTCCTTCAACCTCTCCTCATAAGTCTTGTGCTCCAGCCCCCTAATCATTTTTGTTGCCCCCCCCTGGACTCTCTCCAACTTGTCCACGTCATTTTGTAGTGGGGTGCCCAAAACTGGACACAATACTCCAAATGCGACCTCACCAATGCCGAACAGAGGGGAATAATCACTTCCCTCAATCTACTGGCAATGCTCCTACTAATGCAACCCAATATGCTGTTAGCTTTCTTGGCAACAAGGGCACACTGTTGACTTATATCACATTTCTTGTCCACTGTAACCCTCAGGTCCTTTTCTGCAGAACTGCTGCCTAGCCAGTTGGTCCCCAGTCTGTAGCTGTGCATGGGATTTTTCCATCCTAAGTGCAGGACTCTGAACTTGTCCTTGTTGAACCCCATCAGATTTCTTTTGGCCTAATCCTCCAATTTGTTTAGGTCCTTCTGTATCCTATCCCTACCTTCCAGGGTATTTACCACACCCCCTAGCTTAGTGTCATCTGCAAACTTGCTGAGGGGGCACTCTACCCCATCCTCCAGATCATTAATGAAGATGTTGAACAAAACCAGCCCCAGGACCGACCCTTGGGGCACTCCACTTGTGACCGACTGCCAGCTGGACATGGAGACACTGATTACTACCTGTTGAACCCAATGATCTAGCCAGTTCTCTATCCATTTTATAGTTCATTCATCCGATCGATACTTCCTTAACTTGCTGATAAGAATACTGTAGGAGACTGTATCAAAAGCTTTGATAAAGTCAAGGTATATCACGTCCTCCGCTTTCCCCACATCCACAGAACCAGTCACTTCTTCATAGAAAGCAGTCAGGTTGGTCAGGCATGACTTGCTCTTGGTGAATCCATGTTGACTGTTCCTGATCACTTTCCTCTCTTCCAAGTGCCTTAAAATGGATTCCTTGAGTACCTGTTCCGTAATTTTTCCAGGGATTCCCATCTCTCTTTTCATTACATCAATGAATAACTGAAGGACACTGAAGTAAGGGGAAGGGATTCTGGGCTGAAAGGAGATCTAGCCTGTGAAATTTACTGCAGCGTATGGTGAGGAAAGCCTTTGCTTTGAATTCTGTTAGTTTTGTTAAGGTAGCCATTAGCTTGTGTTTTATTTCTTTCATAGCCAATCCTTACTTTTCTACATCATTACTCATAATCACTTCAAACACACTAGTTAAGATAAAACAATAAGACAAGTTTATTAACTATAGAAAAATAGATTTTGATTAAGGTCTGTGGGGAAACTCCATTGGGGATAACAAGGCTGGTGCATTATCATTTTCCTTTGATGAAATGACAGATTTTCTATAAGTTTGTACTGTTCAGAAGGGTACTGAGCAGTACAAGATGCACATTTCTAGGAATACAAGGCTGGGAGTAGGAATTTGCAGATGTTGTCCTGTATGTAATTCATGAGTGACGGCTTTGAGTTCTCATGTATTTAGCTGGGAGTGAATTTGCATGCTGAAGGCTGTGTGAACTGGCCAGGAGCAGATGTTCTGACAGCAAAGCAGAATAAAAGGCAGCCCAGATTAGAGAATTAAGGAGACACAGCAGTTCAACAGTTCAGATTGTACCCTGGGTAATTTCACACTAAGGCTCTTACTTGGGCCTGGATGTGAGATCTGTGGCACCTGATCGTACTGCTGAAAAGGATCTGGAGGTCACAGTGGATCACAAATTGAATGAGTCCACAATGTGATGCAGCTACAAAAAAGGCTATTATCGTGCTGATGTGTAGAAACAGGAGTGTTGTACGTAAGACCCTGTAACTGTCCTGCTTTGCTTAGAAGTGGTGATGCTTCATCTGGAGTTTTTATCCACGTCTGGGTGCCACACTTTAGGAAAGAGATGAACAAAATGTGTCCAAAGGAGAGCAACAGAGAACAGTAAAAGGTTTAGAAAACCTGACATATCAGTAAAGGTTAAACAAACTGGGCATGTTTAGTCTTGAGAACAGAAAACTGAGGGGGGACTTGACAGTAGTCTTCAAATATCTTAAGGACCGTTACAAAGAGGACAGGGATCATCTGTTCTCTGTCCACTGAAGGTAGGACAAGAAGCAATGCATTTAATCTGCAGCAAGGGAGATTTAGGTTAGGTAGTGGGAAAAACTTTCTAACTGTAAGGGTGGATAAGCTCTGGAACAGGCTTCCCAGGGAGGTGGTGGAATCCCCATGCTGAGATTTATTTTTTTAAGAACAAATTGGACAAGCACCTGTCAGGGATGATCTAGATTTAGTCCTTTCTCAGTAGAGGGGACTGGACCTGATGACATCTCAAAGTACCTTCCAGCCCTTCATTTCTATAATTCTAAATTCCTCCACTGAATCTGACAAGGAAATGCATCTGTATTAGAAAGGCCAGAACAGGGGAGAGGCGGAGGTGTCATCCTTTTCTCCTAAAGTATTCTGGTTCAGGGTAGAGGATCTTAGGAAACCTGAAGTGGAATTAGTTTGAACCTCACCAAACTATTAGTCTGAGTGGTCACCTCGGGCTGGCAGTTAGGAGACCTGATCATTTAAACAGCTCCTTTGAGTTGTGGGATGGGGGACCTTCTAATACACGAAAAATGAAACATCTTTGTTTGGATTTTCCTTTAGAAAATACACCAACCCAGCTCCATTTCCCAATGAAAAGAAAAAAAAATGGCAATTATTACCATTGCTTCTGCTACAGGAGGGAGCGACTTCCAAGCCATGAGGCCCATGTGGAGAATGTTCTGCCATTTGCTTTCCAGTCTTACTTGGGTGGGATTCTGGCTCAGGCACCCCACAGGTCTCGTCATAGGCAATGTGTCCAGGGCTGGAACACTGGCTCCTTCCTCATCCGTTAGGAAGAATGCCATTTGATTGTCCTTCGTTAGCCAATGTCATGGTGATTTCATGAGCAGCACAGTGCAAATGAGTCGAAACAGGAAAGCCGCAGCACTGCAATCTAAGTATTAACAAACCACTTCAGCTCTTGTGGATATTTAGGAGATGACTGTAGCAAAGAGATGCATAAGTGCCACCATTTCTATTCAAGCCAATAGCCAGCTGAGCAGGCTTGCACCGTGATCCATGCTGTGGGGGTTGGTGAGATTTAGTTTCCAATGTGCAGTTGCGGGAGAGTTTTTGTGGTTGATTTATTTTCTTTAGCTCTCAGTTTGCATTCGAGTGCTTGATGTTGATGAAGAATCCCAGACCGAAACTGAAGCAGCAGCTGAGCCAAGTCAAACTCTGGGCACAGGAGGAAGGCAATTGGACTGTGCAAAGGGACAATTCTAAAGGGAGCCGTTTCATTCCTGATTCATTGCAGCCGTCAAAAGATGGGGTCGCTAGGGCAAGGAAAGGTTGATGGCTTCTGCTCCATAGATTTATGAAGCAAAAGCGTGTGTCTGTTCCACAAGGCTCGCCTGTCGTATAAATGGCGCTCCGTGCTAGCTTCTGTTTTCCTGACTACAGATGAACTTAAAGCCAGTACCTACAGACTTCCCAGCTGGAGGGGAGGGCCCAGGGGCTTGACTGTTGCCAAGAAGTGTACAGCACCCTTCAGGAGTGCAGTGGGCAAAGGTAAAGTAAAGTCACTTTTGCATTTCTCAGATCCTGGACTGTCTGTGGAGCCGGCTGGGCCACCAGTGTAAGTGAGAGCAGCCTAGAGCTGCTCCATCTTGTACCAGCTGTCAGTGGCTCCAAGGGGTCACTCCAACAGCTGATGTTCGTTGGTACTTGGGGACACCTCAGCCAATGCTCAATACCAGCTGGAAGTAGGCTGGGTAGAGCAGGAGCTGTTACGCCAGCCCTGCATGGCCAAAGGATCCCCTTCCCCTGGAGTGAATATACCGTGGTTGGTGACAATTTCTAGATGGCCATTTTGTATGGATGGTGTGATGCAAAATGGTTGCTGCACTGCCCAGGACACTGATCGCATAGAACTCAGTCCTGCTGGCACATCTACAATCCTGCCCCTGACCAGATGGGAGGGATTTCTGGTCCAGCTTGAGTACTCTGGTGGTGTTGCTATTAGTCTCATCATTCAGGGTTTACATATGACCTTCAGGGAGTGGTAACTGTGGTATGTAACCTTTCATTTAAAACAGCTTCTGTACGAGATAACTGGAGGATAGCTAATGGGACATGAATTTTTAAAAAAGGCTCCAGAGGTGATCCTGGCAATTACAGGCCGGTAAGCCTAATTTTAGTACCAGGCAAATTGGTTGAAACTATAGTAAAAAAACAGAATTCTCAGACTGTAGCCTGGCGTTCACTCTGGGCTGGTCGCTGTGGCCCTTCCTTGGGCACAGCCTCAGAGGAAGGCCACTGCACCTTCCAGAAAAAGCAGGGAGAATTAGTGAAGCAGGTAGTCAATTGCCCCAGCCCGTGGCAGGGTGGGCAAACAAGCAGTCAATGGCCCCGGCCCGTGGCAGGGCAGGCAAGCAACAGGGGCTTACTCCGGCAACCAGGGATGAACGCGGTTTCCCAGGTCTCCAGGGAAGGGGGAGGGGGAAGCAGGCCCACCCAACTCCACTGCGTCCCAGCCCAGGACCCTAGCAGTGGCACAGGCATTGCCACTGTGCCGGTGGGGTCCCACTGCAACACGCCGACTGGGGTGAGCCCTGGCCACAGCCACAACTATGGCTGTCCCTGGGCCACTTCCTCTCCCTACTCCCAGGTATCTCCTTCCTCAGGGTGTTCAGGGTCGGCAGGATACACAGCCCGCAGCAGGCTTAGCAGGCCATCCTCGTTGACGGGCGGCAGGGCGGGGAGCTCCTCAGCGAGGGGCAGCTCATCCAGGTCGCAGGATCCTCCAGGGTCTTCGGCACCTGGCAGCTTGTCCAGGTCAAGCCCCGCCTCCAGGGGCTCTGCGGCTGGCAGCTCGTCCAGGTCAGGGCCGGCTTCCAGGGATATCTCCCACCCCAGAGTATCCAGGGGCCCTACGCAGTCCTGGGGCCCTGGGTGGTGGGGCCGTTCCCGGCGCTTTGGCTCAGGGAAGGCCTTGCACTGGGCTTCAGCCCAGCTGGGATCAGGCCAGCGCTGCAGCCGGTGGGAAGGCACGTCTGCACCCGCTGGCAGCTGGACTCTCACGGAGCAGCGGGCCCTGCCTTTTATCCTCCCAGCCCTGGCAGAAGCCCCACCCCTCTCGGGGTGGATTGGCCAGTTGGCTGGACCTATCGCAATCTGGGTCCCGGGTTGCCAGGCAGACTGGCCCACTACCCCTTTGACAGCCTGTGCTCGGAGCTGTGGCCCTTCCTTGGGCCCAGCCTCAGAGGAAGGCCACTGCACCTTCCTACACCCCTTCCCCCTCCAAGTTCAGTCCCCGGTCTCTGGGGCTGGCTGGTTCTAGCAGGTCCATCCGGGATAAGGCATCCGCATTAGTATGGTCGCGCCCTGCACGGTGCCTGATGGTGAAGGTGAATGGCTGAAGGGCAAGGTACCACCGCATCACCCGGGCGTTCTTATCCTTCATTTGCTGGAGCTAGCGGAGGGGGGCATGGTCTGTGATCACCGTGAAGGGGCTCCCCAGCAGATAATATCGTAGTGCTTCCAGGGCCCACTTCACAGCCAGAGCCTCTTTTTCCACTGTCGCATATCCCTTTTCCCGTGGGAATAACCGGCAGCTCAGATAGAGGATGAGGTGCTCCTCCCCGTTGAATACCTGGTCCAGTACAGCCCCCAGTCCAACGGCCGTGGTGTCCGTCTGCACGATAAATGGGCGGGTAAAGTCCGGGCTGTGGAGGATGGGCTCATGACACAGGGCCGCTTTGAGTGTCATGAAGGCCCAGTCCCACTCCGGGGTCCAGCCAATGCGGAGAGGCTGGTCCTTCCGTAAAGTGTCCGTCAGAGGGGCAGCGAGGGTAGTGAAATTCGGCATGAATCACCAGTAGTACCCCGCCAACCCTAGGAATTGTCGCACTTGTCTTTTGGTGGCTGGACAAGGGTAGTCTCTCAGGGCTTGGACCTTGCTAATCAGGGGTCTCAGGGTACCCTGTTGCAGGGTATAACCCAGGTAGGTAGTCTCTTGCCACCCAATGCGGCACTTCCAGGGGTTTGCAGTCAAGCCAGCATCTCGTAGGGTCCTCAGTACAGCAGCCACCTGGTTAAAGTGGTCACCCCAATTTTGACTGTAGATGACTATGTCATCCAAGTACGTGGCTGCGTAATTTAGGTCGGGGGCCAACAGTCTATCCATAAGTCTCTGGAAAGTTGCAGGGGCCCCGTGCAGCCCAAAAGGCATCCGGACAAAAGGATACAGGCCGCTAGGTGTCGCAAAGGCCGTCTTCTCACGAGAGCGAGCTTCCAGGGGGATCTGCCAATACCCATTTGTAAGGTCGAGAGTAGAAAAATACTGGGCCTCTCCCAGGTGGTCCAGCAGCTCATCTATGCCGGGCATGGGGTACGCATTGAACTTGGAAATCTCGTTGACCCACCGGAAGTCAATACAGAAGCAGCGAATCCCATCCGGCTTGGGCACTAGTACCACCGGGCTCCGCCATTCACTGGTTGAGGGTTCAATAATCCCTAGGCATAGCATGGCCTGGACTTCCTCCTCAACTGCCACCTGTAGGTGGCGGGGGGGTGAGCGGGCGCCTGTCCGCACAACCTCCCCGGGCTGGGTCTCTATGACACTAAGACCTGGTCGGTCTTCCCTGGTGTCATGGGGAAGGTGGTGGGGAAGGCCTGGAGCAGGTGCCGGGCCTGTCGTAGCTGAAGTCTGGTCAGGGTATCATCAAGTTGGGGTTCTCCTGGCTCCTTCTGCTCCAGCTCTGGGTCTGGGGGGTATGTGTTGATCAGCATTCCCTCTCGCTCCCACCAGGGCTTCAACAGGTTGATGTGGTATACCTGTTTTTTTTTTCGTCGGTTGGGTTGGCGGACCTCATAGTTCACAGGGCCAACGGACCGGAGGACCTCGTATGGTCCCTGCCATCTGGCGAGCAATTTGGACTCTGCGGAGGGCAACAGCACCAGGACCTGGTCCCCAGGCTCGAAGGACCAGGCCCCCCGGTTGTAGGACTGGGCCTGGGTCTGCTGGGAAGCCTGAAGGTTTTTCTGGGCCAATGCTCAGGCTTGGTAAAGATTCTCCTGCAGGGTGAGCACATACTGGAGCATCCCCTAAGAGGGTGATCTTTTGTCAGGTCGAGAATTCCCCGAGGCTGACGGTCATACAAAAGTTAAAACAGGGAAAACTGCGTGGAGGCCTGCGGAACTTCTCAAATGGCGAGGAACAAGGGGAGGGAGTAACTGATCCCACCACTGCAGGTCTTCTGACGAGAACTTTCACAGCATGTGCTTCAAGGTGCGATTGAATTGCTCGACCAGGCCATCAGTTTGGGGGTGGTAAACAGAGGTCTGGAGCTTCCGGATCCTGAGGATGGCACACACCTCTTTAAGCAGCCGGGAGGTGAAATTTGTTCCCTGGTCAGTTAGCAGCTCACGGGGGAGCCCCACCTGGGTGAAGACCTTAACGAGCTCGCTGGCCACGGTCCTGGTGGTGGCGTTTCGCAGGGGGATGGCCTCTGGGAAGCGTGTCGCGTAGTTGACCAGGACCAAGATGTAGCGGAACCCGGCCATGCTCCTCTCCAAGGGTCCCACCAAGTCCACCACCACCCGCTCGAAGGGCGTCCCAACGACAGGGATAGGGACTAGGGGGAACCCGGGGCACTCCTGCTGGGGCCGCCCGTTGGCAGTCGGCGCAGTAGTCCCGGACCTCCCAATGCACACCCTGCCAGTAAAAATCAGGAGAGGACTCGGGCCAGGGTCTTGTCCATGCTGAGATGCCCAGCTGCCGTGACATCATGGGCCAGTCTCAAGACAGCCTTACGGTGTGTTCGGGGTACCACTAGCTGGGCATGGGGCTTCTGGGTTTGTGGGTCCCTCTCCAGGCAGTACAGCTGGTCCCGCCGGAGCTCAAACTGAGGACACTGGGAAATCCATTAGGTATCAGTGGGGACTCAGTCTATTGTGGACAATTGTTCATAAGCCCAGCTGTGCGTAGGGTCCTCACGCTGCTCCTGGCAAAAGTCAGCCATGGGGTCATCGGAGGGTGGTGAGTTCCTGTCCGTTGGGCCCGTCTCTCGTTGTGGCTCCTCAGTCTCAGAGGATGGTTCAGGGTTGTGTGCTGGCAGACCCTCCTGGGGTCCCTTCCTCCGGGGCCCCAGCATCAGGGTCCTCAGTGTTACCCGCCTGCTGGAGGACCCCCACAAGGTCAGGCCAATCTCAACCCAGAATCACTGGGTAGGGTAGGCATGGTGCCAGCTCTACTGACAGGATACAGGTCTCTGGTCCTATGGTCAGGGGGACCGGCATTGTGGGATAAAAACGCAGATCCCCATGGATGCAGCGCAGCCCCACTTTGCCCAGTGGTTTCCCATCTTCAGGGACCAGGCCTCGCAGGATGAGGGTCTGTCCACACCCGGAGTTGATAAGGGCCTCGACTTGCCTCTTGGCCAGACCTACGCTGATCGTAGTCTTAGGGCCGGGGGGGCCCTGGGCCCGCCCTTCCCCAGCGTACACCATGCCATACATGCAGCTCAGGGTCGGGCACTGCCGGTGCGGATGTCCCCACTGGCTGCAGGCGAAACATGGGACTTGGTCCCCAGACCCCGGGACCGGTTGGTTCGGGGGTTGACTCCAGCCAGGCTCCGAGCTCTTGGGAGGCCGGGGGGATCAGCCCAGGCATGAATTTTGCCGCCCCCGCAAGTCCGCTTTGGCCAGAGGACGTTGTCATGGGCCCGACCGGCCTCTCAGCAGCTAGGAAGTCCTCCGTCAGGCGAACCGCCCCCGCCAATGCAGTGGGGCGGTGCCTGATCACCCAGGTCCTCCTCTGTGCTGGTAGGATATGCAGGAATTGTTTCAAGATGACCTGCTCTGCCACGGCAGATGCCGTGTTCTGTTCTGGATGGAGCCAGCACCAGCCGGCGTCTGGTTGCTCCTGGGTGACAGCCCAGGGTCGGGGTCCCAGGAGAAAAGTCTTCTCCCGGAACCGTGGTCTGTAGGTCTCGGGGCTAATGTCCAGCGCGTCCAGTATCGCGGCCTTCACTGCCACGTAGTCCTGGGCTTCCTCATCACCCGAGGTCCGATAGGCTGTCTGGGAGGCCCCTGTTAAATATGGGGCCGGGGGCGTCGCCCAGTGGGCCAGGTTCCACCCTGCCGTCATGGCCACCCACTCGAACGTGACCAAAAAGGCTTCAGGGTCATCAGTGGGTCCCATCTTGGTGGGACTGAAGCCCGGGGACGGGCAACACTCGGCCTGAAGCCTCCTCCGATCCGGGGCTGGCCATCCCTGGGTGGCCGCCTAGCTTCTGCAGGAGCTGCCACTGCAGCTCCTGTTGCTGCGCCCCCAGGTCCCATATCAGCTGCTGCTGCTGGGCACCCAGCATCTGGAGGAGCTGTTGTTGCTGCTGCACTGGGCCATCTGCTGCTGCTGTTGGACTTCGGCCCACCATTTAATCAGCTTGTCGGTCTCCATGCTAATTCAGCTGACGTCTACCCTCTGCGGGAGCGTCGGCACGGGCTGCCCCCCTCAGCTTTGGGGTGGGGGGGTTGACTGCATTCTCCACCATGTGTAGCCTGATGTTCGCTCTGGGCTGGTTGCTGTGGCCCTTCCTTGGGCCCAGCCTCAGAGGAAGGCCACTGCACATTCCAGAAAAAGCAGGGGGAATTAACGAAGCAGGCAGTCAATAGCCCCAGCCCATGGCCAGGTGGGCAGGCAACAGGGGCTCACTCCAGCAACCAGGGATGAACGCGGTTTCCCGGGTCTCCAGGGAAGGGAGCGGGTGAGGGGGACGCAGGCCCACCCGACTCCACTGCGTCCCAGCCCAGGACCCTAGCAGTGCCACATGTGTTGACACTGAGTCGGCGGGGCTCCTGCCGCAACACACCGTCGGGGCCGGGTCCCTAACTCAGCCAATGCGTCTGGCTGTCCCTGAGCCACTTCCTCCCCAAGTTCCCAAGTACCTGCTTTCCCTGGGCTGTAGGGGTACTCGGCCCATGGCTGGCTCACCAGTCCCTCCTCATCAGTGGGTGGTAGGGCGGGGAGGTCCTCCACGAGGGGCAGCTCCTCTAAGTCATAGGACTCATGGGGGCTTCCAGCATCCGGTAGGTTGTCGAGGTAGGATCCTGCTTCTGGGGGGTCAGCGGCAGGCAGCTCACCTAGGTCCAGCCCGGCCTCTGGAGGGGCCTCCCATTGGGGCTGTTCGGGCTCCTCGGCCCAGTCTCGGGGATCAGGTAGCTCAGGCCAATCCCTGGGGTCCGTGGACTGGGTCCAGCCCCCGGGCCCTCGAGGCCCTATCCACTCCTTATACCAGGGGAGGTCAGGAAGCTGGCGGGTCCGCTGTCCAGAGCGGCGGGTGTCCCTCACCTCTGCTGGGCTCCAGCTGGGCTTGGGCCCCTGGCAGCAGGGCAGCACATCTGTCTCCCGCAGCTGTCTTCCCCTACTAAGGTGTGTGTCCCGGCCTTTATATCGCCCCTTCCTGCAGGGGCTCCGCCCCTCCACTGCTGGTTGGTCTGGCTGGGTGGCCCTATCACAGTCCGCCCTGGCAGTTGCCGGGCAGACTGGCTGGCTGGCTCTATCATGGCCCGACCAACCTGTTGCCAGGCAGACTTGCCTAATGGGGCATCTCTCCCACCGGGTAGCTGCGGCCTTCCCTCGGGCCCCAACTCTGGTGGATGCCACAGCACCTTCTTACCCCCCCACCGACAAGCCCGGCTTCCGTACCTCAGGGCTGGCTGGCCTTGCCCCCTCAATCCGGGACAGGGCATCGGCGTTGGTGTGGTCTTTTCCCACACGGTGCTGGATAGTGAGTGCGAATGGCTGGAGGGCCAGGTACTAGCGCATCACCCATGCGTTGGTCTCCTTCATGGTCTGCAGCCAACGGAGAGGGGCGTGGTCTGTTACCACGGTGAAGGGACGTCCTAGGAGGTAATATCACAGTGCCTTGAGGGCCCACTTCACAGCCAGGTCTTCCTTTTCGATGGTGACATACCGCTCTTCATGGGAGAACAACCGACAACTTAGGTATAGAATAGGGTGTTTCTCCCCATCGAATATCTGAGTTAATACCGCCCCTAGTCTGACCGCCAAGGCGTCCGTCTGGACCACGAACGGGCGGGCGAAGTCTGGGCTGTAGAGGATGGGTTCTCAACACAGTGCATCCTGTAGGGCCCTAAAGGCCTGGTCTCACTCCAGGGTCCACTGGACACGGAAAGGCTGGTCTTTCCGTAAGGTTGTCGATCAAGGGGGCATCCAGGGTAGCAAAGTTTGCCACAAACCGTCGGTAGTAGCCTGCCAAGCCCAGGAACTGCTGCACTTGCTTTTTAGTTGCTGGTCGGGGGTATTCCTGGAGGGCTTGCACTTTGCAGATTAGTGGGCGCAGGGTCCCCTGGCCCAACGTTTACCCCAAGAATGTGGTCTCTCACCACCCAGTGTGGCACTTCTGGGGGTTGGCAGTCAGTCCAGAATCTCTGAGGGTCTGCAGGATGGCAACCACCTGGTTGAGGTGGTCTTCCCAGTCTCGACTGAAAATAACCACATCGTCCAGGTAGGCAGCAGTGTTCTCTAAGTGGGGTGTGAGGAGCCAGTCCATAAGCTGCTGAAAGGTAGCGGGTGCCCCATGGAGCCCAAAAGGCATCCGCACAAACTGGTACAAGCCGCTGGGAGTGGCAAAGGCTGTCTTCTCTCGGGATCGGGCTTCCAAGGGGATTTGCCAGTAGCCTTTTGTAAGGTCCAAGGTGGAGAAATATCATGCCTCCCCGAGCCGATTCAGCAACTCATTGACGTGCAGCATTGGGTATGCGTCAAACTTCGCAATGCTGTTTATGTGTCGGAAGTCGATACAAAATTGCCGGGAGCCATCTGGCTTGGGGACAAGTATGATAGGACTCTGCCACTTGCTCATGGAAGGCTCGATCACCCCCAAGTGCAGCATGGCTTGGACTTCCTCCTCCACGGTTGCCTATAGGTGGTGGGGAGGTGAGCGGGCCCCAGTCCTCACGACTTCCTTGGGCTGTGTCTCGATAACATGTTGTACCTGGGTTGTCTTACCCGGGGTCATGGTGAAGGTGATGGTGAACGACTCGACCAGATGCCAGGCCTGTTGCCTTTGGGTGTCTGTCAATGCCTCCCCGAGTTGGGGGGTCCACACCTCTTCATGCTCGGGGATCCACGGACCCAGTTCAGGGTCCGGGGGGTGCGGGTCAATCATCAGTCCCTCACACTCCTTCCAGGGCTTCAGTAAGTTGATATGGTAGACTTGCTTCCTTTTCTGGCGGTTGGGCTGGTGACTTGCATAATTTACAGTCCCCACTGGTCGAAGGACCTCATAGGGGCCCTGCCACTTGTCCAGCAGTTTAGACTCTGTAGAGGGGAGCAAAACTAAAACCCGGTCCCCAGGCTTGAAGGAGCGGGCTCATGCCCCCTTGTTGTACATCTGGGTCTGGTTCTTTTGTGCAGTCTGGAGGTTTTCCTGGGATAGGTTCCCAGCCCGACGTAGCCGCTCTTGCAGCTGAAGTATGTATTGCAGCATGCCCTGGGTTGGCGAGGGGGCTTGTTCCCACTGTTTCCTTATTAAGTCAAGGATCTCTCGGGGCTGTCGGCCATGTAGTAACTCAAAGGGAGAAAACTGGGTGGAGGACTGGGGAACCTCACGGATAGCCAGGAGTAGAGGTGGGATCAGCTGGTCCAGCCGCTGTAGGGCCTCAGGGGGAAATTTTCGTAGCATGTGCTTAATGGTGCGGTTAAAACGCTCCATGAGTCCATCCGTCTGGGGGTGGTAGACTGAGGTTTGGATCTTCTTGATCCCGAGGATGGCACAAACCTCCCACAAGAGGTGGGAGGTGAAATTCGTCCCCTGGTCCGTTAGGAGCTCCCGGGGAAGGCCTACTCGAGCAAAGACCTTAACCAGTTCACCTGCCACACTGCGCACGGTGGCGTTCTTCAGTGGGATGGCCTCAGGGAAGCACGTTGTGTAGTCTACCAGAATGAGGAGGTATCGGAACCCTGCCACACACTTTTCCAGCGGGTCGACCAGGTCTATGGCTACTTGTTCAAAAGGGGTCCCCACCAAGGGTAGGGGTACAAGAGGGGCCCAGAGGACTCCCGCCGGGGCCACTCGCTGGCACTCGGGGCAGGAGGCACAGTAATCCTGGATCTCCCGATATATCCCAGGCCAATAAAACCGGGCAAGGACCCGGGTGAGGGTCTTTTCGGTTCCCAGGTGTCCGGCAGCTGGGATGTCATGGACTAGCTTCATAACAGCTTGACGGTGGGGCCGGGAGACCATGAGCTGGGCATGGGGTTCTTTTGTCTTGGGGTCCTGTTCTAGCCAGTAGAGCCGGCCCTGGTGCAGCTTAAACTGGGGCCACTGTGTTGCTCGTTGGGGGTTGGTGACCACCCCATCCACGGCAGCCAGCTGCTCGTAGGCCTGGCTGAGGGTGGGGTCCTCCCATTGGTCGCGGCAGAAATCAGCCATGGGTTCCTCTGGAGGTGTAGTACCTTCCCCTGTGGGTGGCGCTTCCTCCCCAGCCCCTCATCCTCATTGGTGGGTCCGGTGGTGGGGCTTGGCGGGTCCTCTCCCTCCGGTGGCTGCAGGGCCCCTGGGGTTTCTCCTCCTGGGTCTTCAATGTCGGGGTTTCATCCATTGTCCCATCCGCTGGAGGATCCCAGTGAAGTCGGGCCAGTCCCGGCCGAGGATTACTGGGTAGGGAAGTCTGGGAGCAAGTGCCACTGTAAGAGTCCAGGTTTTGTACCCAATGGCCAGGGGGACAGGCAAGGTTGGATAGAACCAGAGATCCCCATGGATACACTGGAGACCCACCTGGCTGAGGGTTTTTCCGTCCTCTGAGACTAATCCCCGTAGGACAAGGATCTGTCCACAACCCGAGTCGACCAGGGCTTCCAGCTGTCGCCTGGCTAGGCTGACGGTAGTTGTCACCGTAGGGCTGGTCCGGCACTGGGCTCACCCTTCACCAGAGTATACCATGCCATATGTGCACGTCAAGGTTGGGCACTGCTGGAGCAGGTGCCCCATGTGGCCACAAGCGAAGCATGGGCCGGCGGCTAGGGGTCCCTCCCATGTCTGGCCCGCCTGGTGGTATCCCGGGGGGTGGCTCCCTGAGGGGCCCAAGGGCCGCCCTCACCATGGCCCAGTCATGATCAGCCTCCTGGCTTTGGTGGGGTCGGGTTCTCGGCCTGGGTGGTTACAGCACGGGCCCTGCCAGCCCGGTTCACCCAGCAGTGGGGTATGCAGGGCCTATGGGTCTTTCAGATGCTAAAAAGTCCTCCATCAAGAAGACCGCCTCTGCCACAGTGGTAGGGTGGTGCCACAACACCCAGGTCCTCCTTTGGGTCGGCAGGATCTGGAGGAATTGCTTGGCTACCTCTGCTGTGGTGCGTTGTTTGGGCTGCAGCCAGCGCCAGCCATTGTCATGGAGTTCCTGGGCCACGGCCCGAGGGCGGGCCCCAAGTGGCTATGTCTTATCCCTAAACCGCCGGTGGAACATCTCAGGGCAGATGTCAAGGGCATCCAAGATAGCAGCTTTCACCGTGGGGTAGTCCCATGCCTCCTCATTGCTCAGGGCTCGGTAAGCAGCCTGAGGGGCCCCGGTCAGGTATGGCGCCAGGATGGTTGCCCATTGAGTGGGATCCCACCTGGCAGCCGTGGCAACCTGCTCGAAGGTTACCAGGAATGCTTCGGGGTCGTCAGCTGGCCTCAATTTCGTCAAGTTCAGTGGCGGCCCAGGCGCCATCCGGATCTGGTTCGGGGTTTCCTCGTGGCCTGGGGTTACTGTCCCGGTGCGGCTCCCCAGCTGCTGCAAATTGCTGCTGGAGTTCCTGTTGCTGGGCTCCGAGGTCCCAAATTAGTTGTTGCTGCTGTGTTCTGAGAGTCTGCACCAACTGCTGTTGCTGCTAAAGCTGAGCAGCTTGCTGCTGCTGCCCACCATTTAATCAACTTCTCTGCCTCCATTGGCACCATTCCTGCCTCCAGCAGTTGCCAAAGACTCCTTGCAAGCGAGACCCTTATGTGTCAGGGTTATCTGCCCGCATTCTCCACCACTTGTTGCCAGTCATCCTCTCCGGGCGGGTAGCTGAGGCCTTCCCTCAGGTCCCAACTCCGAGGGATGCCGCAGCACCTTTGCAAATGGGGAATAGTTACTAGGCCTGTGCGGGTTTCCGCACACAAGCAGTCTGGTTTCTGGCCCTCAGGCAGGGCCAGCAGGTATGCCATCTAGAGCCCAGACCCCCAGCAGGGTGCGCAGGTAAGCAGTCAGACCCCCGGCCCTCAGGCACTCCTATCTCACTGGAAGGGGTTGAGGCAAGCAGTCGTCCAGACGAGCGGGAGGATTCCTCCTTTGGGGGAGCTAGGGAGAGTGGGAGGGTGATACAGGCCCACCTGTCTCCACTGCATCCCAGCCCAGGGCCCTAGCAGTGCCACATGTGTTGCCACTGAGTCGGCGGGGCTCCTGTCTCAACACGCCTTTGGGGCCGGGCCCCTAACTCAGCCACTGCATCTGGCTGTCCCTGGGTCACTTCCTCCCCAAGTTCCCAAGTACCTGCTTTCCCTGGGCTGTAGGGGTACTCGGCCCATGGCTGGCTCACCAGTCCCTCCTCATCGGTGGGTGGTAGGGCAGGGAGGTCCTCCGCAAGGGGCAGCTCCTCTAAGTCACAGGACTCGTGGGGGCTTCCAGCATCCGGTAGCTCATTGAGGTTGGATCCCACTTCTGGGGGGTCAGTGGCAGGCAGCTCATCTAGGTCCAGCCCGGCCTTTGGAGGGGCCTCCCATTGGGGCTGTTCGGGCTCCTCGGCCCAGTCTCGGGGATCTGGTAGCTCAGGCCAATCCCTGGGGTCTGTGGACTGGGTCCAGCTCCCCAGCCCTGGAGGCCCGATCCACTCCTTATACCAGGGGAGGTCAGGAAGCCGGTGGGGCTGCTGTCCAAAGCGGCTGGTGTCCCTTGCCGCTGCCGGGCTCCAGCCGGGCCTGGCAGCAGGGCAGCATATCTGTCTCCCACAGCTGTCTTCCCCCTACTGAGGTCTGTGACCCAGCCTTTATACTGCCCCTTCCTGCAGGGGCTCCGCCCCTCCACTGCTGGTTGGTCTGGCCAGGTGGCCCTATCACAGTCTGGCCTGGTGGTTGCCGGGCAGACTGGCTGGCTGGCCCTATCACGGCCCGACCACCCAGTTGCCGGGCAGACTTGCCTACCGGGCATCTCTCCCGCTGGGTAGCTGTGGCCTTCCCTCAGGCCCCAACTCCAGGGGATGCCGCAGCATCTTCTTAAATATACATATAAAATGATGGGGTCTAAATTAGCTGTTACCACTCAAGAAAGAGATCTTGGAGTCATTGAGGCTAGTTCTCTGAAAACATCCACTCAACATGCAGTGGCAATCAAAAAGCTAACAGAATGTTGGGAATCATTAGGAAAGGGATAGATAACAAGACAGAAAATATCATATTGCATCTTTAGAAATCTATAGTATTCCAACATCTTGAATACTGTGTGCAGATTTGGTTGCTCTGTCTGAAAAAAGATATATTGGAATTGGAAAAGGTATAAAGAAGAGCAACAAAAATTATTAGGGGTATAGAAAAGCTTCCATATGAGGAGAGATTAATAAGACTGGGACTTTTCAACTTGAAAAATAGACGACTAAGGGGAAACATAAAGAGGTCAATAAAATCATGAGTGGTGTGGAGAAAGTAAAAAAGGAAGTGTTATTTACTCCTTCTCATAACACAAAACCTAGAGGTCACCAAATGAAATTAATAGGAAGCATGTTTAATATGAACAAAAGGAAGTATTTCTCCACCGAATGCACAATCAGCCTGTGGAACTCCTTGCCAGAGGATGTTGTGAAGGCCAAAACTATAATGGGATTAAAAAAAGAACTAGATAGATTCATGGAGGATAGGTCCATCAATGGCTATTAGCCAGGATAGCCAGGGATTGCTGTTTGCCAAAGGCTGGGAATGGCTGTAGGGTATGGATCACTTGATTAACTCTTCTATTTATTCCCTCTGAAGTATTTGGCATTGGCCACTGTCGTAAGACAGGATACTGGGCAAAATGGGCCATTGGTCTGACTCAGTATGGCCGTTCTTATGAGTGCTGAGTTTATCATTGATCAATGATGGAATTTCATTTGTTCATAACAGAACTGTGGGGTCCATCAAGCTTATTCAAAGGCCCCTTTGCCAGCAGTAGAGCCCATCACAGACCCACATCACAGTGCTGTTTTTCATTATTGCCAGGTTTATTACCTTGCACAATCCCGCAGATTTTCACTCAAGCAGGTTGCAAACATTTTATTTGGTGTTGGCTGAAGCAACATTTGTCCATTTTATGAGATTTTCAGAGCAGACTGGGAAAATGATCAATCCTTTTGAAGTCTAAGGCCAACATTTGCAAACCTGGGCACCTCCTGTGAGGCTCTGAGGTGTCCATATTTCAGGTGTCCTGATTTTCAAAGCACCCCACAATCCTGACTGAAGTGAAGGGATGATTAATAGGTGCTTAACACCTTTTTGAAATCAAACTTTTCATATTCAGGTGCCTAAATATAGACTTGTTTACCATCTATTGCTATCCCACTCCTGCTCATTGCACCAGTTCCTGCGTCATTCCCAAGTATCCCATCTACTTTAGCTGTCCTTCCTCCATTTTGTCTTGTAAGTCTCCAGAGACCTGAGGTCCAGATTTTTAAAGGCATTTAGGCATCGTTGTGTTCAGTGTGGCAATGCCTGACTGATTTAGGAGCTTATCTCATTTTTCAAAAGGGATTTAGGCCCTTAGTAGCCTAAATCCCACTGACCAAGCACAGCAAAACCTAAATACCTTTAAAAGTCTGGGCCTAAATGCTCTCCTGAGCATCTTTAGTATACTTGAAGCCAGATCTTTAGTCTGCATAAGTCACATTAACTCCAGTGATTTCAATAGAGTTACACTGGTTTACCTCAGCTCAAGATCTGGTTCTCAGCTTTTATTCTTTCCCTATTGCTCATTTGTTCTGTCAGTGCAGGGCGGGTGATATGTGTATTTGGAAGGTCAGGGACCAGAAACTAAGATGCGTCAACTATACTGAATTGCAGGGACCGTAATTTCACCATCTGAGGATAGCAGTGAATTTCTGGAGGGGAGAAGAAGAAGGAGCAGAGGTCAGATTTTTGAATAGGGGAAAAGTCAGCAAATCCACAACTTCTGACAAAGGGACACTCCACAGAGGCTGAAAATGGGGCATGCAGCAAACTGGCTCCTCCCACTACATCAGCACCTACCCTCATATAGCAATCTAAGCCACTTCAAGACAATCAAGAGCAGCAGTTCTCTGACTCCTGTGCAGTGCTCCCGTACTCTTGCTTGGGATAATAAAACCACTTAGATCCTCCAGAATCACTCCATTTCCATCCATCTCAGGTCTCTATTCTATTTACTCTCTCACCAGCTAAGAAGAGGATTGGTCCCAGGACCTGTCAGTGGCACACCAAGTGCCTCCTAAAGGAATTCTCTCTTGAAATGTTCCCAAACCCCTGCCCCAGAGTCGAGCATGTTTCCATCTACTGCTGAACAATGGAGCAAAGCATGAATTTGGGACCCTTTGAGGGGCAGCATAACTTGCTACTTCTAGTCTCCTGAGCTAGCTGAAGGCACCAACAGAATGCCTGGTTTTCCTCAGAGGAAGGATAGCCATTTTCAAAAATGCCTAGTGACGTTGGGTTGCCTCTCTGTTTTGCAGCAAGCTGAGACACCTCAGAGGAGGCTTGACTTTTAAAGGGCAGGTGCGTAACACTTTCTCTAAATCAGGCCTCAACCAAGACACCAAAAATTACTACTGATGTTTGTAAATCTTGGCCACATGCTGCTGACTTGGATGTTTACTGATTATTTGTCTGTCACTAACTCCTCTGTCTCAGTGGTGGCATGGTCCCTTGGATTTTTAGTTATTCTCACTCTGGTAAGAGTGGTCCTTCAGAGCCCCCTATAAATGTATGGGAAATTGTCTTGGGTTCAAGGTTTGTTTTGTTTTTCACTGTCAATCAGCAGCTTCTAGAGGGTTTATGGAAGTTTCTTTGACAAAAATGGTTGCTAAATACCACTTGGCATAATATCCAAGCTCTTTAATGGCCACAAGCAGAAGCTGTGGTAAGAGCCTAACATTGGGAGTTGTGTTGAGTCTAGCTACCATGCCAAGGCAAATGAAAATGGCTTGAAAGCAGTGGCCTGGGGTATGCTAGACAGGACCAGAGAAAGAACCAGTGGCGGAGCCTGAAAGAGTGACTCTAGAGGGGAAAGAACCGAACTATGGAGTAAAGAGACTCTTAAACCTTGCTGCAGAATGCAAAGACCTGGCACCGGAAGGAAGCAGGAAGGTGAGGGAACCCCACTGAAGATTTGAATGGCTGTCTTATACAATGGGTGCCCTTGAGGGCACTGATCTGTGCTCACCAGGAACAATTCAACCTCCCTCTTGAGGGCAATCCACAAAGCTCTGACAGATATTTTAAAAATCTACTCAAGATTGGAGGAAAATATGGTTGCAAGATTCTCTTTTATATAAGTCCATTTAATTTTTTTTAAACTTGTCCTACAGCAGCAGCAATTTAGTTTTAGATTAATGTTATATTATTTTAATTCCAACTCTCTCCCTGGGATCCTCCACAAGATAAATCTCTGCAATCCAGAGCTGGTGCTCCGACTCTGCCCCTTGGAGACTGTGTTTCCTAGTAACAAACATCCCTGCACTGAGAGCTTCTGTACATTTTTCACTCTATCTTGAGGAAAAAAAATAGCATCAGTTTTATGCAATAAATAGAGTCTGACAGGGAAAGTGACCCATACCTCAAACAGACAAGTTGGTAAATTGTACATAAACGTTTCAACAGAGCCTGAACAGAGAGGAAAGGGGAGGAGCTGATGGGTGGCAGAAGAGCATCAAGAAATGGTGTGCATCTGGATATCAACTTCTATCACAATCTCCTTCCAAAAGGGCAAGGAACTAAGAGCATCCTGGATGAGGTTGGGGCCCCACTGTGCTGGATGCTGTACAAACACTTGGAAGTATTAGTACATTAGATAAATTATCACTTAACTAGCATCAGAGACTTGGTGAGATAAGTCTTGTGACTGGTCTATTAGTATGGGAAGGCATGGCTTGTCCAGGAAGGTCAGGCAAGATAAAAAGGGATCAATAATATGATGCAGTTGAGAAAAAAGCTACAATCATTCTGTATTGCATTAACAGGAGTGTTGTATGTAAGACACAGGTGATAATTGTCTTGCTCTACTCAACATTGGTGCGACTTTCACTGGAGTACTATGTCCAGTTCTGGGTGCAATAGATTAGGAAAGATGTGGACAAATTGGAGAGAATCCAGAGGAGAGCAATAAAAATGATAAACAATTTAGAAAATCTGACATCTCAGGAAAGGTTAAAAAAAACCTGTTTAATCTTGAGAAAAGAAGATTGAGGAGGAGGCTGTTCAAACATTTCAAGGACTGTTATAAAGAGGATTGTGATCAATTGTTCTCCTATGTCCACTGAAGGTAGGACAGAAAGTAATGGGCTTTAATCTCCACCTAAGGAGATTTAAGTTAAAGATGTTAGGAATAACTTTCTAACGCTAAGTATAGTTAAACTCTGGAATAGGCTTCCAAAGGAGGCTGTGGAATTCCATCTGTAATAGGGTGCTTGAAGGGCCAGGTGGCCTAGTTATTGGCACACCAGACTGCTGGCCTCTTGCTTCATTGGCTGAGGTGCCTCAATCCTTAGGGTGGTGTGGTAGGGCAGCATGGGAGCCGTGCCCTCCCTCTCCACTGGCTCATGGCCCTGTGCAAAGCAGCCCAGAAACAGAGACCCCAAGTCCACTGCCCTGGACTACTTCCTACCACTGTCCATAAGTTTGGGCTGTGGGCCCTATGGTCCAAACAATTTGTAATAGCGTAACTCAAATAGCACCTCCACCATGGTGTGCTACTTGTGGCCTCAGCTTCCTCATGGTGGGGACTCTGTAGATTTGGCAGGTCCCAGCCCCACAACTTCTCTGCAATTCAGTCACTCAGTTCACTCTGCTGCTGGGTGCTCCTTGGTCTCCTCAGCAGTCTCCCTAAGACAGGGACACAGTCCTTCTTCCCCACGGCTCTTCTTGCGGTCAGGATCCTAATGACATTCCCCTCACGTAGGGAGGTGGCTAGCTTCTGCCTCTTCTCCAGTCAGCCCTGAACTGAGCCAGGTTCTCCCCTTTTCTTCTCCCTCCGGGTCTTGCATTCCCTGTGGGTATAGCAGGGCAGGGCTATCTGGGCCCATAGGATCTCTGTATTATGGTTTCTCAGATTCATCACACCATCCTTGGAGGTTTTTAAGAACAGATTGGAAAACATCTGTCAGGAATGGTCTAGGTTTACTTGGTCTTTCCTCAGCCTGGGGGGAGGGACTTGATAACTTCTTGAGATCCCTGAAAGCCCTCCATTTCTCTGGTTGTATCTTTTAAAACCATCTCAAAGTACCTTGAATGAGTTTGAAATATGATAGTCAGAGCCAGAACAAAGCTTTCCCAAGATTTGTGAAGGTGTAGGTCCAGGATTAAGTAAGGCACATCTCTGCTTGAAAGATGACTGCTGGAGGAATGAAAATGCAAATTCCAACAGCAATTTTTTAAATGGGGTTAGAGAAAACAAATCATTTACCTGTCTGGATTTTGATCCACCACTTTGGTTAATAGGTAGACCTTGAACTCAACAAGAATGTCTTCTCTCTGGTGGGATGGAGGTGTGTTACCACTCATGGGTACTCTGGAATGATTCTGTAAAGGAACTAGGACAGCCTCATAATTCTTAGATAGAGAGGTAGGGGTCCTAAATTCACAAATTTCTTCCCTAACACAATAGCTGAAGGAAAACATCAGTGATCATTTAGGGATTTCTCAAATCATCTGACTAGACACTTACTATAGAAGAATCTACTAGCATGCAAGCTATTTGGGGCACTGTGATGGGGTGGATAAATCCCACAATGGAGAGAATGGGATGCAGGAACAATTCTGGGCCCAGGAAGCCCCACCCCTGCAAACCTGCTAGCCATGCTTCAGTTGGAAGAGGGAATTAAATGGGAGTCTCTTCAGAACAAAAGGGCGGTGGGTGGGTGGAGAGAGACAGAGCTGCATTACTGTGACAAAGGAGTTATGCCTGGAGGATAGCCCCAGGAACAGAGTGATTGCACAAAGCCAGGACTCTTTAGCCTACAAAGGCCATGGATTGGGTTGCAAGGGATAACCACAAGTCACGACACACCCTGAAGAGGGACAGAGAAGAGGAGGGTGTTAGCTGGACTAAGATAGTGGACACCTACAAAGCCCAAGAGGGCCCCTGTTTTGGAACCTGGAGGAGGGTCTAGTTCCCATCTCTGACTGCTAGGCAGGACTGCTGCCAGAGATTATAACCACTAGGTGGTAGTGGCGCTCCCTCTCCCACTCACAGGCATGACTGTCCTTTTGTTTTGTGTTTGTACAGCTCCTAGCACAATGTGAACCTGTACCACGACTGAGGTTTATATGCCCTACTACAGTACAAATAATAAATATTAGTGAGACTGATGAGATTGTGCAAATCTGTTCATAATGCTTTTGAAAGTATAGTTTTAGATTTGGATCAGTAAGCATTTTCATGCCATAATAGTTACTTTTAAAGGTTTATTCCTGAACAGAAGTGTGCCTTTCTTTCTGCAGCAAAGGTTCTTCATTTGAATGTTATCTGTTGTTGCTTGCACTGTACTTAGACCATAGTTTTAAGTGTTAGTACTAAATCTTATCTTTCAATTCCCCTAACCTGGGACTGCTTTCTACTTATAAGGGATGGCCACTTGGGAGAGAAGTGAGCTTAACTTAATCTGCCTTCAAATATTATGCTACAGTTAGAGATAATGCTGAGGGATCATGAAGAGAGCCTTTAGCTCTAAGTACTTGAAGCAGACAAAATAAGGGTTTGGTTTCCATGCTTGCTAATTCTAAAGCATTGGTTCTCAACCTTTTCTACACCAGGACCCCTTTTTCCATATTATTTGTTATTTATACTGAGGTAGGGCCTAGAAACTTCAAGCAGGTATCAGGTCTCCATTGTGCTACGTGCTGTACAAAGATAAAAGAAAAAGACCGTTCCAGTCCTGAATAGCTTCAAATCTAACTATAAGATGAGAGATAATAAGTAGACCAGGAAACAATTCCATGTTGGGACATGCCTGAGATGCTCTTTCTCATCTATGTACGATCCAGCTGGGACGTTCCTCCTAGTCAGCAATACGAGAAGAACAAGATGATTACAGGCCCCCAACACCTATTTACTGTACAGAAATCACAACTAGAGCTGGGCAGGAACTGGATTTTTCATTTCCTAGGAAATACCAGTGGGGAAAATAGAAAACAAAAGTTGTTTTGGAGCAATCAAAATGGTTTGTCTCAATTTTCACCATTTAAAACATTTTCTATAAAAAATGAATTTTCTTGTGAAAAGTTGTTTCAATACCAAAAATTGAAACATTTCATTCTGAAAACGTCAAAAGTGCGACATTATGACATTATCAAAGTGCTTCTTTTCACTTTTTTCTAAACAAAATTTCATCCGAATCAACTCTGTTCTTACAAACATTTAAATCTAGACAAACAGGATGTCTTTTTTGTCAAAAATTTCTGACCAGCTCTAGTTTTGACCACCAGGTTGCGAACTCCTGCTCTAGATTAATCCACCCATTCCTTTGTCGCCATTGGTTTGGACTTCAGAAAAAGTGAATCAGGACAAGCCCTCTATCTTGTTTTTCATCAAGCGTGTGTTTTGGTGTCTTGTGAATAACTCATGCAGAAAATCAATTCCAATGGGCTTGGAGAAGAGCAGCCATGTGGACTGAAAACCAGGCGCAGGGCCATAAACAAAGGGTAATAATAAATGACAATGTATGGATTTAAAGAGTGTGGGCATATAGTGCAATGCTAACAAAATTCATTAGGTCTGGTCTTAGTTAATATTTCCATCAAGTCACTGGAAGAACAGCATGGTAATGAAATTTGCAGCTACAACTAAAATTAGATGCGAGTTTGTAATATAATAGCAGCAGAAAATGCCAGTGCAAATGTTAAGCAAGACTCTTTTGTCTGCAGGTTCTGGGTACCAGGTAAGGAATAAAACATGCCCACACTGCTAGTTAGATACACTTATTTTTAATATGCCTTATGCGCCAAACAGCAGAGGGAGACCCTATGTCTCTGTGAAGCGGATGCAGGGGAAAGCCAGACACCTCCAGTGGGTTCATAGCAGAGTTTCTATTCAATTACTCACATTTCAAGCTCTTATACAG
This sequence comes from Mesoclemmys tuberculata, assembly GCA_007922155.1. NCBI lineage: Eukaryota > Metazoa > Chordata > Testudines > Chelidae > Mesoclemmys > Mesoclemmys tuberculata. The sequence goes on along the minus strand of ML675616.1, from coordinate 85,684,371 downwards.
CACAACATGTTTACTCTAGGGAACAGCAGGAATTGGCTTACGTACAACAGATAACTGAGCTTACACTTTTGCTTTCCTTGGCACAAAACACTACTAGATAACAAATTACAAAACAACTTATATAACCTATTTACTGCTCAACTGGTCCTGACCAGACTCACCATGTCACTCTCTCCAACACGTCACAACATCTTCTGCAACCTTCACTACAGCAAATTCTGGGCTGCATCCACAGAGATACCGTGTTACAGAGCACGGGGCTGATCATCCTCTGTATGACTCTAGTGAGAATGCACCTGGAATCCTGGTTTCAGTTTGGCACACCTTCCTCCCAGGATGATACAGACAAACAGAAATAGAAATAATTGTGTCTTACATAAATGAGAAGAAGGGGAATCTGTGAGGATTAGCCCCTTTGGGATCACCATATACCAGCTTTTTGTCCAGCACTTAGAGACCTTGGAAAATGATAGGCTGATGGATAGATAGAAAGAAAGGGAAAAACTGAAATGAGTATAGAAAATAGGTTTGAAATGAAAAAAAGAGGAGGACTGGACTTTGAAGGAGTCTCAAAAGAACAAAGCAGATATAACGACTAATCGAGTGCTATGATCACTGTCTACAAGTATACCGGGAATATGGCTTGTAAAGTGATAGCACAATGGGACCCTACTCTAGGAATGTGGATTTTAGGCCTTACCACAATACACACCAATAACAATAATAACAATAAAGGATATGAAGGTGTGAACACCAGAGGGGGAGGGATGGTGGCTATCATAGTCCAGGATTGCATAACTAGAAGAAATAATGGGAACATTTAGGTTGAATAAGAGGGAACGTTTCTTTGACAGTGGGTTGGATTGCCCTATCCTCAGAGAAAACTGCAAGAGGGAGCCAGAGGGAGTGGGAAACGGAGGGGGTCAGCCTCTGGAATTTCCTGCCCTGCTTTCTTTTCAGGAGTCAGGAGGAGAGGGGAATGCAGAGAATGCAAAGTTACAGGCTTGCCAACACCAAAGCTTCTGGGGATCCTCAAAGGAAACCTCACCCCTTCCTTCCCCTAGATCGAGGGCAGAAAGAACCATATGGCTACTTCCTGCGTTTGTCTGCTCAGCTCCATGCCTATTCCAGCCATGTGGTTCCAATAGAAGCTATGCTGATACTGGCCAACTCCCCCAGCCCTGACAGCTGCTCACTAGCAGCTCTTATGTTTTTCTAAGGCAGAGAGGACTCCTATCCCCATGGCATTGATGCTCCAACTCCGTGAGAGAGCTGTTACAGCTCAGCAGCACAGGGACAGATGTGTGTTAAATGTGGCACTCACAGTGAAGGAAAACTGTAAACTGACTGGCTGAACAGAGTCTCTTTCCCCCTGCTGCCAGCTCTGCTTGCAAAGAACGTCAATGCTTGAGCACAGCCACTGCCATCTGCTGCTGACTGCATTTGTCCCATGCGCTAGGCTGGCCACTAGTGATTGTCAATCAGAAAATTTGGCCGGGACCTCTATCCAAAGAAGGCCAAGAAAGTGCTGCAGGCATAGCATGTATAAGCACTGGGGGGGAAAAGAAGCATGTATAAGCACTGGGGGGCTAAAGAAGCCTCTGGTCTATCTATTGAGATACTTACTTGATCCTTATATCTGTAATATCACAACCTGAGCAGCTCCTAATCATTAATGGATTTCATCCTCCCAGCAGCCCCCCGCGTTTGTAATATACCAGCCCATTTTATACATGAGGAGTTCTGGCAGAGGGTTGTATAAGTGACTTGCTCAGTGTCACACAGGAAGTCTGGGGCTGAGTCAGGAACTGAACCCAGGGCCCCTGTGTTCCCAATTCAGTTCCCTATCCACGAGGCCAGTGTTTCCAAACCTGTTCTGGCTGGCTTGTTCAAAGCCAACAATTTGCACATACACTCCTTGCTTTTTCCCTCTTACCTTTATATAAATGCATCATTGATCATGCTATGCCTAGTTAATTGATCTGTACATGTATTTCGAGAGGTTGACAGAGAATACTTGACCTTGCATGGTAAGGGTGTGAGGGGAGTGAGATTTTCTATGTGGTAGATTGTAATAAATTTTTCAATTTCCCATGACCCCCCCTGATTGCCTTCATGACACCCCTGAGGAGCATGACCCACTGGTCGAGAAACACTGCTCTAGACCTCCTACCCCTGAGCTGTAGAACACCTTCTAGAAGTCCACATAGGGAAACGAAACCTCTGTGTACACTTGGAGCTGATTCCCAGACTGTGTAGGTGAACCCATGCTAGCTCTCATCTGAACGAGTGTGCTAAAAAAAGAATAGTGTGGCCACTGTAGCAGAGGCCCTCTTGAGCAGTGGTGTGGGCTAGCCGCACTGAGTACATACTCCTGGGTTCAGGCATGTTTGTTCTCAACATGGGTTACCCATGCTGATGCCCAAGCTGTAACGGCAACGCTACAAGCTAGTGAGTGTGTCTATGGGAAATTACATCCCCAGCTCCAAGGGTAGCCACACCCTAACAAACCGGTGTCCCCCCCCCAGAAGAAATCACACATGGAGGTGTAGGGAGGGTGGAAAGAAAGAAGAAATAGGGATACAGTGAGCCAGAGATTTCCCCATATCTGCCAGACTCTCTGTACTGTGAGTGCTGCCCCATGAGGCCTAAATGGGCACTTACAACGTGGATGGAAACCAAACACATAGTAATTAACACAAAATTATACAGCTGATAACCCATCTCCCCTGCTGTCTCGATTCCCCTTTTTTCTTTTTGTTTCACTGCACAAAATTTTTAATTAAGGGGGAAGGAAAGAGATGCTCTGATGCTAATTGGTGCTGGTTAAGCAGTGGAAGGGCATGGAGGTTATGGAAGACTTGGTAGATAAAGTTCAGAGGGTCAAACTCAGAAGGAAGAGAGACACTTTCAGCTTTTATATTAGTGGCATATTCACAGTGGGTGACACAGAATCTTGATTCTTTTTTCCTAGTAGTCTGCATTTAAACCCACATGATGGATATGGATATATGATTTATTTTATATGGGAAGGCAGTGTTGCCAAGTGATCAGAGCACCTGACTAAGGCTCGAGAGACCTGCATTCTATTTCTGGGTCAGCCACAGTTCTGCTCGGTGACTTTGGACAAGTAATTGCCCTGCTTTCTGCCTCAGTTTTCCTGATCTGTAAAATGGGGTTGATGATACTGAGCTCCTTTATAAAGTGCTTTGAGATCTTTTCATGAAAAGTGCTGTATAAGAGCTGGATAGTATTATTATAGTGTCTAAAGCATAGGCTCCCAAACTGTGGGTCATGATCTCAAATGGAGTCATGCCATCAGCAGATGGGGACACAGGTTCACCACAAGATGATGCCATCTGCCCCCAAATGTGTCTGGACCTTCTCCACAAATGCTGCAAGGAGGCTGCCATAATGATCTACAAAATGGTGTCCTCCATGCTGTCTGGGATCCCAGGAGGAAACCGGTCTTTAAACTGGGGTCATGACAGCAAAAAGTTTGGAAATCCTTGGTCTAGAGACCCCAGCCAAGATCCAGGCCCCACATCCTGGCACCGTACGTAGTGAGAGACAAGCCCTTACAGTCTAACTAGACAAGACAAAATGTAGGAGACAGGAATGACTATTACCCGTCTTTTACAGCTAAGGTCACACAGGGAGCAGGAGCTGAACCCAGATCTTTTCCAATGCCTTCATGATAAGTCCAGCCTTCCTCTTAGGCCATGAAAGCTGCCAGTCATCTTTGTGGGAAATTCTCTTCCTCCTTAGTCTTGCTGCCCTGTTCTAGTATGAACCTAGAAAACAATGAATCTTCAAAAATGCCTGCTGTGTTTGTATACCTGATATATACTGCCCCTTCACTACACCAAACAGGCAGAAAATCCAAATACCACCTGTAGAAATAAATCAGCTGGCTCCCATGAAGCATAATCCCAGCATTTCACTGAGGGCATAACAAACTTCCTAGGTTCACAGGCAGCTTGTTGAAAAGGATTCACGAGTTGGTCTTAAACCTTCCATCTTAAGTTCTCCTTTCCTTCTCACCTTCCACTGAGAAGAGAAGAAATTGTCAAAAAGAGGCCCTTTCTCACATCCTGGCCCTTTATCTTTGAAATCATCTGATTTAGCCATTTTTTATTTAAATAAAACAATACATTGCCCTTATATGGCACCTTTCATCTGAGGATCTCTCAGCTCTTTGAACCCATTCTTCCCAATTTCTCTCTCAGAGTGAGGTACACACTGCATTATTATTTATCCCCATTACACATGTCAGGAACTGAGGCACAAATTGGTCAGGATCACCCAGCTGGGTACTCAGAGATGAAGGCACCTGAATTACAGACCACTTTGGAAAACATGGGACGTAATTTCTCTGTGCCTCAATTTCCTCAACTGTAAAATAGAGTAATAATGCCTATTTTATAAGGGTGATGAATTTTAATTCATTAATGTTTGTGAAGGGCTTTAAGAGCCCCAGAAGGAAGTTCTATAGATTTCACAGTCATAGATGTTATGGCCATTTTGATCATTTGTCTGACTTCCTGCATAGCACAGGCCATAGACTTTCACCCTGAAATTCCTGCGTCAAGCCCAGGACTTCCTATAGAAGTAGAGGGAATTTTTTTTTAATCCAATCTTGATTTACAGACTTCAAGTGATGGAAACGTCACCATATCCCAAGAAAAGATGTTCCAATGGTTATTTGCTCTCACTGTTAAAAATGTAAGCCTTGCTTCCAGTCTAAATTTGTTTTGTTTCGGCTTATTATATAATGTTACCTTAATTTTGCCCCCTAAAATGTATACTGAGGGCAAAGCAACCAATCACTAGATTATAAAATAATTTCCTATTCAAGGGATCCATTTTTAAATATGCTCAAGTTCTAACATATCCTACAGTACTCAGTACTTTTGTTTTTAAAAAAAACAGTTCATGTTAGTTGCACCACAACATAGTTAAAAGTGCTACATACACCTACAAAAGCCTTACTACTGGAATCAACACATCTTATCATAGCTGGAATCAAAACATTTCATCACACCAAACAGATCAATCATTCCAATCTTAACCATAAGAAAATTCTTCTGCTCCACCAACGTATCCCAACATTATGAGAAAACCTATCAAAGTCTGACATAGTTTGATGTACCCAGGGACTGTGTACCTTTCAAAAATCTGTACAGCACATTTAATAAACAAGACATAAAGTCAGCAGTATAAATCCAACAGTGCATTGTGACTACAGAACAAAACAAGAGGCAAAGTAAGATTGCGTGGGAGGTGGAAATAGGATGATAGTGAGCGATGAAGGATTCAGTTGTAGTAAGGAACTGGTTAGATCCATTAACTGTTCCTATTGAGACTTTTAATAGGTAAGTATTTTTAGAGGTGTAATGTTTTTGTAAAAACCAGTAGAATTTGGCCTGATCTGCCTCTCATTTATACTAGTTTTATAGTGGTTCATAACCTTTGACTTCAATAGAGTTAATCTAGATTTACCCCTGCGTAAAGGAGACCAGAATCTGGTCCCTTGTGTTTTGGACATTAGCTGGACTCCACTGAAACAAACATTCAACCTTAGCAGTGTTTTGTTTATAAATATAAATGAACAGCTGGAGACAATTTGACCAGGAAATCAGCTTTCATTGTACCAGACTCTAAATCCACTAATGAGCAGAGTAGCACCACTAAAGTAAATAGAAGTGCTTGTCTGGGAGTGAGAGGTTCACAGGCTGGTCCACTGCAAGGTCTAATGAACAAAGTATAGTTTTTTTAAAATCTGATAGAGGATTTATCTTGTTAACAGATCAACAAGAAATCAATGTAAAGGGGGGGAGGTTGGAAATTCAGCATAAAAAGATGAGAAGAAAGAGCTCTTCCTTTGAGCCAAACAGTGTTTTTCTAGAGGCTTGAAATGGAAGCCCATCAGGTTTGGTTTTGTGAAACAGACACTAACCTATCCAATGGGAATGTCTCCTTCAGCTCTCATTTCCTGCTGCCATTGCCGGATATTGCCTCAACTAAAAAAACAGAAGTTCATTTTGTTTCTCAGAGCTGTCTTTCAAATAAAGCTGGATACGAGTTGTCCTCTCCAAGTTTAAATCAATGGCACAAATAGAGAAAGATGTATGTATCACTGCTGTTCATTATTGCGGTATGGTAGTGCTCAAAAACCCAGGCAAGGAAATCTCCATTGGTTTCACAACTTTACAGGTCAGATCCAACATTCTCTCTGGCAGGAGACAGCCCACCTGAGATACAGCATCACTGGAATAGATGTCCAAAAGAAAACCAAAGATGCAATTGACCTAGAGCTGGAATCCTGGAGGGTGTTGCAAGCCATGACCGTGACACATCTGTATGGAAAAGCAATACTGGAACAGCAGGGGCTGCTACAGGTCAGGATTACAATCCAGTGGCAGAGCTTCTTGGGAGGGCTGGAACAGTAGGGGGCACTTGCAGGTCAAAAGTGAGGTGCGTTGGCAGAGCAGTGTGTGAGGAGCTTGCTCAGTAGGCATTGCTATTAATCTTTCATTTTTATAACCACCAAAGTCACACACACACAATTTATTGTAAAAAAATAATGGACTGTTTAATGTAAGCCCTTGTGATTATCAGAAGAAAATAGATGTGCGGCATAGGGCTATAGCTGAAAGGGGGAAAGGAGCAGAAGGGAAGGAGCTACGTTACGGGAAGAAAAAGACATAATGACTGGGAGTTAGAGTTAATAAAAGCACAAAGCTGTCTTTTTTTTTTTTTGGGTGTGCCATTTAAGGTTTATATTAAAATCTTCATCTAAATGACAATATTTCCTTTTCCTTTCTCCTACATATCCCTTTGCCCTATCCCACTACATCAAGTTTTCTTAAGCGGTAAATATTTGTACAAAAGCTCTCAAAGACTGTATTTATGAAGAGCAGAGATTACTATATTTCTTGGTAATGGAGATGAAAAAGCACTCCAATTCCGTGAAAAATATGCTAATAATGTTTCTTTTTTTCCCCACCAGAGCATTTGATGTTGTAAATCCTGAGAAGGCTTAAGGAAAATTTGTTATTACAATGACATGCTTCTGGGAGGGCTCAGTGATGCACCAAATTAGTGTGTGGATATCTCACCTACAGAAACCTGGGTTCAAATCCATAGGGTACAACTGTAAGCAATATACACATCATAAACTAGCCTTCTATTGGCCACATCATTAGTACCATGTACAAATGGCATGATTCACGGTATTTCCTGGTGCTAGAGGAACAGGGTATGTAGTACGTCAGGAATGAAGTACATTGGAATAAGCAGAGAATGGAAGGTCCCAGGAATGCAAGAACAAGGGGTGTTGAAGTCAAGGGTACAGGGCACTGGCAGAGCTATGTGTGGTAACCTAGGACTGGAATAGCAGGGACGGAGCTACTGGTCCAGGTATGAGGTGCTGGAAATCTGTGTGGAGCCAAGGGCTGGAATAACACAGTTTTGCAGCCACTCAGGATTGAGGGGGGCCTGGCAAAGGTGTGGAGAGGCCCAAGCCTGGAATAGCAAGGGGTGGTGCAGATCAAGATCAAGGTACATATACAAAGCTGTGTGGGGGCCCCAGTATTAGAATAGAAAGAAGTGTTGCAAATCAGGATCTAGACACATTGGCAGACCTTTGTGAGGGGCACCCAAAAGACTAGGGGGTAATGAAACACTACTGGACCTCAGGATGTATTTGAACTGGCAAAGCTGTGTGGACTGGAGAAGAGCTCACACAGCCCTTGCCTCAACCCTCTGCTTTCATTAGGAATGATTATACTGGATGCTCTTCTCCCTCTCTCCCCACCTCCCCAGGAAAGAAAATGCAAAACTCACTGTTCAGAAGTAGATAGCAGTTGTCAGTGTCTCAGTTCAATGGCGCACACGGAATCTGGAAATAGTCATGGTTTCTATAAGGGCCTTTTAAAACTGAAATGGTCATTATCTTTTTTTCCCTGCTAAGTATTTTGTAAATTTTCCTATTGGTCTCAGACCCCACATTAGAGACCAAGGACGCTATGGGGCCAGTATCAGTCAGGCTTCCTGAGAGGTGTCAGTGGGAGGGGCAGTGCACCAGCAGTAGGTCCTAGACATATTCTGCTGCATAGGACAAAGGGGTGCAGAGGACAGCGTGCACCTAAGGTGGTAACTGCTACGCCCTGCAGACTGCACTACTCCAGCCAGGGTAGGAGAGGGGCAGAACCCTGGTCTCACCTGTGTTTAGCATCACTCGGAGTGGAGTGATTTCCTCCCACCACCCCAAAAAAACCCAAAACCAAACAAACTTGCATTCAGAGAATACAAGAACCAGAATTCTGGATTCTCCTGCAGAAGTGCATAAAGTGGGGAGAGATGGCTTTTGGCACTCTCTCCCTACTCCCTCCGCATCCATGTGTGAGAGCAGCCAGAATTCAACTCTTACAATTTACCCAGAGCCTTTTGTATGCCATTTGTTTCGAGGTCAGTTTCACTGCCTGTGCCATTAATTTGCCTTCTCTTTGTCGCCCTGCCATCCAAGGTGATAGGGGTCCTAGCTCTCTCGATGCAAACATCAATCTGTATTCCGGGGACCTGTTCAGAAGCGACCCAGAGATGAAATAACTGTTAGGACGCAATCGACCTGGTTTATGAATTCACTAAATGCTGTGAATAAAGATATAGATTTTATTGTCAGACTGCACAAACAAAGGAGCCTTCCTGAGATATCGGAATTGGTGTTGGCGGCATCCGCAGAGGCTGTAGGCATAAGCAGGAGGGGAAACTGCGGGCGTACATGTCAGATGTGAGGGAAGACCCCAGCAATATATCATGTACTGAAACAAATAGGAGTTAGTAAAAGCCTACAGATCTGCACTAATTTGTTTTCCAAGGGAGGGTATAGATCTTTGATGTTCCTTAAGGAGCCCTGAGGGTCCCTCTCTATTTTCTTCTTTATCCCACCCTGACAGCCCCATATCACTGCTTCTATCATTCCAGCAGAGAGGAACTTAATGAAACTCCCTCCGCCATCCATTAATGGTGCTCTGTACACAGTCAGAAGGGTTACCATTGCCCTATGTGAGTCAATTTCTTCTGCTGCTCCTTCATTAGCAGCTGAGCGAACATACACACTGTCTCTGCAGTCCTCCCTGTCACTAGCAGCCTGCAGAGCAAAAGACATGCCTCATCTTGCTGGTACAAACTGCCCCTACCGGCCTCGGAAGCAAAAAACAAAACAACAGCAACACCAAAACAAAAAACCCAAAACTTAAAAAGCGATCAACCCGGGTCTGCTGCATCCTTAAAACTCTCTGGGATCAACATTGTCTGCTCGAATCAGGATTTATCAGAACTGATGAGACAGTAAATAAAAACAGATTGATTCATATTTTGGCAGAGTAAAAGAACACTGAGTGGAGTTCACTGGGAGTTGTGAGGACACAAAATATGTTGTTCATGAGCATTCAGTTGGCCCGTGTTCATGAAAGTATCGGTGAATCTCGAAAGCTTCACTAACTTCAGCCTGAATGACTATTCGTCTGAAAAACATGTGCAGGATGCATTGTATTTGCCATTTAATATTCTGCTGTTTAAAATGAATTAATTATTCAACCAGGGATCAGAAAGAATACCATGTGACTTCGCTGACCAATCACACAACACATAGGCTACGTCTGCGCTTGGTGCATGGTTCTCAGCTTGAACAGACATACTTGCACTAGCTCTTGTTGAGTTAGTGCGCTAAAAATAGTAGCATATCTGCAGGAGCTCAGGCAGCGGTGAGCGGCAGCGCGGACTAGCTGCCCCAAGTACAAACTCACCCAGATCCTGGGTGTATACTTGGGGGTGGCTAGCCCAGGTCACTGCTGCCCATGCTACCACAGCTACGCTACTATTTTTAGCGCACTACCTCAATGAGAGCTAATGTGAATAGATCTCTGCGAGGATTCACAGCCCCAGTTCCAAACATAGATGTAACCATAGTTGAAGCTAGAAGCACGCAAATAGCTACAAGTCTGCAAACGACTAATCCAAACCACACAGGCAAACGTTTATGAATAATAATTTATACATTCAAATGTCAGTAGGGTTAGGTCCTTGAACAACTTTATAACCAAAAAGAGGCTACATTTGTGACAAATAGTGGGCTTGAGTCTCCTCTCGCTATACTAGTTGTATCCTGGTGTAGCTCCATTGTCTTCAGTCTGATTTACATGTGTGCAAGTGAGAAGAGAATCAGGTCTATTTGTAACAAATACAGTAGTCCATCTAGCTCTAATATTTATAATTTCTCCTACCTTACATGGGAACTACAGGAGTTTTGATTAATGGATTCAAAATTAGCCGAGTGTCACCGTAGGTTCTATAAACGCCTCTGGTGAAGTTCTGATAAGGAACCTCTTATCACAACACTCGGGGAAACCACAGGCATGTATCTCTGCCACATACAGCAGTTACTCTAGGGCAGGGGTTCTCAAACGGGGTCGGAACCCCTCCAGGGGTCATGAGGTTATTATCGGGGGGTCACGAGCTGTCACCCCCACACATGCTGGGGCTGTGGCTGTCAGCCCTGTGCACGGCTGACAGCCAAAGCCCTTCAGAGGTGGGTGGCCAGAGAACAGTAGCTGTGGGCTGGGTGTTCCGAAAGCAGTTCCACCCCCAGCAGCAGTGCAAAAGGGTGGCATGACATGAAGGAGGGTGGCCTGGCATGGGGGGGCTGTCAGTTTTTGGGGCAGTGGGTCATCACAGCCTGAAATATTTTCAAATGGGGTCCCAGAAAAAATAGTTTGAGAACCCCTGATCTAGAGAAACTAATTTTCTTCCTTATCTAAAGGAGGCAGAACACCCTTTTCACCTGGTTGGTTTATATTTGGATTAATGTCTCCTTTATTATTATTATTTCTTTATATTGTGGTAGCAGGTCGGAGCCCTAATCATGCACCAGGATCTCATTATGTTTGGCGCTGTAGAAAGGCAGAGCTAAAAGACGGTTGCTGGCCCAAAAAGCTTGCAATCTACGTATGCTCAGGTTCAGGCATTATTAGGTAAGCATCTCACCCTAGTTATTACTGACCAGCCAATGACCATGTGCTCTAAAGAGGCACAAGAGCAAACTCATTATTGATTATACTTAGGGCAGCATTGGTAGATGGAGTTTCTTTAAACTGACCTCTTCTGCCTAGGAAAACACTCTAGCACCTCTTGCTCCTGTTGAATTAATCTCTCTGGATAAAAAAGTTTCTTTTTTTGACTTCACTTCCTGACTTTTAATTATTACTCCCAATGCAACAGTTTATATTGGATATTTTAAATAGATCCTGTGGGCGACTAAAAGGAGGACTGGTTAAATACCTGTGGCACCATCTGAAGGTGCCAGCTTTCAGAAGAAGTAGCAAAAGCATCCAGAATAGTGTCTGTGGAGTTCAAAACAGGAGATCGAGGTGTCATGGAAGTTGTTGACTCAGCCCTCCCCTAGGAAAGGCGAATCACCCAGGGGGGACCCTCTGGGCTCATACTTACTCAGGCAGTGCCAGGGAGAAGCAGTGATTGTACTATATGTAAGGGGACAGACTTGAGCAGTGACATTATTGTGGGAGACCTGCATTGTCCCTGCCCTACAACTGTTAATTGCTGTCTCCACTTGGAGTACTGAATGTGCAAACCACACATGGCCTTGCTAAAAAGGCTGTGTCCATGGCCGCACAGAGCACTCCAGAAGAGACTGTGTACGGGGGTGCTTGCATGCACCCAGAATAGCATACCAGCACCTCTTAAAAATCATGCAGTGTTTTAAAATAACAAATGTTGGGGTTCTCTATCTTGACTTCTGTTTTCTGACCCTTTAACTGGGTCATATTTTCCAGCTTTTCTAGTTTTCATTGGAAAGCAAGATGGTCATGATTCCAGGAACTGGGCCTTTAAGGAAAACAGCAAATATGGTGAGACTTGAGATAAAATCATGAGTTGGAAACATTAACATTTATTATTATTATTTTATTGCACATAAATGCCAGACAGGCAAAACTGATGGGGTCAGAGTCCTTGCCTTAACAAGCTAGAATTTTCAGCAGACAACGAATAGCTGAGGAAAGGAAAGTACCAGAGGCTGATAACTGAGCAGTGAATTGAGCACATGTAGTGCTAGTTCCACAATGTTTTAATGATTATCTTAGATGCGTCTCTTTTCCTCCTTGTCTTCTCCTGCCTCTGGATATCACAGTCAATTATAACACCAAAAACATTGCTGCTTGTAGACTCCCAGATTATTTTGGTGGTTTTAAATGTTCCATCTCTGACCAAGCATGAAGCCCTGGAAATTGAATACCAAATTGTGAAAAGCAGCAAATAAATTATCTTGCAAAAAAACTTATGAATGATATAATCACTAAATCTCTTGTATAATATTTAAGGTGCATATCTTCATGCAAACTCCGGCTGTTCTGGCCTCTATTATAAACCCACACTGCATGCTCTGACACTGCCACCTGTGATACAGACATATACACATTTCCAAAGGCCAGGTGAACCTCACTGTTACCACACATATCAACACACAAGGCCCTCACACCCACAATGTGATTTATTTTAATCTCATGCAACATGCTACACAAAACTTTGTGACATTTATTCTGCAAATCTCTTTATAATACACACATGCCAGTAGACACACCCACATCCACATACCAGCTACCCTGCTGATGACATGCATATTGGTCACAGGGTATTTTATTCTGTCATGCAGCTGGTTGTACAGTAAATTATTTTAAAAACTGATTCAAACATTTTCATGGATAAAATGTCAAGTTGGATTTTGTAGTATGATATTTTTTATGAGTATTGGTCCAACACTAAGTATTCATACAATGAAATCCTCCCCAATTTTAGCACTAATGATTACTTGTCAAAAAATGCATATGGTGAATGAACATTTTCTTTGTTCTTTACTTTTTGCTCTCTTTTAAAAGACAATCGTCCAATTGCAGACTAAAACCCAGGTATTTAATACAATGGTCTACCTATGAGCCCACCCTCCATGTAAACCTATCTTAGGCATTTTCCTTTGGGGGTTATTTTCATCCCAGTTCTCTCTCATTTGTTTTTATTGGCATGGCTATGTTTTCTGGACCATTGGGCCCCAGTGTTATTTTAATTATATAATTCATAATTAATCACATCTGACACTAACTAACGGGTGTCATGGAAAGACTGAGAATTAGTTTTGCAGTGACAGACTGATCCACTGGGGCTGCTTGAGAGAGCCAGGTGGGGGTTAAGGAACCGAAGCTGTAATAGATTATTCCATCATACGTGCCTGTGAGGGGAAGGAATTGGAAATTCTCCGTAGAGTGACACTGTTCTACTCTCATGTTTGGGGATCCAGGCCTGGGACTGGGAATTAGAACCTGAAAGTCAAGCCGTCCCACTGGACATCTTGGGGAGAGACGTAACTATTTTTAATGCTAAATTAAAATATAAAGCAAGGCCTTGCTTCATAGGGAATCTGCCTGGCACTTTTTACCTTTTTCAGTGTTAAAGGGTGGCCCTTTTCATCTGAGAGTTCTCTGAAATAGCTAACAATGCCCAGAATATCATATAAACTTACAGAGAAAAGCAGGCTCTAGAAATAAAAATGTGGAGGGAAAACTAGAACATTAGAATGGCTGCCCTTCTGCTTTTAACTACAAATGTAGCGGATGCCCTCTATTTGTATATGTGGGGGTCTTGTGAGCAGTTGGCATCAGGCTACAGCCGTACTAGACTGAATGGTACTACCCTGACTGATCTTTTGGGTAAGGTCTAGCCTTGGTTCTTATCACTGTACTATCTGATATGTCCTCACCCAGGGGATGGACTCAATGATCTAATAGGTCTCCTCCTTCTTTAACCTCTATGATCTTTGAGCTTGTGAAAACAGCTTTGTTCCACTGAAGTCAATAGAGATTTACACCTCTGAGGATCTGGCCTGTAATTCCTTGCCATTCGTGACGACCTGCGTGCAACCTGTAAGCTGGCTAAAGCTGCCTTTAAGGCATAGTTCACTGGCCTAACTTCAAAATCGCACATCTGCATCTCAGCTCTACAGATGGCAACGTTATACAGATGGTTCATAATAAAGCTGTAGAATTATAGAACGTCTGCTGCTTCCTATTTGTGTGTAAATCAAGGTTTCAACTAGGCTAGGTTGCCCTTCATTGCAATCGTAGCTTAAAAAGCCCACAAACCCAGTGGTTCTGAGGAGGAGCAAAGGTAGAAAGAGGGTGAGTTGTTGAGGAGTGGGGCGGCCGTGGCCAAGTCTGAAGCTCTTGTTTCTTACCATGCTCCCTGTTTTGCCAATCAGAATCTTCTTCACGCCAGCTTCTCATCCTGTTCTCTTCAGAACATAATGCTACTTGCAATGGTGCCAAAATGCATACATGGTAGGTGGAATGGATACACCAGAGCTAGGGCATGTGTGCATTTCAGAGTGGAAATGAATGGATTGTCTCCTGAATTTTGAATCCTTGGGCTTGACAGGACTTCCACTGGCAGCCAGGAAGCACCACATCAGACACTGCTGCTTTCCTGCTCCAGCACTAACCCTGTCTTCAAGGGCTCGTGTAGGCTTGTAGCATTTTCCCACTGTAGTAAATCCAGGCCATTTTACTTTGTGTCTGCCTTGTTGCTTCGTGCTCAAAGGCCAAACATACTGTGAGTCAGAATAAGCTGAATGGTAGATAAGGAGAACCACAAATCAAGAAAGAACTAAAGTCAAGTACCCATGAAGCAGCTCTGCATTTGTCTCCTCTGTCAGCCTGCAATGAGCTGAACACAAAGTGGTTAGCTGTCTCTGCAGACAGCAAAATCATTGGCAATTTAAAGGTGCAGTGCGCTGAAAACAAAGGCAGAACCATTACATAACTAACTACACCATGCTATCCAAATTACTTCTGTTCAAAACACAGCTTCAACCTCTCTCTAAGGAAGCAATAACATACATTTTAAACCAGTTTCGGCCATATGAACTAATTCAATTCCAGCAGTGACTGATTCTGTGTTTTCCTGAGACCAGGATAACCTTAGATAAATGTGCACCACTTCTACAGTTCAGCCCAGCTGTAGTAACAGCTTCACTTTCTTATAGCTGTCTGCATATGTTCTGTTTTAGACCTGCATGTTAACTTTGCAGATCCTTGTGATATACTGTACAGTCAAATAGAGACCACTTCCGGATACGGTATTGGATACTGTATCTCAATGCAAAACTATTACTGTTCTCCCTCCACTGAGATCCTCCACAATTCTGCCACCATTATCACGACTGTCGGATACCTGGGGGGGGACACGGATGGGATGACACCACATAAACTTTACCAGCAAACAGCTTTATTGCATACAATGGCGCAATCCTCAGGAAGAAAACTGCCAGAGCATCATCAGCCCTCAGTTCAGTCAGAGACCTTTCTGAGGTGATCAGAATGCCTTCGGGGAAAATCAGAAATATTGGGTATGTCGACATAGCAAAGAAAGATCCGCAGCTGGCCTGTGCCAGCTGACTCAGGATCGCAAGATTCAGGCTGAGGGGTTGTTTCATTGCTGTCTGAATCCGGCAGCTAAAATCTCTGAGAAATGTCCCACTTCGTGGTGTTGGTCTGCCTATCTGTGTACCAAATTGACCAGGGTAAAAATAATCTATGAGCATGTAAAAGCGTTGTCCCTAGAGCACATAGCTGCAGCATCGAGGAAAAGCAATTAGCAGAGGGAATTTGTCTTAATGTAGCTTTCCATTTTGTGTCTAACTTTGCCCATGGAGAAGCCGCCTGGGGATTTCCAATTCATCTTCCCTAGTGCGTGTGGGAGTAGTGGGGGAATGACTTTAATTAAGGTAAAAGGGGTACATTTTGAGCCTATACAATCTGATCAAACTGGAACAGAATGATGGGATGGGAAAAACACAACAAAAAGGATTTATAAAATATAAATCATAAGGGAGAGAAGAGAGAACATAACAAATGGCACGCCAGGTGTGCCTTTTCTACGTTCTGCTGAATTTAGCCCAAATCCCTCATGCTTTTTTCCCCCTTGGCTTTCCAAATAGATGTCTGTAGCCTTCAGATAAATTACCAAGAAAACAGAAGGAGGAATTCTGTTTGCTGCTGCTTTTCACATAAATCCCAGCCACTGATATTATAACCCTGGAACCAGAAAAAGAGGAGATTTGGAATGGCTGGATCTTACGCTAGGCACAAGGTCTTTCTGACAAAAAGGACTTGTTCTGCCCCCTTCTTGTCCCAATGAGTCCTTTTGCTTCTGCTCACTGCTGTTTTCCTGTAGATAATGCAGTAAAAATAAATATTCTGTCATTTTCCTCTATTTCTTCCCCATCCTCCTCCCAATCACATTGATGACCTTACGGGGCCTGGTCTGAAGTCAATAGGAGTTAGGCTCCTAATTCACTTAGGTGCTTTTGTAAATCCTGCTAGGCACCTATTTGCATCTTTATGCACCTAAATGCCTTTGTGAATCTACCCTTAGTCTCTCTGTTTCTCTCATTCTTCCTCTCTTTCCCTCTGCCCCCTTCCACTCCTTCTCTCCTCTAATTTCCCTTTTTCTCCTCCTTGTTTCCCCCCTTCCTTCTTGCTCTTTCTCATAGGGTTGACTCCTTCTTAATTCATGTACACACGGAACAAAGTCACCAGGTCTGATTTAATAATTGGGCCTACAAATTTACCCTAATTGTGAGCACCACTCTAAGAAGTGAGTGTATGTTCAGAAGATATCACAATAGCCTGTAACAACAAACGTTGACAGGAAAAGGTACAAAAGGGAGACAGATTAAATTAGTCACCCCAAAAAAGGCCGCCTAATTTAACTCAAGGACTGTGTTAAGATCACACTTGGTAAATGAGAAAAGTGTGGAACCAGAAATCAGTGACCCAGAATGGGAGTCAGAAACTAGGCCCAATTGGTGGACAAATTAATGAGGGCTAATCCATCCACCACTCCCTTTGTGGGTCCTTATAGAAAGAAACTTTGGGGAGAAAAATTGGGGGCTCGAGCAAGCTTCACCCTCACAGCTGCTACCCCTACCATCTCCTGAGACCCCAGCACTTCTTCATCCTAATCCTAAAAGATGTCCTGACCTGAGTGGGCCAGAGAGAGGGACCCAGATGACATCGCCACCTCTGTCCAGCTGAATCCCAAATATCATGGATGAATGATATTGAAATGGGACTGGACTTTAACAACAACAACTCCCGCCCATCTCAACTAACTTCTCTTCTCCCCTAACGGACAGTTATTACCATCTTTGATACCATCTAAGAGAAAGTCAAAAAGGGTGCTTTTTCTTCTAAAAACTGTCTCTAGCAAAAGAGAGAGAGAGCAATAGATGCTGTTAAAATGAAAGCTTTACTTAATACTTTATATTTCCAATCCTTTAACTGTTTTTCCTCCTTTATTTACCTAAATAAAAAGTTTTAAAGGATTTTTAATACGGTTTGCCATAGTACTAAGTAGGCTGAGGTTTCTGCATACCAAACTCTGTTTAACACTGTTTAATGTTGGACAGTGACCGGGTCATGTTAACACATTTGGCCCTTTTATTCTATCTAAATTAATACAACAGGTTGCAATTATTGCCACATCTTGATGCAGCATAAGTACATGGTGCGGTGCAGAATTCTAACTTCAACATACAGGATTTAGGATGGGCCCAGTCAAAACTGGGACTTGGCAACAAACACAAGGAGCTCCAGTAACTGCAGAATCGGGGGCCTTGTAGCATGGATTGGTATAAGTCTGCGCAGTCAGTTAAGGTACACTAAACTTGTCAGGTGTTTTGTGCCTATGGTTCAGGGTCCTGCCATAATTTGTGAGGCAGCGTGATAATCATCTTCACTGTGCAGTAACCACACTACTCACCAGCTGAACCTGCTGGGTGAAAGGAAACTGCTGCTGTTTGCTGTGTTTTCAAGAAGTAGGGTACAGGTTCTCAGTTAGTGTAAATTGCCACAGTTCCACTGATTTCAGGAGACTTAATGATTTACACCTGAGGAAAACTGGCCCCTGCCAATTTATCTTGCTACCTAAAGCTACAAAATACATCCTCCACCATAAGTGACTTCCCAGCAGGTGCATAACCAATTGTCTGCCACTCTCCACAGGGGGCTGTTAAGAAAAGATGTGCCCAGCATGTTTCTAACACCCTACCCATTCTGCACGGGCACAATGATTCAGAGGGGTCATTTCAGCTGAGGTGCAAATTCGTTCAGCCCTCAGGGGTGTGCCCACATGCACCAGGGACCATGCTGGTCCTTGACAGTCCCAGCATATGGAAGGCAAAAGTTGCCCCTCTCATTTGCTCCAGGTTCAGCTCTAATATCCTTAGTGAATGAATGAAATCACTTCTTATTACTCAGAATTTCCACACACACAAAACCTGCAGATGCATGTGTGTATTACAAGTCCTGACTCTTGTTAGCGCACACTGTATATCTTGTGCTTTCAACTCTGGAAGGCCCTGGTATTAGCCAAGATGGTGGCCATCTCTCCACATACAGCCTTATCGCCAGATAGGTATTTGTAGGGGTTGAGAGACCCCTTTGATGAGCTCTGGATGCCAAAGACAAAGCAATGTTTCCCCACAATAGCAGGCATGGCATGTGAACTGGAAAGCAGTTTGTGGAAGAAGATAGTGCATTTTGTATTATTCTTTCCTTAATTTCTTTGATAAAGTATGTTTCATCAGGAGTGATATGAAAACTAATCTTAGGCTTTCTTCCCTGTTCATCTCAAGTGAGCACTGGCCTATCCATTTCCAAAGCAAAGGACTTATTAAATGGAGAATGTAAAGGGGAGCATGTAATAATGAGGCTTTAATTACCAAACTCTTTACCTTATTGCTTTCCTGCACACCCCAATGAAAACCAAGAGTGGCAGTTTCTATAAGAAATGTTGATTACTTTTGTGGGTAATTAGACTCACTGGGTTCCAGAAGCACCTGACCTCACTTAATAATGGCAGGAGAGGGGGAGGAAGAGAGAAACATTTTATAAATGCTGAGAGAAGGTAAAATAGCAGATTTGCAAACTGTAGCATTATAGGAGGCAATGGGACTGTAAGAGAGTTGGCGTCATAGAAGAAAGACATATACTAAATATATAGAGATAGCATGTATGGTAATGTTACACTAATTTTTGTCATCTCTTTAGGGCAGCCACCCTGGTAAACTCCATGCAGCGTCCTGAGTTTTGTGGCTCTGTCTAAGATTGCAGGACACAAAAGGTGCCCACTCTAAAGTAGCAAAAGCAATGCATTTTGTTCTGACCATTGCGTCATGATATCAACACGCCTTGGTGCAGTGTCACTGTGCCACTTTTTTGTCTTAAGGAAGGTGGCAACATCCTAGGTATTTGCTTATGTAGCACTGGCGCTGTATATGGTCCTAGAAACTGGATGTGGCATAAGGTCTCTGGCACCTGAGGAGTTAACATTTTATGGGCCTGATCCAAGGCCAGTTGGAGTCAATGGAAGGCTTTCTGTTTAATTCTGTGGGCTTTGGATCAAGTGCTAAAGAAGGAGTGGCTATAAAACAGCATGATGGCTGTTTATCATATTGACCAGTATTGACTCATTGGTTACCTTGTGCTCCCTGCTGTGTCTCATCTTATACTTCTAATGAGCTCTGAATTTAACTCGTTAGGGCAGTGAACATCTTTTTGTTCTGTGTTTGTACTGCACCTAGCACTATGGGGTTTTGGTCCATGATTAGGGCTCCTAAGCACTAGCACAGTACAAATAATAAGAAAAAGAGTACAGGACAAACATGCAGTGGGGGATGATCATTAAGCACAATACTTCCAGTAAATATGTCCCTTCATTTTGCTGTTGCACATGCCTTCTGACCCCTACTGATTCCAGGGAAAACAGAACTCTAAAATCAGCAGGGAAGAAGGAGGCAGATAGTCCAGGAGTGAAAAGGTTAATTCTGCATAACAAAATGGGACATTTGAAAACCACCCCTATAGAAACAATTGTATGCAGATTATGGTCAAAGTCCATTACTGGTTGTGTCATTGGTGAGAAGCAGATGGGAGGTGCAGTGGGAGATAGGAAGTGAGAGGTGTTGGGGAGGCTGCTGGGAGGGTAGGGGGAGATGCGCTTGGTGCTGCACTGTCACAAAATTGACTTTCTACCTCTGTGAATCAGGGGTCAGACATGAGCACAGCAACCAGTAAAATGAGATTGGTGGTTTGGCCGTGCCAATTTGTTCCACAGCAAACATTTGCGAAACCTCCACACCGTGTGACATGACTGGAAACAGACTTGGAGTGGTGGGCAAGGGCCAGGTTTTGAAAGGTATTGAAATTAGTGGGTGCTGGGCACCTAGTGGGTTTTTCAAAAGCACCAAGGTGCCTAATACCTTTACAAATTCTGGTCTTAATTGCTCACTGAGATCTTCCAGTTATTCCTCTGATTCCTCTATGAAGCAGAATCAAATCGCTCCCTCCCCTGGCTCTGTGGATGCCGGTGGAGGAGTCACGGATCATGCAGTATGGGCCAGCAACGGTAACACTGTACTGCCACCAGTTGTGTGCCATTGCCGGTGGGAAGGCACAGGGAGCATGCAGGAAGTGTATTGTCCATGCTGCTTCCCAGGAGACCCCTGCCATACAGCAAGGCATAGGTGGTGAAACCTGGTGGTCAGAGCAGAACCAGAGGTTTGATCAGCTGGCAAGCCAAGGGTCAGACCCAGGGGTCAGAAGAGAACCAAAGGGCAGATCCAGAGTCATGGTCAGGAGACAAACCAGGGGTCAGAGCCAGGCAGGGACTAGGACTAGGACTAGGACTAGGACTAGGACTAGGACTAGGACGCAGAGCAGAGCAGAGCAGAGCAGAGCAGAGCAGAGCAGAGCAGAGCAGAGCAAGAGCTGAACAGGATGCAGCTATGAACATGGAACCCATTGAGCTGCCATGGCTACAGGGCTTAAAGGGGCATCTGTTGACTCTTCTGACCAATCAGGGAGCACAGTCACTTAGTGCCTGTTTACTGGGCACACCCCCAGCTGATTGGGTTGCTTGGCAACCGACCCTGGAGTCAGCTAAATATCTGACACCCATAGCATTAGGACTGGGTTTTCCCAGGGCTCCCCAATCCATACAATAAAAGCAGGCCTAGCCCCCTATGTGCACCACATCTCTTCCAGCATGGAATGCTGTGTTGTAAAAAGAGCCCGTCAACTTCCCTCCTACAACTTTTCATGTAGGAGCGGAGCAAAGGTGAGAATTTTGTGCCGCCTCCAGCAATGGAGTATCAAGCGGGTTCAATTAATTCTACAGCAGGGACCAAGTGTTGTCTTTTATGTTGAGCTCAACAAGCCCTGTATATATTTTATATATTATACACTGACCCTTTAACCCAGCTCACTCTCAAATCTCTCTCAGCATTACCTACGGTGCAACTTTTCTCTCATTTTCTGTGTGCTGTAGTAATTAGATGTGGATTAGTGAAGTAAACAATCTATCATTTACCTCCTTGAATGTACTGGATTAAACTACCCTGTACAATATCACTTCCCATTAAGCGCCTGCCTCGCTGAACACAAGCTATTTCACAGAGATGGAGGTCTTAATAACCATGGCTAAAGGGAAGTTATTATAGGAAAGAAATACCAGACATATAAACCATGGCAAATGCATGGACGATGTCAGGGCTGGAAATTCACATCATCATCCTTGCTGGCAGGCAGTGGAGCAAATATGTTACTGTGCTGCTGTGCATAATCTTAGTGTTCACCATGCGTACACTATATACTGTACACACTGGAGCCTTCCACAGGCATGCTGAAAAGGACCATGAATTCTGTTTCTGTATGCAGTGCTGTATGCTGCGTGCATTTAAAAAAAAATGTAACTAGCTGCACACCATCCAGGAAGTAGCAATTCTGCGCAGGCTCACAGCTGTGTGTAGTGTGAGTTTACATTTCTTGGAGTTCAGCTTGTTTTTGTGGGGCCTGCAGGCATTTCAGTTTTCCTCCTTTGTTGCATCCTGGCTTCAAAGTGAAATTCAATTCAGTTGTGCTGCCTGTCTAACTGCTTCACTGATGCAGTTGATGGGAGAGGCATTTTTCGAAGTGGAACTTGAATTTTTTGAGTGGTCTGTGAATATAGTCATAAACAAAGGCAGCAAATTCTCCCTGCTTTTATCCATAGGATCCTATTTGTCATTGTTTGTGAGCAGCTGGACGGTCACCAGCTTATTCGTGGAAACATTTGCAGTACTAAAAGTTTTGTGAATTTTAACATGGATTATTATTTGTTTGAAAGTATAGACTAGGAAACTCTTTATTTGCTACTTGTCATTTGCTACTTATTCTCTCGTTTTAAGAAGTGTTGGTTATCCAGCCCAGGAGCTGAAAGAATACCACATGGCTTTAAGTGCTCGATCTCTCAGCACAGGTTATTATTTGTACTGCCATAGTGCCTCGCAGCCCAGCTACAGACCAGAATCCCATTGTGCTAGACGGTGTACAAACACAGAAGGAAGATACAGCCCCGGCTTCAAAGAACTATATAACAAATAGTGAATACGCTAATGAACAGCCATTAGGCTGAAACATATTTGCATAACTATTCATCTAATACTTACCAGCAACAAATCCGCTGCTAGAAATAAGGATTGTTTTGTGAGAGAAGGCCAAAATTCATCAGTTTATTTATTCTTGGTGAATAATTGGACCAAAACATTTACCAGCCTTGCAGGTATATGTCAAATACAGGGATCACATAACTAGAGGTTCACTTTGCTCCATGAACCTGCTGTATTAGGCAATCCTTGGAGGTGTCTCAGTATCATTCAAATAAAATCACAAATACAGAGCTGGATAACATCTGACATGGTCAAGTTTAAAGAGTGACTATCACAAATATTCCCTTTGCCTAAAATTGCACCACACCCCAGGAGCATCGCGTGTTTTCAAAATAAACTGTGAAGAACCTCTGGGAGGCAAGGCACCTAGAAAGGCATCACAGCACCTACTAGTCGTTATTGTCTTATGCTCTGATGCCATTCCTGGAAGCAGCAGTCTCCGTTTTCATTTCTAGGAGATATGTCATTCTGTTAGCTTCCAATCTTTTCCTCTGATTCTGGGGTGCCCTGAGCTCCCTGGCTGTGTTCGGGCACCACTATCAAATCACAAGAAGGTGCATCAAGATTCAGCCTTAAGTCCATAAAAGATGGGAAATTTAGAGGTCAGGCTAAAACACGTGATGTGCAGTTTTATGTGTAACAAGCCCTACTGTCCTTTGCCAGATGGAATGCATCAGACTGACTGAGGTGTAGATCAGTTCCCAAGAGGTGTGGTGGTGGTGCCTGTGTATCTTTGCCTTTAGCTCAATGTGGAAAGGTCTGTGCTGCAATTAACTGATTATGTTGCCAGTTTATGTGACTGGACTTGGATAGTTACAACCTCAGTGCCCCTTTTGCACCTAGGTAGAAGAAATAATCATGTGACAAGTATGCAAGATCATCCACTGTTGGGCGGCCTCTAGGACTCTTAGAAATACTATGTTAGCCTAAACTTCAAATTTCCTGTTTTCATGGGTTTAAATGAATAAATTAAGCACTTAACAATATTCGTATATCATTTTTGATGTCTGGGTTCCCTCTTGCTTATGTGTTTTTATGTGTTTTAAATATCAGTTTTTCAAAGAAATAAAACCTCTCTTTTAAACTATTGCAAACTTGAGGGCCATTCAGACCCAAACATACGTGCAATGCCTTGTTAATCTGTGACACAATGAGCAAAGGACCCATTCAAAGTGACTCCAATAAAACAATCAGATATCCTGATTTAAGCAGAGAAAATGCCAGTTGAGAGGAAGGGGAGGTGACCTGATGCCAGGTCAATTATACTTAAACGAAAGTGGAAGGAAAGGTCAAAGAGGCTTCCATCGCCAAAGGATCTCAAGGTGCCAGAAGCTCTTACATGCCAACAGAGATCGATTGGGAAGGGAAGAGGTTGTGTGAGGAGCACAGGAAAGAAACAGCTGGGCATCAAGTTATTTGGCTGACAGGAGAAGGTGATTGAGTTCAAGGAAGGCATTGGAGCAGTGGGGACAGTGGAGCAAGCTAGACTGTTAATGCGAGGGAAGGCATGCCTATCCAATTACAAATACCCCATCTTCCCCCCAGCCAGTGATGATATCCAACCGGTTCGCACCGGTTCGCGCGAACCGGTTCTTAAAATTAAAAAAATTTAGCGAACCGGTTGTTAGTGTCCTCCCCTGTCGCGCTCTGCAGGGCGCTGGCGGGTTTCGCGCAAACCGGTTCTTAAAATAAAAAAAAAGGCAGCGAACTGGTTGTTAGCGGCCTCCCGTTGCGCTCTGCGGGGCGCTGGAGGGGTTTCTAATTTGGCAGCGCAGAGCGAGTTTGACAGCGGAGATTCTCGGCTGCGATGCCAAGTCTCCCTCTCCGCCGCCGAAATTGACTTTGCCTTGTCAATTTCACGGCGGAGAGTATGCCCCAGCTCCAGGGAGGGTCAATTTCAGTGCAGGGAATCTCTCCTGCGATTCTCCCTGCCGCCGAAATTGACCAGGGAGGGTCAATTTAACGGCGGAGGGTGCCCTGAAGTTCTGGGTGCTGGGTTGTTGGGGTGCAGAGTGTCGGGTGTTGCGTGCATGATGTTTAAGAACCTATTTAGAATAGGTTCTTAAATATCACCTGCCTTTATAGAACTGGTTATTGGAAATTTGGGATATCATCACTGCCCCCAGCCAAACCGTCACCAACCACCCCTAGGATTCCAGCACTCAATCTGGCTCCCAACAGAACTCCCCTTCCAAGTGCCGACATTAAGAAAGAGTTCTGTTTCCAGAAATGGTTCCCTATAATTCTCTACATGGGACACAGCAAGAATCTTTTAGAGTTATTGCAATGATTAACTTCAAACCTCCTTGGCACTGAGTGCTATAAAAGATAATTTGGTCTTCAGTACCCACACCCCCTGTATTCTAAAGCACTTTACAGTAATGAATTACAGGCTGGTAGTGTAGTGACTATATTGGCCGATCCAATAGCCCCTGTGCTCTCAGCAATCACTCTCAGACAGCGCGGGTCCAGAGAAGTGAGCCAGATCATTATCCCCTATTTGTTTTTGAAAGGTGCCCTGGGATCCTTAACTTCCACCAGCACATCCTATAAGAAATGAGCATTCAAGGACCTTAGTTTAATATCACATGAAAGGAACAGTAACTTTCATAGGACAGCACCCTGCCCCTTAGTACCGTGTCAGCAAAAGGTGTGAATCTAAGCCCTTAATGGAACATGGGCCTATGGCTCAGGTGATAGGGCCATTTTGATGCCATTATACATTAACACAGTGGACCGCGGTGACTCTCTATCAGTGCAGATGCCTCATGTTTCAATAGGGCTGCCACCCATCCAGTTTTTCCCAGGATCATCCCCTTTATTTTGAGATAGCAGTCCTGGGAAATCTGTCAGCGTGCTTAATACACATGGCCAGCTGGGCTCAGAAGGTTTTTCTGTACCTCCACGGTGACCACCCTATTTTACCCCTGACTCTAAGGAAAACCCATAGGGAGATTTTTATTGGCTTAGAGTAGCTGCTTCTGAAGATTTTATCAATGGAATAGCTCTGTCAGTGTTCATTTCCACCTGCTCCCCCTCAAAAACTAAATTAGCAAAAGCAGCAAATCTACATAATGGACTAAAGATCATTTGCAACTCTTCATTTTAATCTGCGCTAGTATGGAGAATCTGCCTATTGGGGAAGAGAGAAGCCTTAGCTTTATGCTACTCGGTGAATGTCTCTCACTCAGGTTTTCAATATTCTCATTTTATGTCGAGGATATAAAATAATATTTTAAAAACACTTAAAGATCCACTCAGTGTGGAATAAAACCATGAATCACCTTTTCTGCATAGGCAGACTCCCTGCTACGGGGTCTGTGATGACTCTTTTCCTTCAACAAGGGATCTTTGTTACCCCACCCTCTGGGAAGTGCTGGGTCTGCTTGAGTAGTCTATGGTAGCTATTGAGCAAGCTACAGATTGGCGTCAAGGCAGCTGTATTTACTGCAAGGTTGAATTTACCGTGCCATGTTTATTTGCAGATATTTCACAGCATGGCATCTGAGGCGGCTGCTGTGAGACAAACATGTTTGCAAATGTCCTGTTCTCTGATTTAACCTATGCTGATGTAGTTCGCTCACTGTCAGTTCTGGGTATACGCCTCGTATGTATGCTCAGAGGCATTTCCTGGATGACCAAGCTTTTGTGAGAGTCTAAAAGAACTGGCAGCTCCTTTGAATGAGCTTGTGGGCCACTGCGGACAAGCAGTGCTCAGTGCAGGTGAATTAGGGAGCATACAGATGCCCTTTTCACTGGTCCCCTGGCACAGGTGAAAGCCTGACAGAGGATCTAACTGGCATCAACTTCCAGAGACCCCCAGGGATCCAAACAGCAGCTGGGGATCACCATGGTGCAGGGCTGTCTCAGCAATGTTCCCATTCCCTGAGACACACTCTCTACACTGGTAGAGAGCCACTACACCAGTGATTCCCAACCTGTGGTCTGGGAACCAAAAGTGGCCCACGGTGTCTTTCAAAGTGGCCTACTACACCCCTCCCACTGGCTGCGGAAGGGAGCTGCTGCCTACGGGCCCAGGAGAAGTGTGTTGCCATGGAGCTACAAGACCAGTGCAGACTCCTTTTTGCAGCCTAGGGGACAGGAGATCAGCACTTCCCTCCCTCTGGCTGTAGCAGGGAGCACGGCAAAGCGCTCTGCCTAGGTCCCTAGGTGCTGGGGTCTCTGCTGGAGCCAGAGGGAGGTGAGCACTGATCTTCCGTCCCACTGGCTGCAGAAGGGAGCCAGTGCCTACAGACCCAGTTGGAGTGCACGGGGCTATCGGACATGTGCAGTTTCCCTGCTGCAGCCAGGGGGACAGGAGATCAGCGATGATGCGGCCTCCTCACTAAACTCTTTCCATCTGGCTGTAGTGCGGGGGGGAGGGGGCTGCCGGCAGAGACTGTTGTCCTTTCAGGGTTGTAAACATAGCTATCTTTGGCCCTCGAACCAAAAAGGTTGGGAACCCTGCACTACGCCATTCAAGGATCCCTATGTACCCAAGTGTGATCCTCTGGGGGCCAAATCTATGGACTTAGGGCCAGTTTGCATTTGTTGAGGAATAGAAAATGGCCAGAGCTTAACCCAAGCTCAAAGCCCATGTGTCTGTGCAAATCCTGGAGTTTCACTGGCTGAGGTAAATGCAGCCTCCAGCTTTTCCGCTGGCACAATAAAACGGAGGCGTGACTAACGTAAGCAGCCCACTGCATGCTGGGAAACCTCAGCCCAAGCAGGTAGCTGGGAACCAACGAGTAGCCGCTTGAGGAAGCTGCCAAGGAAAATGTGGGTGGAAAACTCATATTGTAAACATTTGCTGAAATGCTACTAATGATGGGTGCTGGGGCATTCAGCTGCCATTTGTGGTTTTGGTTAAAAAACCCTTGAACAAGAGACACGGTCTCTGCATTCTAGCAGCACAAACAAGCCCACAGAAAGCGCGGGGTTAGCTTTCTTGCTTTTGTTTAGCACAACATGTAATTTAAAAGCAGTGAGATGCTTTTTGGTCTAATGAATTTAAAAACACCACCGCCACAGGAACTCAGCAAGCTTCTGGGCTGAGTCTTCCCATG
The DNA here is from genome assembly GCA_007922155.1 of Mesoclemmys tuberculata. Lineage (NCBI taxonomy): Eukaryota > Metazoa > Chordata > Testudines > Chelidae > Mesoclemmys > Mesoclemmys tuberculata. Next base: position 85,656,687 of record ML675616.1, on the reverse strand, counting down.
TCATATGTCCAGCCCACAAGGAATTTATCAACAGCCAAGTTATTCTAACAACCTTCCTGAAAAATTAGGATTTGTTTGAATGGAAATGCTAGCAGACCTTTCACTGTCCCTAAGGTGCTAGCCAGGCAGGCATCAGCTGGAACACAAACTCGTGTGCAAATCTGTTTTGGGGGATTTTGATTTCATTCTCTGGTTCCTTGTGAGTTTGGTGCTCATGGCTTTGAAGAGACTTTGATACTGGCCCTCCCTCTCCTCTTGAAGAAGTAGCGTGGCTGCAGGAGACAGCCTAAGGAAAGGAATGATAATAAGACATGGATGCATTTTGGGAAGGAGAGAGAGGGGCTGTAAGTCCTAAGGGAGTTACTGCTTTTCTGCTGTTTTTTTTCTTGAAAACATGGCAAAAATATTGAAAAGGTTTAGGGGCAGGTTTTTTTTTCCTATTCTGTTCTGTAAATTCTTAAATAGGCGCTAGAGACTAAATTGCTTTTTCAAGTTTTATCAACAAAAAGACAGCCCGTCAGAATTACAGTTCAGTGCTCTAAGATTGCCTTTATGTTTAGCAAGACGCTTACAGGCAAAAATTGGGAAGGGGCAATTCAGTGCCCTCCTTATGCTACTGGATTTGTATTTCCTCTAGCTCGCACATCTCCTTGATGCATTTCTTACATTCCAGTCAAGTCTCTAGTAAATTGCCATCTGTAGTCTAAGTTATAATAAGGCCTTCACCAATTGCCACTGTGAAGAAATGTGCTGGACCGTGGAGTCAGCTCCATTTAACACACTATTCCACAAGGCATTATCCAAAAATGACAATTTGGGCCTTTCAGCTATGCACTATGTCATTCAAGAGGAATTTTTTAGGCTTCTTTGGGCCATAAAGTTTCTCCCTTCACTGCATCATGGGCCGTTTCACAAGTTTATCTCTCTCTCTCTCTCTCTCTCTCTCTCTATGTGTGTGTGTGTGTGTTGTGTGTGTGTGAGAGAGAGAGAATCTTTGACAGAAGATGAGACTGCACATTCCCAACTTTAAAGGCCCACAGAGTGTAACTGCAATTTAAACAGATATACTTGGAAACAGCAGGATGGCACCTGGGGTCCCCTCTCCCCTTTGAAATGCAAGAATGGCAGCAGCAGGTATTGCAGTACTTATTGCAACAGCTGGGGTGGATCTGCCAAAGGAGTTGGCTGAACTTCTACACTCTTTTCTTCCTGTCCCAGACATACTCTTTGGTTGGGGTGGTATTGGCAGAGGATCCCGAGAACAGTGAGTTTGGAATTACCATCCCATTAAGATGCCTGAAGCAGTTCACAGCTTTCCAAGCCATTGTTTCAGGCTATCCTCTGACTCAGGCAGACATTGCTGCACTGCTTATATTTGGTTTGCATTTTCAAGCTTTTATGTATAATCATGTGGGCTGGAAATTTCTGCTGGGGGGTCACTTGATTACAGAAACTGGGGCCCTAGGTATTGGCCTATAGTTCTTGATCCAAGGTGCACTGAATCAATGGGTGTCTTTCCTTTGACTTCAGTGGGCTTTGGATGAGCCATAGTGCTTATGCCTGAATCCAGCCCTACGTACATCATACATCCACAAGAGGATCTGTTATTTGTGTGTCAATGACCACCTATGCTAACGCTGGGTGCACCTACCATGCTGTACAAATGCTTAAAACAATTATTAGAACTCAATGATGAAAAAGTTGAATAATTTATTCAGATATATTGCAGAACTCATTGAGCAACATAGTTGATGAATATATTTAATTATCTTCTCAGCTGTCTATCTGAGTGAATACTTTTAAAAAAAAAATTAGACACGTAATTTATTTGAAAAATATTATAACATTTGCAAATAAATTATCTGAGGAATATTCTTCAACCAGCTCTGATGATAATGAACTACCAGCTGGTGCCTTCTTAAATGGAGCTTTGTATCCCATAGGAGTCCTGATTTAGGATCACTGTGCTTTCTTGGAAGGCTTTTGCTCCTGTCTAATCTCTGCCATGTTATTGCCAGAAGCAGCAACACACACTTTTAGTGCTAGAGGAGGGTCTTGCTGCCTTTGGGGTCCATCATTGCATTTTAAGGGAGGAAAGGAGGAAGATGGAGGTAGCAGAGGAAAAGAGGTGAAGTATAGGCCACACTTGATTCCACTTTCAGATTTGATGGAACCAGTTGCAGAGGCCTTAATACAGGAAAACATTTAAGAATGGGCTTAAGTTTAAGCACGTGGCTAAATGTTACTGAAATCTGTTAAGTGCATAAAGAAACAGACCCCTCACTTCTCTAATGTAAAGCAGAGTAGAGAAGCTTTTGACTGCGAGTTTGTGTTTGCAGCCATCACACTAGAAGACAGTCTTTGAGAGGGCTGAGAATAAGTATAGGATGGGTTCCTGGAAGTGAGTACCTAGAATCACAGGGTTAGAAGGGACGATAAGGGTCATCTACTTTAACCTCCTGCCAACATGCAGGATGTGTTGTGTTGAACCCATCCAAGACAGATGGCTATCCAGCCTCCTTTACATGCTTAACTTTGAACATTATATAGCGATGCTTTCCTGAATCAGGGTTCAAAAGGGGACTATCCCAAGAAAAAATTTCAAATACATCAAAAAACCATGCACAAGATCCTCAGTTTGAATAAATGGACACAGCGACGGTGAAGTCAACAGAGCTACACTAGCTGATAATCTAGCCCATGATCTGTGGTGTTACTTGGTCATTTTCATCCTTATTTATCAGCCAAACCCTCTTTTCCTAGCCCGCTGTGTTACTAAAATATGCACCCAAGCTCATTGATAAGCTCCCAAAAGGAGCAGTTTAATATGTTTGGTAGCGATCTAGTCTGTGATATGGAAAATTATATTTATAGCTAGGGAAGATAAAGTTTCAACTCCTATCTGCACTGACCTAGTGGGGATTAGCCTTGAAGAAGAATAATGTAGCAAAGTGCCCTTAAAGATTAAAATTGATTTTATTTTTTTACAGCTGTGCTGTAAAGCCTTGGGATGAGGTACAATTTGCAGTTATAATTGCAGTCTATTAAATACACAGTTCTTAGTTGTAGCCCTTGCTCCTCTCGCTCAGATACCTTTGGACCTGTGACCTTAGTGTTTTACTCAAGTGTTCTCTCCATAATGTTCTCATTAAAAGTTGTGTCATGTAGGGATGGAGGTAACATTCCTTCCTCTCTCAATTACTGAAAAGATGTTAGTGGATATAAATTAAAAGACTACATACATCCTCTCAGAAGATTGTCAGGCATTTCCATACACATTTAAGAAAGGCTTAATTGAATAATGTGGCTGGCAAGTAATTTTTATTAACTGAAGCATGCTATTTATTTTAGTGTCCTTATTACTGGATGATCACATGGGTGTGGCACGAAGTTGAGGAGATGAGGAGCAGGCTTGAGACTTGACTCAAGATTTAAGACTCATATTGGCCATATGAGAAGGAGGGAGTGGTTTCCACTTACAGGCCAGCTTCCAGTGGAGATGGAAAGTACCAATCTCTAGCTCCCAGACCACCATCTGGTAATGGGAATAAGAAATCAGAGGTCACCTCTCAAATACATAGTAGAGAAGAGAGCACACAGTCATTTATATGCTATTGTTTACTATTTATTATTATATAAGTCTTATGAAGCATAAATAATGTGTCCAGCTTTATATATGATACATATGTAAAGACAATCTGCCCTGGGAATCTTTGGTTGTGTCTGTTCTTCTCCTCAAATGTAAAGGAGGGACAGAAAAAGCATTAGACTGAGGGTTCACATTTGCAGTCATCACAGTAGAAGCAAGTCCAAGAGGGACTGGAATGAGGAGCAGGAGGGATCCTGGCATATGTTGAGGGGTTGAATACGCCATATGGACAAGATACAAAGATGGGCATGGAAGAAGGAGATGAAAGGGAATACGCAAGCAATGACAGGTGGAGAAACGTGCAATGTTAGTGATTCATGCACACCTTGGGGGTATTCTGACCAGTTTGATACTAAGTCCCTTCAGCGCATAGGAAGTCTACAGGTGACACTTGAATCATGCATCCTGGAACCTTATTCTCCAGCCTCAGGATAGAAGTAAATCCCATTGGCTTCAATAGCTGTTATTTGTATCCTGTAGCAGGAGAATTGAGCTCTGGAGTGTTTTATTGTGTCTATAAAATGGCAGTTTAAATGTCTTATCTAAGAAGAGCTGGCTCATGCAGTTTCCTAACTGCACAGCCGAGAATCCCCTTTTTGTCAGCTAGACACTCCACCTTCCTCACGCCAAGCTATTTTATATGCTCTTGCAGAGATTACCCACAATTCCAAAGATTTTAAAAGGTTAAGTTCAGCTGCCTACCGATGCCAGTTAACTATGACTCCTCTATAGCAAGCCAGGTTTTTGGGCACAGGGGTCAGACAGCAAGGTTGGCACTCAATCCAGGAACCAAAAAATCCCCAGTCATGTTTTGTGCCAGCATTAATTCAAATCCCAGTCTACTGTAAATCCAGCCAGTGGATTTAGGTTTGCTGGACTCAGCAGCTGAGTTCTTGGCATGACAGGATTCCTCTTCAAGCCATGCACTTACATAAACCTGTAATGAGTTGTAGAGGCCTTTGGTGTTTTATAGATGAGGCCCCAGAGCCAGGATTCAGCCAGCCACAGTAATGCCTTTAATGGAAAATCCTGTCAAACCAGACAGTGTATGGGAGTTTAATCCCAGGAGAGGATTTCAGAGTTCAACTTGGAAGTGCCTTCCTGTACTGAAACAATTGGATGGTAGGACTGCATTCAATCCCTTTAAAAGTGGCTGGTCTGTTGTCATGTGGGAAAGAGAAAAGAGGGTTGCTGAATCTAGGATAAGGCATTCTAGACAGAGGATGTAGTCTTAGTACTTGAGATGCATAAAGAGAATAAGGTCTGGGAGGAAGTGTTTAGGATGCTAGCCTGGGCCATGGTATACCCAGTTTTAATTCTCTATTCTGCCACAGACTTTGTGACTTTGGATGAGTCACTTAGCCTCAACATGCCTGTTTCCCATCTGCAAAATGGGGATAATGGCACTGCCCTACCTCACACAAGTGCTGGAAAGAGAAATCTATTAAAGATTGTGAGGTGCTCAGATACTACAGTGATGGTGGCCATAGAAGTACCTCAGAGAGAGCGACTACTGCATTGGCACTTTCATTTGTTTGGGTTCATTTCATAAGAACGTTGTAAAATAACCCCAAAGTCCACATAGAGGGGTTTCTTGCTTACCCATTTTTAATGTAGCTTCAGAGAACTAAGTTCTGCCACAGTCCCATTTCCCACACACTTGTGGTAGTACTGCATGTGCTGCATAGGGTGAGGCACATTGATTTAAATGGTTGGGGAATATATGAAATCATTTACATTTTAAAAGATAAGTCTATTTTCATGTTGTATATAGTAATGGTATTTTAATACCTCAGTGTCAGACATGGATTAAATATATTTAGCATTGGCCAGTTTTGTAATATTTAATGTTTCGTATGTTATCAGGGGTGTAATAAAGATGTGACACGCGGGATTGCTGAGAAGAGGCTGAGCTTTATTTCATTGCCTCAGCCACCCGATGCGGATGAAGGTGAGAAAAGTCACATGACCCATGTCAGATGAAAGGATTCAGAACCCACTGACTACCACGGTTACTGTTACATCATCTTCCTTTAATAAAATATATCAAAGGCACATGAAATATGGTCCCAATAAAAGCACCACACTAATGCATCCAATTAATGAAAGGCACACTGGACATGCAAGGCTGAAGGTCAAGGTTGCAAAGTGACTATCCCTGTTATATGACAGGGTCAATATATCTTGACTCCAGTGGCTATTGTTACACCATGAACTGGTTATATACTCCCATGCAATGTAATGAAACATAAAGCTAATATACACAAATATGCACACAACCGTACCAGATCCGGACTCTCACTAAATTCTCTTTGAGCTGCCCATTTAAAGCTGTCTTAAGTGGGCAGCTGAGGATTGCAAGATATCTGCGCACTATTGCCTCCCAGCCTGTCTGTTGTAAGGGAAACATCACAGATGAGAGAACCATTGGGCTTTAGCAGGCCCTGCCAGTAAAATAGGTTGAGGGGGGCATTACAAACTGGCGCAACTGCTAAAGACTGGATTTGTCCCCCTTTGCATCTGGCTTCAGATGCGATGACCAACCCTCTGCACACCTGCTTTCACATCCAGCCTGGAGGATTTGTTTCTGATGGGGAAAAAATATTTGCCATGACTGAGAGAAGTGGTTCCCAACCATGGCTGGTGGGCCAAAAGTGGCCCATGGGGTCTTTCAAAGTGGCCTGAAGCTCCTCTCCTGCTGGCTGCAGAAGGTAGCCACTGCCTAAGTACCCAGGTGGAGCGTGTTGCCGGTGCAGGCTCCTTGCTGTGCAGCCAAGGGGACAGGAGATCAGTGCTCCCCTCCTCTTGACTGTAGCAGAGAGCACAGCAAAGCTCTCTGGCTGGGTCGCTAGGTGCTAGGTTCCTGCTGGAGCCAGAGGGAGGGTAACACTGATCTCTCGTCCCCCTGGCTGCAGAAGGGAGCCACTGCCTAGGGATGCACGTGAAGCACACAGTTTCCCTGCTGCAGCCAGGGGGGATAAGAGATCCTCCTTCCTGAATTCCTTCCCTCTGGCTGTAGTAGGGGGATGAGAGGGCTGCTGGCAGAGACTGGTGTCCCTTCAAGGCCATAAAAATTATAGTTGTGGCCCTTGTGCTAAAAAGGTTGGGAACCACTGACTGAGAGTGTGAAATCAGGACAGACCGAGACCAAATGAAATGGACGATAAAAGATGACCCAGCGCTGACTAAGCCCTCCTTTAAGATCATTTTGAAATGAGCTCAGTAATATGTTGGCTGAAGAGTTTTTTTTTCTCCCGCAGTCAGGTCATTGTTGGCAAAAGGACCTCTGCTGCAGCAGCCAAAGCCTCTACACCTGCTAATTTTCTAAAGCTATGTGGAGTCCCTCCCTTTTTTTAAAAAAAAAATCTCAATAGGAAATGTTTGTGCTTTGATTTTAATGTCTGAATAAGTGTTTAATTTCTTTCCAGTCTGTATTTTCTACTTTTGTTACACTCAAACACAGACACAGCACACCATTATGAACTAGTTCAGTGTTTCTCAATCTTTTTAATACCAGGCACTGGCATGCTGCTTTCCTGAACTGTTTCAGGGAAATTTCAGGGACTGGTTGTTAAGAAATACTGAATTAGTAAACACCATTAAAGCAATTCCAGATCATTGTCACTTAGCTGCTTTGAATGGAATTATTGACTGCTAAATGATACAAGGTGTTGGGAGTGGCAGTGATGAATTGGCCTTGTACCTTTCTGGGTAAACATAAGAACAGCCATAGTGGGTCAGACCAATGGTCCATTTAGCCCAGTATCCTGTCTTCTGACAGTGGCTGGTACCAGATGCTTCAGAGGGGATGAATAGAATAGGACAATTATCGAATGATCCATCCCATTGTCCACTCCCAGCTTCTGTCAGTCAGAAGTTTAAGGACATCCAGAGCATGGAGTTGCATCCCTGATCATCTTGGCCAATAACCATTGATGGAACTATCTTCCGTGAACTTATCTGAGAGCTGAACCCAGTTACAGTTTTGGCCTTCACAACATCTCCTGGCAATGAGTTCCACAGGTTGTGTTGTGTGAAGAACCACTTTTGGGTTTTTTTTAAACCTTCTGCCTATTAATTTCATCAGGTGACCCCTGATTCTTGTGTTATCTGAAGGAGTAAATAACATTTCCTTATTCACTTTCTATACACTATTCATGATTTTATAGACTTCTATCATATACCCCCTTAGTAATCTCTTCCAAGCTAAACAGTCGCAGACTTTTTAATCTCTCCTGGTACGGAAGCTGTTCCATCCACTCTAATCATTTTTTGTTGCCCTTCTCCGTGCTTTTTCCAATTCTAATATATTTTTTTAAGATGGGCTGACCAAACTTCACACAGTATTTAAGATGTGGACATACCACGGATGTATATAGTAGCATTATGATATTTTCCATCTTGTAGCATTATAATATTTTCCTTATTATTATCTAACCCTTTCCTAATGGTTCCTAATATTCTGTTAGCTGTTTTTACTGCTGCTGCACACTGAGTGGATGTTTTCAGAGAACTATCCACAGTGACTCCAAGATCTCTTTCTTGAGTAGTAACAGCTAATTTAGAATCCATCATTTTGAATGTATAATTGGATTGTTTTCTAATGTGCATTACTTTGCATTTATCAACATTGAATTTCATCTGTCTTTTTGTTGCCCCATTTTGTGAGATCTCTTTGTAACTCTTCACAGTCAGCTTTGGATTTAACTATCTTAAATAATTTTGTATTGTCTGCAACTTTGCCGCCTCACTGTTTTCCCCTTTTTCCAGATCATTTATGAATATCTTGAACAGCATTGGTCCCAGTACAAATTCTTGGGGACCCTCTCTCCATGGAAGATCTGAGTTTCTCGGGAGATTCTTTGCTCTTGCTGCTTTTTCTACACTTTATTCTCCATGTGTAACATCACAATCATCTTCATACAACAAAGAGAACCCACAGACAGAAGGTTATAAATTATAGGGGCTCCAGTGAAGAATAAACAGCAGTAGCAGATGTACACTTGAAAAAGAGAGCACTGGTTTTCATGCCAACGTGCCTTGTAATTTAAAAAACAAAAGGTGGGGGCAAGGGGAAAGAGAGAGATGGCAAATATATAAAATGTGGAAAATAGACCGATTTTCAAAAAAAGGACTTGCTAGTGATCCTGGCGATTGCTGTTGCATAAAGCTAAATTCTATCCTTAGAGGAAAAACAAAGCAAATACTAAATGAAAAAAAAAATCGCTGAACAGCTGGAGGTGATGCAATGGTTATCAATAGACAGCACGATAGGTCCCCTCTCCTGGTTGGGACCATCAGATATTACTGTTGCACAAACAATAATGCAAACAAACTGAATTTAAATAGTAATGGATATAGGGGGTGTAGTCTGTAGGTGTATTACATATGGGGTTTTGTAAAGCATTTGATACCATGTCTCACATAAACTTACTTGAAAAATGTATGCAAATTGACTTCAGTAGGACTACTGCCACAGGGTCTATAAATCGGCTGAAAGAATATTAGCAAATGGTAATGATAAATAGCAGTGTTTTCATTTGAAGGGGGGTAGCTCCTGGGGTGCTACAGGGATTGATGTTATACCTTCTCTCATTTATCACCTTCATCCATTGATCTGGAAGATTAAGTAAATAGCCTGTTAATGAAATTCACATACAATAATGAATTGGGAGGAGTTTCAAACAGTAGCGAGGACAAATAGTAATAAAAAGGCACCCAGCAAGATTAGAAACGAAGACAGAACATGTATCCTTCCCTAGTGGATTAACGGTGAATAAAGAAGTGTAATTTACCCCTGCACATAACACCATAACCAGGGGTCACTGAATAAATTAACAGGAAGCAGGTTTAAAACAAATAAAAGGAAGTTCTTCTTCACACAGTGTACAGCCAACCTGCGGAACTCAGTGCTGGGGATGTTGTGAAGGCCAAAACTATAACTGGATTTAAAAAAAAAATAGATAAATTCATGGAAGATAGGTCCATCAATGGTTATTAGTCAAGATGGTCAGAGATGCAACCCCATATACTGCTTGTCCCCAAACCTCTGACTGCCAGATGCTGAGACTAGATGACAAGGGATGGATCACTTGACGATTGCCCTCTTCTGTTCATCCCCTTTGAAGCATCTGGCAGTGGCCACTGTCAGAAGAAAGGATTCTGGGCTAGATGGGCTATTGGGCTGACCCTGTATGGCCATTCTTATATTCTTATTTAGCCTTACAACACCCCTGAGAGGTAGAGAAGGGTTATCTCATTATCTATCGCACTGCAAACCCTGTCCAGATAATAAGGTCCTTTTTTGGCTCTAATCAGATTAATAAATAACAAAGAGACATAACTTTGAGGGGGGCTTTGGGAGAGGGGGCTTAAAGGGGTTGGCTCGTTTGAGCTCCTCATTTGATAATGTTGCTGGAGACCTTGGAAAACCAGTAGCTGACTTTAGAGAAAAATGCTGACCTTTGATAGCCTGCCCTAGTGTGTTAATGTAACGTCAGCCACAAACCAATGATGAATGCTGTGGGTAGATTGATAATTTACAGGCTCCAGCTGTACTGCAAAGAGCTCATTTTGAACTATGTAGCAGAAGGACTCTAGGAGGATTTGTGGCGGTTGATATCTGTTAATCCACCAGGGAAGTATAGACCAGTTAATGATCCTACTTTTCCACTCCCCATTGCCCTGCACTGCATTAAATCAGGTCAAGGTTCTATGTTGGAGAAATCCTCACAAACTGTAGTAACATACTGGGATAAGAGAAACTCTGCAGTCTATGTACCTACCTACATGTAACTAGCTGGTGTTTGAAATCTGGAATATTTCTCCCCCCCTAATTTCTTTTGTATACATTCACAGAGATGCCATGTCCGTTGCTGCCCTTGAGATTCCATTCCATGCGTTAATAATTACATTCTGCATTAGGACTCTTCTTCTGAGCTCTCTTAGTATCTAATCCTTTCTTAGCTTCTTAGAGCCTGAGCCTCTTGAACCATTGTATGGCCCTCCACCTTCTCTAAACCCAATGTGCTGACCTTGTTTGAAAATCCACCCACTTATTTTGGTGCCGAAACGGGAGTCTGAGCTCTTTGAAAATCCATCTTCAATTGTAGGTCCTGAGCTTTTCTGAAAACTCTGGCCATAATCTCTTTGTGCCTCAGTTTCCCACTAGTGAAGTAGGTATAAGAACATATCCTTTGTCTGTCTTTTCTATTGGACTGGATGTTTTTCAGGGCTGCCTCTTACTATGCATTTGCAGAGCCTCTAGCACAGTGGGGCTCCAAATCTCAGGCAGATGCTCTAGATATTATCACAACAACAATGAACTACTTATGGTTTGTGTGAAAAACAGGGCAACAAGAAAGCTCGGTTCTAATTCCAGCTCTGCCAATGGTTTGCTCTGTGACTTTGGGTAAGCCACTTACCCCTCAGTTACTCCTTCTGTAAAATGGGGCTAATACCTAACTATATTCAAAAAGTGCTGTGATGTCTTCTGAGGGAAGGTAAGTGCACAGTCCCGCATGAGTAATGTCCCTGGTTATTTTCATTGTTATTTTATTACAAAAGGATTACATTGGGAGAAAGCCCATTTCAGAAACTCCTAGAAGCAATGTCATGCCCTCAAAGGTATGATCAACCAATGACAATTTGTTGTGAGGATGTCGTGATCAAGGTTTGGTGTTTCATTGGCTGAGTGTGTGGCCATCTGCCCTCTGGGGAGACTGTTTTGAGGGTGGAATTCTGCTGAAAGAATTGCCATTCCACCATGTGTAGTGTAATTAATTTCTTATTAAACTCACTGCTATTTTCCTAACCTCTGGACTGCGAATAAGCATTGCATCAAACCCATGTCTGTTTCTGTTACTGCTGGGGTACTCGCTTTCCCTGGTGTCCTGTGTGCTGGAATAGTGGTCTTGCTCTGGACACTGGACTTTCGGCAGAAGCAAAGTTGCTAGCAAGTTATTCTTCAGTGTGTTGAATAGGCAGCGTCTGTCTCAGCTTCCAGAAATCCACCTAACTGAGGGCCTGATCCAAAGTCCATTAGGTCAATGGAAAGGCCTAAAAACACTTTTTCTCTCTTTCATTGCGGGACTATTGCAAGGAAATATTTATGTACATTTTTAAATACCCTGGGTTTCTTAGAGAGAGGTTCTGAAGGGGCTGAGTGTGTGTGTGCTGCTTTTTAATGTCACCCTGTAGCAACCCTGTGGTAATCACACTTCCTACCCAGAATGCATTCCCTGCAGGAGCAGCGAAGCAATGTCTGACCAAGGGAAGAGAGAGGGTCTGGCACAAGCTGCTTAGATCCACAGCCAGTAGTAAAGGGCTTTACCTAGAAGGCTTGCCTTGCTGGCTGGATCACAGATTTGTCTGGCAATTCTCGGATAAACCTGAGATTCTAATTGAAATGCATTTTGTGGCCTGAGTTCAGACGCTATAAGGCAAGAGTCCATGTCTTAAAGTGAACCAGCTTCACACCTGTTTCATCGCTGCTGGCAACTTCTGTTTGAGAAAAGCCCATTGCTGTGGTAAAATGTAAGATAATAATAATAAATCCTATTCACAGAAGGCTTTGATCAAAGGGCTTTCTCTTTTCTTTCTCTGTCTTGTTTTCCTTCCTTATTTTTCTTTCCTTTCCCTTCCCTTCCTTTGTCTGATTAGTACAGACAACTGTGTCTGACTGTGTAGGGGAGTTAATCGTGACTGTGAAAGCATTTTGAGGCTGGTGGCGAAGGGTGTATGGATTTCATATAGCCTTGCGCTGGATTGAAATAAAGTCAGATCCTAAGAAGATTAATAACTACACTGTAGTTTTATTCAGTATCTGCTCAGTGGCATGACTCCTGTCAGTTCTATTTTCTGACCTCATTTCCTTTCATGGTGTTTCTCTTAAATATGCCATCCTCCTCAGGTGTTCCTGCTTCGGTGCTCCATGCACATACCCACAATAGGTACAGGCTGATGAGACACAGGCTGGGACTTGGGAGATTTGTTCCTGGCTCTGCTACAGATTTCTTGTGTGACCTTGGGTAAGACACTTAGCTCTCTGTGCCTCAGTTCTCTGTCTGTCAAATGGGGATAATACTTCTATAGTCTATCTTGTTTAAGCTTTTCAGTGCAAGGACTGTCTCTTACTGTGTGTCTGTACCTCATCTCACAAAAGGGGCTCCCAAACTTAAGTGAGGCCTCTGGGCTTTGTCACACAAATAAATAAAAATACAATACAGTGGATCCTTCTTTCTCAACACTCCACCAAAGTCACTCATCCATTCTCCTTCAGACCTTTTCCTCTTGCTCGCAAGCCTGCCCTATAATCCAAGGAACTTTGTGTCAAATTTCCATAATGCCTGGTTTCGGTACCCAAGTAGGATTACCAACCCTCCAGGATTGTTCTGGAGTCTCCAGGAATTAAAGAATAATCTTTAATTAAAGACTATGTCATGGGATGAAACCTCCAGGAATATACGTACAAAGCTGGCAACTCTATACCCAGGCGGGGATTGCTGATGGGCAGTGCCAGTGCTAGCCCACTGGGGACCCTAGGCAAGAATATTTCCCCCCTCACACACATATACACACAGCACATACTAATAACTAATGGGGGGAGCCTTGAGCTACTCAAGGCCCTAAGCAATTGCTTAGTATCCTTATGCCTCACGCCAGCGAAGGGGAAAAACCTCCATTTGTTCCCAAGGCATCCCTCCACATCTCATTGTGAGTGTTCTGACAGAAAGGACCACCTCATCTACATTAGAAATAGCAAAAAAATCATAAAATGAAATAAGTAAATAAAACCCAAAGAGCTTCACACCCAGTTCATAACCATGTTTAGAGCTGTTTGCACACCTGACACATGCCATTATGAAAATCTATTATTCAATATATTTTCCAGCTCTTTATTCAATATATCCATCTATAAATACTTCACATATATTGCAGCAGTCATCAGATAGATACCGCTGTAGATTAGATTTACATCAGGAGCATTCACTATAATCCTGGTTGCATATCTATAGACTAACAGAAATGCAATATGAAGGTTTTGAAATCAAGCACTCCAAAGTCAGGGAAGCCTGAAAATTAATTATTTTCCTTCAACATTAGCTCAGCCACCAAGGACACACTATATATTTTATGGGAATATAAAAGCTAACATAATAATACACAAAAGTTTATAATAAACGAATTAAATCTGGAATGGAGCTACAACATATGCGTCAGTGGACTGGGTTAACGTTCTGAGCAGACGCCTGAAGTTTTGAATGCCTTGACCTCACAGACTTAAAGTTGAATTGTTGCTATTTAAAAAAAAGTATTTGTTTTTTAAACACAAAGGAAAAAATCTGGAGCTATTCACTTTGTGCTGCTAACAACTTCCATGAGCTTCACCACTGACGCTTGCAACTTCTTTGTTAGAGGCTCTGAACACGAGTTAGGGGTCATAGTGGACAAATAATTGAACACGTGCTCCCAGTGCAATGCTGTGGCAAAAAGGGGCCGATGTGATCCTTGAATGTATAAACAGGGGAGTAGTGAGTCGGACTAAGGAGGTGATTTTACCTCTGCATATGGCATTGGTGAGACTAACACTGGGTCTGGCATCCACATTTTTAAAAAAAAATATTAAAAAATTGGAGTGGGTTCAGAGAAGAGCCACAATCAATGATTTGAGGAATGGGGAAAATGTCTTACACAGAGAGACTTAGGGCTCATCTATATAAACATTTAGTTCTCAGCAATCTGGGGTGTAAATGTACCTTGCACTAGCCCATGGCTCACTAAATGTCCATGTCATTTAGAGTGCCATGGCATGCTTTGATTTACCCCACTTTGAAAGAAAAGATCAAAGTGCACTGTTAGTGCATGTCAGCAGGGTCCCTAGGGACAGTCAGCGCACAGCAGGCTAATGCCGAGTAGATTTACACCCTAACTTGCTGTGAGCTAAATGTTCATACGGACAAACCCTTAAGGAGCTCAGCTCGTTTAGTTTATCAAAAAGAAGACTGAGAAGTGACTTGGTTGAAGTGCAAAAATACCTTCCTGGGGACAAAATAATGGGCATGAAAGGGCTCTTTGATCTAGTATAGGAAGGTATAATATTAACCAATGGCTGGAAGCTGAAGCTAGACAAACTCAGATTAGAAATAATGCACAACTTTTTAACAGTGAGTTTGATTAACCATTGGAACAAACTACCAAGGGAAGTGGTGGATTCGCCATCTGTTGATGTCTTCAGATCAAGACTGGATGCCTTTCTGGAAGGTCTACTTTAAACACAAATTAATAGGCTCCATACAGGGGGAAACGGTGAAATTCGATGGCCTGTATTATACAGAAAGTCAAACTATATGATCCTTCTGGCCTTAAAACCTATGGTTCCTATGCTTGGAAGCTACGCAGGTGCTATAGCGCAACAGGCTCCAATTCAGCAAAGCACTTAAGTAGGCACTTAACTTTAAGCACTTGATTAGGGAATTAAGTATGTACTTAAAATGACACCGGTGCTTATGTGCTTTGCTGAACTTCAATTTCATCATCCCTTGCTCCAATACTGTCATGATTTTAATACATGCCTCTTGATTTTAAGTCTCTTGCTTGGTCAGCAGCAGAGCTTATACACTCCTGTAATCAAGTAGTTGTCCATATGTGCACATCCCATATCAATATTTAGGGGGCGAATCTAGCCCCATACAGCGTGGTTACCAAGGGCCCCTTGAGGACACATGCTTTAGCACATAATGACCAGGAACGGTCATTATGGTCAAAACACCAGATTTCCATCAGCATGTGCTGCTATCCAACGCCCTTCTGGAGCACTGGCTGGTTCAGTATTTACTCAGAAGAGTATCACTTGTTGAATCAGCAACACCTGGGGTTAAATAAATGCCTGCCATTCAAGTGCTATCCATGCCCAACCTTCCTTAGCTTATGATGCGATTTCATAATAATACTCCCCAAGATGTTGGGTCTGATACCTGTGAATGTATCCACCCATGTGACTATATATTTCTGTACGTAGTTATCCACTTCGATATCTGCCCAGCACACACTGCCTTTCAGGTTGCATGTCTTTCACTGCCACTGGCTATAGTGTGCAGAATCTAAGCCAGTCCTGAGGCAGATATGATACAGCTTTGTATTAAAATGACCCTCCTGCCAGAATTTTGGGGCCAAATTTTCTGCTGGTGTCAGTCCATTGGAGAAGTCCATTCCTCAAGATCCGGGGTGACTTCTTGCTAAGCCCCCATGACCCAGTAGCATCAGTTTCCAAAAATGCCTTCTTTCACCTCCAGCATGCTAGGAGAATTTGTCCCTTCCTGCCAGACTCAGCCGCTGTAATCCATGCGATTGTCACCTCCAGGCTTGATTACTGTAATTCATTGTGCCTGCAACTGATTGTGAAGATGATGCACAGGCTCCAGCTGGTACACAATGGACTGCTGCATTCTCCCTG
This sequence comes from Mesoclemmys tuberculata, assembly GCA_007922155.1. Taxonomy (NCBI): domain Eukaryota; kingdom Metazoa; phylum Chordata; order Testudines; family Chelidae; genus Mesoclemmys; species Mesoclemmys tuberculata. The sequence goes on along the minus strand of ML675616.1, from coordinate 85,640,584 downwards.
GCTGCAAACAGCACATCAGGCCCTGTCCTTTCACTGGCTCCCAATCAGCTTTAGGTGCCAGCCTAATTTTCAAAGCAGTTCATGGATCAAACCCCAAATTTTTATCTGTGAACCACCACGACAGCTGTGCTCCTCTGGGATAATGGAGATCACAAAGCCAAAGATGAGGCTCATAAGAGATGGGCACAAAACATTATCAGTTGGGGAGGGACGGGAACCAGCTCTGGAACAATCTTCCAGTGGGGATCAGGTGAATCTAGCATCTGACCATCTTAGGAAACATTGCAAAGATTTTCTCTTTGAAAAAGCCTTTCCACCGTAAGTGATACTTACAATTCACACACCCCTTTTATTCCTAAACCCCTACCAGTTCCATCTCCCCCAAAAAACCAACCCCAGGCAAAGTTCTGTCCCCAGAAAGGAAGATGTGCCAGAGACTCCATGAAGTCCACTAGGGACTTCGCTACTACTACTGATTTTCTGTGGAAGGCACTCAGATACTACAGTGATATGTGGCAGTATAAAACCCTAAGAGAAAGCGAGAAAAAATTTAATCCTCGGTCTCTTGGAAACTGGCTCTCAGAGAAACAGCCCTAATTTTTTGGTCTCCTGAAATGCAGTGCTCCACAAGGAAATGGCACTGAAGAAGAGTGTATGCATGTAGGCGGTAGACTAAGTCTAACCCAAACAGATCTGATTTAATCCTAATGTTGAATGCTTAATTTCACAGGCCTATCACTACCACTGGAACTAGATCAGTTTCATTACCTCATGCAGATCTGTGTCAGGCGCTGCAATGAGCAAACCCAGAAATCTCCCCAGGACGGTATTAATTTCTAAATTGTGGAAAAGGCCTGAGCTAAAACCATCTTCTTCTTCTCTGTGGGAAGGTGGAGAGCTGTGAGGGAGGAGCACTGCCATAGATTTTAAAATATCATTAAAGAATTGCAATATCCACGAGTCGATACTGTCTGCCACTGCCAAAGAGAAAACTAGTACTCCACTTCCTTCTTTTTCCATTTGTGATAGATACATGGCAGGTCTTTAACACTATTCTTGAGCACCTACTGCAATAATTCCTCCAAGGAGAGAATGATTATTTACTACTTGCATTCTCACCTGAGGGTTTTTCAGAGAGGAAATATCAAGCCATGAATACGAAAGGATTGGATTGAAGAAAAGCTGTTCCCATTTTGCCCCACATGTCATTCTGAGAAGTGTTTATTGTCATGTAAAAGCGGTGAATTGTACTTGCAAATAGAATTTTTCTACTGAAAATGTGTTATTTGGGAGGTTTTTACGGGTGAATTTTATCTCCTGGCCACAGTCATATGCCCAGCGATTTCTGTTACTTTAACCATCTTGCTGGAAAATAATGTCATTTGTGGCATCAGCATTCCAAAAGCCAAATACCAGTGATAGCCAACTAATTTCCATCCTGTAAACACGACATATTCACACTTTTGAGTATATTCATGACAACACACTGATGTTTCCATCGTGCTAACAACGCTTGCCAATTAACAAACCCTCCCGACCAGAGTAGCAACTGCAAAAGGAGATGCTAATCCAGTCTCTGTTGTGTTGCAGTGCACAAAGCATGGACTCTCTCCATATGGTCTCTCCTTCTTTGCAAAGTAAGCATCAGTATTGCTTTTGCATGTTTAATGACAGTTTTCTATAGCCTACTGAGCCTAGAAAATATTAGAGAAGCACTGAGTGATTACATTCCGCTGGAGCTAGGCCAAAACATCTCTAGTACTTCTTCCAAGTTTTGGAAAATATGTACCAACAAGTTGCGGATAAATTCCAAAATGTTATTCTCCTTTCTGTTCATCTCAAATGCAGGCTGACTTGCATTCCTTCTTCCCCAAGCTTTTGCCTGTCCACATCTCAAGAGCTAACACTCACTGACTTGACCGCCTTCCTGCACCCATATTCACACTGGATTCTGTATGAATGGATTGTGTAATTTATAGAGCAAATAAATAACAAGAAGCTATGAATTATGAGGCTTTTATTCCATCCAGCGGTCCTGTTCTCATTCAGATCAGAACCCCTCTAGTGAAGGCATAAACCAGAAAAGGGATGCTTGAGTCCTCTGAACCCTCGATAGAATTATAGGCACATGTAGCAAACGACTGCCTTTTCTTTGGATAGGCTTGCTTTGGTAACCTCAAGCCCTTTGCACTGATTAGAACAAGGAGGAGTCGGTTTGATTTCCCTCTGTAAGATGAGAGCTGGCACTTAGTAAGGCACCAATATCTCCAGTTTCCCAGTTAAACTGTGAGCAATGGAGAGCAAATTGTCATTTGGAAATTATGAAAAATGTGCCTCATTAGCTCAGAGCAATCCCTTCATGTACCTACTGGATCTGCACAAATTCCCTCCCGCCCACCTCCATTAGGAGCTACGTGACTCAGGGACAACATATTATGTACAAGTACCTGTTTTCTTTTGCAGCCCTGCCATGCTGATCTAGAGTCAACAGGAGATTTATTGTCACTGGGCAACGTAGTCAGCGACAGAAGACAGCATGTGTGGTCAGACCGAATGCATCTTTCCTTTCTTCAAATTTTACTTTGCATGACTGAGCTACAGTGTGCCGCCCACCCCGCTGATACCCAGCACCATGCACCTCTGTGGTGCTATGTAAATAGCGAATCATCATCATTGTTCCCAGTCTCTGTAGCATGGCCATACCAAGCTCTACGAAGTACTGCCACTCAAGCTAGCCTCCAGGTTCTCTAGAATACTGTCTCCTTCTCAGCCACCCCCATCACGGAATAGCCACTAGAGCTGGGCGGAAACTGGCATTTCTATTCAGTGGGAAGTTCAGATATTATGAACTTTGCTTTCATTCCTAATCAGAACAAAAAGCTGAAATTTTGAAACGTCCCATGCAACCAAAACTCAAAAAAAAAAAAATTCTCTGTGGAACTGTCAAAATGCTTTGTTTTGATAATGCCAGAACCTTGTAATATAATACAAAATATTAAAATATAGATCAAGCCCACATAGCATAACCGTGCTGCAAGCCCTCTAACTGATGCCATCTCTGAGCTCCAACCCCTTACATCAGAAACTCCAGGGTGCTGACTCTCTGGTAACCCCAACCTCAGCAATCCACCCCCTTGACAACACAACCACGCTACAGTGAGATGTAATGTTTCCAGTTCTGCTGATATTTCCAGACTCCTGGCAAAAAATGCGTGCCTGAGGATGAAGATACATGCCGCTGATACCAAAGCAGTGGGAAGAACAGCTCTAACTTTCTAAATGGGAGCTGTGTGATCGCAGCTATGTGGCAGTCAGAACATTTGAGGCTAGGAGGTGGCACCTTTACCGCTCTCCAGCATGTGATGGAACCATGTGTCGGCGAATTTGCTAATTTACTAATGTTTTTATGTATTGTCACAAAAAAGTCTTAAATACAACATCATCATTACACAGTTAAACACTGTAAAGCATGGCAATGTCAAATATAAGGTTGCTCACGTGACCATAAGTGTGTCCCTTATCTGCAGAGAGGACAAGGTGGATGAGGTAATAGCTTTTATTGGAGCAATTTTTGTTGAGGGAGCCAAGCTTTCAAGCCACACAGAACTCTTTTTCAGGGCTGGGAAGGGTACTCCCAGCGACATTGCAAAATGCAAGATGGAACAGATTGTTTAGCATAAGTAGTTAGCACGTCATCTAAGGGACCCTTCAAGATGCAGTGGCCCTTATCTGCAGTCTATAGACTGTCATCACATGATGCTATAGTATTTCTCAAATAATATAATATAATATCCGATTATTTTTCGTGCAAACTCATATATACGTGTGGGATCTGGTCATATTTTTTTTCTGTTCTGGTACACTTATACTCATTCCATTCTTACCATGGCCCAGGATAGCTCTACGTGGAACAAAGGAATTGGCACAGCAGTTCAGACCCGTGGTCCAGCTAAGCCTACACCCAGGCATTGAGAGTGGCTGGTGTCAGTTCCTTCAGAGGAGGATGCAAAAATCACAGGAACGGGCAACTGCAGAACACGCTGCTTATCAAAGAAATTTCTTCCTAACCCGTGTCAGTTAGGGCTAGGCTTCTGCCCTGAAGCATGAGGGCTTATTAGCATTTTTCTCCTACCTTGTTCACATAACTGTGGATGTTCTTGAGATCCATATAAATGTCTAATCCTTTTTTTAAAAATTTTTTTTAATCATGCTGAGCTCAAGGTGTTGTGTCAAAAATATTTCCTCTTAAATGTGCAGCCTTTCAGTTTCATTGGCTGTTCCTTTGTTCTAGTATTATTTCACAGGGAATGCCATTGTCAAGATTATTCTCTGTCTCGTTCCTCATACTGCCTAATATTTGGTTTGCTTTTCTTGACTGCCGCTGCACATTGAGCAGATATTTCACTGTGACATCCAGGTCTTTTTCCTGAGCGCTTACAAAATGTGCAGATGGCACAATATTACTGACATTAGTCTAGATTAGAGAAGACTGGAAAGGTTTGGCCAAAGTTAGAGGACTGGGCAGCACAGTCGCAGATGAAATGCAACCTTGGCAAAAACAAGATAAGGCACATTGGAAGGAATAATGCATGTTTTTGCCCAGTGCTTTTTCTGGGCAACCGCGCCTCCACTTTGCCCTTTGCTGTGGACCCTATGCTGCTAATACAATCTAGCCCTTTGTTAGGATTTAATCAGCTTTGCACAATACTTACTGGACTGGCTCAGTGATTTGCAGATGCTCACAACCTTGTCAAATGACAAGAGTTTTCCTCAGGAACGAGGCTGAGCACTGCTACTGAGTGACACCAACTCGCCTGACGGGCTGCAGCTTTGTCCTGTTCAGGCATCGACAAACAAGGGCTGGGAATTGCAGTGGACTATGAAGACCAGTTATTGGAAAAGGATGGAATAAAAGTAAGGACTCCTTGGCCCCCCGTCTGGGAGATATTCTCTAATGGGGCTTTCTGGGTGATAGAAGCAGCAGGTAGAGGAAGCTTCTCTTGACCAGATTTAGGGTTTCCCAAAATTGTCCAGTGTGACTAAAGCCACTCTGGGGAATGGCCACTTCAGATATGTACAGTGTTACACATCCAGACCTTGATCCTACAAAGACTCATCCACATGCTTAACTTCATGTGCTGGGAGTAGCAGGCCTGTTGAAGTCAATGAGATTGCTCAGAGTGTATAAAATTAAACATGTCTTTGCAAGATCAAGGCCTTAATGAGCTTAGCAAAATAGACCCACTATAATGCATGCTTAGTATGAGATTTTCAAATACTCATAACTGGGTCAAATAAAAACCAATTTCCTCCATAATAAGGCTGGGTACCGCAGCTCAGTCAGAGCTGTCTCCATGCCAAATTGCAACTTTCAGATCTCAGCCATTTTGGCAATAAGTGATGCTGTGAACTAAGGGTCACCAGAGATAATAGAGAAAAATGTATTCCGTTTTCATTCTCGCTCAAAAATAGCCTGAATCATTTTCATGCAAACTTTCCAAAACCCTCACCAAGAATGGAAAAATTGAGCCCAAAAGGTGGATGTTTCAAGAGTTAGGACCGTCTGAAAACACAGTTTTATAATGGAAACCATTTTACCACCCTAAGTATAGTGGTAGCTGCCACTCCTTGTTATCCTTTATTAATATGTGTTACAGAACATATTGTTTTGTTTCTGGGATTGTAATTCTGCTAGAAAGGGAAAAGTAACTAAACATGAAGCAATGATAAAACTGCTTTTTTAACATTTAAAACTTCAAGTACCAAATGCACAAGGTTATTAGGATTTGCAGGTGTTTGGTGCAAGGATGAGGAGATGGCTTACTTTGTTTTATAGTAGGGTCATTCTTGCATATTCTTGGGAGAATTCTCAACACAGTGATAACATTTAGCACTATCTTGCACCTTCTACGCTAAACAAAGAAAAACTGGCACCATTTACACACAGGAGGCCTGATTCTCAGCTGTGTAATGCTAGTTTTATATCAAAGTCACTCCATTGACTTCAATGACTGAGCATCTTCAGCTGCAAAAAAAGAAAAGAAAAGAAAAGATGCCCCCGGTCTCTATCACTTGAGCAAAAGAAGAACCTTTGTTAGCTATTTCACTATAAGGGCTTCTGTCCACATTATCACAGCACTGACATTAATCCCCACTGAAGTCATTGGAAAGGCTTCCATTCATACTTTTAGTATGGTCCTCTGGTTAGAACATTAATCTAGGACTTAGAATCATAGAACCATAGGGTAAGAAGGGACTGCAATGGTCATTATTTCTAAACCCCTGCCAAAATGCAGGAGTTGTTGTGTCTAAGCCATCCAAGATAGATGGCTATCTGGCCTCCTTTCGAAAACCACCAGTGAAAGAGTTTCCACAACCTCCCTAGGTTGTTCCACTGTCCTACTATTCTTACAGTTTTTCCTGAGATTTAATCTAAATCTGCTATGCTGTAGTTTGAACCCTTTGCTCATCTTTCTGGCTCGCCTCTGGATCCTTTTCAGTTTCTCCACATCCTTTCTATACATTGGTGGCCAAAGCTGGACACAGTACTCCAGCAGGGGCCTAACCAGCTCTACTCTACCAGTAGAGTGGTACTATCATCTTCAGTGACTTCAATGCTATGCCTCTGTTAATGCAACCTACAATTGCATTTGCGTTTTTTGCAACAGCATCGCATTGCTGACTCATGTTGAGGCTGTGATCCACCACAACTCCCAGATCCTTCTCTGCAGTGCTGCTGCCAAGCCAGTTTTCCCCCATTCTGTATTTGTGAATTTGATTTTTCTTCCCTAAGAGTAGCACCTTATATTTGTCTTTGGGTGAATTTCATTTTGTTGTCTAGAGCCCAGTTCTCCAATTTATCAGGCTCCCTCTGAATCTTGACTCTATTCTCCAAAGTGTTGGCAACCCCACTAGCTTTGTCTCTTCTGCAAATTTGATCAGTATTCTCCCTATTCTTACATCCATGTCATTAATAAAGATGTTAAACAACACCAGACCCAGAGCAGATCCCTGTGGAACCCCACGTGAGACCTTCCTCCACTCCAACATCATTCCATTTATAGTGACTTTCTGTTTATGGATGTTAAACCAATTATAAATTCACTTAATGGTAGTTCCGCTGAACCCGTATTTCTCCAGCTTACTTATCAGAAAACGTCATGTGGGACTGTGTCAAAAACCTTGCTGCAGTCCAGGTATATTAAGTCCACTGCATTCCACCTATCCAGCAAATCAGGTATCCTGTCAAAGAGGGAAATCAAGCTGGTTTGGCATGATTTGTTCTTGTTAAATCCATTCTGGCTGCTAGTGATCACCCTTTCATCCTCCAGGTATCCACAAATTGAATGTTTTATACATTGCTTTAGTAACTTCCCAGGTATTAAAGTCAGGCTGATTGGTCTATAATTGCCCAGCTCCTCCTTTTTCTTCTCCGTTTTTAAAGATGGGCACTACACTAGCCCTTTTGCAGTCTTCTGACACCTCTCCTGTTATCCATGAGTTTGCAACTATTATTGCCAGTGGCTCTGAGATTTCTTCAGCTAATGCCTTCAGTACCCTTAGGTGAACAGCGTCAGGACCCGATGATTTGAATTCATTCTTAAGAATGACTTAGGGAACCTTGGTTCAATTCCCTGCTCTTTCACAAACTTTCTGTGTGATCTTGGGCAAATCACTTAGTATTTCTATGCCTTCATTTCTCAGCAGTGAAATGAGGATAATAGCATTGCCCTACCTTACATGTGTGTTGTGAGTAAAAATAGACTAAAAATTGTGAAGCACATTGAGATCTACTGATAAAAGTGCTGCATAAGAACTAGGTATTAATATCTGAATGGAAAATGGATCAGCCCTGTCAAGTGTGTTGAACTGGTCTGATATTCCATCCAAGAGGACAATGATATGTTTACACACTAGCTAGCTGTACATTAGCAACCCTACTGGACCTAATCCTGAACTGACTTCACTCTGTAGAACCCCATTGGATAGAATGTAATTTATTATTGGGCTTAGTCCACAGGTATCATGATGGATGCATTGTTTCAGTGTGGTATCATTCTTTTTACTGCTCAGGGACTGCGCTGATAACCCACGCAACTAAATAGGATTTGGGCTGAATAGGGTTTTTTTTAAAGGAGGTAAATTGTGACTCCTCTTGGCAGAGGGAAAGCCTTGTCACCCTGGAAACGACGAAGGCCCATTTTCCAGAAGCCCACATCAACTCTGTCATCCTATGGAAGTGGGCTCTCGGCCTGTACGAAAGCAGCAACGGAAAAACAAAAGCTCCAGCAACAAGGCTAATAATAGTTCCAATAAATGTTCAGTGCATAATACCACAGTACATAGTTCTGAACCTGCTCATGGGAAGTGTTGCTTATGTTCATTTGCATATTAATTCCGGAGAGAAATGCTAACTCTTTGGCGGGGATAAATAACTCCAATTGTAGTGCCAAGGTTGTTGATTAAGTTTTTATTCCATCTTCCCAGCGGAAATTTGTTTTGTAACTGCCAGGGGAAGTTCTGAGCCATTTGGACTTCTGCAAAGCACATGCACCTATTGTGTTGCCATTCTAGAGCGAGGGATCAGAGTAAACCATAGGAACTACTATTCTAGATCAGACTAGTTGTCCATCTAGGCCAGTATCCTGCCTCCAACACTGACCAGATGCACACATTATGGTCACAGAGTGTTCAGGCTCTAGAAGAGACATCTCCGCCTCTCCCCTTCCTCCAAAAAGCAAACCATATGTTCAAATGGACTTTTATTGCATCCCCACCCTAACATCTTTTCTAGAACAGGGAACAATCTGAGACTTGCCCTGTGCGAAACTGGCATGGTTGGGATGCTCCTTATTGTCAAAATCAGCATTATGCAGTGACAGTTCTGGAGTTAGGGGAGTGTTATCTGGGGTTTGTCAAAACCCAAAGCAGTGGTAACTTAACTATTTCTCTCCAGGGGGTGTCAAGCATAAATCAATGGAACACAGCACTTCCATCTGATAATTGATTAATACAAGCAAGTGTTCTATAATCTAAAACGACTATTTGTTAGATGTGAAGCACATACACATACTCAATAGGTTTAGGACATCCCAGGTATAGTTACCCACAGTCTGAGATGGTTTTGAATGATCACCAACCAGGCTTCCGGGGTCCTCTTTCCATCCAGCTGATGGAAAATATAGGTGTCAGCTCCTTGCCCAAAGAAAAGCTCCCTCGAACAGCTCCTATGTATTTACTTTTACTTAATCTTTTATAGCTAATTCTTACAAAACACATAAACTATAGTGATTCCTAGTGGGTCACGATAATAACCTCTACTGGGTTACCAATTCTCCTAATTTCAGCAAACTATTCATTATCTCAAAACATTTCTAATATTTCTAGCCATAACAACATTATATAAGGGGCACCTAAAACCAAGGTCACTATTCACTCACTCTCTTCCATAACCTTCTGTCCCATCCTCCCATTCTAATTAACAAACTGCAAGTATGCAGCTATCTGACCTTGCCTCACAAAGGTCTAATATTATTCCTAGCTATGTGATGTTTGGTTTTCAGCTGACAGTGGCTGAACATACAAAATGGCTGACTGCAGTACTGTCAAGTTCTGGGGTACTTGCAGGAATCATAGAACATTAGGTTTGGAAAGGACCTCAGGAGGTCATCTAATCCAACCCTCTGCTCAAAGCAGGACTAACCTCAGCTAAATAATCCCAGTGAGGGTTTTGTTAAGCCACAGTTTAAAAACCTCTAAAGATGGAGATTCCACACCTCCCTAGGTAACACATTCCAGTGCTTCACCACCCTCCTAGTGAAAAACTTTTTCCTAATGTCCAAACTAGACTGCCCCCACTGCAACTTGAGACCATTGCTCCTTGTTCTGTCATCTGCCACCACTGAGAACAGCCTAGCTCCATCCTCCTTGGAAGCCCCTTTCAGGTAGTTAAAGGCTGCTATCAAATCCCCCCCCCATTCTTCTCTTCTGCAGACTGAACAAGCCTAGTTCCCTCAGCCTCTCCTCATAAGTCTTGTGCTCCAGCCCCTTAATCATTTTTGTTGCCCTTTGCTGGACTCTCTCCAACTTCTCCACATCCTTTTTGTAGTGGGGGGCCTGAAGCTGGACCCAATACTCCAAATGTGGCCTCACCAATGCCGAATAGAGGGGAATGTCAAATTCCAGGGTAACAGGAGATGACTCCTTGGAATAGAATGCAGGCACTAAGGATATGGAGGGAAATTTGAGCAGGATTCAATCTATGAGTACAGAAGTGGAAACTCCATGCAAATATCATGTGTACATTTACTACACTTTGAGGTGGGTTTTCTTTTTTGTTGCCTTTTAAATTGAGCAACAGGAAATTAAAAAAGAAAGAATCTGCAAATTCACTATGTTCTAATGAACAATGAATGACTTTTAAGACCATCACAAAATGCCTGCATATAAATTTGCAAATGCACACAGTGAAAAGGATGAGGAAGAATGGAAATTATAAGGTAGCATTTATGATTTATGGAAAAATCTTCATTTTACTGCTAATCATAATGGACTCCTGCTGCTTAGAACCTTACTGTAATCAAAGAAGTCTATTCATTTCTCACACAGTCATATGCACATAACTCCCATCGAAGCCAATAAGAGTTATGTGCATGCTGTGAGGGGCAGAGAGGTACCATACAATTAAATCATTTACACTACCTGCATTGCATTTGATAAGAATGGCTCATAATATCATAATTATAGATAACAATACATATTTTAATTTAAAAGATGTATGGGCATTGGCATCTTAGTCTTGTGCTTAAACAGAGGGGGAAGCAGTGGTTAGAGAGCTAGACTGGGAGACTGGGCTCTCTGCTTGACTTTGCTCTAACTTGCTGTGTGACCCTGAGGAGGTCACTCAACCTCTCTGCACTAAATCTTCCCTTCGGTGCTTAATTTGTAATGGAAGCGGTCCCAGGGCTCAAGCAATTTCTTTTACATTCATAACTGATGCAGCAAGCCCAGAGGTGCCAGGGCTATGAATAGCCAAGTTTAGAGGTGCTGGGTCTCAGCCCTGGCAAGGCCTGGCACAAATGAAGCACTGCTTTCCCTAGGTCCAGGCACACAGGAGTAAGTGAGGGGTATGTACATGCTATTCCTTTCTCCTACCCCAAAGCCAACAGACAGGGAATGTGTGGAACCTTGGCTCCAGCCCTCTCAAAATGCACTGGCCACACAGGCGAACTGCCACGAGAGGTATCATAATTTGCTACTGGTGTAAGCCAGCTGCAAATTACGACTATCTATCCCACAGCAAAAGGGAAGATGGGTGAGAATTGTGCCTCACACTTGTGGGGCGGTATAGCTTGTAGACCATCCCTTGCTCAGGTCTGTGTCTGAAGGCCCAGTCTAACCCTATTTGAAAAGTATAGCAAGCAAACATCTTCTTCCTTCTCACTCCTCCATTTTCTCAACCCTCTGTTGTCAGCGGGTTGGGCAGAGCCTTGAAGGGCTAACATTCAGAACCATAAATCACTTTTAAAAATTAAGAACAGAAATCTATTATGTGCTAATCCCTGATGAAATTCATAGATTTATTGAGTCCACAAAGGACCATTAGGATCATCCATTCCAACCTCCTGCATAACAGGTCATAGCTGCATACTGAACTACAGCATATCTTGTAGAAAGGCATCCAAACTTGATGTAAAGGCTTCAGATAATGGAGAACCAGCTAAGTGGTCCCAATGGTTAATTACCCTCACTGTTCAGAATTTGTATCATAAATCCATTTTGAATTTGTCTGGCTTCAACTTCCAACCACTGGATTTTGTAATGTCTTTGCCAGTGAGGTAAAAGAGCCCTCAATTATCAGATATCTTTTCCTCTTGTGACACTTATATAGAGAGCTGGTTAAAAACATTTAGACAGAACATTTTTCCCATCAGAAAATGTTAATTTGATTAAATCAGAATACTTCATGTTAATGTACTGATTTCATTGAAATTTTCAATGGAAAATTCTCTAAACACTTTGTTCTGATAAGATCAGAACATTTTGTTTCAACTTCATTATTTAGGCTCTTATTTTAGACTAGAATATAGTTTAAATGTGCATATACTGTACTATACTATATAGTTGAAAGGATAAAGTTAAAACAAAATGTTCTAATCTTATTGAAATAAAACGTTTCAATAAGGTCATTCTGACGTTTCCAAAATGAAATATTTCCGAAATGTTGTTCAGCGTTAAATTTCAACCTTTTGACTATTGATTGATTGATTGATTCTAAACAAAACAAATTTTTGAAATGTCAGAATTTCCCACGGAACAGAAATTCCATTTTCCAGTCAGCTCTATTTAGAGCTCATGAACAAATCACCAGCTAACCTTCTCTCTGATAAACTGAACATAACTTATCACCTCTCACTACCAATAACATCCAATGCTTCATCCTCTACATGCCAAATGTAAGGAAAAAAGAGCCAAAATATTTGTTTAGGTGCGTATGGCAGATCACCCTATTTAGGTAACTAAATAAATGGGGCTGATTTTCAGATGTGTCTGGGTATCCACATTTCCCATTGAAGTTTTCAGTGCTTAGCACTTCTGAAAATCTGGTCATTTACTTCAATGCCTAAATACAGATTTAGGTCCTAATTATAGGACCTCAAATTTGAACATTTTGGCTCAGATGCCTAGATATTAAAGTGATGGGCACTTTCTAAATACCTTAGACAGACAGAAAATGGATGTTATTAATATTGTTTACATTCTCAAATTGCCTGGCGACTCCAACCAATATCACGGCCCAATCAGAGTTAGCAATCAGCCCAGCACCACAAGCTTATAATCTAAATAGTTAGGACAAAAAATGGAAGAAGCAGCATAGGTGAAATGACTTGCCCTGGGGCATGCAGCAGGGCAGCAGCAGACAGATCAAGGGATAGAAAGAAGAGTGAATGTGGTTCAGAAGAAACGGAATCAAGGAAGCGTTTAACCAAGCAGTCCCCTTGCTCTCCATGAGGACAGGTCACCATCCTGCCTGAGTCCCAGTGGGAACATGAGAGTTTCAGTAATGAATCCAGACATCTCCTTTGTGATGTGCTGTAATGTGACACTTCAGTCTTCTCCTCAATGTGTCCTCTATATTCGATTCCAAAGGAATCTCAATGAGCTAACAGAGATTACTAGGCTTAAACTGCCTAGCAATAGAAGAGGTAAGGTGCCTTTTATGTGTGCTGATATTCTCTAGTGCCAACCTTCCTGCACAGCCTGTTGTGCAGTTTTGTTGTCTGCGGTTAATTCTGGGTTATTCCATGCCAGCTCTGCCTGAATTGAAGGGTGGTTGAACGCTAAATAATGGGAGGTCGATTCTCAGCGGAACTTACGTTTAGTGACATTGAGCATCACCACGCCTTACCTTTAGGTGCCTTAGAAAATCGCTCGGATTCACAAAGCCTCAGTTAGGCACCTAGGCTCCCTATGCAATGAGTGGGGAGAGATGGGAGCCTCAGAACGGGATTCACAAAAGCTAAGCAGCTCCCTGCCTAAATTCACTAATGGGAGATGAAAAGGGGTGTGTCTGAACCCCCATCTCTCTCAGTGAGTTTGGCACCTCCCTCTGCTTGGGATTCTCAGCCTCTAACCCTCTCTTGGCATCAGGCACCTATGCCATTTTAGTGAGAGGCTAGGGAGGAGCTCCCTAATAATTTTTAGCCCAGTGGATGATAGGGAGAAGAAGGGACTTGAACAAAGATCTACCAGCTAATGACTGGGCTTTAGGATAGTCTGATGTAGGGCTCCCTCACTGTCTCCTTTTGGACCTGCTCCCCTGTGGCTAAATAATTTAAAAAGTCATTAGAGCAGGGGGAGGAGGGGGGTGTCTCTTATGTGAGTGCTCTAACCATTAGGCTACAAAGTCATTTTCATGCTTGTCCTCTCTCTCTCTCTGTCTCTCTCTCTCTCACACACACACACACACACACACACACACACACACACACACACACACACACACACACACACTTTTTAAGTTAATTATTCACAGAGGAATGGGAGAGACTGAGGGTACGTCTACACTGCTGCGGCAGCGTCAGCACTCCTGGATTGATGCTGTGGGATCGACTGAGCGGGCTGTGGAGACCCGCTCAATTGATGATGGACGTGGTCTCTGGTTGACGCTATAAATCCGCCTCCGCGAAAAGCATAAGGCTGGGTCAACTGGTGAGCGTCTCCCGTTGGCGCAGCCCAGTGGAGATGCCGCAGTAAATCAAAGTTAATAAGTCGACGGGAGATACACAAGCTGCGCTACTTAGCTTGCGTATCTCCCATCAACCCAGCACAGCAGTATAGACCAGGCCTAAGGGAGCTCCACGTTGGAATATCCCACACCTCAGGGACTAAGACACTCATTGGAGAGAGGAAAAATCCCTGTTCAAATCCCAGCTCCTCATCTGATGCAGGGGGACTTGAATTGGGCATCTCCAGGTGAATATCCTCACCCCGGGCTCAGAGCTATGAGAGGTCGACCTCCACTGTTATTTCTGAACACACTTACTGGATCAGGCCCTGCAGGTGAACCACTATCATAGACAATCTTAGGGGAAGATTCTGCAAGCACATATTTCCAGGCCTGGTGCTTTGTATTCTAGGGAGCCCTGCTGAAATCATTGGGACCGTTTACGGTAGTAAGCATACTGTATTAAGCGCCTGATTTTCATTTACACTAAGACCCCTTTAGACCACGCTGGCAGTGTACCTTTAAGTGATTGTGAATGTGATTTATGCCCATTTTACAGCTCCTTTACACTGCTAGAATTATGTAAAAGGGCCATAGTGTAAATGAGAATCAGACTCCATGTGTTATTAGGAGCAGGCTCTGATTCTGAACACACATGTTTTTAGCTGATAACAGGCAGTACAAATAATTATTCATACTATTACAGTTGTACCAATTGCTATGTGAGAAACTTCCTAGAGCGGGATTAGAAGAAGACATTACCTTTTTTATGCAATTGATAGAACCTTCATGTGCAGGGGCATCTAAAAGGCTTCTGCCCCGTTAGAATGAAATTACAGTGGTTCTTTAAGCTCTAATAAATCATGTTCTCAAGTCGAGATGTGCTGATGCCTGCGTATAATCTTAATAATTTCCTTTGAACAGGTAGAGAAAATATTAACCAAAGGCACAAAGCACACATACTGTGCTCAATCTTATCCTTACAGCTCAGCAAGTTAGGTCTTTCCATCTCCACAACCTCTTCCTTTGGCCTCACGGACAGGAGCCTCAGCCCCCTCCTTCTCCAGAAAATGTTTACTCTCTCTTAGCAATCATCTCCTCAAGGACAACTTCTTCTAACTCACAGGGATTGGGAATATGGTTAACTAAGCAACGAAAGGAAACAGAGAGCAAGATATTATTTCTATCAGGAGGGTTCTGTATGATGCTGGAGAGAAAGCCTTCTCCCTTTAATGCCTAAAAACCAAAAAAAAAAAAAAAATCCACTCTAGCTTTATCAACTTAGTGTTTGAATCTCTCCACAGGAGGGATGCTGTTCAAAAAGATGATAGCCTCCATACCCTGTAACAGCTCATTTACATTAGCCACTCTCCACTTGGTCTTTGCTCTGCACTATTGTTTATTATTTAGCCTCATGTATGTGGTCACTGCAGCATGGTCAGGTCCTGATTCAGCAAACTACTTAAACGTGTGTGACTTTAAGCACGTGAGCAGTGCCATTGACTCCAATGCAAATATGTTGACGCTAAGGTACCTTGCAGGATCAGAATGGAATCAAAATCAGAAATAGTGTTTTGCATCAAGGTTGACAAATGAGCCCCAGTTATGAAGCATTTACAGCCTCTGGCACCAATTGTGCAAACGCTTATGCACACGAATAGCCGCACTGAGCTTGGAGGTTCTACACATCTACCCAAGATCAAGATTACTCATGTGCAGACATGTCTCAAAGGATCAGGGTGTAAATCCTTGTGTTGAACTGTGCTATACTGGGTTGCATTCACTGGTGCCTTCACAAACTGTAAGCACTTTGAGGCAGGGCTCCTAATATATGCTCTATGCTTTTCCCCATGAGACATTTATGCTACTGTATCAATAACAATTTATAATGAGATACTGACGTCGCCTCTGGGCATAAACTTCATACACTAAAATGCAAATGGTGGAAGGATGCAGGGCATGTGTGGGTGGCTGGAGTCACCACTGCATAGATTCTCCCATCCACCCCATCTCGGTTGTGACATACAGGCCCCTCATAGGCTACTTTAGCAGCCTGGGTGGCATGCCTTGAATAGAGTGACTCTGGAGCTGCTCCATTGCCTGGGCAAAAGGATTCCTCCCTCTCTGCTCATCTCATCTCCCTTTTCATCTCTCCAGCTACTCAGGGCAGGCAATGGGGCCCTAAAATACAGGTCTCCATGGAGCAATAAAATAGAAACACTAAACACTATACACTAAAATAGGGTCACTACCCAAAGTGCCCAGAGACTGGCTTCAGTGAGGCTCCATTGTAAATGTAATGTCAAGAAAGACTGTGTTCTTGGAGTTCCGGCAATGGGGGAGCCCACCAGCCCGTTAAGAAGACTTGACATGAAACGAAAGGGAGGTTCTTGATGGTTTAGGTGCAGAATAGCACCCTCAACCTGACTCGAGGGGGCAATTCTTCACATTGTTCCACAGGACATGGAATTTGCATTTTTTATTTGCAGGTCACCTTTAAACAATTGCATGTGATACATGCAAGTCTCCCATGAACATCCCATGATCCTCCTGATCCATCGGACCCCACCGCTGCTCCCCTTCTTTGCAAGGGCATAATCATTCATGAATCTACAAGAGTTTTTGCATGAAATCATCTCAGCTAATAAAACACAAAAGATTATCATAATCTTCTGAATCCTAGAAGTAATTTAGAGCACTGATTCCATCAGAATGAGGAAGGGAGGTAGAAAGATTTGGGTGGGATGGCCAACTGGGTAATGAATTTTTTAAATGCGTTTTTTTGAGCAAGTACTGAGGTGAGGGAGACTATTTATACTGTTATTTTTTTCTTCTTCTCATTAGCTGTGGACAAGCTGCTGCTTGAGATTTCATGCAGGAAGGAGTTTAAAGAATCTACATATTCTTGGCTATGTTTACTGCCCTTAGTCTGTGCCAGAACTCCTACTGAATGTTAAGTATCTAATCTAACTGTGCATTTTTAAAGCACCTACTGCCATAGTATTGAAACAACACTGATAGTTAATGTTGACTCATTCTTTTTAAACAAGTAAAACTGAAGCCATATTGAAACAATACTCTAAGTTAGACTGGAGACACACTGCAAACTTGCATGACTTGTTTCATCCCAAAAGATGGGGGAGCTTGTGCAGTCTAGACCATTGTGTAATTTTGGGGCCTTAACTTAACTTTTGGTTAAACATCTGGACTGGGACTCAAGAGAGCTGAGTTTAATCCCAGCTCAGCCACAGAGTCCCTGTGTGATTTTGGGCAAGTTATTTAATTTCTTTGTGCCTCAGTTTCCCAAACCTTAATATGGGGATACTAACATTTCCGTTTTGCCACCCATTGTCTTGTCTATATAGGTGGTAAGATCTTCAGGGCAGGGGTTGTCTCTTACTGTGTATTTGTACAGCACCAAGCACAACAGGACCCTGTGTGACCCAGGGAGTCCCTCAGTGCCAACTGGCAGAGGGTACAACCTACCATAACTTACGTCAAACCTGACACAATCATTGCCCCTTGCCATAATCTGTTTCTAAAAGGTGTCATGTGCAAACCAGTAACACGCTGGTCATTAATATTATTGAGTGATGTATGTACAGGGGGTATATGGAGCATTATAGGTGTGTACTGGAAATGTGTTCTTACCAAGGTGTTTTGCAAGCAGTGCATAAACCCAGTCTGTCCTAGACAAAGAAATGTTACTTGTTTTGCCTGTTTTCCTATATCTCCGGTGTCTGTAAACTCAGCCAAGTAACACCTCTGAGGGCAATGAAAACTACATCTACATAGACGGTAAGAAAATCCATCAAGCTCAATGAGCGGGGGGAAGACGGCTTAATGAGATTGATGGGGGATGGAGCCTGCACCCCCAGGAAGCCTTCCTGGCTCTTTAAAAGATTGTGGGAAATATAAGCAATGACCGAAAGCCATTTGGCATCCATCAGCTAGGGGACAAAGGGTGAGTTGTGCATTATGAGCTCATGAAAAGTGGATCCTCTTGGCTTGGAAACCCAGAGTAGCTGGAAGTGACTATAGGTGAGAAGCCTGCACGGACAAAGCCTGTAGGATTAAGTTTTAGTCACTAGAAAACGTGTTTTGTTGTAACCATATGGTGGTCCCTCTCTCTCAAGTGGGGAGGGAGGCCATTCCGCCTCACTGCAGGCAGACAGCAAGTAACAGTCTATAGGGGAAATTCTGGCCCTCTGGGTGGGGCGAAGACACAAACAGCCTTTAGCTCACAGCTGCCTGGCTGGGGCAGAAAGCAATAAACAGTCTCTAGAGGAGATGACCACCACCCCAGGGGTAGGGGTTGGAGGTAGGGGCCCCAGGCCCACCCTACTCCTCCAGATCCCAGCCTAGGGCCCTAACAGTGGCAGGAAATCCATCCGAAACATACTGACTCACTCTCTGGCAGCAAAACCGGACTAAAGTGTGTTTCCCATGGGCTACTTCCTACTACATTCTAGGAGTAGGGCTCCATAGTCCAAAGGTCCTCTGTCTCCTTGGGATACTTGGCCACTAGGAGTCCCCACAGGTCCTCGGGGCATTCGCCTGATGGCAGTCCTGGCAGCTTCTCGGGTACTCATCTGTCTCCTCTGACAGCAGGGTGCAGCTCCCCTAGGGGGCTAGTGAGGGATCCTGTAGAGATCTCCTTTCCCTGGAAGAGACATCTGCTACCTCCAGTGGTCCAGCCCCAACTGAGCTGCAGAGCTCTTCTTTTATACTTCCTGTCCCACCCTGGGACTTCCAGTGCTGGGGGCAAGGCAAATTCAGCTCCACCCACCAGGTGCAGTATAGTGGTCCCTTTCTCTTCCGTTCAGAGGGAGCCCACTCCACTTTATTACAAACCATGTCCGTTGTCTTCTGTTCTTATTATCTGTTCTTTGTTAATAAAACTGTACTTTCTTGATTAAAAAAACATCTCAGTGCTGTATAGTCAATGGAAGGGTAAAGTCCTCTGCTAAACTAACAGGCTGATATGTACTCTGTCTCTTTGGAGATAGGACATTGCAGGGGAGACGGTTTTGGGGAGTGTCACGGGGATTCACTCACTTCCGGTGGCACCGCCTGCTAGTCATCCCGGGGGTTAGCTCCAGCTAGGCAATGCACCCTCCTCTAGCAGTGTCTCTCCTGTCGTCCTCTCGTCCTGCGGACTCCTCTCACTCCAGGAACCATAGCCTCTTCTTCATGACTTAGGTCGCCATCCAGGCTCCTCCCTTTGTCAAATTTTTTCTTGGCAAATGGGCTCAGGCAGTGTTCCCGCTCACTGCCCCACCTGTGTCACTTGGTCAGTGGCTGGTAGAGGGATTCAGGCCCGCCCTCTGCTCCGGGTGCTGGCTCAGGGGCCCTCTCAAGAGCAGCCAAGGTTTGACCTACCCCATTCCTTGCTGCGTTTCCCTGAACATAGCCTGCCTCTCTGGATCTCCTCCTTCTCTGGGCTTGCCAAGACACATTCCCTGCTCCCCAGGAGTAACCATAGACTACTTGACTCTAGCCCCAGACACCTTCCCTTTCTCCCAGGGAGTGACTGAAGACTCCTTCCCTCCGCCCCTTCTGTTGCCAGCTTCCTGGCTCATACAAATCTCGCCTGTTCCTGCCCAGCTGAGCCCTGTTCTGCTTAAACCTCTGCTTCCTGTCTCCTTCTCCGGATTCAGCCTGGGCAGCTAACTTGTGTCAGGCCTTGTGGGGGGTGAACACCCCCTCACAGGGACACTCAGGACTGGAAGGCTGTTGGTGTCACCCTACAAGGAGTAACCAGGCTGGTGGAAGCCAGGGTGAGGCTATTGTGCTGTGTCAGGGCTGCTGGTGTCAGGGCTCTTGACCAGAGGAGCACAGCACGGAGGCACCCAGGGTTACAGGGCAGACAGTGACAGAACCCCTGACTGATCTGGGTGAAACCTGGTAGCATCACACCCTGATCTTGGTTGCATCCTATAAGCACCATTTTGTGCAGAGAAACTGCACATCCGCAACTGACAATGTGACTGGGTCTTTTATGGTTCCCACTACATTCATAAATAAGATATTTTTCCAGCAGTTTATTAAATTTTCAGTTAAAAAGGGTTTACGTTCCGGAGCGATCAGGAGGAAAGGTGTAAGTCTTCGGCTTTCGTAGGATCTCGTGTCCATCCACTACAGCCCCAGCCTTTTTAAATCATAAGAAACGTGTGAGACTTCCATTATGCTCATTGCTTGAGCCTCTCTGGGCCTTTAGGCCTTTCTCAGGAAGGCAGAAAACCATCCGTATAAGGAGCAGTGTTGAATGTTGGTTGCTATATGTGCAATTTTGTAAAAGTGATTTCATACTGATATTTTGCCTTCTTGCACTTCATGCTGTGTCCTTGGAACAGCTTCTCAGTTAACACGTACCAAGCTCCTTCCCCTCTGCCTTCCAAAAACATATAACTCAAAGAATCCCCACTCCCCTATAACCACTTTGAGCAGCTCTGCACTTCTTCTGCATTGTATTGTTCCGAATCGTGCTTGTCTGGGCACTTAGCGGCTGATCCTGGGAGCGCTGAGCACCCTCCACTTCCATGAATGGCCATAAGATGTGGGGACACTTCATCTCGCAGGAGGGAACTACTGATAGCATCATGCTTCAGGTGGCAGGGACCGATTATTTCTTTGCAGTGATGACCTACAGAGGATTCCCGGGTGCTCATGGGAGCCCAGCGATAAAAAACAAACACTGCGCCACACTGAAAGGAAGTCTGTGCCTCTAATAGAAATTGTCCCTTCTCAGGCTATTGCTTAATCACCCTACCCAGGGACTGGTGCAGAGCGCATATTTTTACCGTTGGGATGCAGCAGACTGCATCGCATTTAATTTCCTCTGGGAAATCCCGCACTGTGTCCCTAACCCAAGGTACTCACTCACCCTCATTTCACACCACACAAGCTGAACACGGGGCAAGATTACTGATACACTCAGTATATTTTTCAGGAACAAATGATAAGATTTGGTAGTGAAATGCACTTAATAGACATTTGTTGGCTAAGAGGCATTACCTCTTTCTTTAGACAGGATGATGAGAAAGGGCTTTAGTTAAAATGTATGAATTGATTCTCCAAACCATCCTCTCTGTAAACATGTTCATCCTGGGATGTGGGACTTATCACAGGCTAAAGGGGGAAATTGGTTATGAGGCAGTCCCTTGTTAAAATACTGAGGACCCATCACGTATTTTACACTGTCACATGCACTTATAATAATACCTAGAGCTTTTCATCAGTAGATTACAAAGCACATCACATGGTTTAGTGTATTACTCCTCACAACACCTGAGAGGTAGGGCTGTGCTATTATCCCATTTCACAGCTGAAGCTAAGTGACTTGCCCAAGGTCACACAGGAAGTCTGTGACAGAGCAAGGACTTGACCCCTTATGCAAATGGAAAGGATAAGAATAAAGGGCCTGATTCTGCCAGCCTTACACACTTACTATGGAGTAGTACTTTGCATTGTGGCCCAGCCCTGAACAGTTATGCAAGACAGTAATGGGACAAACGCTCTCACCCATTCCCCTTCACAGTCACACAGGACTGACCCAGATTGTGTATCCAAGAACAGTGTGGACAGCAGAGTGCATGCAGCTGGTACTCCAGCCTGCCTCCAGCAAGTTGTCAGGGAGGAACCTGGTCAACAATAGGTGTGGTGAGGCACAGGCAAAGCCAGAGATTCCCCCATTCCATGTACATTCTTCCTCCCTTAGGTGAAACCGGAGCTCTGGGAGAGCTGTGGCTTAGGGAACGTCCCTCAGTCGCAGTTCCTTGCCAGAACAGTTCCTGGGGCGTCAGAGCTGCATGCCACTGTCGGTGCTGGAAGTAGGAGTGCTGGGAGAGCTGCCGCACCCCCTGGCTTGACGTGGTCTCCATCATTTGCGGGGTTTACAGTTTGGCTCCATGGCTGTCAGTGAACTCTCAGGAACAGGTGGTATGCACCTGCGTGAGCCATCTCACTTCAACCAAATGCAGCCACCCACACAGCAAGGCATGACCCAACATGAGACCGAACGGGGTTCCCAATTCATTAAGCCAAGCAATTCTCAACTTTATTTTCTCCGGGACCACAAATGCAGTAGAACCTCGATTTTACAAGCACCAGTCTTACGAACGACCAGCGAGCCGAACCATTCTTCCTAATGGAGGGGGGGAAGAGGCAAACAAAATCGCACAAGGAAAATGATATGGGTGAAGAGTTGACGTCCTTTCACATTCCAGTGCCGTCAGTAAATTGGGCACCCTTTGCACAGGTTTGAAGGATGAGGGGAAAGTGACACAGTGCACCATAGTCCAACTACTGCAGCGTACCTACTGTCATTCTGAGATGTTCAATTTTATGAATGCTTCAATTTTAGGGACTCCTCAACGCCCCAGTTAGTTCATAAAATTGGGGTTCTACTGTATTCCTGCTTCCCTTACAGTAAAGTAATTAGTGAAATTAGTGACAAAGTAGTTATTTCAGGATATTCCACCACCATCCACCAGGAAAAGTAAAAACTACGTCTTCTGTGTTTTGGGAATCATTTACTTTTAGTTCCTACTGCACTTCTCAGCCAGACATCCATTGAGGCTGTGTGCACAGCTCCCTCTGCTGCTTATCTGCAAGCTGTGCCTCACCACCTGTGCCCCCCATACATCCGTGCATGGAGTGGGTAGCTATAAATGAATTAGCATCAGCGCAGTTACTTGAATTTTGCTTTAATTAATCACAGATTGAGCAGTAAATGAACCACTAAGCGGAAGGAGAGAGGGGGAGGCAGCAAGAGCGGAGGAGAGTGATGGCTCACAGATAAAACTCCCCGACTGAATGGGTGATGTGGGAAATGAGCCAACGGAGGAGTAGCTTCTGATGTCGGGCTTGCTACTATTGAAATCCTTACTCCCCACTTCTCCTGGCTGGCACTACCAGGAACACCAGCCGTCACCCGCTGCTCAAGAAGTCATAAGCTGACGGCCGTGTCACAGAGAACTATGACTTAAGTGGGGAAAAGAGCAGCAGGAACAGCTTGAAGTCTTTAAAAGACAAAGATCCCAACTGCATGTTAATGTCCCTCCCTGGTAATGAAGAACAAGGGGGGGAGGACTACAGGGTTGTAAAACATAACAGCTAATGAACAGAGGCCCAGATGCTCAGCCAGGGACGTAGCACTGGAGTCAATGGAATTACAGTGATTGACACCAGTTCAGGGTCCAGCCCCACATGTTTTCTAGCTTTTCTAGCTGAGTCACAGAAGTGCAGTTAAATTGCGCCTACCCAGTGCACACCAGAAAACCATCAAGTAGAAGAGGACCTGGGGGACAGAAGCTTTCCACCCTGTTCTTGTTCACCTTCAACGGTGGAGGACACTGACAGTCCACAGGGACAGTGTAGACAATGCTGCTAAACCCACAGCCACAATTTGCCCCAGCTCATCAGCGCCCCATCCCACCAGGAGCGGGATGAAAAAGCAATGGCTGGCTGTGCCCCACGTCTCTTATATTTAGAGTGTAAGCTCTTTGGGGCAGGGGCTGTCTTTTTGTTCTGTGCTTGAACAGCGCCTCGCACAATGGTCCGTGATGGGGACTTTTAGGCACCACAGTCATACATATAATAAATAATAATATGCTCCTCTGCCAGCTACTTTATGCTGAATGAGAGCTTGTGGACATACCTTGAGCGCCACCTCAGAAGAAACACACATTCCAATTTTGGGACACATTTTCTATTGATTGTAGATTTAAACCTTTCCCTGTGTGGCATGGCAGGGCAGGTTGGGGTGGGAAGGCTGCACACTGAATCTTGAGCTTTGCAGACAGGGCCCAATGAAATGGCTTTGCAAATGGAAGGAGGTGGGACTTAGATCTGTGTTAGCCAGACCTTATGGCCCTATTGCCCCATAGCGTCTATTCTGTTCTGTTGCAATAAATCGGATGACTTTTCAAATGAACCATGTATTCCCACTGTAGAAAAATAACCCTATTTCCAACATGAAAACTATGCATATCAAGAACCTAACCTCTTGTACACCTCTCCCTACGAGACTGTATTTTTCATTCAGGGGTCCTGTGCTACACATTAAAATACTGAAACTGATCGAGTCAGCAGCTGTCTCACTGGAAGTACGTGACTCGTGTTCCAGAATCTGCACGGGCTGCCTATTGATCTCTGGTTGGAGTTTAAAATGTTGGTTAGCACCTATAAAGCCTAAAATGACCTGCATACCTGTGCCGTGCTGCTGCAGCTAGCAGAGGCATTCAAGCTGGTATCCCCCACACTATAAAAAAGAGGGAGATGCCAACAGGGTGTTCTCTGCAGAGGCCATGGGACTTTGGAATTTGCTCCCCCTTGATGTGGAACACCCTGACCTTGATGGCTTTCTGGACATGCCATAAAAGAGTTTTAGTTAACAGAGTTTTGGGCAAAGGTCAAGGGTCTGTTTCTGGGAAATGCCTGGGCTAAAGGGATGGGTTTGCTGCTTTGACTTATTGACTGGCTGAGTTAATCCATTAATTCTATATGGTTAGGTATATATTCCTGCTGCTGGGTTTTTATCATACACCACTGTACCTCTAGCTGATTTTTAGAACACCTAGAACACTTCCCAGGGGTGGCTTTTTAAATTGATATTTAATATCTACATTCAGGGCTTGTCTACACTTGAAACACTACAGCAGCACAGCTGTAGCACTTCACTATAGACACTACCTATGATGACAGGAGGGGTTCTCCCATCATTGTCGGTAATCCACCTTCCCAAGAGGCAGTCGCTAGGTTGATGGGAGAATTCTTCCGTCAACCTAGCGCTGTCTACACAAGATTTAGGTTGGCTTAACTATGTTGCTGAGGAGTATGGATTTTTCATAACCCTGAGCTATGTTGCTGGGTCAATCTAATTTCCTAATGTAAACCAGCCAAATAAAATAAAAAGCCCAAGTCCAAAGTTTATGTCACCAGATGCCTTGAGCACAAAATGCAACCTTAGAAAATGTACTGCTTGGAGGCACTTCATGCTTTCTCACACTTGGGTACCAATAAAAAGCACAAACACCGAGAGCTTGATGCAGCTGCCGTTGTAATCAATGGAGCCTTTCCATTGACTTTAATAGGAGCCAGATTGGGTCCTGAGTGCACAACATTTCAGTTTCATTCAACAATGTAAGCCAGAGCTCTGCCGTGAATTTAGTAGAAATTATAAATAAGGAATTTTGGGGAGAGGAAGAGGAAGGATTTTAGCCATATTTAACGTGTTTCTATTGGTAGCTGAGTGAGAGATGATATCAGTTGCTCTTTGAGCACTGATTTTAGACCTCATGCATTTTGGAACTGAAAATGTGAGTTGGCTGTCTGAGTTACTCACCTGTAACCTACCAGAGTGAGTCAAATACATGCTTTTGAAGTAGAAGAAAGTGAGCAATTAGGATCAAACCCTAGCCTATTCTCATCTAATCTTCTACATCATCCTGGTATCTGAATGCAAACCAAATTACAAAAGAATTAATAAACACTGTACTGGATTCTCCCCCCAGCTTGTAGCGCAGACCAGGACTCAAAGAGGACCTGGCTACCAATACTGCCAGGCGTGACGGAGTCACTGACACTACTGGAGTCCATGTGGGTGTGTGATTAGGGCCCCTAAACTGCCCTAATCAGGCCCTCCATGGTCCAGATGCACCATTGTCCGTGACCACAGAGCCTAAGTATATCCCAGCTGCCTTTCTGCACCCCCAAGGGGGGGACAACCGAAACCTTCTGTGATTGGCCAGCATAGCCCCCTTGCTCATGAGCAAAGTGACAACCCTGGGCACTGGGTAAGTGCACTGCAATGCCTCCCTGACATACTGAGGGTGATTGGGGTCCTCCTGGGCTGTCAAGCCTCTAAAGAGACTAAACAGGGACCACCCAATCAACTGCTCCAGAACAGAGCTGTCAGCTGGCAGTGGGGTTTGAGGCCATCAGGCTAATGACCACTCTTTCCTTCATATCAGATGAGGGGAGGACGCAGGCCCTGCAGTACCCCCTCATGCCTTCCCCCTGCCAACAGGGCACACATGTTTACAATATGTGGGGAACCCAGTCCTTCTCCTGCTTTCTCTTCCCACCCACTGCGGTAGCACCAGGGGATTTACTAAAGTCACATGGCTTCAGTAACTCCTGGGAGCAGTTAACAGACAAAGAGAAGGGACCAAAGCCCATGGAAGGGGAATTCTTTGGGCTGTGGAAGACGGAAAGCTCATGCAGATATGTCACCCTTAAGCCACTCCATTGGCCTTGGCTGTGGAGTAGACGCCTTCCAGATTAGCCCACCTCTCCTCATGACTAGTCGGTGTGTGATCACGGGATCGTATCGCATGTGCATAAGCAACCTTAATTTCCCAACTTTCCAGCGCTTGACTTTTCAGCCTTAGTTAATAACGGTCTTTGAAGGTAGTTTTCTTGTCTGTCATTTTATAGATAACATGTAGATGGTGTACTTGATGGAAGGACCGTAGGACTCACAGCTAAAGGCTGTAGGGGAAAAAAAACTGTGATGCCTACGCAGCTTCGTAGCCTGTATCAGGCAACTGGTTCATCACGGTAAAGCTGCTGAAGTGTATAAAGGAAACTAATTTAAATCACTTCTGCTCTTACAGAAATGGGGGTGGGTTGGCTCCTGCTTGGAATGTGTTTTCATGTTGAAAATGTGTGACAGCAGCCCTCTTGGCTGACACACCAGGAACTGAAGCGGGGACCTCCAGAGCGAAAAGCGTGAGCAGCTGTAGCTCGAACTCAACAACCAAGGCTATTTAGCTGCAGCTGTAACAGACTTACCTCCTCTGTGCAGCAGGCACAGAGCAGGACATGTAACACATTCACCAATGGGTCACAAAGGCACCTACCTAAACTTCAAGTATGTGCGCAATGAAATGAATGCAAATATCACAACCAAGAGAAGTGAAAACTGAAATCCCCTCCAGGCTTCATCATGCCAAGGCTGCACAGGCTGACTGCAGAAAGGCCTACCAAGTTTGGCTGCTGTTAGCAACAAGTATGATAATCAATATTATGCTATCAAGGGGTTCTTGGCCCTTTTACTGGTCTATCAAAATCTCCCCGGACAGGACCACCCAGACAGACATCAATGTCAGAGTTTTACATGCTGTAAGATTCTTTTAAATTTCTCCAGTTGCAGCTCAGAGCATAGAGAAACTGAAGTTTAAAGGGGTCCGGACAGTCCCTAGTTCCTGTTGTACCCTTTACAGCCAGCAAGGGCCATGGACACAGTAGTTCGGTTGTTATTATCTGACTAAAGTGCTGACTCTTTAATAGCCCTCCTTTTCTCTCAGTTCTTTTATGGCCTGCAAAATTGCAAAAGCTGGTGTGCAAGGATCAGAACTGTTCTGCCTTTTTTATGGCGGGTGGTTCAGACTGTGGGTTTCTCACCGTGCCAAGTAGCTCCAGGAGAATATCACATGGACATAAAGGGAATCCAGAATTGCACATACCCAGTTGCTTCAGAGATCCCCTCTCATCCTGTGTCATCCAGCTGTGGGGCAGCCATTCCAGCTGTAGCTCATTCAGTTGAAAATGGAGGGAGCTGAAGTGAGGCATTATCACACCCCACTTTGTTTGAAACAGCCGAGATGTGTAGACCTATAAAGTATGTTGCGAAGCCCACCAATTCTCTCCAGCTTCAGTGGGAAGTGAAGGGAAAATGGTGAAGTTTAAGTCATGAGAGGCAGGAACTTTCTCTCTTGTTTGGTCATTTCTGGTTATGTGGGTTAGAAGACATTGGCTATGTCATTTATAAGACCTGAATTTTTAAATACTTGACAAGGACATGTAGCTATCTAGCCATCCATCTACATACTTACATGACTTTCCTCACCACAGTATCTGAGACAAGATCCCAGAACTGTGCTCTTTCATTTTTTGCATATATCAGAAGAAAGAAAGAAAAACATTGTATATTAGCAAGGCCTTCGGGATCTCATGCAGACATCAAAGGGAACATATGGTTCTCCACCCCCACAAAATCCCCCAGGAATATCAAAAGGATGCCATCTCTTCCTTAGCCCCCACCCCTTCACAGATTTTACATAAATATCATTATGCCTCTGGATCTCATGCAAATAAGAGATGCATCTCACAGCCTAGGATCTTACATGCCAATGGAAAATGCACCCTGCCTAGACCTCTCCCTGTCTTCAATGGTTGTCAATATACCCTTTGTGCTGAGTTTTATAACCTCTCCAGAGCCCAGGTTCTCTCAAAAATTATTACTCATAAATGCTAAAGTAAACATGGGTGACACTTAAAATTACTTCATCTAATACTTCAGAGTCCTTTCTTTTCAGCTAAATGCTTCCTATAACAAGTACCATTCTACCAGCCCCAAAAGTCTGTTCTGAAGTCACAGATATAGTCACACATTACCAATCTATAAATAGAACAAGCAATATTTGCTCAACCAGTTAGACTCTCTAGTGCCTTTACAAGGGATTAACCCTCATAGTGAGAGCAGTAGGAGAGCACCTATAAGTATAGGTTTATGGAAGGCATTAGGTGACAGGGATAAGGGCAGAATTTATTTGCCACATTGTTTGCCTGGGGTTGGAAAGAAATGGAATATACCAAATGCTAGCTCGGCAGGGCAGTATATGGGTCAAGTTGGGTGGTGGTATCCTTTGGATGTGATGTTAGCTTTTGCAGCAACCTTCATCTTATCTGGTGGTGGTGACAGAAGTTAAAGGTCACAAAATGGTCCTCTGTTCACCTTCACTGTTGCTTTAACAGCCAGTACCTAAATTTTTGCTCTGCAGAGTGCTTGAGAAAATCTAGAGCATGAAAGATGCTGCATAAATCAAATCCTTACATGGTAAGTAAGGTGGGCTCTGAACAGCTGCCTAAAACTCTGGGATGAAGACCACGGTTGAGAGCTTCATTTCTCTGAGACAGTGGAAATTTCTGCCGTAAGTGTAAAGCTCATCAGTGCAGGAGATCCTAAGGGTCACGACAAACCTCACCATCATCCACACCCAGTGCAAGGTGTACTTCTTCAGCTTGCTTTCTCTAATATAAACACACAGCAGCATGCACATAAAAAAATCTTAGCAAACATTTCACTGCGCAGACAATTCTCTCTCGGGTGAGAGGATGAGAGAGAATGAACCACACATGACAAACATGAGTCATGTTGCTTAATGCACCAGTAGAAAGTGCTCAGATGCTACAATGACGAGGGAGATATAAAAACCAGTATAGAATAGACTTTTTTTATTCTGTCTGTGCTAGAGCTGTGCAAACAATACATTTTTTTTTTTTTTTTGTGGTTAACTGGTCATTCTAAAGAACAGGTGGGGGGAGGGAAATAATTCAGAGTCAAACTGAAAATGAAATGTTTTGACATTTTTGGTGAATCGAAAAGCCAAAAACAACATTCATTTCAGGTTAAACAAACTGCTTTGCTTCAATGAAACCAAAGCATTTCATTATGATTTTCAGTATTTTAAAATGATTTTGTTTTTAAAGGAAATTTTGCAACGTAAAGTTGTTTCAAATAAAAAAATCAGAAACATTCCATTTAAAAAGACGTCAAAATGACATTTTTCAATTTTTTCAGAATTTTTTTAGGGTTTTTCTTGAATTGAAATTGAATGAATTGAATGAATCTCACACAAACACTGAGACGTTTCACTCACTGAAACTTTTTGCCCCCCCAAAAAAAAAAAAAGATTTGGGCAAAATTGTTGCCCAGGCCCAGCTCTATTCTGTAAAGCACCTAGCAGAATGGAGCCCTGATCTTTGATTGGTACCTGTAGGTGCTGCTGCACTACAAAGAACAATCACGTGTCTGGTGAATCGAGCCTCTCCACATCCTGGCGATGCAGCACTGTTCCAGGACACAGAAAGCTCATTTGCTTGCATAACTAAACACATTTATTCACTACCAACCTCGAGCTGCACAGTTTAGTCTCCTGGGGGCTTAATATAGGGATATATGGGTGAAATGTAATGGCCTGTCCTGGACTAGAGGATTTAATCATCCCTTCTGACCTTAAATTCTATGACCCTATGAAATAATAAGTTAGAGGTGATATGCTTCCTATTTGTGTCTGTTACCAATCCCCTGGGCTGTAATCAGGGTTGCCAAACATCTGTAAATTTACAGACTGTCAGTAAAATTATGTGCAATTTTAACACTGTCCGTAAACCCATAAATAAATGAAAATGTCATTTCAACCCTTCAAGGATTCCATTGTTACCATGCACACAGCCTCCATCTCATAACAAAAGACAGATGTGTGTTCTCCATGTTACTGCAAGGCAAGCTTGTGTTAATCAAATACATTCTTGTTTATTTAACTTTGCATTTACCTAACAGCACAAAACCCAGACCTTGCTCCTACCAGCAACAGACAGCCCTCTGTTCTGATCAGCATTCAGCCACAGCAAGGGTGACCCTTTGAACTCTCCAGCTATACCCACAGGTAACAAAAGCAGCTGCTCGGCACAAAAAGGCACCGGGACTCAAGCAGCAGGTTAAATAAAGTTGAGTGGATTTCTACTGGGTTTTTCCCCCAATGGAAAACATTTATAACTTTTCTAGGGGGAAAAAAACCTCATGAGCAACACAAAGGGTGAGAATAAAACCAACTTGAGTAGAAATTGTTAAAACCCATCACCAAACTGTATAATCAATATCCTAGACTTAAACTATTTGCTCTTCTATCTCTTCCAGTCTTTTTGTTGTTGTTATATTTATTTATTTAATCACTTACTTTCCTTGGAATAACAGTTCTCTGAGTCCTTTTCACCTTAAGGAATGGTGATGCCATCTTCAACATCAGTTGATGATAATTGTATCATAAAGTAAAACATAGTAAGTTTTATCAGTTCAAACCCACGGGGTCGCTTTGTCAACCTTTCTAATTTATGGGCTCGTTGGGATCTCTACAGAGACTAATACAGCTAAAGTTAAAAGGACTCCAGCGGGC
Organism: Mesoclemmys tuberculata; assembly: GCA_007922155.1. Classification (NCBI taxonomy): domain Eukaryota; kingdom Metazoa; phylum Chordata; order Testudines; family Chelidae; genus Mesoclemmys; species Mesoclemmys tuberculata. Next base: position 85,609,393 of record ML675616.1, on the reverse strand, counting down.
TGGCCACATGGGCTGTCTCCTTGATTTTTGCCAGCTGCTGAACTTTGAGAAGATCATTGCAACTGTCAGACTCCAGTAAGGCGTAAAAGATGGAAGACAAGCTACAAGGAGATGATGCTTCAGAGGTGACATCAACAATTTACAGCTGCGCTGCATCCAGCAACCGGCTTGTGCATATGTGTACCAGTGCCTTCGACTAGCTAGAACTGCTCCTTCTTGCGGACCAGGCACAAGCTTTGAAGCTGCTAGTCGTGAGATCTATTCCCAGGGCTGCGTGTATATGTCTGGCAGTTCTGACTGTACATGGAGTAACACAGATTGCTAAAGCAGGAGCTAAGGGAGATGTCTAGGAAAACGGCATCCACAGCTTCAGGTGGAATTGCATTGAAGGGGGAAAGAGACCAGGGGAAAAGAAAAGAACCTTCTTGTCTGACACCAGCACAGAATTTTAGCTAGCAGTTTTCTCCTTTGCAATGGGCTATATATAATAATAGATTATGAACTGTGGAGCCCACTTAGATTTTGATTCTGCATCACCTGGGATTCTCCACTTTTCAGAACCTTAGCTTTTAAATCTTTGCAAGCCTGACACACCTGTAGATTTGGCTGACACTGGCAAAACCAGAAGCGGAAATTACCACTGCTCAGTTTCCTTTTAGATAGCTACCCTCAATGCTCAGCAATTCTGGAGGAAGATGTGGTTGCTGCCCCCAAGGAGTTTACAATGTAAATTAGATAAGTCAGTAATTGCAGTTGCATAAAAAGTCAAGTCTCCATGAGAAAACTCAGAATGTGTGTGTGTGTTTATGTGCACCTCATTTGATCTCACCTGAACACAAAATAGCAGCCTGACTCTGCAGACAGCAGGATCTGTAGAAATTTAAAGGTGCAAACTAAGGCATAATAATAAATCCTAGCTCTCAAGCAGAGTTCCTAGTTCTTAAAGCTTTCATCAGTAGATCTCAAACTGGAGGTTACCATCATTATCCCCACTTTACAGATGGGGAAACTGAGGCACTGGGCGATGATGTGACTTGCCCAAGTTTACTAACAAAGCCAGAAATAGAGCCCAGCTTTCAAGTCCTAGTGCAATGCTCTATCCACTAAGCCACACTACCTCCCACAGCTAGGTTGTGTGGCATAGAGCCATGTTGCGGACCCAGCAGGCATCTAACAGGACATAGGCTAGAGAAAAGGAGACAGATGGAGTTTAGGGGGTTCTATGAGTTAAGATAATAATAAATCTGGTTTCATCCATCGGGTTGCTGATGTCATTGATGAATGAAAATGTTCCACTGACCTGCAAATCTTGTAAATACTAGTATCCAAGTCTTCTTTCTTTACAGTGGTATTTAGAGTAGGCAACACTTGTATTCCACGTGCTCAGCTGCTATAAATATCAATGGCGTTATGCCACTGTAGATCACCTGAAGATCTGACCTCTTGGCCCACCCACTGGTCCCTCTGTCCAGTCAATTCAGTTCAATACACTTTTTTGGCAGGACATTTGTTGCCCTGAAATAATCCCACCTCATTCAGACAGCCAATGTCCTCTGTGCTGACTGTCCCTTTGATAAGGCATCTTGCAATGTGCCACGCATTGCCGAGCAGTTCCCCACCTTTCTCATATCTCCAAAAATCAGCCCTTTGGGAAGTAAGGAGGGATACTGGCTTTAAGACTAAGCTTGATAAGTATATGGAGGGGATGTT
>ML675616.1:85592738-85607283 GCA_007922155.1 Mesoclemmys tuberculata | reverse complement strand
ATATTGGTCCCTTCTGACCTATGAGTCTATGAGTCTATGAGATACTTGCAACTACAAACCCAGGACAAAGCTTGCCACAGCCCTGGAAGGAAAGTTTGTCTGGGCTTCTCCCAGTAGCTCCCCTGGAGGGTGCTTTGGTCTTTGTGGTTCCTGGTCAGCGTGTCCTTGGTCAAGGTGGAGGGCGCACGGCCTGAAGAACAATACTAAGGGCATGCAAATAAATGCCTGCGGCTGGCCCGTGTCAGCTGACTCAGGCTCGGGTAATGGGGCTGTTAATTGTGGTGTAGACATTTGTGCTTAGTCTGTAGCCTGGACTCTGGGACCCCGGAAGGGGGGAGGCTCCCACAGCCTGGGCTCCAGTCCATGCCTGAATATCTACACAGCAATTTTTTGCTGCACAGCCCCTAATCAGCCGACCCAGGCCAGCCACAGCCATGGCAGGGTCTTTTATTCCAGTAGAGGCGTACCCTAAAGCTCCTGGTGCATAGGGCTATTGCCTTGTGTCTGAAAGGGGCCAGATAAAACTGGCATAGTAGACAACAAAGAATCACTGATTGCAGCAATAGAGCATTTCTGCTGTACCACCATTGCCCTTGCCCTTTCTTCCTAGGTGGAATCTGTTCAAACTGCTTTCCTGTTTACAGGTCAAAAATCACAGGGGAAAGAGCAAGCACATTCCACAAGGATAGGTAAACCTGGGTCCAGAGATGTAAGGTGTTCTTCCCATCCCCTTGCATCCATGCCCATCCCTGCCCACAAAGAGAAGACTGTCCCGAATCACAATGCGCGGTTCCAGTTAAACACAGCGCTGAAATGAAGCCCATGCTCGCTATGTCCAGGCAGAGCTACAGATGGAGCTAGTGCGCGAGACTGGGCAGGCGCATTCACAAAACCTTCCAAAAGGTAGGTCAGAAAGACAGAGCGATACCCTTAAGCAAAGTGGTTAACGTGCAAAGATGGCAGCAGTGTCCCTTAGCCAGAGAGATCTCCCCTGAGAACATGTAAGGCACTCTCTAAGAGAATGGCTAAGGCATCGCTTACCTACTGAGGTAACCCCTTTGAGGATGGGTGAGGTACCCCTTGTACTGAAAGAAGCCCCAGGATTCCCTTAACCAGAGAGCTGGCTCATATGAGGAAGGCTAAATGGTTCCCTACCCAGAAAGAAGAAGAAGAAGCAGCATCCTTTACATGAACAGATTCAGTGATACAGTGGAGAGAGGGATGTGCAGGAAGAAAGAAAAGCACATCCCATTCACAACTCCTCCCTTTTTTTGTCAGTATGAAAGAGTTGCTTGCTCACCCTCCTGTGGAGAAATTTGATTAATAAAATCAGACAATTAAATATGCTTCATTGTGACTCACTGCAGCATTCGGAGGCTTTCCACCTCCGCCCTTTTTTCCCCCTCACCCTCACTGCTTTCCCAGTCTCTGGATTCCCTGGAAAAAGCAGATAGTCTTTCATCTTATCAGGTGTGTTTTATTGCACCTGGTTATACAGTAATTTTGGTCTTAGCTCCACCAAGGGATCGCATGATGGGAAATCAGCTCAAGGATTGTCTGTTCATTGGACAAATAAGGAAGGGCCTGTCGTTGCAATCATAGGAGGCAGATAAGGAAAGCACAAAAGAGGAACAAGCAGAAAAAGGGAGACAGAGCAGTAAAAATGTAAAAGGCAAGGGGCGATCCCAGGAGGATTTACCAACGTAAGAAATAAAGGTTCAACCAACTGCATTTTCTTCTTTAAATAAAGATAAATGAGGACAAAGAAGTGGGGACCGAGGGGAATAACGGGAAGTCTTCTGCATTATCCAGGGAATTTCCCCCCTGGTTTAGACACCCAACTGAGAGGAGGAGACAACTTGTGGGAGGTTTCTCAACCTCGCCTGCTGCAGAGCTGAGAAACAGGAGAGAACTTTTGTGCAGGTGGACTGACACTACCGTGGGGATGACAGAAGTTTCTCCTTCTGGTGTGGCAAGTTTGAAGGGAAGGCACTGGAAAGGGTCTCTGTAGAAGTTTCAAAGGGTTCCGAGTTTGGAAAAGGAGAAAATCCAACTCAAAGACCATGGCTGAAGGGGCAGCAGTAATCCCGAGAATTACTGGCTTGGGAGGCTCTTTTCTCTCTGCATAAGACAGTCTAACATTTTTGGAAAGTTTACCGTGTGCCACGCCTGCTAGTAACTGGGCACCAAGGAATGCATTCTTTAGTTGCCAGTTATTTTCTCAAGTCCTATTAATGCAAGAAAAAAGATACTGGGACTTCTAACCAATCTTGCTTAAAAGCAAAAAAAGGAAGATATTTGCTCAACAAACATTATTCACCTAAATGAGGCAACTCTTTCCTGGGCATTTTTGCCATGTGTCTGCAGGGAACTCTCCTCCTCCTGGGATTACAATGAGATTGTGCAAAACCCTTTAAATCTGCAGAGGTTTGGGGGTTGTTTTGTGGTGGGTGGTGGTGTTTAGACTTTTTCACCCTTGTTGTCTGGGGTTATTTTTCTTGATACTCAGGAGCTATTCTTGGTATTGAAGTGGACTTTGGGGATCAGAAAAAGAAGGTGTGGCCTCTTACACAGACTAGTGGTCTCTATTTCTCCTTCTGTCACTGATTTCGTTTGGGAGCGTATCGATACGGAGAGGAATACACACATTCACTTGTATTTTTCTTGGAATAAGCAAACAGCAAAGAGTGCTCCAGTGAGGAGGCTTTTTTCTTCCCCTTTGCACCCAAAGAAAGATTTGGAATTGGTCTTCTTTCCTCCTAGTGGGATGAAGATGAGTGACTCTGGGGAATGTGACTGTCAGGGGAAGCCTGTTCTATCTTTTTCTATTGAGGAGATTTTAAAGAAACCCTCTGCTAGGACCTGCCTAAACTATACACCAAGGAGCAGTAGCCATGCCAAAGCAGATCCAGCCATGGGAACAGGGTCACAGCTGGAACTTGTCAGGGGTAAGCACCACGTATACTACTTAATGAAAACTTTCCCCCTTTACAAGTCTGTTTGGTGTGACTAAGTAGAATTGGTTCCGGTTGTGCCCTTGAAGGAATCTGAGATTTCATTGGCCAAGGCCAGCATATTTGATACACACGTACAAATATAATCTTAACCTGAAACTGAAAAGCTTTTGAGAATTATAGCCATGGATGTCTACTGCTACATGCCACAAAAGGTCCAGAGCCCAAGACAGAGAGATGCACTATTTGAATAGGCAAGAATCGATGGCCCAGGTTCTCAAAGGTATTTAGGTGCCTAACTCCCATTGATGTAAAGCCTCACCTGATTTCAGTGGGAGTTAGTGATCCAAATACCTTTGAGGACCTGTGTGTAGCAACAGCGTGAAGTCCGAGAACACCTAGAAATTACAGCCAAATGACATATCCTGGGACCTTTCATCTTAAAAAATTAATACCGTTATTATTTACTTTAAATAAAAATCTGCCCCTGCTATAAGAAAGGAGTGAGGGTCAAATTCAGGCCTAATGCAACTTGATGCATACCAGAACCATAGTTTTCCATTAGAGCCAAATTCCATATGAATATCTTGCCATGATAAATTCAACTGCCCAGATTCAGACAGGATCAATGGACTGTAAGGAAGAGGCAGCTAAGCTGCATTGGAACTCAGCTGCTAGAACTCAGGAAGAGAGAGCACTTTTTCTTTATAATCTCTCTTTATCACGGGAGACAGGAGGGCTCCTTCTTGAGCTCCTGGAAGGAGCTAGTTAGCAGCAAATGAGCATACATGCAGTATTACAGAACAGCTAGTGCGTTGGTCTTCTTAAGCCTCATTTTCTAGGCTTTGGTCAGCTTGGCCTAGAGTTAATCTGAAATTATTTTGTTCCTGCAGAGAATTTCAGCTTTTTGTCCACAGAGTGAAAAGCGAAGTTTTTCAAAAATTTCAAAATGTTGACATTTTCTGCCAAAGGCAGCCACTTTCCACCACAATAAATAAACAAATTAAGAAAAGCCCAATTTTCTGTCTAAAAACAGCACATTTTTACCAGCCCTAGTTTGTCCCCATCCACATGCTTTACAACAGAGTGTTAATAATTATGATTTATTATTTATAATACAATAGCACACAGAGATCCCAGTCATGGCGTCCCATTGCACTAAGCACTGCACAGAGACATAGTAGGAGACAGTCCCTGCCCCCAAAGAGCTTACCGGCTAACAAAGAACTTTGCTCCAGCATGATTTCCACTCTTTGGGGTCCAAAATGGGTTCTAATACAGATTGGGTGGCCAGTATGAGCAGGACCAAACCAAGTCAGCACAACTGGCTTAGGTAGGGATTTAGAACAATATTCACAAAGTATGCTGTAGCTTATTGCAGTTTGCCCTGTCCACATTGGTTGACCAACTGAGTTGGAATCCAGTTTGACCACAGCTGAGTGTATGCCATATGTAGCACAATGATTAACTCGACTGTAAGCCCTGTGTACACTGGAATTTGGGCCCCTCTACACTAAGAACATCTGTCATGTTTGGGCCTTGTTAAAACTTGGTCCAGTCTTTCAGGCTGCATCTCAGCTGGCAGTGCCTGAGATGTCTTCTGTCATTGCTCTACCACTAGCGTGGCATCAACAGTGACAATGGATATGCCAGTGTAAATCAGCCACCAACTTTTTAGCATTGTCATCAATGGTGGTTCAAAACTCCAGTGGCCAGTCCTATTAGCATTCCCACCATCCCTAACACTGGTAGTAGCACAGCGGTGGGAGATATCCTAACAATTGCCAGTGTAGATGAACCCTCAGCCTGGGCAGCACCATACCATGCTTTAGCTGTATTCCTGCATCACGCTAATGTCTGTTCTTTGCAAGGCTGTAGATCAGTTCTGAAACATGGCTAAAAACCAGTTCAGTCCCATCCACACTGCAGGGCTGATGCATGTTAACACTATTGGGCTCTTCTGTGTAGTAAGTGGAACTTGTAACGCAGTCAATTTTCACAGTGGAGACTAGGCCTTTATGTCTTAACTGTGGCGTCTCTGAGGCATTGGAGTAACCCAGCTCTGTTTCAATTTGCATCCCTGTTGAGCTTGTCAAATCCCAGTACTAGCTATGACAAGTCCTTATGCAGGACTCCGAGGATGTCAGGAATTCCATTACTGCATGTCACTACAAACACATTTTCACCCAAACGGTTCCAGCTGAGAGCACAGTGAGTTGTTCGCCTTGTAAATGAAGCAGCCAGCACAGCAAGGCCCATCCCTTGACTTGATGAATTGTAATTTGTTTTTCCCTTTTGTTTAAAAAAAAACAAAACAAAACAAATCAAGCTGAAGCGGAGGAAATTTCATCAGCTTAAAAACTGAATGTGGCTGGAGCAAGAATATGACGACTCTTCAGCCCACTACTGAAAAGTAATAATAGAGTCTGCACATCTGCTATGTGCTAAATTAATGGTATTACCCATATGTTTATGGCAATATAAAATAGATACTTTAATTAGTTTGTGTGTGCATCTAAAGTATTAAGTAGTATCATTATTTAATCATTGAAACATGGAAAAGCAAGGAAAATTATATAGATGTCCCCTCTGCCGCACAAATATATCAAGTGTGGTTTTTTATTCCACTTCACTTCCATCCTTGATCGAGTTGCTTTAATATGCGGGATGAAAATGAAGCTTTTGATTGGCAGGCAGTGACATCACATGCACGTTAATAACACTAAGGAGATGCATGAGTTAACTGCCCTTCCACTTCTCCAGCAGAACTACCAGTTTTTCTATAGAAGGTTTATTTCATAACAGCAATGACGCTCTCGGCTGTACATCTCAGGATAATTACTGCATTTCATCAAAGTCACTCAACCTTATGCCACGTAACATGGGCCTGGGGCATGTTATATAATGACCCAGCCCCTTCCTATTTTGAGTCACTACTAGTCAGGGACCTGCAGTGCACTGGGAAACCTGCGGGAGACTCCAGGACTGGAACAGCAGTGGGGTTTGCTGGTCAGCATAATGGGCATTGGCAGAGCCCAACTGGGGAACCTGCAGTGGCAGGAAAGAGACAGGTCAGAAATCAACAACATTACCAGAACTTTGTGAGCGCTTAGGAGAGGAACAGTAAAGAGTTCTGCAGGTCAGGGCACAGCTTCATTGAGAAAGGAAGTGGGGGAGCAGGCAGGACCAGAACAACAGAGCATAAAGTAGATCAGAAATCAGGTGCATTAGCAGATCTCATGTGGGAGCCTTTCTCCAGGAGAAAAATGGATGCTACAGCTCAGGTGTGAAATGAATTGGCAAGGCCTTGTGCAAGGTTTTCACAGCCCCCACCCACAACATGCTGGACTCTACAGGTCTGATTCAAAGCTCATTGGAGTTAATGAGAACCTTTCAGTTGACTTCAATGGCATTTGGATCAGGCAACATATGTTTTTCATCCCTCAGGCTCATCAGTGCTTAGATTTAATTAATTTACTTTGAAAAAATTCCCACCAGAGGTCCTGTTAACTGCAGCATGGGATCCCAAGCCCAGTGGAATTGGCCAGAGCACGTGTTTGAAAGTGTCCTACAGAGTTAAAGATGCAGTACTCTGAAGTAGAAGCCAGTTTCATCCAGTTTCCCATGTTTTTGTCTTTAGTTTCTCTCTCCCCATCCTAGCACTGGGCCCGGATGCAATAACCATCACCTTTTGTAGGGGCACCAAATAACATCAGTCATTAGCCCTATGTTCCCCAAAGGCCAACTCCTCCACTTTCCCAAACAGCTCTGGGTGCCATCTGTAGAGCAGGCTCCCAGGAGTCAGATAACTTTTCCTGGCCAAAAACTACTGACGTGTCAAATGCTTTTCATTAAAAAAGAGGGAGCCCTGTTGCCCCTTAAGATGGGTGATCTGATTAGTGGCCTGACTTTTCTTCTGCTGCAATTCACGGGAGCTTGATTTCAATAGGAAGGGAAGCAGGCCTGAAATAAAAGTTTGGCCTCTATGTCTAATGGCGGCATTCCAACATCAGGAGCTTTTTTTGTCTTGCCAGGATAGTTCAGGCTGGAGAGTTTGGGTCTTTAGCCGTGGAAATAGTAATCCGATGAAGTGAGTTTCTGCCCACTAAAGCTTATGCCCAAATACATTTGTTAGTCTTTAAGGTGCCACAGGACTCTCGCTGTTTTGCTAAAAGAAGACGAATGTGGCTACCTCTCTGGAACTCAGTAATATTGTTATGCTTGTATGGTTGTAGTGCCCAAAGTCCCCAGTCAGGATCAAGGACCTCACTGCTCCTGTCCTGGGAAACTTGGTTGTTTTATTTCACCACTAACTGTACTCCACCCAATTTGTTACAAAGGAGAGGCCAGGCTGAGGCATGTTACTGAATAACGGCCACCTAGTCAATATTGCCAAATCACCCAATCCATAAAAAGCAAAACAGCCCACATTTTTTTTATTGTTTTTAATTATTTTTAGATATAGAATCCAGAGGAAAAAACCACCACAGCCCTCTAGCCACAGTTAGCAACACTGCTGAAAAAAATTGTTCCCTGTTGATATTTCATCACCACTTGCTGTGAGAATCAGACCCAGGCCAGAAGGGCCATTTTGAGCCAGCTGTCAAGGCCATTTCTCTGCACGTGACTAACGTTCCTCTTGGGTTGTGCCAGGCTGAAATGTCACCATCCCTGCAGCAAAAAGCTGCATTCACCAAATGAAATTTCACCCTGGCTCAAATTCATAAATACCTTTTAAAATTTTCTGCTGGTTTCACATGAATATTCTCTGCAAAAATTGGCTGTTCTGAATGCCACCAGCTCAGCCAAACTGCTCACTTATTCTTGGAAGCAAGACCAAATAATAGGAATGTCAAAGTCACACAGGAAACTGCTGCGGAGGTGGGAACAGAACCCAGGCCTCTTTACTACCAGCTATGAACCCTACTGATAAGTAGGGTAAGTTTCTCTAGAAACTTCCGCTCCACTTTCAATCCCATTGCAAAACTACTCTCTTGATTTTCCAAACTCTCCATATGCTTAATTCCACCCTATTCGGCCTTTCTGATCTCATAACTGTCAATCCCTGCCTACTCAGTCTTTTCCTCCAGTCTCCAAAGATATGTGTTCTTCCATCTATCTGTCGCCCTCTCTCTCTCCCTCTGAGTCTTTCTCTCCTTTAGTCTGTGATTATTCTATTGAGACCCATATATCGTGCCCATCTCTGTTGTATCTAAGCACGTCAGTGAAGTGCTTTGTGATCTTTTGTGTATGAAAGACTGAAGGAGGAAACAGCATATGAAATACAAGTTTACTGTTTTCTGTTAGTTATAAAATGTTTTAACTACCCCCTCCTCCAGTGAATCAATATATCTTAGATACTTCTAGTTGGAACACCTCACAATCTTTAATTTATTTTTCCTCATAACATCCATGTGAAGTAGGGAAGTGATATTATCCCCATTTTACAGATGGGAAAGAGAGGCTAGATGACTTACCCAAGGTTACATAGAAGACCTGCTTCAAATCCCTGTTCTGCCAAAGACTTCATAAGTCCTAGGGCCCTATATACTGGACCATCCTCCCTGTTTGCATAAAATGACTTTAAAAAATAGAGAGACAAGGTGGGCAAGGTAATATCCTTTATTGGACTAACTTCTGATGGTGAGAGAGACAAGCTTTCGAGCTGCACAGAGCTCTTCTTAATTAGTCCATTTTTTAAAAAGACTCATTTTAATCACCAGCATCAAGAACCCACTGCTGCAAAGCCCACAAAGGAATGAAGTAAACACCAACCCACACAAAACTCCCCCTTCCCTCCCTGCCAGCCTTTGAGAGAAGAGATGGACCTTGCACCAAGGTTTAAAGGTCAACAGACTTGGGCTGTATTCAATTGTATGCAGAAGTCTCTCCAAAGACTTGTGATAATTTGAAAAGATAACATTTGACCAATTGTCCATTATTGACAAGAGATTTTATGTAATTTCCAAAGCTTTTTCTGACTGCATTTTCTTTGGATCCACTTCTACTCTCTGCTACTTTTGTGCAACTCCCACTGAATTCACTGTGGTTTGGTCCTTTGTCTAAAGGTGATATAATTATTGCCACAATGAGGGTGGTTATAAATAGAATAGAGTAAAACTTAAACTTCTTAAAAAAATGAAACTCCACAGAGCCTAAAGCGTTAGGTACTTTGTTAAGGCCAGATCTTAAGCCAGAAATAAAATACATATTAAAAGCCAAATTTTCTTTCCATGCAAATAATCAGGCAAAAAATACATTGCTATGGGAACAGCCTCACCTAGCTAGATTACAATTCAGCACAGCCTCATTTTGCTGTCAGCTCAGATGCTGAGACAGGAGACGAACAATACCCAGGGGCCCTCTTTGGGGTGCACCTTGATATGGGAAAAAATCTTGACCAGAATCCAGTGCGATGGCTATCATTAGTGCAGGGGGAATGTAAGTTCTCAAGGCTGCCAGATGTGTGTGGATGAGAAGTAGTGAGGTCAAAGACAAAATTTGCACTGTTCTACAGCACTCCTTCTGAACAGATAAATAGTGGTGTTGACAGACTGTGCAGGTAACTATATCCAGTCCTTGTAAGTCAGGAAAATGCTCACACAACATGCACCCAGAGTTTCCAGAGAGTTCAGCACCTGGTGTTCAAGTGCACAGCATCCCCCAGTTGGAAGCAGATGTTCAAAAGAGCTCAGCTCCCATTTAGGCACCTAATTAAGGATCAGATTTTATCAAAAGTACTTGGTATTCAACAGCTCCCTTCGTGATGCCAGTTTTCCAAAAGAGCACTGCATCCAGCATGCTGAGCTCTTCTGAAACTCTGTTCGCCTCATTCGGCTCCTTTCGGGGTGCCGAGATCTCATGATCATCTGGCTCTGATGCATGGTCCTGTGCTCTTTTGAAAATCTTGCCCAGGGGTCTTGAAAGTGGAAGGGGTGGAGTCCAGTAGAAAAGAGTGGTTTGATTCTTGGGCCTCAAAAGTTTGCCTGACCCTGTATTCCCACCAAAAAAGCTAATGGAACAGGTCATTCTAGCCTTGCTCCACAGCTCAACAGGTGCAAGCCCACACCAACCAACGTCTGAACTGGTTCAGAGACGGGCTACTAGGATGATTCGAGGAATGGAAAATCTGCCTTATGAAAGGAGACTCAAAGAGCTTGGCTTGTTTAGCCTGGCCAAAAGAAGGCTCCAGGGGGATATGCTTGCTCTATATAAATATATCAGGGGGATTAACGTTAGGGAGGGAGAGGAATTATTTAAGTTTAGTACTAATATAGGCACGAGGACGAATGGGTACAAACTGGATATTAGGAAATTTAGACTTGAAATTAGATGAAGGTTTTTAACCATTAGGGGAGTGAAGTTCTGGAACAGCCTTCCGAGGGAAGTAGTGGGGGCAAATGACTTATCTGGCTTTAAGACTAAGCTTGATAAGTATATGGAGGGGATGTTATGATGGGATAGTTTAATTTGAGCAATTGATTTGGATTATCGGCAGATAAGTCTGCTCAATGGTCTGTGGGAATGTTGGATGGGATGGGAACTGAGTTACTGCAGAGAATTCCTTTTTGGGTGTTGGCTGGTGAGTCTTGCCCACATGCTCGGGGTTTAGCTGATCGCCATATTTGGGGTCGGGAAGGAATTTTCCTCCGGGGCGGATTGGCAGAGGCCCCGGAGGTTTTTCGCCTTCCTCTGCAGCATGGGGCATGGGTCGCTTGCTGATGGATTCCCTGCAGCTTGAGGTCTTCAAATCTCACTTTTGAGGATTTCAATAACTCAGTCATGGGTTCGGGGTTGTTATAAATGTGTATGGGTAGGGTTTTGTGGCCTGCCTTGTGCAGGAGGTCAGACTAGATGATCATATTGGTCCCTTCTGATCTATGAGTCTATGAGTCTAGCTTGACTAGTTCGGACTTCCCATCTCTCTCTGCTTTGCTGATTTGAACGAGGTGCCCACATTCCTTGCTTTCAACCAGACAGAAGTGGAGGGTGACACTGAACGAGGCCCCTGCCTGACACACGGCACTCATTTACTACGCCCTTCACAGATTCCCGCAGCGTGTGGAAATCAAATAACGCCTCGCCTTCAGTAAAGGCACTTTGCTCAGCCGCACCCTCTGTACCCGTGATCAGCACAATGCAGCCAGTTCAGTGCAGGACACCTGCTGACCCGGCTGCAAGCCCAGCTGCCTTTCTCAGCGAGGATGAGCACCTAAGAGGCAAGAGAAAACACGAGGAAGAGGAAGATCAGCTGTGTGATTTCCCAACAGACCATCCACTCCATGGTGAGTACACTCAGGTCCCACCTCTTGGAAGGTTAGTGTAAATCACCATTGTTATGGTGTCTTACATCCAGGGGGCACCATTAGATGTCAGCCCTTACCGGCCATCACAAGAGCTTTTCCATAATCTCAGCTCCAGATTGGGTCACAAATGCAGATGGAAGCTAGAACCTCTTGCTCCCAAGAGCAGAGCTCTACCACGTGAGCTAAAGGACTAATCTCATTGGACGTGGGCAGCAGCAAAGAGCAATCTGTGGCTCTGCATTAGCAGGGCAACACCAACACAACATGAATGGTGTGTGCTCCACATATTTTTAGGGCAGAAGGTAGCAGTGTGGGAAACTGACCTTCTCCAGTTGCCATTTCTGCTAGCAACCTAGGCTGTGTGAGACCAGAGTTTAAAATAAAAACAGAAAGGTGAGGTCTGTATATAACAGAGAAGGAAATGCTGGTTCTGGGCAACAGCAAGGAGAAGTTCAGGGGCAGGAGGCTCATACATGTCGGTAGTCCTAAAAAGTCAGTGCAGCGTTTTTAAATGCCAGTGCAGGTGACGGCACCTTTTTTTAGCCCCTGTGCGTGAGCAAGTGAAGCCTGGGGAGTTGTGGGATGTGGGATCGCGGGGCTGGTGTCATGGAAGGAAGATTCCATTCATTTTTCTCAGCACATATTGTAATGTTGATAAGGGTAAATGCTTCTCAGGGAATAAAGTGTGACCTGCAGTCGAAGGAAAGGGATGGTTCGTGCTGCCATCACGTTAGATGGGAGCTCTGCCAGGGTCTGGGGAACACAGCAGAATCAGGTCCATAGTTTGTAATGAATTAGGCTGTTCTGCAGTAAAGGGGTGGGGTGTCAGGAGAGCCTGGTGGTGGAAGCTGTGAGCCAGTTTCTGTCTCACTAGCATTGATTTAGTGCCCACAGGAAGAACTTACAGTGAATGGTTACAAATGAATTCTTCTGTATGATAAAGTGAAAGCTAAGTTGCAATGTCTAGGGGCTGAGCTGGAGCCAGATTTCCCCAAAGCTAACGGGGGGCTCTGGTCCAGCGTTCTAGTTCAGCACCATTGCTAGTCTAGTCACACATTAGTGTTCTTCTGATGTTAAACCAGTATTAAAGCAGGAAGCTGATTACGGCCATGTCAGAAATGATCATGGCTAGACAGACACTTTAGATTATAGTTGGTGTGGGTTACCTGTGTGGAAATTCCTGATGGAGATTTTAAACGAGTGTCTTCTGAACTGATCTATAAGTGGGTTTTGGAACAGAGCAGTGGGTCTATTGGTCTTCCTGGGACTAGTGGTTCCTGAAGTAAGTGATCCTCCTGTAGAAACCCACTGTAAACACTGGAATGTCCACTGGTACATACAAATTAGGCTCTACAGGATTCATTTCCCATTTATGGCACTGTCAGCCTCAGGAGGTTGTCTTGAGGGTTTGGATTTTGTACAAAATCCCACCCCCACAACTGTACCCCCTCAAAGGCCCCAGGGACCCTTCCTCCACTTAGCTGTATAGAGTGGCTAGTGGCCTTCCCCCATCCTCTCCTGCTCTTTGCTATGGCTCTCGAGATGGCTGCTCCCTTACACTGTAGCAGTGTCTCCAGGAAAGGCAGACAGGCAAGGGCCTCTGAGTGGAGACCCATCCTCCTTAAAAACTGATCCAACGTTCATTGCATTTCCTTTCCATTGTCATTGACTTCAGTTTCCATTGACTTCAGAGGTCTTTGGAGCAGTAGCTAGGGATCCACTAGGGATTGCTTCACAAAGCAGTAACTGGTACACGCAATAATCCCCAGTGTATGGTAGGTAGGGAATCATAGAATCACAGAATCGTAGGACGGGAAGGGATCTCGCAAGGTCATCTAATCCAGTCCCAGGCACTTAGGCAGGACCAAGAATTATCTAGACCATCCCTGACAGGTGTTTGTCTAACCTACTCTTAAAAATCTCCTATGACAGAGATTCCACAACTCCCTAGGAAATTTATTCCAGTGTTTAACTACCCTGAGAGTTAGGAAGTTGTTCCTAATGTCCAACCTAAACCACCCTTGCTGTAATTTAAGCCTGTTGCATCTCCTTAGAGGTTAAGGAGAACAATTTTTCTCCCTCCTTGTAACAACCTTTTAGGTACTTGAAAACTGTTATCCTGTCCCACCTCTGTCTTCTCTTCTCCAGACAGAACAAATCCAATTGTTTCAATCTTCCTTCATAGGTCATGTTTTCTAGACCTTTATTCGTTTTTGTTGCTCTTTGCTGGACTTTCTCCAATTTGACCACATGGTTCCTGAAATGTGGTGCCCAGAACTGGACACAATATTCCAGTTGAGGCCTAATCAGCACAGAGTATAGCAGAAGAAGTACTTCTCCTGTCTTGCTTACAACACTCCTGCTAGCACATCCCAGAATGAGGTTTGCTTTTTTTGCAACAGTGTTACACTTTTGGCTCCTATTTAGCTTGTGATCCACTATGACCCCCAGATCCCTTTCTGCAGTATTCCTTCCTAGGGAGTTGTTTCCCATTTTGTATGTGTTCAACTGATTGTTCCTTCCTAAGTGGAGCACTTTGCATTTGTCCTTATTAAATTTCATCCCATTTACTTCAGACCATTTCTTCAGTTTGTCCAGATCATTTTGAATTTTAATCCTATCCTACATAGCACTTGCCACCCCTCCCAGCTTGGTATCATCCACAGACTTTATAAGTGTATTCTCTGTGTCATTATCTAAATCACTGATGAAGATATTGAACAGAACTGGACCCAGAACTGATCCCTGCGGGACCCCACTCAATATGCCCTTCCAACTTGACTGTGAACCACTGCTAACTACTCTCTAGTAATGGTTTTCCAACAAGTTTTGCACCTACCTTATAGTAGCTCCATCTAGGCTGTATTTCCCTAGTTTGTTTCTGAGAAAGTCATGCGAGACAGTATCAAAAGCCTACTGAAGTCAAGATATACCACGTCTACCTCTTCCCCCCATCTACAAGGCTTGTTACCCTGTCAAAGAAAGCTATCAGGGGTTCCCCAGTGGTTCCCTAGCTATTATGCCAAAGATTTTGAATAATCTCTGCAGCTCAGCTCATTTTAACTGCACTGGCAGCAGGAATGGAAGGGTTTCTCTGGTCCTACTACCCTGTGGGAGTGGGCATGCACTCCCAGGCCCCTGAAGAGCCTTTGAATTGGGAGACACTAATGCTTACCTGGGACCCCACCCCAATATCCTATTTCCCAGAACTCCCTGATAATCTTGGGAGGATGTCACCAGACCCATAAAGCAACTGTATGTGTGTGAGTGAAAGAAAGCGAGAGA
>ML675616.1:85533401-85592728 GCA_007922155.1 Mesoclemmys tuberculata | reverse complement strand
AGACCCATAAAGCAACTGTATGTGTGTGAGTGAAAGAAAGCGAGAGAAATCAAGCCACTTTACTGTTAAACTGTGGGGGCTCTGGACGAGAAAGAGGGCACTGGGGTTGTATGATCAGTATCACATTCACGGACTAGAGGCTGACGTCTGCAACAGAGCCCTGAATGCATCCTGAGTCTGGAGTAAGCACTCGTTCCGCCACAAACCCATCACACCACAGCATTACAAGTGATAAAACTGTCTAACAAGATGACCACTGCCACTAAGGGTTTAGAAATACTGTGTCATTTGTAATAAATGGAATTATAACCTTATTACAGTTTATTTACAGTGACAACTTCAGGACTGCTGGGAGTGAGAAAACAGATAGAATATTCCTTTATGAGGGCCCAATTCTCCCCACTCTGGAGAAAAGTGATTTCATATCCATTGATTTCATATCCTGGAGGCTGGGACCAGATATGTTAGAATTAATCCACTGACAGCTCTCTTAATTTTGCTAACCGCTCAGCTGGATGCCAGTTACAATGTGAATGATTTTGCCACATTGCTTGCTATGTGAAAAATTCAACCAGGCTTTCTCAGAACAGTTTGCTCTAGTAGCTGAGCTAATGGAAGCTTCTCCATCAGGTGCCTAGATAGGGAATGGCCCTGCTTTGGAGCTGTGCGTGCTGAGTGTCAATGCTGATAGTAGTGGCTCTTTGTGAAATGATTAATAACTGGTATTTGGGGACGTGCAACAACAAACAGTTATCAAAACCATCCAGGAATGCAGTGGATCTAATGCAAAACTCTAATATGAGTGGGGCAAATGTTCTGCTGGTGCAAATTGGCACAGCCCCACTGAATACATTCACAAAGAACAACAACCCCCCCAAAACCTACAGGCTGAATCCTGAGCTCCTGCCTCTGTTTCAGTTCAGGCTATCCTCAGACAAACTCCCGTTGAGTTAAATGAACACTTTTGTTGTGTTAGACCCTTGGGATTTGGCCCTTACACAATGTATTGTTGAGGCTTTGGATTTAACCACACTCAAGTCAGGAAATGATTAAGGTAAGTTTCCCATGCTAACATAACCACCACTCAGCCACTGCCAGAGGCAGGACAGTGGACTGACTAAATGGACCTTGGGTCTCACCCAGTATGGCAATTGCTGAGTCCCTTACACATAATGGGCTTGGTTCTCCAGTGCCTTGTACCTTGTGTAGCCATCTACAAAACTGCAAGGCAGTGGTTGAACAGCTCCAGTATAGTAATTACATGTTAGTCTGTTAAATATGTACAGTGGGCCCAGTCTCTGTTGCCACTAAAGAGCACTTAGTGCTGTTGTCAAGCAGAGTAAAGATGGCTTTAAGCCACTATTGCATCCTTGATTCTGGTGCTGTTCTCTGCTGGGCTAGAGGTCGGGCACAGGGTAGAGCAGTCTGAGGGTCTCCTTGCCCCACAGGATTTGGGTACAGGGACAACCTGGGTATGTTCCTTTCCCCCAGAAATGTCTCTTGCACTGACCGTTGACGGGGAATGGCGTAGGAGCTACTTCAGTGGCTCAACATCACCCAAAGTTCTCCCCTCCCCCATGACAGGAGAAAAAGTTGGCCCTCAATGGGCAAAGTGATCCAGCTCATGCTATTGTGAGAGCATTCTCTTTTATTTCCACATTTCTGTGAGCTGAAAACCAGAATCTTAATGCTCAGGGGAAAACATTGAGGGGATAGATAGATAGATAGATAGATAGATAGATAGATAGATAGATAGATAGATAGATAGATAGATTCCAAAATGTGGAATGTTGGAAAGAAAGAAAGATTAGTTGATCATCATAGTGAATAATGTAAGCATTTAGATGGTGCATATAGGCTTTGCAGTGTCCACCTTTTTGAGTTTCAGCATGTGTTTCTGCTGTCTCTGATGCTAAGAGAGGATGCTGTTGCATGTTTCCAAGAGACAGTTAAACCTCCCCACAGGAAAACTAGCCCAACAGTGTGAGAACAGTAGCACCTGGTCCCAGTCTCCTATGTTACATTACAAAAGGGAAACAAGGTTTCTATCTGTCTGTCTCTCACCATCACCATAGTATCTGAGCACCTCCCGTGTAAAATTGATAACAATGGTACAGTCCTTAGTAGGCTTCATGGAGTCTCTGGCATTTCTTCCTTTCCAGGACGATAACTCTACTTGGCGTAGGTTTTTTTTTTTTTTTTTTTTTAAGATATTGTTTGTTTATTTATTTATTTTGGGTCAGGGTTCATTGGGTTCTTATTAATCTTGTTTATGATGGCAGTGCCCAAGGACCAACCAAGAAGGAGGCCTCATTGTGCTAGGCCATATGCAAATACAGAGTGGTAGAAGGTCCCTGCCTTGAAGAGCTTCCAATCCAAATAGACAAGACAGAGGCAAGGCGGGGGAAGGGATAGAACACACAAGCAGAGCAAACGATGTGGGGCGGCAGATGTCAGGTTCATGCCCAGATTTGTTTTTTATTTGTGTGGCTTTGCCTTGGAGGGTATCTGCTAAATGAAAAGAAAACTGAAGAGAAGGCAGGCGCGGGGGACAGGGCAGGGGAGAAGAGGGGAAGAAGGGCAGTTGTGGAGTGAAGCTGAGATGGAGGGACTGTGAGGGATGGGGGAGGTTTGAGGGCAAACAGCCAATCAGCACAGGGCAGAAAAAGTCCACTCAGACCTGTAGAGAGTTTTCAGAATGGCCAAAGGATCAAAGTTCCCTGCTTTGAATACTTCTGTTCTTAACCAATTGGAGTCTCTGGCTAGCTCCTTTATAGCTTTCTCCCATACCCACACTGGGTGTGGGGGTAGAGACACCACCTGGGGCCTAGTGTCTCCACAGTAGGGAGGGGGCTCTAAAGTTCTGGGTGCTGTGGGGATGGGGGCAGAGCAGAACATTGGGGATCCCAGCTGGGCTGGAAGGGGGTGTGAGTGTTGTGAGTGTCATTCTTGTGGTGGAAAGGCCTTTTCAAAAAAGAGGGGATTTGCAGCAGTTCCTAACGACCATCAGACTCTGGAGTGGCTAATCTCTTCCAGAAGACTGTTCCATAGTTGGGTCCCCTCCATAGAGAATGCTTTGTCCCCTGCTCTCACGCACCTCGTCCTGGGCTTTGTGGTCTGCATTGTCCCAGAGAAGCGCAGATGTCATGGTGGTTCATAGATCATAATTCAGTCTTTGATGAAGCTGGTGTTTGGTCCATTATTTGCTTTGAAGATTAGGATCACAGCCTTAAACGAGTAGCAGAAACCGACTGGGAGCCAGCAGAAGGACATGAGCACAGGTCTGATCTTCTCACAGCAGCCTAACCAAGGAGAAGTTTGGCTAAAAATCTGAACAAATACCCACAGAACACATCAGCAGTGATTTTTCATTTGCACAAACATGCATTATGTTCATTTTTTTCACCAAACTTTGCAAAGATACTCTGTCATGGGACAGACCAGCCATGTGCTCAGGTTTTGTGGAGGTCGCCACAGTGCTGGCAAGTGGACAAAAGTGCTGGCATGTAACCTTGAATAACTGATCCTTCCATATTTTACATCATTTCTGTATAATCCTTATAATGTTGGTTGGAAAGGGGAACCGTTTTTTGAGTTACTGGTGGATAATGATCATTCTGATTTTCTTATTTAAACTGAAAAGTATTCTTAATTCTTGTGTAGAGTCACATATACTTGAAGGGATTTTCATCACACATAAAAATGTAGTTATCATTTGTATTACTGTAGCACCAAGTAACCCCAGTCATGCATCAGGACCCCCTTGTGCTAGGCGCTGTATAAACAGAGAAGAAAAAAAGAGATGTCTGCTTACAATCTAAGAAATCTCCATTTCTGCACTGATGCCAGACAAGGGCAATTTCAGTTTAAGGCTTGTGTTTATAATTCAGATTCACAAACTTCATCATCTTTAGGTTCCTCAATTCCTGGGCCATACAGTCCTATTCCATACAGTCCTATTTCACAAATACCCGTGACATGTCACCGTTTTTCACTCTGAAACAGGAACTTTATTGAGACATTAATTTATTTAATATATGTATAAAGCACTTGTCCAGCCACATCAAAAAATAGGGACAACAAAGTATCGCAAACCATTCCAATCCCAAATAAATATTGTCCGGCAAACATACACTACTTACAGGAGCCAAAGGATCTGGGATCAGGGCAAAACCAACACCTCACCCCGCTAAACAAAAGGGAGCAATTCCTAATGAACAGGGCAAACAGGGAAGAACTGAGTAAATGTTTACATATAGATTTTGGTGCCACTATTTAGCTCACTAGTTCACTGCACACAGATACAATAATTCCTGTGTTATGTGTGTCGTTAATGGGTAGCACTCACATATAGAGTTAGGAATGCGGTATACATATTTTCATGTGTTGTCGACTTTACAACTGGGAGCTGCTGGAAGCTAGTTCTTTTTTCTTCTCACTCTTTCAAGGATAATGCTGCTTATAATGACTCCTCCTGCCTATTCAATGGAAGGCATTAAAGCAAAATTCTCCCCTCGCTATATGCAGTGTAGCTCTCAGTAATGGCAATGGGCACTGAAGCATGCATACATGTAGACAGAATTTCTCAATATTGTAAATGTTATGGGTTTTTTTTTAAATATAGGCTTTAAAAATGGAGACCATCAAGCCAGGATTTGGCACTTCCCTCCTCCAACCCCCATTTTCATAGGATGGTACATTTATAGAGCCCATTTTCCTGAGGCTATAGGGCAATCGATTCCTGATAATAGGACCTGTGTGTTGTGACAATTTGTAAGTTGAGGGCATTTTTGATAAGTTTATCTTTAAGGTCTTCTGTGTTTTCTATTAGCCTTTTTCCAAACTGGTCGGAGATTTTTTTCATCATGACCCCAGGATATGGGCTTTTAATTCTTCCACCTTAAAACTGAGGGCATGCCTTTTATTTATTGTTTTAACAAGCATTTTAGACAATAACCACGCAAGAACAGAGGCTAAATGACAAGTTAATGATAGAATCAGAGCATTGAGGAGGACCCCGAGACCCTGGCTCAGACAGGGATGTAAGCAAGTGTGCCTGACATGTAAAGGTTTCCAGGTGCAAGTAATAACAAATAGCAAGAATAAGGTCGTGAACAGTGTGTCTGAGACCCTTATAATAGGCTTGCCTCTCATCCCTGTGTGAATAGCGTCTTTCTTACAGAGCGGGTTGAACAATGTAAAAACCTGTTGGCCAAACTGGAAACTGTTATTTGATTTGACCTGTTGTTATCCCTTTATTAGCCGTTGTTTGAGAGCATCCTCAGGACTAAAGTTTGACTTATACAGATGTTCACAGAAAGCAAATTTCGAACCTACAGCTGATATTTATTGAAGCAAGAAAGGAAATTACTGGGTATAACAAACCAAAATTCTCTCTGGCTGAAAGCGGTTTACCACCATTTCGGTCATCCAATCGGGGCACGGAAACAATACCGTGTGACAAAGCTCAGGTAGCAGGGCCCGACTGTGGACTGAATGCCCGCTCCCAGCATTTCAGGAACGATCCAGTGCTCCAGTGTGTTTGTAAGAATTAGCGGCACCATTTGTAAAAATCATGATCTCTTTACAGCCAAGCAGAAGGTGAGGGCTAAATTCATCACAGGCTAGATTCCATCATTAGGCACAGCCCTGAGCAAGAAGCGCTGTGTGATTTGCACAAGCCCAAGAGTACCCTAGGTAGTCCCCTCTTAGTCACAATTCCTCTCCTGACTCCTTTTTGTTCCCTGGCAGTAGTTACTGACAGCTGGCCTATACCAGTAGCACATTGTGACTCTCCCACGCTGGCTAGCAAGTATGTAGGTGGAGCCAAGCCTCCATCCACTGTTCCTACTCATTTGCTCCAGGGAAGCAGTAAAAAGGCCTCCATAGACCTATTCATCTGAACCCAAGGCTGAGTGGTCACATAGTGGTGCAAAAGGAGTTCCCATTCCCTTGCCTGGGTGCATATTCACAACCTAGCCCCAAATAAATTGTTTATAATGAATAATTTGACCAATTCTAATTTCTTAGGACCCATGTGATCAGCAGTTTTGCTGGGTCACCTTAGATGAGTCTCTTCACCTCTCTGTGACCCCCCCCCCGATTCCCCTTCAGCGAAATGCGGGTCATGATACTAAATGCCTTTGTAAAGCTCTTAGAGATCTACTGAGAAGCCCCACATAAGAGTCAATTGTTATTATTTGGTGCAGTTTTGCCGATTTTGAAGGAAGCTGAGATTTGAAGTGAATGCTTTTTCCTTCTAGCACCTACCGCATGCCCCTATGAGCATGTATATACAACACATGCATCCACACGCACCGATGCACGCACATACCTTTATGGCAGGCGTTTGGTGGACAGCACTTGAATTGCTCCTCTGTCTAAAGAAGCAGAACCTGGCAGTCGACAAACTGGTTAAAAAAAAAAGAAAAAAAACTTCTTGAACAGTTCCTTGAGTTTCTGTGGCTTTTCTGAAACAAAGCTGTAGCTGTTTTGCCAAAAGCAATGACCATTACAATTCCTGATGGTAATTGATTTGATCACTTTATTCTTCAAAGGTTTCTTTTCCTTCCCCTCTATCGCTTCCTCCCCCCCTTTGCATTTTGCTGCAGTAGCAGCTCAGCAAGGCCTGTTCCAAAACATGGTCAACATTTAATGGTTTCTCACTGGGGGGGAGGAAGTGCTCATTATTCTGCTTGCCTAAAGATGTGTCTGACCTGGTATTTTTAGCTTCCCTGCTCACACAGCTTAGGGTGCCCACCTATCAGTTTTTCAGCCACGTTATCTGGTAATTAAGCATTGTGTTCAGTGCCAGGGTGAAGGCAACTTTATTCAGCGTGATTTGGATGGAGGGAAGAGAAATTGAACCTTTAAAAGTCCCTACGTACTGCTGCTCCATTTCTGCAATGCCTCAACAGATAGCAGCAGGATGCTAAATGCTATGCTTCACTAGCAGAAGGCTCTACCCAGAGCAATTTGTACGTATCCAATTAGAATCAGTCTCCCTGACTGAGTCAGTCCCTTTTAATAAGGGGTAAGAAACCACTTTAATAAAGATTAGCCACGCTGCCATATGTCTAGCTAAAAACCACAGCACAAGCTCTTTGAAATCAGTAAGCAGTCTCTTTAAGTAAGAGGGGAACCCCCACAGACGTATCTCAGCACCTAGACAGACAAATTTCGTTTTAATGCCATCAGTGAAATCCAATGTAATAACTGGCTCCTTTGGAAAAGGATCACTTCCACCAGGGTGTTTGTTGGCTGACGCTAACCAAGAGTCACCGTGACAAACATCAATGAAAGTGAGCCGAAGTACCTGGCTGGGATTCCTGTAATCAAAACAAATTAAAAACAGAAAAGAAAGAAGAGAGGTGAACTCTTTTAAAAGGATTTTAAAAACAAGAATAACAGATTGTGATGCCCAATATGAAATCTCTTTTCTAAGACGCCAGACGTTCAGCCAGCTCAGATACACAGAGAAAAATTGGTTCCAAACGCCTATAACTAAAACCCACCCCTTCTTTTATAACGTTCCAAACATACTGTCACAAACCAGGGAGGGTATTGATTGGGCTCTGATTCTTTTGTACCCTAAGGCCTCTTTGCAGTAGGCAGTGTAAAGGGGCCCTTTGCACTAAGAACCACTTCCATGGCTCTGGTAGCATAAAGGAGCCTTAAAAGCAGAATGATGTAAAGGGGCCTTTGTGTAAATGAGAATCAGGACCTTTGAGTTATGAGCAGGACTAGCCCTAAAGGTACTGGCATCCTAGGGAAGGAATTGACCTCTTTCCACTTACTACAGGCCTAATGGTTTGGGGCAAAGCTTTAGATGTGCTATTCCTTGATTTTAGTACGGCTTTTGACACAGTCTCATATAATGCTTTCATAGGAAAACTAGGGCAATGTGGTCTAGGTGAAATTACATAAGGTGTGTGAACAACTGATTGAAAGACCATACTCTCCAAAGAGTTGTTATCAATAGTTTGCTGTCAAACTGGGGGTAAGTATCTGGTGAGGTCCTGCAGGGGTCTGTCCTGGGCCCGGCACTATTCAATATTTTCCTTAATGATTGGAGTGGAGAGGCTTCTTACAAAACTTGCAGATGACACCGAAGCTGGGAGGGGTTGCAAACACTTTGGAGGACAGGGTTAGAATTCAAAAGGACCTTGCTAAATTGGAGAATTGCTCTGAAATCAACAAGATGAAATTCAACCAAGGCAAGTGCAAAGTACTACTATTAGGAAGGAAAAACAAATGTAAACTACAAAATGAAGAATAACCGGCTATGTCGTAGTAATGCCGAAAAGGAGCTGGAGGTTATAGTGGACCGCCAATTGAATCTGAGTCAACAATGTGACATAGCCGTGAAGAAGACTAATCTCATTCTGGGGTGTGTTACTAGAAGTGTCATGTATAAGACATGGAAAGTAATTGTCTCACTCTACTCCACACTGGTGAGGCCTCAGCTGGAGTATTGTGTCCAGCTTTGGAAGCCACACTTTAAGATACATGTGGACAAATTGGAGAGAGTTCATAGGAGAGCAACAAAAATGAAAGGTTTAGAAAACCTGACCACGGAGGATAGGTTAAAAAAATGGGGCATATTTAGTCTTGAGAAAAGAAGACTGTTCAAATCTGTTAAGGGCTGTTATAAAGAGGACAATGGTCAATTGTTCTCCATGTCCACTGAAGGCAGGACAAGAAGTAATCTGCTTAATCCACAGCAAGGGAGGTTTAGGTTAGCTATTAAAGTCCTTCTAACTAAAAGGATAATTAAGCAAAGATGTAGACTTCAAGGGAAGATTGTGGAATCCCCTGCCTTGGAGGTTTTTAAGAACAGGTTAGACAAACGTTTGGGATGATCTAGATTACTTTGGTTCTGCTTCAATGCAGGACTTGATGACCTCTTGAGGGCCCTTCCAACCCTACATTTCTGTAATTCAATATTATAAGCAGAGATGAAGTGGGAATCGGGATCTAAATTTCCAAAGTTCCTCTGATGTTCTGGTTTTGTCCCAAATAATAACTAAGGAGTCAGATCCTCGGCAGGTGTGAACTGATGTGTCTCATTGATTTTAATTCAACTATATTGATTCACACCAGTTCATGACCGGGCCTTTTCAGTGTTAACCCATACGTTAATTTGAAGACAGCTGCGTCTCTGCAATGGCTCCAAAGGCTGACGTGTCTAGCAGCCTGCTTTTTGTGGGGTTGGTTTCAGCTGACAGTTAACCTGTAACTGAATGCCTTTCACAGGACATACTACCCACTTGAATATCACCAGCTTCCCGGGGCACCCCCAGAAATGTTTCACGTTATGCACCACTTTAACTTAGCATGGAGTCTATGCATATGCCTTTTAATCTAACTCTAGGCATAACCTTACCAAACCTCCCTCAGGATTTTTCTCTTTAGGTCTCCCTGCCATCCCTCTCCCGGCCAGCTCCCCTGTGCGGGCACTCACCACAGCACCGCATATTTGTGGCAAGTCTTAATGCTGTGGCTGCATGAGCTCGGCAGGTGGCGCAGAGGGGACACTGGCTGTTGGAAGTGGGACAAGGTCAGGCAGGACCCTGAGGGACTCTGGTGCAAGAGCCAGCCCCATGGTAGCCGCAGCATGAAGCAGCGCTGGCTTCTCCACTACCTACTCAGGTTTGGCTCCGCAGCCCTCCATCATTATAGGCAGAGGTGGGGGCCACAACTGAGTGGAATGGCCTAGTTAACCTGCTGCACCGGGGCCCAGTGCTGTTCAATTTTGGCCCCACCACTCCTCATCATTATCTGAATCACACCAATCAGAGCTGTTTGGGCCACCTCCACGAATTGGGCCATGGGACCAGTAGGTTTATTTAGCTGAGGTTAGTCCTGCTTTGAGCAGGGGGTAGGACTAGATGACCTCCTGAGGTCCCTTCCAACTCTAGTATTCTATGATTCTATGCATCTCTCTGGCCCTGACAGTGGAATGCACCATGCATAACACGCATAGGACTGCATACCACTGCCAGTTTCTACATATAGAAATAGCTCAAGAAAACTCATATGTAGTCTTATTTCCCCCAGAGACTTTGGAAGCAAATTTGTAAAGCCAATGTCACACTTCCAAAATTTTCTATCTTATGTCTTTGTCCCACATTCTTTATTAGACTAATTTTGAATGCTATTGTTTGCTATGGCATCACTAAGCTAAAGTCTCAAGGCAAAAAAAAAATCTGTCAAAACTACAGTCAGAGGAAGTTTCTTCTTGCAGGGAGAATGTTAATGTACAGTCCCAGATTTTTTTAAAAATAGATCTTGTTTGAATACATAAATAGAATGACTGATTAGATTTAATTAAAAATGCAGTCTTCTAGCTTTCCTAGTGGCAAAGTCCTTGATTAGTTCACGGTATTCTATTTCGCCAGCAATTTCATTTCCAGCTGAAATCAAAGCCTGTCCATTCATTTGCTACGTGATCCATAGTTGACCTCATGTTGTTTTATTGTATTTAATTTGATGAGTTTCAGTTTGAGAAACTGCTCTCAGCAGAAGTGACACTCCAAGACACTGTGTGTGTTCCCCCATGCAATACACATATTGGAAAACAGTTCGCTAAGCCCTTTTAAGAAGGATACCGAAATGGGGGAATTAGGACTATTAGAATAATGCCAGAAACATTTTTTCAGCTCATCACAAAGCTCAACATCATTTATTTCAGAGAAACTGACATACGACACAACAAGCTCGGGAACTTCGTGTTTCTTAAGGACCTGTTGCCCCTGGGGACTTCACCATCCACAGATGTGACTGAGAACATTGAAGTAGACACTGCAGAGGGGCACTTTCATCTGCTCAAATGCTGGCATTGTTTGAGAACACTGAAACATCCCATGCAGCGGGCCAGTCTCTCAGCTGGTGTAAACTCATGGAACTCTACTAATTTGGCCACACCAATTTCCACAAGGTCATGATACGGCCCAATGTTCTCTAGATCATTCCCATTCCCACATTTTCCTTTTCTGCGGCTGAGACCTTATGTTCCAATCAATCATATAGACTCAGGGACATACTGACTTATATGGCTATTCTCTTCTGTAGTCTTGGCCTTGCTTCTCTGGATGTTTTTGAGAACTTCTTGTAGCTGCATGATTCCTGTGTCCAGATCAGAGGATGAAATCCTACCCAGTGAACTCTGCACCAAACACCGTACTAGACAGCCACAGAGCTCAGCACCTGATAGTTTCTAACGTGACATCCAAGACCAGAGGCTTCATGCTTCACCAGTTCCACTTTCTTATCATCATGTTACTGGCTCAAGTATGTGAGAACATGTTATCATCTAAGGGGCAGTTTACAAAGAGGAAACATAAATAGAAGGTCTATGGTCCGCTAATATGGGCATTGTCTTCTAGCTCAATTAGTAGAGGATTGTGGTTTGGGGGCTGGCGGTTCCAGTCCTGATTCCATGTTATCTGATGACTGTGATGTCTGTATGTAAGCTCTTTAATGAAGGACTATCATTTACTTTATGTTCGTATAGTGCCTAGCATTGTGGGGTCTGATCTGGCTGTTGTCTCAGCATTAGCACAAAAGAAATGTGAAATGACAATATCAGTATGGCATATGGATTCATTACAGAGTGATAAAGCATCACCGGCTTGAGAGAATATTGCCAATACTGTCGTTCTTGCTTTTTGGCTGTATTTCGCATGAGGGTTTGAGGGCCAGCCATGCTCATGGAGTTGTATGGTGAAAATCCTCCAATGAGAATCCAACATCACGAACTAAGTTCAAACTGTGACATCGACATGAAACATAAAGTGCCCAGAGATTCATATTCTCAGCATCAATCACCTATATTTTTTCCGTCTCATGTTGGAACCATTGGTGTTATACCTCTTTCGGCAGCTATCTTCCATGGAAACTACAAGCTGATGCAGCACTATAATCAGGGCTTCTGTGAGATCTTGACTACTTCTACCTTGGACACACGTGCACAAAAGTGTTTCCCATTTCAGATCACTGCCCCAGTAGTGTCAAGAAGACTCATTGTAAATGATATTTGCTCCTTGGGGCTAATGTCATAGATGCAGTCTAATGAGTGGTGGTTTGCTATGCTAGTGAAAAGTCCAATAGTTCAGATTTAACTTTTTGAGACAGAAGCTGTATTAGTTCATACTGAATGAGATGCAGAGATAATGACAAAGCTCATGACAACTGATGCGTCTCACATATTCTTGCATAACTGGATCCATTTTTAAAGTACCTGAGACGTGCCAAAAAGCTGCCATGTTTCAAGTGGAATAATTCACTTACAAGTCTCCAAAAACTATATCCCATTAGCCTTTCTGCCAGTGTCTGACCTCAGAACTGATTACTCATCGGTTTTCTATGTCAGCATAGTGACAAGGCAATAGACATGATTCCAGTTCAGACTATTGCTGTGCAATTTTCTCTGTGGCTCAGAGAGCATTTACATTAGTTAGGAAGCTGTGTCACATCTTTGCAAATGTTTTAGCCCCAAAGAGATAAGTCTTATTTTAATAGTCAAAGCTTCAACCGAAGCAGAATAAGTAACTGTTCTTGATAGAAAACAGTAGACCTCTCCAGTTAAATTTTCCCATTAGGAAGAGTTTGCTTACAATTGAATTGGCAGTTATCACCAGACCATGGAAGATCAAAAGCTACTATCCAGACAGGTCATTTTCTCCAGCAACATGCATTGTATCATTGTTATCACTGAGAGGCACCTCAGGTCAGCGTAGCAAGATCTTCATAGTGCACGAGTGAGATTTGAAATATTATGTTCTTATCACACTTCAGTTTTACAAATTCAGAAGAAAAACTAAGAATCGCAATACTAGGGGTGTATCTCCTCATGTTGATCGGTCAACAGCATCCTATTCAAGCGGACGATTCTCCATTTGTGAACCATAGGTCCAACTGCACATACTGCAAATCGGCTGGCTCAGAACAGACCTTTGCAGAACCTTGATCCTGCTGCTGCTGCTCTGGGCAGGGCTTGTGCCATGTCAGAGCCATCTGAGGGTTGCTCTAACATACGCTGGGCTG
The DNA here is from genome assembly GCA_007922155.1 of Mesoclemmys tuberculata. Classification (NCBI taxonomy): domain Eukaryota; kingdom Metazoa; phylum Chordata; order Testudines; family Chelidae; genus Mesoclemmys; species Mesoclemmys tuberculata. The sequence goes on along the minus strand of ML675616.1, from coordinate 85,579,681 downwards.
CAAACAAACACAAAGGCTTTAAAAAATGCTATGCATGATGCAGGAGCATCCCAGCCATACCCCATTTTCTCTGGCCATGCCCCATTTCCTTAGCCATCCAGCAGCAAGGGGGAAGCATTATAAAAGCCCCAACATCAGTTCCACACCATTGGACGAGCACCCTTGAATTGTGGTGATACTCACTGAAGGCTGTTTTGCTGGCAGCATGGCACAGAGTAGCCGTGCCATAACCGAGCAGCTGACCATTTAACTCGGCATTTGCCCATGAGTCTGACTGATCACTACAATGTCTAGAAACAGATAAGTCTGTCTTTTGCGGAACTGGTCGCTACATGGTTTTCCATGAGGTAACTTTTTAAAAGCACCCTGCTAATTATTAGTTGCTGCAAGACTGCTATTTAGCAGTAGGAACCGCTGAAAGAATGGGCTAGAAAGAGCAGGAACAAGTGAGCCAAGCTGGAGAGGCCTGCTTGCGCTTCCAACAGGTGACCATATGTGGACTCTGGACATAATTTTGATCTTACCTGTGTAAATAAGGAGTGATTCCATTGAGGTCAACCGAGTTACACTGGTGTAAAACTAGTATAAGGCCAGAATCAAGACACATGGCCATCCACTGGTAAAAAACATACAAATGTGCATACAAATGAGCTTGTAAGACATATATTCCAACCAGTCGGGGTGGTTATATATTTATTTATTTATTATATATATGTATTGCAGTAGCACCTAGTGGCCAGAGCCCCACTGGGTTAGGTACTGTACAAAAACATAATAAAGAGACGGTCCTTGCCCAGAACAGATTGCAATCTAAGTTTAAAGACAAGTGACGACAGGTAGATCTGTCAGACAAACCGAGAGAGCACAAACTAACAATGAAACAGTTAGGAACAATGTAATAAGCAGTAGAAACAGCGGTCACAGCAGCCTCATTGTCTACAATGGTTTTGTGTAGTGGACAAACAGAGGAACTAAGCTGAGATCAGCAGAAAACTTCACTCATGGCCTTAATGCATGATTTAAACACAGTTCACCACAGGCAAATGACTACTGCATTCGTGCATTGTGCCACTTTTCTTCAGCATGACTCAAGGTCTCCTGGTCAACAGAGAAATTAATTTATATCAAAGGAGAATTTTGAATACTTGTTTAAAAATAAATAAATAACATCAATAAAAGGCTGTAGGAGAATTTGTGCACTCAGACTCCCTGAACGGGAGCGTTCTATTTTCATAGCACAAGGCCATACAGAAGGATGGCAGGGTAAGTCTGACTGGTAAACCTAGGAATGGAAGACCAGATGGTGAAAAGAGACATTATGATTGGTTTTAATGATGGGCACAAGGAGAGGTGAAAACGATGCTGCACGGGTGAATCATTCAGTGATTTTACATCAATATATACTAGAAGCATGTTATAGACTTGACACATCATTAGAAGGTAGTAGAGATTATCATAAGCAACCTGTTGGACTCTGTAACAACTGATTAACCATTTTAGCATATTTATAGTAATCATTTATTAATCCTTTATAAACTATTTATAAATGTATCCTTATTACACTGTGTGACTTATCTTTCACTGCTTGTACAGATGAGAGGAAAGGGAAGCGGAGGATCCGGACGACCTTTACAGCAGAACAGCTCCAAGAGCTAGAGAAGATTTTCCAGGTCACTCACTATCCAGATATTCACATCCGCAATCAACTGGCAACAAAAATCAATCTCCCAGAAGCCAGGGTCCAGGTATAGTTTGTGCCCCTAAAATGCCAAGTGCATCACACCAACCCAAACACACATATTAGCATGACCAGATAGCAAATGTGAAAAATTGGGACAGGGGTGGGAGTAATAGGCACCTATCTAAGACAAAGCCCCGAATATTGGGACTGTTCCTATAAAATCGGGATCTCTGGTCACTCTAACACACACACATGCTGCAGTCATACCTTCTATTGAAGGTACATTTAAAAATAGTTTATAATAATAACAAGTTTAATACCTGGCTCTTAGACAGTACATTTCCATCTTTGGATTTCAAATTGCTTTCCAATGGAGGTCAGTGTCATTATTCCCATTTTACAGATGGGAAGGAAAAGTATCTTTCACCCCAGATGGGATTAATCAAATGGTTAATAAATAACAGATGCAATAAGCATATCACAGACATAAGTAATGTGCTCTAAGTGGCAATAAGCAACCTACTGAACTCTATAAGAACTGATTGTCTACCTATTAAAATATCTACTAATCATTTAAACTATTTATGTACATTCAGTATGAAGTGTGATCCACATTCCTGTTCCACACCATCTCAAAAATTAGCCCAAATGGAAACATACTCTGTTATCTTAGGTGGTGTTAAATATATTATATAGGTTTGTTACCATATGTGGGAGACCCCATGGGGCACATTCTCACAGGGCATAAATCAGCATATCTTCACTGAACTTTAATGGAACTATGCTGATTTATGCTAGCTGATGATCTGACTCCATAACCTTACTGGATGTGAGATCTATTAAATAATATCACCATGCAATGGATTTGGATGTTATGTACAAGACACGAGAGGGGAATGCCACATATTTTATAACTGGAACATGCTTAGCCCAATTCTGTATGTAAATCTTCCATTTGCAGTGGATAATCAGGCAGGATGCTGGTTCCGGGCTCTCTCCTACTCTGTGGGGAGAGTTTCCATACGACTTATACACAAATGAATCCCAGTGTAATTCATGACATTCAGGACAGAGGACATTTTATTGGCTATGCCATGACTTGGACTAACTTTCAACTAGCTATAATTTTATTGCCTAATATTTAGATGACAAGAAGGCAATAGAATGGATCAGGCATGACACAGACATTGACAGTGACAATTTACTCACAAAGGCTACCAATATATAAGGAACAAGACAGGGCACTATTTAATGTTTGCTATAGACCACCAAATCACACTAGAGAACAGGATAAGCAGCTGCTTAAGTGTCTTTCTATAATGCATAGGAAAACAGCTGCATTATCAGTGAGCACTTTCTGTCTGAGTGGCATATACTGGAGATCTCATACTGCCAGTAATAAAACATTCTTAGAATTTCTAATAATTATAGATGACAGTTTCCTAACTCAAGAAATGTTGCCCTGGCATCCATTTTTAAAATGAGATTATAAATTTGGTTTAGCAGTGTGCATGTGATAGACTTAGACTTCCGTAAGATATTTGATTTGGTACTGCACAACATTTCGATTAAGATACTAGCTAATTGACAGGTCTAAAAATGTAATTGTACATGAAGAATCATCCCTGAGCAGGTATTTCACGTGGAGACCTCCTGCAGGGTCCTACACTATTTATCATTTTTATCAATGACCCAAAAGAAAACATAAGATCATTGCTAATAAAGTTTCCAGGTGACATAATAGTAGTAGTAATTTTTTTTTTAAATCACATATTCGACACTACTTTTGGTTATTAATTTCCTGTGTTCAGTTTGAACCGTTTAACATTCACAAGCTCCTGACACAAGAGAAGGTGGGTTTAAATATTTTTGACCAAGCAATGCAACCAATGATGCATCCATGTACCACTGTAGTGGTTTCACTGTGAATACTTTGCCATGTCTTTGCAGCTAGCCAGGAAGATCAAGTCAGCCAGAAGACAGAAGCTCCTTGGAGAAAAGTAGGAGTCTCTTTACTAGAGATGGTCTGAGGGGTAAAATTTTCAAAAGCATCTGAATAACTTAGGCTCAAGTCCCATTGAGACACAGCATCCATAAAGCATTCTAGTGCTTTTGAAAATTTTACCTGCCCTTGGGGAAAAGCATTAAAATAAGGACCCCTCAGTACATCTATGAATGTGGTGGTCTTCAATTTAAAGAACCCCTATCACTTTCCCAAAAGGATAATGGACAACCCCCTGTATCCTGGTTGACTGACCTCACTAAGTGTAAACTATTATTGACCAAACAACAGCTGCCATGTCTGTCCAAACATAGTCACTGCACAGCCTGTCCATTACCTATAGTATGAAAGGTACACTGTGGAAGCAAATTCTTTTCTGTAGGATGGGCCATTGGCTGTACAGGCCTCTCCACCTGCGATGCTTGTCCTCTCCATCAAGTCTCCTACGAGTATCAGAAATAGCTCTTTGAAACAGATGCTAAGCTTCCTTGTGACCTGTCTTATTCATGCCATACCTTCATTTGCCTTCCCTCTTTCTTCTCCTGCACTCAGATCTGGTTCCAGAACCAGCGAGCAAAATGGAGGAAATATGAAAAATTTGGCAGTTTCGGTGGCCTCCAGCATCTGACCGAGGCCGATTTCGTTCCAACTCCAAAGTTAGAAATCACAGTGAGTATGGGAGGCCGTCTGTAAAGGAAGCAAGCAAGAAGGAAAGAATCACCCTTTCCACTCTCACACCCTTGTACAGGTGTTACCTGAGGCAGAGGGATGAAAAGAAAGGAAGAGAGTCTTTGTGACCCAGAAGAATCCCAGAATATGCTAGAGCAATTTTTCTGAGAGAGAAACATTGTGCAATTTTTCCTGAAACTAAGACTATTCAGTGGATATTAGGGGAGGTGTCTCTTTGTGGGAATATTCTTCCCCCTTTTATTTCCAAGCCTTTCCCCAAAAACCCTGCATTGGACCAACTTGTCCTTCTAGCAGTATTTTAACTGGACACGTGGAGCTCAATCAAGAGTCGTGCAATGTCCTTCCTTCAGGGGATGGCCTTGTTGTCTATGAGGCCCTCCCCTTTTTTATGTCAGTTTTTGAGCAAGTATTTGAGGGGAGGAACACCTTGCAGAATCCATATGTTAGAAGAGGACTAGATTGGGGCCCTGGTGCAGGCAACCATACCATCTCATTTTTGTTCCAAACCCTTGCTGTGCCCACCCCATGATGTTAATCTGTGCATGTTTGCCCTTATATCATTTACTAGATTGAATAGAGTTAACCAGGCTGGCGCACACGATCTCGCCTTCCTTCAGAATTCTTTCAGTGATCAGAACAAAGGGTTTTTCCCCAACCCCCCTGCATGGCAGCCTGTCACTATGTTTTAGGGTGTCCATGTAGAGGTAGTCTACATGGAAACCCTAGATAGTTTTTTTATTGTTGAACACTGAGTAAATTCATTAGGTGATTCCTGGGCTGCTCGTAAATTACGTCTAACTAAAGATCTGCGTTGATTTTTCTAAGCTTTTTCTTTGTTTTTTTCCCCTCCCTCTATGACAGGGTTCCAGCATGATGCCCAGAAATGTCTGTGCAGCAGGGCCCCCCCTTGAGAATTATGCACCAGCCCAAGGGTATCTGATGTCAGCCTGGCTGCCCAACACATGGTCTTTCGCTCCCACACACTTGGACCCACTGCCCTTCCCTAAACGTTACCTGTTCTTTGACTACCTTCCTCCATATGGCATCCCTCTGCCCCAGAAGATTGAATGGAACAGTATTTGTGCCAGTTCTACATAAAAGAATGGCGGACTCTGGAGGCATCCTATGTCCATTCTGACAGATCATGTTCGTGGGCAGGTGGGGGTTCTCTTTAGAACAGGGCTGCTCAGCCTTTGGATGCCCTGTGGTGTGAAGCCAGCTCGGCATAGCAGTAAAATTGTAGCAGAAATCCAAAGCTGAGCTAACACCACAGAGCACCACAGAACCTTGGAAAGCGCTCTATAATTATCCTTAAAAACAGTGTACTTTGTCGAAACAATATGACTTTCCAGAGGTCATATACTTAATGGGATAAGTGCATTAAGCAGTCCCAGTGAAGAGCTGAAGCTTTCTCCAGCCTTGAGAAAACACTGGATGATCTTGTGGCATGGATGATCTGGGGCACTGGGATTATAGCAGGGGGATTGCTTAGCGATGATCACTACAAGAACCATGGCTATTCCGCAAACCAAAATGGCTGACCCGAGGAGATGTGGATCTCTTCCCTTGCAAATGTCACACGGGTCTGTTTCCCTGGATGGAAGAAGAGCACACTTAGGTCAAAAATCAAACTTAACTTGTTTTCTGTGGTGCAGAAGGGTTTGATTTGCTTGTTGCAGTTTGACTTGAATAAAGAAGGATGAATACAAATTGTGCTGGAATATCACAAGCTTAGAAGGGTATCCATGTTGAGTTGAATATTTGATATCACAGACCCTGAGACTGATTTCTGTAGATGGTTCATTAAAATGTTTAAAGAGGAAACCTCTCTTTTTTTTACCTGAAATAAGAAAGTACTAAAATCCCATCAAAAACAACAACTAAAAAGACACAGGCTAATTGGTTAATCTACTAGACATAATAGGATGGTGGTATGCAATAGTGTGGTAGCTGTGTTGGTCCCAGGAAATCAGAAAGCTAAGGAAGGTGAGGTGATATATTTTATTGGAATATCTCCTGTTGGTGAGAGAGATGAGTTTTCGAGCCACACGGAGCTTCAGGATCTCCTGGGACCAACAAGGCGACGACAACATTGCATTCACCCAGCCTGTTATGTCACCATCGTTCATCAACAGAAGCTTATCCAATAGAAAATATTATCTCACGCACCCTGTCCCTATAACAGGATGGAACAATTGTAGATCTGCAATGTATGGAGACTGGCCTGCCCAATTAGGAAATGGCTGTGTGCCTTACTATGTGCATCATATTACTACACTTCTAAGATGTGGCTGCTTTTCACACTTATTAGGCATGTCATCCTGCTTCCATTGGAATCAATTGCAAAACTTCCCCTAGGAGATCAGTAGTGTGGGGTCCAGGACTCTCTAAACTCCCTGCCAAATTAATAGATAGCAACACTGTGACAGGGTGTGTAGGCCCCACATAGATGCGGAAGGAACTAGTCCCACCCCTCCCACTCTGTCAATCACACATGATAGAGAGGAGGCCTTTAAAAAGAAGGAAACTGCAGTCATGGGGAGAGGGGAAAGGAGCAGGACTGCCCGAAGCAGCAGAGGGAACTTCTAGGCAGGAGACCTTCACCCCAACCCTGAGGGGAATACAGCAGACTCCCAGGTAAGACTGTCTCAGAGACCCAGCCAGAGCAATTTCCCAAGACCCATTATATTGAGGCTGGATTGTTGGCACACCATAGACTTACCAGCCCACCCCTTCCTGTTGGGACCACAGGGAGAGAGTATTCCAGAAGACATGGGAGTCTGTGACTTTCATTTTGATCCCCCAACCGGAGAGATTTATAGAGGCCCACAAGGGACAGAACCACTCCCTTGCAAATAATAGAGAAGTGGGGATGGTGTTACGAACCTTCAGTGTAGATAACTGGGCAGGGCCAGGTCTGCCCATACCCTAAGGGACCACTAAGGACTCTGTTACAGCCATCTTCAGTGTTGTGGCTAGAGTAGATGTTACACCCCTGTAGGTGGAAAATACTGATTGGTCAGAGTCATGACCTCCCTCCCAAAAGTATCCCTCACTAGTGACGTGATTCAAAATGGTGGCTAAGAAGTAATGGGAACCATTAACCCACAGTTTCACTGGGTAATTTGTAGCATGCTCCTGGGCATGCAGGTAAATTGGCCATCCCAAATAGAGTGAGAAATGCCTGTGCATAGCTAGACGCCACCAGCATTTCAGTCTTCTTCTGTCCATTGACCGGTGACCACATACTAGATTACATTTAATCAGCAGCATTTCCGGCCTGCTAGCTAGACTTACTATGTGTGCTGAGGCTGAAATTGTAATCTGTAAGCCAACAGGCCAACTCACTGGCCAGGACATCAAAACCACTCCCAGAAGCAGCAGTGTTTCAATCTTTTCTCTTCAGCACTGAGTTTTATCTCTCCACGTCAAAACAGTTCAACATAAATAAAACAAAGTCCAGTCCAGGTCCCTGATCTGCGTTCTGCTGATCTCCCTCTCAATTAAGCTTCTTGTTGGCACTTTATTTTCAAGACCAGGTGGCCTTCAGGCTATCGTCTGATCCCTGCCCTCAAGTCCATCACCCGGGAGGTAGCTATTTAGTCATAGGTAGGGTCCCTTTACAAGTTATCTCCCAACCAAATAAGCCTTTCTGTGGTCAAGCCAAAAGTGACTAGATGCTTGGGGAGCAGGAGGGATTCCTTTCTTAAAACTGTCATGGAATAGGGTTTAGTATCTAGTAATCGAGACAGGAAAGGGACTGTTGTTTCCAGGAGGCCATAACGTGGGAGGGGCTGAATGAAGGAGGCCTGCTTATGACACCGCCCCACACACAGGCCTTTCCGTTTCCACCCCTAGACCTCCACCTCCTCCTACCACGACACTCTCCCCTTCCCCTGCAGCCTTTGCCTATCTTCAAAATAAGAGGAAAAGAGGCCCAGTTGTGCCATGTCTGTACTCAGTCCCAGTATGGTGATTTTCCTTGAACAGGTGTGCATTCTGGTGTTTTAGGAACAGGCCCAGTGGTGTAAAACTGCAACTTTGGGGTGCTCCAGACTCCATGGCATGTCTAGGTGTGTAGTTCTGCACTGGGCACAAACACACCTTGCCATTGGCTGTCAGGGAGTCATCAGGGAAAGGAGGTGTCTCAGGCAGGATGCTGCCCCTCCAGGAAGGGGAGATCAGCAAGCTGTTTAATTATAATGCAACCATTGTTTAGTCCTAATTTCCGAGTAGTTGCCTGAGGCATGCCTAATAAAAATGCTTAACAAATAATTAATGTCATTTGCATTTATAGAGCAGCTTTTGTGTGAAGAGCTTAAAGTCCTTTACCAAGGGAGGGGGTAGATTTTCACTTTGTTTTGCAGATAGGAAAACTAAGGCACAGAGTGTTTCAATAACTTGCCTCCTTGAGTCAGTGGCTGGGCATGAGGAGCCAGATCTCCTGATTCCCAGTCCCTTTGTCTAGCCATGCTGGCTCACAGTAAATTCATCCAGCTGATGGCCCTAAAACCGTACTAAACTTGTGTCAGCTGGAAGTTACCCTGTGAAATATCTCAGCCTTCTCAATCCACCACTAGTAGAAAATACGGCTAAAATATCTACCCAAAGGGCCTGGCAGAGAACATGGACTCAAAACTGACAACAGTAACATCTGTTTTCTTAGCAATTCTGATTAACTTCTCCAAGGCGATGACAATGAGAGATGACACGAATGAAGCTGCAGACGCTGGACTTCCTGAAAGGCTTTTGCTGCAGTATTATATATCAGGTTACATTATTCTAGTAGCATCACAGAAATGAACGACAGAAAGGACCCAGAGCTCACCTCACCCTGTCGCCTGAGAATACAGAACCATTCCCTGTTGCATACTTTTCTCCCATCTGGTTTTAAAGACTTAAGTGATGGGGCTCTCACTCCCTCCATAGGGCGACTATTCCACAATCTAATCATTTTCAGCATTAGGCAACTTTTCCTGATATTACACCTAAATGTTCATTTGTCAGTTTCATCCTTTTAATCCTATTTAAAACCCCATACATGCCGAATAAGTCCCCCCCCTCCTAGGGCCCTGATTTTTCCATCCTTGCATTGAGTAATACCTTCCTCTGTGAACAGACCCATTGGTTCGATGACGCTGCTCGTTTACAGCATAAGAAGGGCAGAATCATGCCTTTGGTGTTTACACTCCACAGCTACTTGAAAGTTATCAGGTTCCCCTGATTTGTTGTTGGGCTAATCTGTATGTCTAGTTCTTTTAAACTTCCCTCATAAATCCATCTAGTGCATCACATATGGAGAGTGACATTTGCAATTGGATTAAAAATGACTGGACTGATGACCAAGGTCAGGGAACAGCAGTAAATAGCATGAATCAGGGAGGAGAGGCAAGTCCGAAATACACACAGGGTGGTAAATCTGCGGGAACAGGAACGGGATGAGCAGAGTGTGACAGAGTTTGGTTTTGGGGCCAGTTTTGTTATCACACTTGCAGACAACATGGCAAATGAAAAGGGCTTGTCGATATCGGGAGAGGAAGACTGGATTTAAAAAGGGACCCAGATAAAAACAGCGTCCACCTATGTCTTCTTTATACAATTTAAGGTGGAAAACATGCTGTCTCTCAAACTGAAATTCACAGCAGTGGGCTGAGCAGGAATGCATGTGTGCAGTGACAGCTTTCAGTCTGTGGATGAACCTTTTTGCACAGCTGGAGTTTTCAGAGCTGAAGCGAAAGCGCCTTATGGTTTCAAGAGGGCTTGTTTATTTCCTTTCACTCTACTACCCACAAATATCATCAGGATTAAAGAGAGAGGCTGAGGAAGCTTCTGCAGGCTTCTTAAACCCACATGTACACACTGAAGCCCGTGGGGCAAATGAAGCTATGACTTACAGCAGCAAGTCCCTTGCACTTTATATGGAACTTCTTGCCTGACACTACCACCGAAGACCACCCTCTCGTATCTTTCCTGTTGTGTGTTCTGACCTGCAATGTGTCACTCAGTGTATACTGTCATTCTAGGCCCAAGCCTAGAAGCTAGACTGGGACACAGGAGACCTGTGTTCTTTTCCCACCTTTGCCATCAACCTCCTGGGTGACCTTGGGCAAGTCACTTCCCCTCTCTGTGTCTGGTTTCCAATCCATAAAATGGTGTCATGATGACACCGACCGCCTTTTGTAAAGCATTTCGGGACTTACTGATGAAGCATGCTACATAAGAGAGAAGTGTTATTACCTTACGTTTCTCCTCCATGCTGAATTCCTTAGTCTGTATGGCAGGTCGTGGAGTTTGCTTGCTCCGTTCCTTTTTCGCTATCAGAAAATTATACCACTTTCAAATTCAGTTTATAGACAAGGGGCCAGAGGCCCTGCCTATATTCCCCATGGAGGTCATCAGTGCTGAATGCATGCAAATGAGGGCCTGATCCAAAAGTCACTGAAGTCAGTGGGATATTTAATGGCCTTTGATCAGCCCCTGGGAGCAGAATTTGGCAAAGGTAAGCAACTAGTTCCAATATAGCCTCTGGCAGCTCTTCCTCCATTCTGTGTCACCTGACTTCCCTTTTTCTGGTGCTCTTTGTCCCTCAGTCACGTTTAACCCATTTCCATAGACTGTCAAACTTTCTTGACTGATTTTGCTGAAACTGGTCATTTTCAGCGTCTGTCCCAGGGTATTCAGATAGCCTAGTGTCGTTTCAAGTGACTAGCATTTTAAACTTACCTCTGTGGCCTCTGGAAACCCAGCAGACCGAAAGAGCTGGGGAAGGGAAATGGCTTTCATTTCACCTCTTCAGAGTCAGTCGTGTCTGAAAAGAGCAAAGTCCAGAGTTGTTTCATTTCTATGATCAAAATGAACTCAGTGTCAAACGGGGGGGAGGGGTTAGATTAAATGCTTTAAAAAGAAACCCAAATTGATCTTCTTTATCAGCTCAGATAAATTGCACATTTCAAATGTAGCAAAGAATTCATCATTATGATCCTTGGTTTTATAAATGTTCCAGGGAGAGGATGCCCCCTATGGATTAGCTCGCATTGGCGCTGAGCCAGCAGCTCCTCCTGGGACCAGCATTTCAGTGGTCCATGCTGGGATATTTGAACTAACCAGTAGCCTATGAAAAGAATCAAAGACAGCTTACCAGCCAGGGCCTTCATGCCAGGAATCCACAGTGATTGTCCCTTACTGCTGCATTGCTTAGCAAGTCAATAATTTCATTCATCATTGCTTCCACTGCCTTTGCCACCTCGCCGCTGTCACGTTTATGGGGCAGCAGTTCCCTGAATCCTTCCTTATTCGTGGATTAAATATAGGCACTGCTATTTGCAGCCCTCTAGACCTGAGGCTGTGTTAGCTTTTAAAGGGTTTAAGCTGTTCTATTAGCTGAAATAGCCGATTCCTCTGCTGCAGCACAACAGGAAAAGCCAGTTGAGCAGTTCTCCCTCTTTCTCTCCAGGAAACACGTTTCTATGTCTGAGATGTTACCTGCTGCTTCATTTTTGTCTGCTGAGACAAAGAAATCGTTTGGGACTCTCAGCAATATCAGCCTTGTCTGTCACTAATTTTCTACTCTGGGCCCACAGCGGCCCAGCCGTTCTCGCTCCCGTCGCTGGTTTAACACATGCATTAACAGAGCAGCTGCTGCTTTTCCTTTACTTACCGTGCTCGTCCAGTCTCTTCTGCGGCTTTCAAATTTGGGGAGGGTTGTGGCCATCTTGCCTGCCCATACAAGCCACGTCCTTTCTTGCGTGCCACAGTGACCCACACCACAGGCAGCTATGCAGAAGGGAGAACAATCTCCAAAGCTGCTATGATCCCACTTGGGAGGGGAAGCGACGGGATGTGAGGGAGGAAGAGGCAGAGCCTTGGCGTCCCACTCCCCAGTACGCTGGCCAGTGCACCAGGGGCTGAGTGCTGCACCAGGTCTGGGACTGGGGCTGGGTACGTCCCCTGCTGGGGCACGAGGAAATCAGGGTACAGACTAAGAGTCCTCAGATCACTATCTATGTCCTGGTCTACTCTTGCTCTACTGCCCCGTATACAGAGCTTCTCATAAAGCTGCAACTGGCCCCTTACTGGTGGGATTTAATAAGGAGTGGCTGGTTGCCTGACACGTCCCAGTATAAGTCCTGTTTCCGTTGCTTGTAACTTTCCCAGATTTTAACAATGTAGGCTGAAATTTTCCATGCTGAGTGTCTGCCGCATGCTGAATTTAGTTTTTTGGAAAATTTCAGTCAAAATGGCTTAGCTGTTTCCAAGAACAAAGCTAAGGGGAAAATACATTGTTTACCTGTGTTAAAAAATTCCCGGTGACCTTTCCTTTGAAAAGATCTAGTGCCCCCATGAGGTGGACCAAAGACTGAAATCTAGCAGGGAGGGGCCTCTGTGTCGGGGACGTGCCTTTTTCTGGCCTCATGAAAATTTGGCCAAATTATAAACCTGTGGAAAATCAGTTTGTACGTCTGAGTAGAGACGTCTTAAATTTTCACAGCAAAATTCCACAAAGACTCTGTCCACACCAAGCAGGCGCTAGCCTGGGGCTGACCAGGACTTCCCCTGCAATTGCAGCTCTGGGCTGCTGTGGGACATGCCAGTCTGGGAGCGTGTAGGTAAAGACTATCATAACACATATGCACAAGTGGCCAAATTAAGGTTGCACAGGCAACCTTCATGTTGATATTTCCTGACTTTGGAATGCTTAACTTTGCAACTTTAATAAAGTTATTTTAATGTCATTTTTGTGTATGCATAAAAGGCAGTGGAAGAGCATGGAAATTAATCCTGATCTAGTCAGGAGCTGAGTGCCCTCAACTGTCATTGATTTAGATGCATCGGATTGGGATTGGCTGGCCCAGAAGATATTTCTAACTCTATCTGTGGTTCTCTGACTGCTTCTTAATATATGTTTTCCTTAAAAGGGTCCTTTCATGTTCTTTTGGGCAAAAAATGATCCTATTGATAAAATAGCCTATTTTTGTAGAATTCTGGGAAGTTTTTCCAACTGTTAAATATCTAATGCTTCTTTTAAATCAATCCTCCCAGTGCTGAAAGATAAAAGTGGGAGGAGTTGGGGGGAGAAATGTGGAATTCAGTGTAGGTTCTGCACACAAACCCATTACAGCACAAATGGTGCCGTCGCTGATTGGATGCATGAAAAGACAGGTTTGTTGTTAGGCTCCATGGTGTGAGCCTCTGCTGTTTAGAGCTGGAAGAATCCATTAAAACAATTCCACCATATTAAATTGGACTTGGACCTGCACTGCATGGGAGATGGTGCAGATTCTGCCCCTCTTACTCAAGCTGAATAGTGGAGTACTTCACATGTAGAGCGCTTCCATGTAAAGGGACTGCTCATGGAGTAAGGTATTGCTCAATGTGAGGAAGGGCAGTAGGATGGGGCCCTTTGTTTATAAAAGACTTGAGCAACGCTTTGCAATCACACACGGGAATGCCTTGTTCTTCCATGTTGGCTTTTGTTCTACTCCGCTGTGTGTCTAGCTAGCTCATGCAAACAATTGAAGGTGTCCTTGTTTCCCCATGGCAGCCTGCCTCTCTCGCCCTTCTGCATTTCTTTTTAGTTGTAACAGCTTGTTGGCCATGCCCGTTCTCAATCGTCAGAGTCCAGAGACCCAGACAGGTTGTGATTGCTCTCGCCTCGATTTCACCCCTTCCCTTTAGGTTCTCAGTTGCATCCTCTTCCACGCCGAGGTTGCTGAAGAGTAAGTCTCTTTCTGCTCTATTCCTACGCACGTTGATGCACATGTAGGTGCTAGTCCAACTCCCACTGAATTCAACCCCAAAACTTCCATTGGCTTCAATGGAAGCAGAACTGGCCCTCTTGAGAGAAGAAAGCAATGCTAGTGCCAGCTCACTCAACGGAGCTACATCCTCAGGCCCTGATCCTAGACTGAGAACATTAGGAGAGCAGCCAAGCAGTTCTCAATGCATGACAGGAGCCTTAATGTCCCCCCACCCAATTTGTTGTGGCCTAGCAGTAAAATCGCTGCACACGCTGAGAAGAGCAGACTTTTGACTTTGAGCCCTGTACCCGGGTGGCTTTTTACAAACCAGGATTTTCATTAAAATGAAGTTTAGAAGCCCATCCCCATAAACTGAAAGCAGCAAGAGATCAAGGAAATAGCTAAGATACTAAGGTCCACTGGAGTTTGCTCTCAGTAATGTTCAAATCTTTTCATGGAGCCTAATTGCTTTTTGGCCTTTTCATGCTGCTCACTTGCCCATAGGGTTGTCACCTCTGAGGTAGAAAAGACCAGGACATCCAGGATGATTCCGAGCCCATAAAACTGGACAGCTGGCAGTGTGTCCTGAGCAGCACCCTGGCAGATTTCCAGAGACAGCAACCTCAAAAAAGAGAGACTCCTGGGAAGCCGTGGACAGGTGATATCCTATCTGACCAGTCCTTTCCTATTCCATCGTCCTTTCTGGCCAGGTGGTTTCAGTTACAATGGATTTCTCTAACAGGTTTGTGTGGCAACACTTTGAGCTCTGAGTTGCTATCAAAAATAAAACAGGGATTCCTGAAAACTAAAGAGAGGCCCAAACCAAACCTTAAATCAAAACCGCCACCACTCCCTATCTCTGCAGTGCTCCAATAATCAAGTCTAGGGGCCAGGTTTATCATGGACAAGGTGCTTTGCACCACTCTGGCAGCACATAGGAGCCTTCCAGCTGCCCTAAGTGGCTAGCTGGGGATTTCCCTGATGTGGGGGAAATCCCTAGGCATAAACCAAGTCCAGGTCAGGGAGGGCAGGAGGGGCCATGGTGTAGCGCCATGCTCGGAACAACCCTGCCAATGGATCTTTGGGGGCGCTGAAGGCTGTCGTAAGTTAGAGCAGCTCTGAGTACGCTCTCACTTGTGCTAAGGGCTGAACTGACAGCCGTAGGTAATAGGGAAGCTCAAAGGTGACGTACAGCCATCTTTGCCCCCACTTCTAGTCCCTCCCAGGTCCTGCACCAAACAGCGCTCAGCCAGCCCTGAGGCTTGGGTCTAGGAGCTGTGTGGCTGATCCAAGCCTGGACTTTAACTATCAGGAGCTAGGGTGCTATGAAATCTTTGTACTCCGCCTGTGGGAGAAGGAAGCGCCACATCCTGCTCTCAAACAGCTTTCTTTGGCCAACAGGCAGTACAGCAGCATGAGGGTCTAGAGATAGGCTTACTCACTGTGACATGAGGGTCTCCCTGAAAGAAAGGAGAGGAATGCTAGAGCAGCCCCCTTCCTCCTCCACCCTGTCTCCCCGGAAGATCACATCATATTCAAATCAAACATACCTCTCTAATTCAGTGCTGTAGGTTGACTGCAACATTGGACTGTAAATGTCAAGTGATGATTAAAAACATATTTAAGGACTAGCAACTGGATAATAAAGCAGCATACCTGCTTATTAGAAACGCAAACCAACATAAAGTCTAATGCCGTAGCAGCGGTGGTATTAGACACCATGCCCATTCCTAGTCAGGACTTAATTCAGATGCTTTTAATAGTTGGCTATTAGAGAATGACACAGCTTTTAGTCCTTAATGCTTTTAATTATCATCTGGTATTTATTCAACACCTACTGCTGATCTCAATAGACTGAAATGGAATGTGTATTAAAAGGTTTTCTGCCTCTTGGTTACAGAACTCTGCAACTGCTACTAGCTTCAACAGCAGTTGCTCATACATACCCGAAGGTGCAATTTGGTCCCTTTGCATGAAGGATCATCTTCCCTTTTATCGTTCTTCCCACTCAGACCTTGCACCCACCTCTGTCTCCTCACTGTATGGTCTACATGATTTGGGGGCCTTTCTCCTCTGCAACTCTGTCCACTTCAGTTATTTTGTTTGTTAAAAAAAATTATCTAAGTGAATTTCGTGCTCCTGAAACCGATGGATAGTTAGAAATAGCTGGTGCTTTTCACAGCAACCTCAGGTGCTGTGCAAGCTCCTTGCACACAAGTCATTTCGATCCTGACTTGCGACACCCCTCTCAGTCCTGGGCCTCTTCCAGCGTACAGACAGTCCAGGATATTGAACTGGCTAGTGCAGCAGTTCTCAAACTGTGGTCCATGGAGAGAGTCCAGTGATCATTTAGAAAGAAATGGCAGGTCATTTGGTGCTGGCTCCTCTTCATTATCCCCAACTATAAAATTGCATTAACAGACAGCTACAAATATATCAAATATTTCCCTAATATTACTTTGCCATTTGATAAATGCCTGCAGCTACTACATGCAGTTTCTTGCATGGATGGGGAGGTGGTCTTTGTTATTATTTCTATTTATTGTCTTGCTGTTGCACCTAGGAGCCTTAGTCATGGACCAGGACCCCATTGTGGTAGGCCAGTACAATCAGAACAAAAAGACAACAGTGGTTTTCAATCAGTGTTCCGGGGACCTCTGGGGAGCTGCAAACTGTCTAAGATTTCCAAAGGGGTCCGCACCTCCATTTGAAATATTTGTAGGGGTCCGTAAATATAAAATGTTGAAAACCATTGCTCTATAAGTAAACTTGGCCAAAAAAAATTATTATTATTATTATTATTTCAATGTTTATCTATTTAAATTTTCAAAGTTGCAGGAAATTATGGGGTTTAACCATTTTTTTTTTTCTATTTTGATGTATCTAAGTTTTCACAGTTGCAGGAAATTACAGAATGGTGAGGTCAGACAATAATTATATAATGACAGTAAATGTTGAGATGTGAAAACGTAAAGCTTTATAACCAACAAAACACAAATTGTCAACATCACATGCCAAAATATACAGAGTAAATATCCTTAAATCAAACTCTAATAAATTCTTTAAAAGCATTTTTCTTATTTTGCCTAGCTGTAAATTTTGATTTTAGAGGGACATATTTTTTGTTGTTTGTGTGTCTACAACGAAATCAACATCTGCTGACATTTACTGATAAAAATCTAATCCTTCCAAGCCTATCTATAAGAGCTATAGTGCTATAGAATTAGTTTGTCAGGCCCACAGAACAGCTGCCACCAAACTACGCGTGGGGAAAGAGGACAAAAATAAACAAAATAAAACAGATTAGAATGGCTTAATTAAAAGATAAACACACACAGAATCAAAGCAATCAATAGCAGTTCAACGCTGATTGAATTTTGTCATCAACAATGCTGCTGTTATTCTCCTTGCTTCCCCAGCCTGAGGGCTCTGGAGGGGGAATTTTCCTGATCAAATTTCACATTTAGTTGAATTAGTTTGGGAATCTTGTTAAAAACTTTAAAGATTAGATCAGAATCTTCAATTCCAGCCAGGCTCTCATACCAATCTATTTTCAGCCGGATTGTCAAGCAGAGGACCAGAGGTTATCAACATCATTCACTTGCCACTGTTTTCTGAGGGTAAATTCAGCATATGTTTCTGAGGCAGGGAAAGAAGACTGAGAAGTCCTCTTAGAGCGTGTATTTTAATTCCAATGCTATTGCACTGGCTAATTAACAGCTTCAACAAATTTCACCTCAAGCCCCTTTCTGTATCTTTCTCCAAGTATGCAATAAGAGTAGAGTCTGCATGATTGGGCTGGAAGGGAGTTGTTTGAGGGTCATAAAACTTCAAAGAGCAAAAATGCCTACAATAAATAATAATAAGGTTTAGCCTTTACACAGAGGAACACTACATGGTGCAAACAGAGACTAATTAACAAAAAGGTACTAAAATGGGATGGGCCCAGAGACCTTTTACTGGCCCTTGCATAGGGTGGAATTTCATTACCCAAATAAGTCGTTTGACAGTTCCTGAATATCACGATTCCTTTACAATATATCTATATTTCCTGTAGGTTCTGCTTTATTAAAATTCTTTTAACTATATAAGGATTTTTGGCTCTAATGTTCCTCTTGTACACATCACGCAAAGCTGCAAGCACACTGTTTGCCACAAAAGGAATAATCACACTTGCAAGCCAAGGGCAAAAAACTCTCTAATTGCTGTTATTCTCAAGAGTTTTTCCTCTGTGCTCAAAAGCTGGGTTTTTTTTTTTCTCTCTACCCTTGGAAAATCCTTGCATTGAAACTAGTCGAGTCCATTTTTCATTGACATCACAGCATTTTCCAAATGCCATAAAATCACAGTATTTTCCAAATGCCATAAAATTGCACAGAATTTTACAAATGCCATAAATGCAGACAGAAAAATGTTCAAAGTGCAGTGCCATCTCTATTAAATATCTGTGACATCCCTTCCACAATACAAAGCCTCCTAAGAATTCTCTCACTACACAAAGCCATGTAAAGCGCAGATGATGACACCAACAAACGCTCCATGCTGATGCTTAGAATAGTAGCTATATATAAAAAAAAATAGCACCCCATGCTAAAAAGCACAACTTCAGCCAGTGGCTTAATACGAAATATGTGTTTACCATACAAACAGACTGGGCTGAAAAATACAGCTAATAAAATAACTAATTTGCCTGCCTAGTGTTTTCAGTGTTCCACACAGTCTCCATCTGGGCACAGGTCCAAGAAGCGATGCAAAGAGTTTTCTAGGGCTATCAAAGAAACAGTGATTCCAGCATTTGGAGCTTTTCAGTTCCTTGTTGATTTGTTTGGTCCATCTTGGTTTCTTCTCCTCCCCTAAAGAAGAAGAGCCTGCCTGGAAAAATCTGATTTTGAAACTCTATAGCCTGGCCCCTCCAAGGCATTCAGGCACCTAACTCCCAGGGAGGAATTTGAGGATCTGGGCCTGCACTCTCTGTGAGTTCTTGATGTGCCAAAAACAACAGACTCAGGCACAAAAATCATAATTTCACATTGAATTTGGGCTTCTTTATACAGCTCAAAAATGCCAGCCAGAGCATTCAGACCTTTCCATAGAAAGATGTGACCACAGAGTGACACTCACTGCTCATGATCGTTGTCATCACAGAAAAAGGATGTGTGACTGTGCTACTCCTTTTAGTCCCTCTTCAGGCAGCAATTCAAGGCCAATGCGCTATGTAAGTCCCACTTCAGCAAGTCATATTCTGAGAGCATAAATGGTGCATATAAACCTGGCGCTTGATCTCTGGATAGAGTTGAATTTCTCCTTGTCTGTTACAAAAGCAGGCAGAAAGCGCTCTGATGGTGCATAGACAGCTGGAAGACCTGATAAAGGAAGACACAGCCTTCTTTCCATGGATGGCCCCTTCAGGATCTTGCTTCTCCCCCTCAAGATGGGTCACTCACAAGTTTCCCAAAGGGTAGTCTGTGGCAGAACCCACCTTGACCAAAGGAGGCGCCTAGGAAAGGTGCAGCTTCTCCAAAAAAGACAGGAAACCACACCCAAGGGATGTGTTGCTGGTGTATAAGCATTTCAGAACATTAACATTTATAACATTTCTTCCAAAATACCCCTGTTGGAGCTAACTGGGTACATTCTGAGACGCAGCAGGCATGTCCTGTGGGGCTGAAGGCCAGAGACTCCCCTACTCACTGGGCAGAAGCCTGTAGCCCCACCACTCCAACACAGTCAGGTAGGTGGAGAATGCGGGGGGGGGGGCGACAGGGAGCTCTGCGAGCTGTACTTTAACTGTAAAAGAGTGGCATGCAGCTTGTGAGCGGCGTTTTGGCCACCCCATTGTTTTTGTCTCTTCCTGATTTAGACTTATGTGTTTGTTTTCAATAGACCTCCCTGGTGCACCGTGGGACCCCCTTGGCATCTTTTCCCTTTATTTGTGAATGTCTTTCCCAAAGGAACAGAGCCTCAACCTGGGATGTGGTAGGGT
This sequence comes from Mesoclemmys tuberculata, assembly GCA_007922155.1. Taxonomy (NCBI): domain Eukaryota; kingdom Metazoa; phylum Chordata; order Testudines; family Chelidae; genus Mesoclemmys; species Mesoclemmys tuberculata. The sequence goes on along the minus strand of ML675616.1, from coordinate 85,559,588 downwards.
AAGCTCTCGGTACCGCTCAAATTCTCAGTTTACAATGTATTTATGTGCTGACTCTTTTCACACTACACAAATGTTGGGTTCCCTCTCCAAGCTCTTCCCAGCTTCGCCGCTAGTTGGCACAAATTATTTTGTTCAATGGGGAGTGTGGGTTACCAAGCCACTCCCCCTGTCTCCTGATTGGGTCACTGTTCTTGCCCATTGATCAGTTGGCTGAAAAACGCCACTCCAGGCTCCAAAGGAGTAGATTCTGCTCAATTTTCTCCATAAAGAGCTTCCTCTCCTAGGCAAAGTATTTAAGTATCTGGGGTCCATTGATCCCTTTGAAGGTTTCTACAGATCCTCCTGCAAATCAGCAAGTTCCCAGCTGTATATATGCCTTTGGCCTTTCAAGCATAGGTCCCTGAGGAGCACTAAGGAGCACTAACAAGGATCAGGGGGTTCACAAAAAGAGAAGAGAGGCAGCTGATGATGGGGAAACCTAAAGTAAAAGCAGGGAAATGCACTTCCATGCTGGTCTTGCTGAGGCAGCCTTTCTTTATCTCTTGGAGGTATTTTTTTCCTTGTTTTAAAACACTGACACTTTGACAGATGCTTCCTATCTATTTCCATCCCAGGGTGTATTAAATCTTTCTGTAGAAGCAGAGACAAGCCCTTTCAAGGGATTCTCTCTTTCACTCTCACACCTGGTCATCTGAGGGGAAACAGCACAGCCACATTCTCCATTGGCTCTGGGATTAAAATGATTTATCTTGCCAGGACCTGAAGCAGCTGTGAAACATCCCCACGAGCCACAAGCCAGCGCCCCACACTAAACATGAAGGGTAGAGCAGTGCAAAACCCAGCACCCGAGGAAGTTCCTGCAAAGCCTGTTTTTCTTTCCACCCGTGCAGAGCGGTGTTACACCCCGAGTTGTGCTTTAAGATGAGAGCAAACCAGAAACTCAAAGCAGAACTCAGATGAAACTAACATGGTGGGTGGGTGGAGACCATGTAAATACTGTTCTGTGGCCTCACAGTCTCCTTATTGGTGAGACAGCACAGGCACTCCCAGTCCCTGCAATAAGGACACCAGGCATTATGCATTACATAAACGAACGGCAGCTGGCTTATTACCGGGAAGGAGGGCACAGAAACAACTCCGCTGCTGCTGGTGGTGTTTCTCAGTTACAAACTGTTCCCTAAGGCAGGAAGAAGAAAAGTTCACTGGAACTTCCTCTCCGAACTACTTTCTGAGCCTCGGTGGAAGGTGGGTTCTTCACATAGGAGTGGTGCCGCTGCCCTTTGGGGCCTGTGTGTGCCCACATGCCAGGGAACACACACAGCACAGGACTCCATCGGTTACAATAGATAGATGCAGAACCATAATGTGGCCTAGGCTCACCAGAGGATGTGCCAAGGTTCGCAGGCTTCTCAGCTAACTAGAGCCAAACTTCAAATTTGTAACAGGCCATCTGAGACACATGGTGCAATTGCTAGGGCCAGGGGCTGGGAGGGCGGGGCTCCATTCCCTGCTCTGACACCAATTCCCTGTGTTAGCTTGGGCAAGCCACCTATTTTCTCTACGCCTCAAAATGGGGAGGTGTTATGAGGATAAATACACAGATATTGTGCAGTGATAATGGCACCACAGACAGATTTTGAACCACCTGAACTCTTGGTCCTGAGGAGCACTGCAGACCCCAAAACAGTGTAGTGCCACCCCATTTATAACAAAATAAATTTAAAATGGTGAATTCGTTGAGGCACCCTTTTATCTATTTTTGCTTGACCCAATAATAAATCTGTTAGAAGTTTGTTTTTGTAAACCATTTATTGTAAGCTCCCCTGAATGCGCCATGCTGGCTTTCACAGAAATAAAGTCATTCTGCATTTTACTGGTTTGTGCGGTAATGGAATGAAACTCCACCCCAAGCTCCCCTCCTCCCCATCACCACATTTGGTTTTGCTAATTTTGGAGGCTCTGTGACATTCTGGAGGTTCGGAATTCATTAAACTGACCCACTGAGGTCTATGCATACAGCAGGCATTACTGGGGTTTATGACTGCTACACAAACAAGAGGGGACCTTGGAAACCAGGCACTTTGTCACCATGAGCTTTCGTGTGGGGGGAAAGGAGGGAATTGGTTTAGCAAATAGCTCACCATATTTTGTTTTATTCTGGGAAGGGTTTTGTCTTCCTTGTCAGAGTCCTGGGAGCCTGGTCTCCTAGCAGATTTTAACCATGGTTGTCTGAAACTGAGTAATACAGTGATACACTTGCAGCTCAGTGTCATCCACCAGTGCAGGGAGAATCTGCTCTCCTTTAGCAGCCTGCCCTGACCAGGTGGTCTACCCTAGGCACGAACGTGTCACAACCCCCACCCTTCCACCGCACTTTCTGTCCCGTCTCTGTTTCTGGCACAGAAGATGCCCAATGCCAAAACCTGTCAAAACCTGTGATCACCACAGTACCACCACAGTTTCTGTCCTGTCTCTGTTTCTGGCACACAGAATGCCCAATGGCATGTGTCTGGCACAATCTCATACCTCTCAGCTTTTGCATCCTCTGGTCCAGGAGTAACACACTTGGGCAGTTGCGTGTCTCCGTCAAAATATGCTACGTCACTCCCCTGGTTATTGAGCAGGCACTCCTCCCGTTTCTCATATAGTTTTCAAATTTTTCCCTTGTTGTTCTTCTGTTTAGTTGTTCTTCAGATTCCTAATTCTCCTTCCTAATTCTATTTTTACACATCACTTGCTGCCATTTAAACACCATTTTGTTTTCCTCCATAGGGTTTAAGTTCTTTTACTTTGTTGTTTGCTACTGTGTGACTTTTTCCTTTTCTTTCTACATGTTTTAATTTGTGGTATGTATTTACCTTGATCCTCTATTACGATGTCTTTAAAAATGTTTCAGTGCACCTTTCACATATTTCACTTTTCGTACTCTTATCTTTTATTTTTGGTTCAACTAACTTCCTCATTTTTGTGTAGTTCCCCTCTCTGCATTGAAATGCTAGCATGGTGGCCAGCTCTGCTGTTTCAATTCCCACATGGATGTTTCATTTTATTATGCTCTGGCCACTATTACCAAAGAGTTCATCTATATTCACCTCTTGCACCATATCTGTGCTCCACTTACCACTAACACAAAGATTTTCTCTTCTCTTGTGTGTTCCAGGACTAGCTGTCCCAAGTAGCTTACATTTAAGGTGTCCAGAAATTTTCTTTGTGCACCCCACCCTGAGATGACATACCCAGTTAATATGGAGACAGTTGAAATCCACCATTTATATTCCGTTTTTTATTTTTATATTCTCTGTAATGCCCCATACCATTTCACTGTCCCTTTCACAATCCTGGTCAGGTGGCTGGGAATATATCCCTACTGCTATATTTCTATTAATGAAGCATGGAGTTATGATCCAGAGACATTCCGTTTTATATTTTGGTTCATTTGCAAGTTTTCCTTCATTGAGTGATACGCTTTCTTTCCCATATAGTGCCAGTCCCCACAGCAGGATGACCTATTGTGTCCTTACAATAATTTTGTTCCCTGGTATAACTTTGTCCCCTTCTTTAGCCTCATTCCACCAAGTTTCAGTTATGCCTACTATAGCAAGAAAGTGAGGCATTTCTTCTCATTTTAAAAACTTTATTATTGTATCCAGATATATAATCAAGAGCAAACTTTTTTCCAACATGTCATCAAAAATGAGTGTGTAAACATATGTTCTGATACAGAGTTATAAACATCTTTTTTGCTCTAGTGACTTGAACAGTAACATGAAACTTCTCTATTTTCCATTTATAAGCCAGATGTAGTACGCCAAGAAAACGCAAACATTTCTCTAAACACAACAATTATACAATTTACACTTTTTGTAAACATCTGAACTATGCACACGTGTTGTACTTGTAGTCTTTCTGTTCATCATGTAGGTTTTCTTTATTGATTCTGTCAGGAAGGCGGGGGATAAGTGCCCATCTCTTACAAGAGTCACACTGTATCTTTGCTAGGTAATAGATGCGAAAATGAAATCTCTGACCAGATAATGATGACTATATCTATCTACTGGTACCACTCCATAAATAATATTCATTATACGTATAATCAGTACTCAAGAGATCGGTCTTAACAGAGGTGAAAATGATTACTACAGTGGAATTATTACAACAATCCTGATCCTTCAGCACGTTATTGGGTTGGGTCTATATGCAAGCACCTAGATGTTGGGCCATGACTTTTGTTCTTGTTTTTCAAACAGTCCTATTGTGCTTACATATTTGCTCCAACATATGGTGTGTGTTTCTCAAACCAACAGTTCCTAACCTGGGGGGGCAGGAGCCTCTTGTGGGGAGCACCAAAGATTCCAGGGGGTCCATGAAGCCTCAGTAATATTGTGGTCATTTAGACATTGAGCTCTGCATCGGCCAAAGTGAAAGAGAAGCCCCCGCAAACTCCATGCTGGCCAGAGCGGAGCAGCAGCCCTGAACTCTGCTCTGGCCGCCTCCAGCCCCACAGTATCTGGGCACCTGGCTTGACAGAAGCAGCCCTGCGCTGGTAGGGGCCTACAGCATCTCCAGCCAACCCGCCTCCATTACCCTCAGTCCATGAGGGTTGGGAAGAAGCGGGGCCACACAGGGCATGCAGTGGCAGCTGAGATAGGGGAGCTTTAGCTTCTTACTCAGGTAAGAGTAATTTATTCATTATTATTATGTCATTTAATGTTGTTATGATTATCATTATATGCATTTATAGGGGTTATATGTGTTTATTGCTAGTAGCGGGTCACTTGTTTTAACTCCTGTTAACAAGTGGGGCTTACAGTCGAAAAGGGTAGGAATCACTGAAACGATTTTGTTTCTTACCATCATGCAATCAGTTTTGTCTGGGCAAGTGACAAAGTGACAGTATATGGAGGAGTCCTCCGCGCTGTCTGAAAAATCAATACAAAGTACTCAAAGGATGATTACGTTGTGGCAAAGACTTTGCATATGCACACCTTGACGTACTCTGTATTGTGCATTATGTCAGTTAAGCAGCAGGTTCTCCAGTATCTCTGGGGGTCCTTTATAATAACATTTAAACTTTGCAGCCCTGGATAGTTTCTCTAACTTTCACTGTACGTACTGCTGGTGGCTCTAATGATCACAAATTACATGTCGCTGTTCTGTCAAAAGGAAGCATTCACCCCATCCACATTTTCCAATACTTGAACACATTATTCATACAGTCTCACCATTACAGAAGCAAACCTGAGATATACCCCAGTGAGGTACTCAGATTACTGTTTATTATCTGATCTAATCCCATCTTCCTGTTATTTTGCCATATACTCTGGCCTCAGTAGGAATAGGTAACAAAGTTATTACCTGCCTCCTTCAGTAAAAGAATTGCTATTTGTCTTCGAAACCCATTCACACCCTCTTCTGTGGTTTCCACAGTACTGATGTCTTCATGCTCTAAATATGTTTCTGCAAACTACGAACACTTTTATTTAGAAAACACATCATAATTACACAGCAATACAAATAATAACGAAAACTTTGCGTTCAATACCCTTAGGATGAGTGGTCCACAGCTGTGTCCACCAGTTCGTCTCTTGCGTTCCAATATTTTTGTTTTCCAATCTTTTGTGGATTTCCCAGTTTCTTGGTAGATGAAGGTGGATCTGAATTTGTAGGGAGAACAGGAGCCAGCTGTATCAATGTGTCCTGCTTTTTCTTACAGTTTGTCTACATGTGTATTACTTCTTTCCTTCTGTCTTTAGTGAATGCTTCCAACTACTTAGTGCTGACATAGATACATTTCATTTCACATTATCATGTCAGTATTACAATACATATGACTTATTTGCCTGTGTCCCATCCAGCTAACAAAAACTTCTCACTCCTGCCCACCCACCTTTAATGAAGCTATCATGACAATATTAGCCTCTAAGTTACGTAGTTGAAAATACGTTCACAATGACACTACATGTGACCTCTGAAAATAAGTATGTGATAATCACCTCCAATTCCTCAGCAAAGCTCTCTCATATATAGTCTCACAAAATAAGGGGTCAATTATCAACAATTCTTTTCTTTGCATTGATGCTATCTATTAGTGTAGATACAGATACATTTGGTCGTGGTAACATGATCATTTCAACAAATCCATAATGCTTTGTCCAAAACTTAAATCCTGATTTTCTCACTTGTACTGTAGCAGTAACATATTTGAGGAAATCATATTTTGCATTCCCTCATGGAAAACAGTTCAGACCATATTTGTAAACTTTACATTCAGAACATCATAACCCTATCTTCACAATACCATTTTATTTTTAAAAAATCAATCCTCTGAATTTCGCTACCTACAGTGAAGTTCAACTTTAATGTGCATCAATGGAACTTTTTGCAATCACACAATACAACAGAGTATATTACAGAGCAGTAACTGTAACCTGTTGTGCAGTACTTCATGTACTGCAGACTATCCCAAAGTCTAGCAAGGAAAAACATCTTATCACAATAACCCAATGTGTAGATGCATTGAAAGGAAGCAACACTATGTCCTTTTGTATAATTCCTCTCTGTGACAGTGGGCCTACAATGATCATACTAGAATAAAAAGGTCACACATACTTCATACATGTTTATAGTCGTCTTTGTCTCCATCCCACCATAATGAATGCTGCCATTCTTAACTGAAATCTGTAAGCATGGTCAAAAGCAAGCAACTTAAAAAATACTTTAAAACTATTGTTTCTGGTTCTTACCTTTCTGAAACCATTCTTTGTCTTCCCCAATCTCTATAACTGTTGTCATCTAAGTTGCTGTCTTTGTGAATTGCAAGTGCTTGCATTACACGATCCTCTTCTTCCGTCTTAATGACCTCAGTGCTTCTCACTATGCTGTCATGAGTGCTGTAACATTCATCACCACTCATTTCACTTTCATGTGTGTGTGGGGGGGGTTCTTTTTTCAATGTCCTCAACAGCAGTTTGCATTTCAATGTTTTCCTCTGATGTGTTCTCTGTGATTAGTGGTACAGGTCCTTTAAATGGTTTTAAGTGGCAGATACCTTACATGGATCTTAAAACTTTCCCAGACATGCTTTCCAATTTAACTCTTTTACCCACTAGACTGGTAACTTTGTTAATTGTCCACAATGGGCAGGTTGCAGTGACCCTTCCTTTTTTGTTCTCTTTCCTGCATTCAGCAACAGAACACTGTGACCAACCTTAAATGTTGTTTTGCCATATTCAGAAATCTGTCTTTTACAATATTGTCTTTGTTCTTTTTCTTGTGCTTCTGAAATATTTTTCAAAGCCACTGCAGCATCGGCATCTTTTCTGGGTTTCAAATCTCTGCTGTACTCTTTGTAGTCTTCTTCACTGAGTTCACTGACATTTGGTAGCTTTGCAAAATAATGGGGATGGGGTTGCATTTGTGAGAGTCAGACTCGCAGAGTAACATGTTTAAAAGAACAGTTGTGGTAATTCAGGACACTTACTGAGTAATTTTCTGGGACTTGGTCTGGAAATTTCACTTCGAAGCCATACAGTAGTCGAAATGGTGACATTTTGGTAGTCATGTTTGGTTTAGATTGCAAAGAAAATAAAATGCCATCAAGATATTCATCCCAATTACTCTCACTGTCATTAACATATTTCCACAATGCTCTGTAACAAATGGCTATAAAGCTTTTATTTAAAAAAAATGCAATGCTACAGTATTGAGTGTGACACAGTATATGTAATGAAAAGGGTGCGAGGAGGAAAGCATCAAAGTGCATCATTACTATTAGTATTAAACCAACGTGCAGTATGGGAAACAGATTTGCAATGCAATAGAGAGACAGCAACAAGGTAAAAGCATGCTGCGGCTTGTCGCATGGTTTGTTCTGCATGTCTTTGGCGCTCTTATTTTACCACCCCCCAAAATTACCTTTTGATGGATTTGTTTGTTTTCAGTCAGTTGGTTCATTTGTGGGTGGTATGGGCTGAGGAAGCTATGCTGTATTTCAAATTTTTGGCAAAGGTCAAGGTTAAACTGAAAGACAAATAGTTAAGCCATCAAGATACATATACATCCATTACAAGGAATGCTACTTTTCCTAATCGACCTTGCTGTTATATGCAATTGCCATGGTTTACTATCCCATTTTCCATAATTAGTTACTGCAGTCACATGCTGGGGATAATTTTTGGTGTGTATGAAGACACCAAAACACAGAACATTTTACCAACCGTGAATGGCTTGACCAACAGCAGTGTTTGGAGAAAAGAAGGTGGCTATTTTACAAAAACTTGGCATCAGCAATCCACATTTAATAAAGATTACCCGGTCAATGAAACTCACCTTCACCATCAAGTATCTGAGACCTGATACCATGGTTGAAGAAACAATAAGAAGAACTGCAGAAGGATGTCTACACCTTATTATTAAATTCAGATCCGTGAGCTGACAGAATCCGATCTGGACATCCAAATTGTTAGATCATTTTGTACATATTCTTTGCCATCTCATATGCTGACTTATGTCGAAGTGGAAATGCATCTACCCATCTTGTAAAATAATCTGCTGCTGTCATTCTATATTGGTATCCCTTCTTAGTCGTAGGTAATGGCCCTATTAAATCTATTCCAACCAATTCCCAGGGCTAAGTAAGCTATATGCAGGGACACAAGTTATAATTATGCTTTGCCTTTCTGTTAATGAACATGTTGCACAAGCCCATAGTCAGTAAGCTCCTGAAACACACTGATGCGGTTCCAACAGCCACACATTCTGAAGCTCTTTTGCCAGTTTGAGAAAATGAAGGCAAACCAAGGAATACAAACATACAAATTCAGAAACCAGAAAAAAAATGCAGGGCTGGTATACGAACAAAGATACAACAATCAGCCTGCACAAACATGCCATGACAGTTCAAAAATGAAAGAAAGGTCATTTTTTCATCTCACGATGCCACCCGTATGCATAGCACTCGTTGCGTCGAAAACAAGGCCTCTTCGCCCAGCAATATTGAACATGGATAATGATAAACAATTATCTCTGACACTGGTCTTAAAAGATTTTTTACTGCTTGTTAAGGAAATGAACAAGAGTGCATCTCACAGATAGGCTGTTGGCACAAAGAATATTCAGAACTCTGTGACGATGAAAGCTTTGATAACAATTTTTCTGAAGAAAGGTACCACTATGTATGTACAGTGAAACATTGACTTTTACACTTTTCAGGGTGGTATCCACATTTAATTCCTTTCCCACTTTCTGGCAATTCGGACATTGTGCAACCTAGTTTCGATGGAAGAATATGATGACATTAACCTCCTTGTATGAGACCACTATTGCAAAGGAAGGCAGTTTACATTTTGACATCAAATGTATAAATGTAATTCTTTGGAATATACGGTCAAAGTTTTTATTGCAATTGTACATTAAATACTTCTGTATTTTATTACATTACTTAACGTACCCAGTCTGCTATGTCATTTGTCATCCCCGGCCAATAGTATCTGAAGGTCAGTGCAACTCATGTTTTGCGTACTCCTTGATGTCCACCATGTGTATTGCTATGATACTGTTGAAAGAGCTTTTGGGCTTCTTTCATGGTGTGCACAACTACAGCCTTTCTTCCTTTTGACGAATGAAAAAGTGTTCCTCTCTGGGAATCGCAAAACATAGACCCATTATTACTGCATTAAATGTTGCAGCCAAATTAATCTAATTTATTTTCCAAAGTTTTGATTCATTATAATGGCTATGCACATAAAAGAGATGCGTATACCTGAAGAGTAGTCCTGGCTTGAGTAGGGTGGTGGAGGGGAGGGATAATTACACTACATGGTGAAAAATTGAGGTTGATTTGTTTCCGAAGACTGGCAATCATTGCTCATTGAACATATCTGGACTGTTGTTGCTCTTTGCAGGACACGGTGAATTACATACTTGAGAAATAAAGCAGAATTATATGGGTTTGGGGAAATATTTTGAATGTATTCTCAGGTGTCATGTAGTAGACAGCTATGTTTGTTGCATCGTCTACATAGGTAGCCAAGACTTACACCAATTATATGTTGAACAGTGATTGTCAGAGGTGTGTGTAGTACATGTGAAAAAAAAATTCCTTGCCTTCCAAAGAAAGTTTTGATGGGCAGGCCTGGGTTTTTATGGATCCGCCACCCACTCAGCAGGGAGCATCTGCTTTATTTATTTTCTATGCATGTAAGTGGTGCACTCACAAACTCTGGGGTTGATCCTCAGGTTCAGAGATGACTCTGGACTCCTCACTCACTGCAGAGGGGCTGGTCTGCTCTGCCACGGATCCTCTTCATGCAGGCATTGGGCGGCTTCTGGTCCCAATAGTTCCCGTCAGCACCAAGGGGTGCAGTGCTCAAGGTGCACATTACCACAGTACACCAAAAACCCAAATGTTAGTCTCCCATCCCAGCGCCCCAGGACAGCCACCGCAGGCCAGGACCTAGAGCCTGGCAGCGTCTCACCCCTGGGCTAACACTGGCTCCTACTTCCTGCTCCCTGATTTTGCTCCTCGGCCCCTCCCCTGTCCCGTACTCAGACCCTGCCCATACCCCTCCCCCAATTTTCCCCTTTTTAGCCCCTCTTATGAGCAGGCAACAGAGTCTGACTCTGAATAAAGGCAAGGTGAGGGCACCAGCTGCAGCAAACGTTACTGAGCATGCTCTTCACAGCCTCAATCACAAAATCTGCCAGTTCTCAAGAGAGAACTATCGATTTCCCCAGAGGCCTTTCTGTGGTGCTGCTTATTACATTACGAGTGCTTCACATACATTAATGAATTCATTGTCACAACTCCTGTGAGATGCGGGGGTGATATTATCTGTATTTTACAGATGGGGAATTGAGGCACAGAGAGCTTATGATTAAAAGTGTCCACCGACTTTGGGTGCCTCGTTTGAGATGCCTATGGTCTGATTTCCGCACAGTCCTTGGCCTTCTATAGCATGTCAGATGTTCAAAGCCCAGCTCCCATTGCCTTCTGTTGCAGCTGTGAGTGCTCAACACTTCCAGAGTCTCGAGCCAGGCACCTAGAAAATGAGGAACATTTGTGAGAAATGTGTTTAAGTGACTTGCCTAGCATCATACAGGACCTCTGTGGTAGGGGCAGAACCCGGTTTCCTGGAGCAGCATTCAACTGCCCGGCTCCCTGTGTGTCGCCAGCTGCTGCTGCCATCCGCACGTCTCAGCAGTGGCAGAATCAGGGACCGACAGGGAGGCATGAGGGTGAGGGGGCCATGGATCCCAGGGCCAGGGGGACCAGCCTGCTGGGGGGGGGGCACCGGCTGATGCCTGGCCAGCCGAGGCAAGTGAGGGGGGGCTGGGCTGGCTGAAGGAGGAGAGCTGGGAGGAAAAGCAGCAGCCACGAGCCACCCTGAGCTTGGCTTTGAGACTGAGTCCCTCCCGCTCCCAGTCTCAGCTGGTGCAGGGAAGGACTGGGACCAGAGGGCAGCCACAGAGCCCCCGGCACAGCGCAGTGGGCAGGAGGAAGCTGAGCCGGGCTCCACTGTCCTGCAGCTGTCCCGCCGGATCAGGTAGTCCTGTCAGGCTGCTGGGAGTGGACTGTGGAGCCCCTCCACAGTGGCGGCTGCTGCTGCACCCAGCGAGCCTGGCTGAGTACCACCAGCAGGGCGCAGTCCCAAGGAAGATGGGTGGAGAGCCCCTCTGTGTTCCCTGGTAGGATGCGCCATTTTGCCTGGAGCCCCCGATCCTGGCTGTGGCTAGCCTGGCAGGATCCCTGCTGCTCCTCCCCAGAGTTTCCCCATCGCTCCCCACCATCCACCGCCCAGGCATTCCTACCTTTCCTCCGCCTGCCCCTCGCCCCCATTTCCCCCCTCTCCCCTTCCCATCCCTCCCTAAACCATGTTCAGCATCAGACCAGCTGCACCCACAGCTGACACCACTTGTCACCAGTGTGTAACTTTGGTAGGGTAGGCAAGCCCTTAATGATGCTGTGCCCAAGAGCTTTGCACAGGCTGTAATAACTGATGGAAAAGAGGATAACAACCAATATCTGCACTGCAAACTCAGTCTTCCAGCATTTGATGGGAATAGTTCAAAGGCTGCTGCTTGCTCTCTCTCTCTCTCTCTCATGTTTTGCCTCCTATCATTAATTACTCTTGTTACTTATTCACACAGCACCATAGGCATGGAGCTGTTCAACAGAAATATCTCTGCCCTGCAGAGGTTATAAGATAAAGGCCCGATCCTGCAAGCCGTCTGTGCAAAGAACACCCATGGACTTCCGTGAGAGACCCTCACCCAGCCCCTGGCACAACAAGGCCCTGTGTTAGATTACAAACTGAAGCTCAAGCATGAATTGGTCTATGAACCTTGGCAAGGGTGTAAGGAGCTGCGTGCTACCCCTCGTGCGGGTAACAGTGCAGAGGGAGAAAGTAGTCGCACAAGTGGGCTTGCCTCCTCCCTCCTCGTCCATCATCGTTATTTATTTGTATTACTAGAGTCCTTGGAATCCATGTCCTGGATCAAGACCCCACTGTGCCATGTGCTGTACAAACACCAAACAAAATGATGGCTCCCGTCCCAAGGAGTTTCCAATCTCCGTATAAGACAAGAGACCACAGGTGGCTCGAGACAGACAGAGGAATACTAGTGAACAGTGAGACAATACTGGTCAGTGTGAGTTGGGAAGGGGAAGACTCCATTCCAGGTGTAGGGCTGGCACAATTTACTTCCCCCCAGGAGCAAAGGGGAAGTAGAAATCATACTGTAACTCAGCCACAAGCCAGCCCCGCTTTGGCTCCTGGACCAGCACAACTCTGCTCTGCTCATTACTCGGTGAGATTGCAAGGTACCAGCCTGATCCTTTCTAAGAAGATCACTGTGAGTGGGGTGCATCTCACAAGCCTAGCATGTGGGACCAGCTTGAAAAACACAATGCCTCCCATTCTCCATTCATAAAGGGAGGTGGGAGGAAGAGAAAGAGGCTTGTGGGAAAGGCAGTGAATCATCCAGAACAATTTCTAATTAGAGAGAGCAATTTAGTGGTGACCTTTAGTGCACAGTTAACATTATGCTGCGGTTAAGGCTTATTGGCAGGGCTGTGTTATCAAGCAATAAAGGTTTTAAACTGCAAATGTGTTTTGTGCCTTGTCTGGAGAGCCTAGGAGTAGGTAGGGGGTGTCCTGTACCTCTGCTCCAATGCACCCCACTCTTGCAGGGAAACTATTCCCACTGCAAACCCCAAACTGCCCCACTACTGTTGGGCAGTTCCCCTACAGTAAAAACAAGAGCATAGGTGTATCACAGGTAGGCTGGCTAACTGGCTTGGCACATACTTTATCAACAACCTGGGCCGTGACCGCTGCACAACCCCTGCTGCTGCAGTGTGAGCCGACAACTGCTGGGCGGGACCAGCCCCACTATCTCTGGGAGACAATCAAGTCATTTAGCAGTAATTAGATTCCTAACCAATTTAAATCATTTACAGCTCCCAGGCAATTATGTGATGGCTCTTATCAACCTCAGAGACCTAAGATGTTATTTGAAAGATGCCATAAACCATGAATGGTGTTGGCAGGTAGGAATGAAAGAGGGGGTGGAGCTGAGTAAGGAAATCTGGTGCCCCCCATAATGAAAGGCAAAGTTTAAACCTGAAAGGCTGCCCCATCCTAAGCCTCCATTTTAAAAGGAAAAGAGAGACACACCACCCTCACATTGTGTTTTAGGGAGAAGAAATCTTCAGTGCAGTGAGCAATCTTAATCTCATTGCAATGTCCATTTGCAAATTACCCCATAATAGGAGGACCACTCATCAGGTGTTCACCGCCATTTCTGCTGATCAAGCTGGCAGTCTCATATTCTTAGGATGGGAGAAGTCCATGCCTCAGAAGTCATTTAAATCTAGAGTGGTTAAAGCACTGGAATGGAGAATGTGTTGTAAAGGAACCAACCTACTGGGGCCAGTGATGAGACTAATGACAAGATGTGATTTAACACTGTAGCTCATTTCCCTTTTTAATTTCTATAGTTCTGTGATTATCTCAACTCCCCTAATGCAGCAAGTGACAATTACTTTAAATTATCCAAGACACACTGTTGTGTGTGCCCATTCATATTTTGTTAGGCTTCCTCTTTCAAAAATCATACATCCTTCTCTAAAGTCCAACAATTAATTGGATTTTTTTTCTGTTTATAAAAAAACTAAAAACTTTCTAAAAGTTAATTAAAACATGTCTTCCAAAAAGGATAGTCACTGATTGGCCCACTCTGCTTGAATGTAAGAATATCCATAGTCACATAGATAGAATACAAAATATAAGGGATATAAGCCCTCATATTTCAGGGCATAGATGAAGCACTAATTGGTAGGGGCTGGAAGGAATTTGCCCTGTAGGTAGATTATTCCATTATTGTCCATTTAGGGGATTCTTACAACTTTCTCTGAATTTAATTCTGGAACTGATCTCTGTTGGAGATAGGACACAGAAGAAGAAGGATCATCCAGTGGTTAGAATTGTAACCTGGGGCTTCAAAGATCTGGTTCAACTCCATTCTCCACCACAGACATCCTGTTTGACCTTGGGCAAGTCATTTAGCTACAACAAATCCTGCATCTGGCAGGGGATTAGCCAAGAGAACCATTGTGGTCCCTTTTAACCCTATGATTTAGGACTGTGGAATTTACACTGGCATTATTGTATTTCTCAAGTGATGTGAAAAAACCACACCCCTTGAAGATGTAGCTAACTCCTGGTGTAGACAGCGCTAGGATGATGGAAGAATTCTTCTGTAGACCTAACTACCATATCTTGGGGAGATGGATTACCTATGTCAGCTGGAGGACTTCTCCCATTGGTGTAGGTAGCGTCTACACTGAAGCACTCCAGCGACGCAGCTCTGCTGCTCAAGCGGTTTAAGTGTAGATACACCCTCAATCTTTCTAGAATGGGAAGATAGCACAGCAGTGCCCTGCTTCAGAGGGATGTGGTGAGGAGAAATGCATTAAAGACTGTGAGGAGCTCAGATACTACAGTAATGAGGCCAGAGAAGTACCTAAGATAGATATCTGTACCGCTGGTCTGACATGACATGGTAATTCCTTTGTTATTAACTGCAAAGAAACTCACAAACCTGGGGATTGAGTATCCACCTGAGGACATGGAACTCTCCTCTACCAACATATGTCTTTCTAGAGCATCTGTCCATGTGGATGCTAAAGATTCCTTGGTACTTTCCATAGATAATAAGTGAGAGCCCCAGTGTCATGGACAGTATTTCCGATCTCCATAGACAGGTTCTAAGGTCCAAGGTTCTAAGGTCCTGCACCATCCAGCACTTCCAACAGTTCTCTCATCTTTGGGGAGCAGGCGCATGGATAAAAGATGCTAAGAGGTGTATAAAAGTTGTTAAACGCTAATCAGTTTGATTCTGCGCTAAATTGGTCATACAAACATTTGCCTTGTGTGCTATAGTTACTGGACTCAGCAGCATATCTCGCTTCCTGGATGTTATTCATGAAACAGCAGGAGTTTATTGCCATGATTGCTGTTCCATCAGGGCTGATCCGAGGACTGAATGAGCTGAGAGGCAGCCCAGAGGAATCTGGCTATTCAGGGATCTCAGGGGAATGCAAACTTTCCTGAAAGCTAACGTCTTATTGTCAGGAGCACGGGCATAGCTGTCTTCACTCCTTTTCTTCTTCTGGGGGGTGTTTCAGAGCTTCTATCTTCATTCAGATAGCCAGTCACCACCTGGAAGAAAAAACAGGCTCAGAGCAGAGCAAAGATATCGGCGACAGAGAGTGAAACCAGGCGGACACACCAACAGCATGTGATCAACAGGAGGTGAATGGTGCTGGTGATATTACTTTCAATCAGAGATCTGACTAAGAGTTTTAGGAGAAAGATGTGAGTCCAAGGTTTTGGCTGGTCTGAGTAACTATTGGTGGCAGTGCTGCTTCATCTATTTATACTAGCATAGGATTGGGCCTTTGGGCTTTGACCAGGAAACTGTCATTGCTACGGTAACACAGCTCACACCATTCACAACTCCCCCTAAATGGAGAGGAATTTAAGTTATATATTTCCTCATCCAAAGATTGATTCTGGATAACGTTGACAAAGCACGTAGGAGAATCCTGTCACAATCAGATAAACATTCCGCTGGCATAGTCTTAGCCCTGATCTACGCTACTGACTTACGTCAGTATAACTACTTTGCTCAGGGGTAGGGAGAGACCTAGTCATACCCACCTAACAGCCCATGTAGACCGCACTATGTCAACAGGAGGACTTCCCCCATGGAATAGCTATTGCCTTTCGGGGAGGTGGAGTACCTACACCAATGGGAGAAGCTCTCCTGTCAACATAGGTAGCATCTTCACTAAACTCTAGTTGTGCTGCTGTAAAGATAGATAAGCCCTTAGTCTAGTTCAGACAAGACAGCCAAGCCTCCAGTCATAGGAGGCCCCCACATCATGATGTCCCATCAAATCTGCCCACCGCAGGAAATCTAAAAAGCCTGAGATTTACTTCTGGATTGCCTTTCGGATCATTCATTGTTTTTATATGTCTCTTTTTGTCTTCCAAATAGCAGAGAAAATCTTGGGCTGGAGGAGAAGGGACTGGCACCTAAGAGAACAATCTTAGGTTTTTTAATTTCTCATTGCAGGCAGGTTTGAAGAAGTCATAGAAAAAAGGGTCAGAACAGCTTCACTGTTACAAAGCTAGCTAATTCCCAGGTGCTTGAAATCCAAGTTTGCAAGGTTTTGCTGTGCTGTGCAAGGAAAGAGGGAGGCTTTGGGGGAGCAGGGAGAGTCATAGATTCCAAGACGCAAAGAGACCATTCTGATCATCTAGTTTGACCTTCTGTATAATGCAGGCCATAGAAAATTCCCCAAAATACTTCCTAGAGCAGATCTTTTAGAAAAACAGCCAATCTTGATTTAAACATTTCCAACAATATAGATTCTATCACAAACATTGGTAGGTTGTTCCAGTGGTTAATTACTCTCACTGTCGAAAACTTATACTTACTTCTAGTCTGAATTTGTCTAGCTTCAACTTCCAGCTGCTGGATTGTGTTATACCTCTCTCTGTTAGACTGAAGAGCCCATTATCAAATGTTTGTTCCCCAAATAAGTACTTACAGACTGTAATCAAGTCACCCCTTAAACTTCTCTTTGTTAAACTAAAGAGATTGAGCTCCTTGAGTCTATCGCTATAAGGTATGTTTTGTAATCCTTTAGTCATTCTCAGGATTGAGCTGCTCTCAGGAATAGAGCAGGGCAAAGTTTTTTCAGCAACTCGTCTGTCTGCCAAAAAATGCACTTTTTTGTTGACTGAAACCTTATAACATCAAGTCAAGTCCAGCATAGTTTTGGACAAAAAAAAGGAGGGGGGAGAGGAAATTCTGAAAAAGCCACAACAGTTTGTTTTCAAAATGAAATGTTTCAACTATTGTTTCTAAAGTCACCTAGATTGAACTTTTCAAAGGAGGGTGGGGCAGGAACCACCTGGAAATGAAATGCTTCATTTAGAATGAAATATCTAGTTCTACCGAAAAGGAATTTTTATCATTTCTTGTTTCAGTGAGGAAAAAAAAACAACAACGTGTTTTGGGTTGACCCAAAATGATTCCTTTTTGCTGTTTTTGGTTCAGCTTCCAAACTGAAAAATTACTTATACACACAGCTCTACTCAGGACGCTTTTTGCACTTCTTAAGTGTCATGGAGCCACAGAGTCTATAACCCATCCTGTAACCAGTCTCCTGGGAGTGGCCCCGTTAGCGTGCCAGCACCCACACAGTTCCACCAGGACAGGCCTGTGGCATCCAGGATACCATGGCTAGGCCTTCAGCACCAGCAATCCCTTCTCTCCAGGGCTTTCTGCCGCAAATCCAGCCAAATCAGAGTCCTGCAGAAGGCTTGTCCTGTAGCCTTTCACGGTGCAACATTCTGTGAATATTTATAGTGACACAGGCAGCCTTTTCAGAATGAGGTAAGCATTTATTAGTCACCTGACACACAGAATTGGAAAGTCCTTAGGCTAGCAAAGTGAGGCAGAAGTTAAACCATAGTCCATCCTGGTCAAACCATGGCCCTGATGAGCCAGCCAAGCTTTGATGGACTCCCTCTCTGGCTCTTCCCATTTTCTTCAGGCTGCAGAGTCCCTCCAAAAATCCCCCTCCTTCCAATCATCTGACACCTTGTTCCCCAGCTCAGTTCCCAAGTCCAGTCTGTTGGGGTTTCCTGCTGTTACATATTGATTGTTCAGTCGTTGGGGCATTTTTGTCTTTCTGGATTGTCTCTTGATGTGAGTTGGTTTGTGCCAGTCTTTTAATGACTATATTCATTCCCCCAGACAGCAAGTTGCTGGGCTGTTCCCGGAGCAGTGTTAATTCTTTTGCACCCATCGGGTAGCAATGCAATGAAGGGAGGGAAACCAAGACATGCCTAGGATTCATAGAAATATTATCGAAAATTCCCACTTCATCACAACTGTACCGAATCTACAAACTTCTCCATCAATCTGCACAGACACGTGTATTATAGGCGGGGCGGGTAGTTCCACCTTTTATTAAGGTTGTCTGACGCTTCCCTTGACAAGACTGTTTTCAGTTGCTTATAACTTTGTGAAACTCTACTGTTTGGGCTGAAATTTTCCATGCCAGGTGTCCCCCCGAGGCTGAATCTTTTTTGAAAATTTCAGCCAAAGCGGTTCATCTGCTTCCAAGAACAAAGCTAAGGAAAACACGTTTTTTTTTCTCTCCAGTGTTTAAAAGGTTTTGAGACCTTTTTATTTAAAATGTTTGAGCATCCCCCTGCTTTCGAGCAGGGACTTTGAAAGTTGGCAGGAAAGTTATATTTGTGTCAAGGATTTGGCAGGGGTCCTGTGCGGGAAAAGTTAGTATATGGTCATGTAATTAAAGACTACATATACAGAAGAAAGACAAATTAAGGGTGCACAGGCAACTTTAATTCTAGATTTCCTAGCTTTTGAGTGATGGACTTTGCAACTCTTAACAATGTTGTTTTATCATTGCTTTTTGTGTGTAATCTCTTATATAGAACACCCAGAAGAGGCTTTGTGCTGCTGTGAGGTAGCAACAGTTTAGGACTCTTGCCAAAAGCTCCTTTTTTCCTTATCTGTGCTCCTAATATGACCCTGCTCCTCCTCCTGCCAGCTCTAGACCTATTCATCAGATATGGCTCAACAGAAAAAAGCAACTCAGGAGATTAGACCAAAGTAAGAAATGACATGGATCATGAGAAGGAAATGCAACGGTGGGGAAAGGGAGAAATAGGCAGAGAGGATGAAAATGTTTACCTGCCTTTGCAGTTAAAACCTTCATGGATTTTTTTAAAACACATTTTAAAAAGAGAGGTTGGCCATGGGAGGTATTTAAAAAGAAAAAAAAATTTCCCCTTGTACCCGTTAAACACAATGAGCATAGGGTTACCTTGAATTTTAAAAGTGATGCGATCCCTACGCACCGCTGTGAGTTTGATGATACCACAGTCATGCATCAAAAGTCCCAGCCAATCAATCAGAATGCAGCTTTCCGCAATCACTGTCCCCAGCCACACACACTCTGAGGCAGAGCAGTATGCAGGGAACAATCATACGCATATATGAGCAGAAGGATTAATTGGATTTTGTTAACAAATTAATTTTTGTGATGTCTGCTGGAGCTCAGTAGGGATTCCGGGAGGCTAAAAATATCATGGTAATGAAATGTTGGTCTCTTTCAAGAATGAGGTGTGAAATGCATAGTTGGTATAGGTTAAATATAAGCTATTGTTGACGAGAATGCCTGGATGGACCACTGATCTCTCCTGGTAAAGCAATTCTTATATTCCTAAGAAAAGGACAAGATTGTTCAATGGAAGTTTGGTAAAATGTAGCTGTGTTCCCTTCAGAAACAGTCCTGATTTTCTGTAAATAATCTAGATGATAAAAGTGATTGAAGTTAAAATGTGCTGAGGCCCTAGTGAATGACAAAGCATTCACATGAGTATTGTGGCAAAGCTCTTCCTCTACCTCAGTGGGTCCAGCGCTTCCTTCCAGTGGTGGGTCAGGGAACTGCTTCACCCCTTAGTGTTCTTCTACCCTCTAGTGGTGGGGGGGAGGGTAATACAGCCGCTCTAAGATAGCTGCTTCCTGCTGGCTCCCGGTCCTGTTTCTGGTTCTCATAGGCCCTTGCCTCTTTGCTGGGGCTCTTGCCCCTCCAGTGACAGGCTGGTAGGGGTGGGAGAGTCCTGGTCCCACCCTCTACTCCAGGCCCCAAACCAGGGGTCCTACAAGAATTTGGGAATAATTTTGATGTTCCCCAAAAATGCATGTTTGGCGAATTTACTATTTGCAGAAAAAAAATCATTCAATTTTAATCATAACCCTTTGCTTTTCCCCATCCTGATGAGCCAGGCTCCTAGAAGAAGTGGAATCTTTGCTTGTTACCAAAAAATAAAGTAAGTATATGGGCACTTCTCACATCTTCTAATAATTTTTTTTTAAATAACTTTATTCTATGCTTCTAACTATCTTCTTATCCAATGAGTAATATGGCTTGTATGGTCAAGGATCAAGCCAAAGTTCAGTTTGGATATTAAGTAATGCAGACAAGGAACCTGATACCAACATGACTGTGGATTTCCTGTAGGTTCATTTGTGGTGCCCACTGTCTTTGGGGTGGGATGGAATAGGATGGACAGAGGCATTGGTAGATTAAAATATGATTTGGAGTCAGCCTTGTGGCCTTAGCATTCATGCCATACAAAAGGCCTAGATTTGATTCTGGTCACAATCCTTTGCTCCTTGGGCCAACAAATAGTATAAGCATAAGGACATGTGCCCCTTAGTTGGACAAGGGTGTTTAATGTTTCTTCATGATGAGCCCCCTCTAGCTACTAGTGATAGAAATGGTGGAGTGTAGACACAACTTATTGTGTCATCTAATTCTACTCCAAGAAAGAAAGAGTTCTTGAGCCCTGTCTACCCCACTGCTTCTACCGCTGCTAGTATTGGTGGAGTTTAACCAGAAGTCATCTGCGGAGGTGGAGGGTGTTCTTATTGTCCTGGTGTTCTTCCATATCTGTACAGAAGAGGCTTGCACTGTTACTGCCCATGCTGTGTCAATTCCATGGGCAGAGGACTTCCATCTTCAGCATTGTTTAACGGGATACTTTCAGCTACATAAAATTGACTTAATAAAGAAAAAAATCATCCATGTGCTAGAAAATCTAATGCATGAACTTCTGAGACTATTCCAGGGCTTTCATCACTTGCACCACGTCAGTATGGGACTTGCTATTTGTTGGGGAGACTACAGGGAAATGTATTCAGAAGTTGAACTTATGAACTTCTCCTTTCACCTGCAACTGAACCCTGCTAAATGGTTTTACAACTGTTATTGCTTTATAACCCATGACTGTAAATTCTTCCATTACATTTTATTACTTGAGGATAAAAATGTGTGCCTGGGGTTTATATTTATGCATAAATATGTGTACGCACTTACACACAGAGTGATTGATAGATTAGATAGAGGAGATGCTGAACAGTGCAAGTTAGAGGTCTGAGGGCACTCTTAGATTTAAATCCATTTTGCAACTGCCATGGAGTCAGCTTGCAGCTAGCTCTGCTCTACCTTCCAACAAGGCGCAGCACAGCTATGGAACTTTTCATGATGTGGAAGCGAAGACATCCATGGCCTTACAAATGGTAGCCAGGAAATTTACTGCTTCCTCCCCCAGTATTGCCAAACCTAACTCTTAAAAAATCCTGAGGCAGGCCCTGAAAAAGCAGGAGATTTGTTATTTTTTAAAAACTCATGAGTTGTAAACCATTCAGTAGTTGTTTTTACTTGCTTTCAATTTTTTTTTTTAAGGCTTTGGATCTTACGATTTCTAGCATTTCTCCACAATCCTGACAGCTTTAAATTTCCTTTTTTAATGAAAACTGAGATGCTAGTGTAATCACATGCCTCCAAGAGCTGGGGCTGTAAGAAAAACGCCAAATATTGCAAAACTCTCAATAAAAGTCATGGCAATTGGTCATGCTGCTCCCACCAACATCTCCCTAAAGGTAGAAAAGTTCTTTATGCCTTTAATTTCTCCTTTCCATATTATTTTTCTAGACTGTTTTACATTAGAGATAAAGGCAAACCCTTATTTTATTAACTAATTGAGGACTGAGGAGTTCATAAAATTGAATATCTTAAAATTAGTCAATTTATTAATCATTCAGTGATACCATACAAAAAGAAAGGCAACAAATGTATACCGTGTGCCTGACTTTTGGGGTTTGAGAGAGACACATCTCTTCTTTGCCACCAAATCTCTTGTCAGACCTGTACAGCCACTTGAACGTTGGCTGAAGGATTGAAGTAATAGTCCATAGTAGAAAAATGGTTCACAACAATCTTATGAATGATTGGTTTTTATGCAGTTGGGATTCTACTGTAGCAGGAACATTAGGTTCTGACTTTGGAGGACTCTGGTAAGCTCTTTCAAGTACTAGTTCGTGAGATCTCAGGAGCCTGAAAACTGAGCTGCCATTCCCTTAGCCCCAGGGTAGTTAATAGGCAGACTGTAGGTCAAATCCAGACAGCCAGATGCTTTTGAATGGACCGTGAAATAGTTTTTATTTACTTACTATTAGCCTTATTGTTGTTTTTTGTTTTATTTTCTCTGGAGTCTGGGCCTTGACTACACTTTGACCAAGAAATTTGGACCTTGACAAGAAATAATCGATAACCCATGCCCTAGACCCCACTAAAAGGGAGTTTATCTTTAGTCTTATTCAGTAGAAACCACAATATTCCCTCCTTTCTCAAGGGGTGTCTTGCAAGGGCTGCAGCTGCAATTTCAATCTCCTTTGATACCACTATATAGTCCCCCACAGATCTTACCGACAATCTCCAAAGAGCCGTGAGGACATGAGGGGTATGTCCCAGCTCAGGTCAACGGACTCAGGCTAGAGGGCCTCAAAAATAGCTGTGTAGGTGGTGCTTTGCAGTCACAAGTCAGGTTCTGAGGCCTATGAAGGGGGGTGGGCTTCAGACCTGAGCTCCAGCCCACGTTGCAACTTCAAAACACTGTCTGCAATTTTATTTGTAGACCAGCAGCCTGAGCCCCCCCATCTCAAATGTGTCGCTCAGGCTGGAAAGCCCGTTCCCACAAGCTCTCAAATGCTGTGTAGACCTACCCAGAGGGGGGGGACACACACACTACTTTTCCTTTGCATTTCGTCTTTAACAGCAGTATCAAGATCCCTCGATGCAGCACCTCTTTGTATTAATGATAGGTGAATCTCAGGAGACTCAAAGTTCAAGGATCACTTTGAGTGAGAAACTGACATGTTCTAGTGCTTACCCCAACTATCTGAGCCTTTGCAAGTCTGCGACATTTTAGCTGGAAATCTTGCAAGGACTGGCTTTCTCACAGGATTTCTGGTGCTTCCTGCTTTGGCCAATTTAAAAACAACGGGCGGGAGAGAGGGAGTTATCCAGACGTTTCAGAAGCTTCAAAAAGTAATCAGTTCCGTTCTAGAAATAGGCAACAGTTAAAGCAGGGGGCTTTCTTATTTTATCTAAAATATCCCTACTGACAATGCTTTATAGAGAGAGCCAATAATAAATTTCAGCCAGTCAAAAAGGAAGGGATGTAAGATAAGATTTTAAAAGGATAAGTGGCTCAGAGAGACTCAGGAAAACCCAGTGCTAGATTGATGGAACACAGCTAAACCGAAGAAGGGCCAGTATCTACACTGCAACTTTGGAAAGTTGTTGACTAAAGTTCAGAATCCCTAATACTGCCTTTATGCTAGATAATAAGGAACTTGTCTTTCACAACTTGTCTGTATCTTGTTCCCTATTCCTTGACTTGATCTGCCTCCCTTGCTTAACTGGGAAGCCTCCACAAGGTTTTTCCTGAAAATTAACTGGTTTGTGAGATCCCAAAAGAGGAGAAATATGCATAGAAGTTATTTTTAAAATGGAATTCCCGTTCTCTTTTAACAAAATTTGAGACAATTAGCTTCTGAGGATCTCCGGAATCTGATTTCCTGGTTACTCTACCAGAGGGAATGGCATTGCAACCACTGTACTAATAATTAACTCTCACCAGTTGATTGGTAAAGCCACTACACTGTAAAACTCCAGTTTCCCTTCCTCATCACTTTCTTATCCCACTGTCTCACTGGGCTGAAATGTCTCAGGCTTCATTTCAGCCAGGAGCGAGAACCGAAGTAATGTATCCATGTTTATGTAGGGCTAATGTGAAGAGGACACATGAACACATACAAAAAAAAATGTGTGTGTCCAGATTGCATGGCTAAGGACTGAAGTCAGGAAGTGACAAAGTTATAGTTGTCCTCCCAACCATGACATCAGATATTGACATTACCATATCAGACAACTTTCACTGGCTAAAGCGAAGACTCACTGCTGGATTCAGTACTCTCTCCAGTAGTGAATTATTTCACTTGGGACAGCAAAGATGAAATGCAACAGCCCCTCTCTGTCCATTTCAACAATACAAGCAGAGACAAGGTAGGTGAGATAGTATCTTTTAAGGGACCAACTTCTGTTGGTGAGAGAGACAAGCTTTTGAGCCACTCAGAGATCTGAGTATCCATGCATGTCTAGGCAATTAATAAATCTGTTTCTGTGGACGGGTCAAAAGAATAACTGGAATCTGAGTTTCCAACATCCTCGTCCTTTCCTCTGGCCTCTTTTAGGGCTCTTTC
This sequence comes from Mesoclemmys tuberculata, assembly GCA_007922155.1. Taxonomy (NCBI): domain Eukaryota; kingdom Metazoa; phylum Chordata; order Testudines; family Chelidae; genus Mesoclemmys; species Mesoclemmys tuberculata. The sequence goes on along the minus strand of ML675616.1, from coordinate 85,534,868 downwards.
ATACTCTCTGGGAAGTTATCTGAAATGCACAGACACTTGTCTCCTGCCAAGTAATGGCTGTGTGTATTGATTCTGAATGTGTGCCATCATTTTTCTCTTTGTTCCGGTCCCAGGGTGATGGAGGATTTAAACTTTGAGCACTTTTCCAGCAGTTGTCAAGTTCTTCTGTCTTTTTGTTCCTTAAAATGTGCAGCATTGGAAGTACAGGAGACAAGAGTATCGGCTCTTGGTACAGGCCATACTCCTCCCAGTCATCGCATTTCCCTTGGCTTTCCTGAGTTTTCATATTTATCACACTCTTTCAGCTACTGGCCATAGGAAGCTAAGATAAACACCACACACCTGCCTTCACCACAGACAAAGAGCTGGGGCTCATCAGTGCTGCTGGCAACCCTTCCATCCACACACCCCACTGATGGGCTGGTCCAAAACCAGAATGTGTCATCTGTGATGTAGAATTGAGCTAAAAATGTTCCCATCACTAGCAAAAGCAGTGGTGAATGGTGACCAAACTATCTCATTTTCACTGTGTGACAGGATCTGTCAGGCCTTCTCTGTCCCTGACTGGAGCCCTGATGACCTTGCTTATGGAAAACCCCTTAAGCCAAGCTACCAACAAGACTTAGTCCTCCAGAGGCCTAGAAAGGCCAGGAGGAGACACTGACCAATCAGGAGTCAACAGGGTATTTAAGGAGGCTTGTTTGCTTCCTCTGAAGGTCAGTGCTGAGTGGGGCTGGGACAGGAGAGAGTGCCTCAGTACAAGCCCTTAGCTTAAACAGTGCGGCTTAGCATTCACCTTTGTTTTTAGTGTAAAGGTGCAGACAGCCAAATCTTGAGACAGATAATGTTCATATTTCAGACTGATGCCAAGCTCACGGCACAAGTTGTGCTGCTCCAGCCTGGCTGCCACATACAGGTTTTTGCAAATATCAAAACATTTTACAGCTTCACTTTGAATTTGTCACACAAAGAAATGGTGACTTTTGTAGATGTTCAGGAACAAGGAAATTTGGCATAGCAGGCAGCATGATCTGGAAGAATTAACCATAAAGCTGGCAGTCAAGAGATCATGAATTCTAATCACGAGTAGGCCACTGATTTATCTGCCCTCTGGTGAGCCACTGTACCTTTCTGTCTCAGTTTTCCTACCTGTAAAATGGGTGTTATAATAGTTACAGGGTTACTGGGCTGCTTTATTAGTTAAAGTTTGCACATGGCTAAGTATGATTGGCAGCTGGGTGGAATTCTCTGTTTGTCATATCTGTAGGCACAGCTAGCCTGAAACTCTGAGGATTTATCCAACTTCTTCAACATTTGTGACCATTTTGCCACAAAACTATAACACTTCCCCTCCCAATTGCCTCCTTGTGGTACACAGAGGGCCCTTGGATGTGTGGGGCTGAACTGCATAGGTCATAAAGATCCAAGACCTCCACTGTGGGAACCTTTCTAACTGCCCCAGGAGGC